>ONZH01001400.1:1057500-1657500 GCA_900303285.1 Rhinella marina | reverse complement strand
TATGCAGCTTCTGTTGGCCGCTGAGGACACCTCTGGACAAATGTGCCTCTTGTCCTTCTTTATGGAATGTGATATTGTATGCTCATCCCTCCCACTCTGAAAATGTATGTGTTCTAAAATAATTAATTGTGATTTTTTTATGTATATGTAGGAGAATATATGTGATTAAGAGTCTAAGTCTTTAGCTATTCTTCATCGTTAATTAACAGTGTCATGACAGCTTTAGCATAAGACAGTTATTGTAAATCCTTACAAATATAACATCTGCCTCCAGCTAGAAATATTCTTCTTAACAAAGATGCTGTAATTAGAATGAGCATTACAAAGGCCACCAAATATTTCAGACTAAAGTTCTGTATAAGAGTCTATATTATCACACAATGTTCTCATTGCCACAACTTGAGTGACTGCTCACATATCATCACGCACTGCTGCCTTGAGATAGGTAGAAATTACCGAGGAACACATGCTGGGCTGTTCAACAAAAAGAGACGGCATAAATTAAAGTAATTCTTCGTTCTTCAGAAAACAATATTAATTAGCAACTAACCCGCGTTACTTTTTATGCTGTAAGGGTTGCTGGATCAATAGTGGTTAGCGGTGCTGCTCAAGCAGAAGGCAGCGGAGGATCGATGAGGAAATTGTTTATTGTGAGCAGAACTACGCATTTCAGGACCAAACGGGCACCTCTGTTTGTTGTATTGAACCTGATGAAGGGGCCCTTTCGGGTCCCAAAAGTGATGTTCTGCCTATAATAATTTCCTCATCAATCCTCGGGTGCCTTGGACTCGGACAGCACGGCTATTCAATATTGATCCACTATTGCATCAAGCCTGACCGAATGAGTGTGCAGCAGCCAGCCAAGGGCACCATTCACAGCTTCTGAGAGCATTGTGCCCTCGCTCACAACTAATTAGGGTGAGCACCCGTTGGTATTACTGCCTTAGCATTTGACAATCCTACCCATATTTGTCCTTCTTCTTTTCTATTTGCTCAGGTGACATAAAGCTACAGTTTCAGCACATTTTTGGATTTAAGATGTTCTTTAGCATACGTTACTGTGTAAGAGCCGTTCGATGACTGCCATTTATCATGTCCACTTAGGGGGGCAATAAAACAAAGCATAAAACAAAAATAATATATATGTGTAATAGGAATGAAAGTAAATCTCATGTGGATCTGTATAATATGATCAACTTCATCTTATAATCCATAAAAAGACGGAGCCTTGGTTACACGCTTACATGTGAATGTGTGTACAAAGAATTACACACTCATATACACATGTATATGAGTATACACATTGTAAACATATATAGTACAGTGAACTTTCCATAAATATATATAGAGATACAGGCGTAAAGGGACCCTGCTAGCATTAAATCCCTAAGATCTTGGCTTGCTCATTACAAAGAGCTATGTTTTATTGTGAAATGCTGTGGAGTTGTAAGGGAGTACTATAGTCATCATCCAGAATCACAGCCAGCAAATTCAGAAACTGCTACCAGCCTTCCTTAACCACTCATGTTGGTAGGAATCAAGGCTGCCCCTAGGTTCTTCCCAAGAACCTGCCACTAGGGTGGATGGGCTTGGTTAATAGACACCTAGGTTATGTATTCGGATTAAGGTAGCAAAAAACTGGTGCAAGCTTGCTAGAAGCAGATCTACCAGAATGACTGGGTGAAAATAGTAGTTGACAAACAGGGTTGGAACCATGAGAGATGGATAGGGCCCAAACAGCAGACAAAGGGGTTAATCCAGAAAACAAGCCATGATTGGTACACAGAGGGTTAACGGGCAGGTCTAGAGTTCAGGTACAAAGCAAAGAGGAACAACCAGAGCCAGGGCACTATATGCAATCACCACCAGTCTTGTCACCTCATGAGTAGCAGACTTAAAGGGAACCTGTCATCTCCAAAATACCCCCTGAAGTAGAGTAAGGGTTGTATAGTGTAAGTGATGCTGAATCCGAGTATGTAAGTTTTATCTTCATACTCACTTCCTTTCCGACGCTGTGCTCCCCCAAACCTGCAGTAAAATACACTTACTGGACTCCAGTGCTCACTCACATAATGGAGAGGACTCAAAGAAGAGTCCTCTCAATGCATTTTACTGCAGGTTTGTGGGAGCACAGCGTCAGAATAGAAGTGAGTATGAAGATAAAACTTACATATTCGGAGTCAGCATCATTTACACTATACAACGCTTACTCTAGTTCAGGGGGTGTTTAGGAGATGACAGGTTCCCTTTAAATCTTCTGCCTAGCTGTGGGATTGGATACTGTGCCAAGGAACCTGATTGTTTTCTGTTTCCAGCCTCACTGATAGGTCGACCATCCAGGGCTTGACTGGTCATCATGGCAACACTCCCAGCACAGCCACAAACAGAATTTTGGCTGGGTAAACTACAGTATTGACAGGCATTAGCTTTATTTTGGGATTTTTGTGTGATTTTTGTTTATTTTGGTTTTTTATGCTTATGTTTTTTTAATGTTTTTATATTTATTATGTTTAATATTTGTGACCCAATTTTGGATTCTAACACCATAGATCATTAAATGCTACGCAAGTGATCAACAGATAATCATATTTTATGTCAAACTCTCATTTCTTGCCATGCTGCTCACACATATAGAAAACATATTTAACAGAATATTTAGATAATGGATACCTGTATTTACTATTATGTTTTACTTCTCTTAGGATCAGGCAGGTGATTAAAACCCTGAGGATGGAGTGAAACCCTCATCTTTCCTACATTGTGAAGGATTACTATTAATAAGGGACATGGACAGTAACAGAAATCTAATTCTTGCCCGTACCATGAAGATGGACAATAAAGTGATGGTGTTAGCATCATAATGTCTCATGTCTGTAAATGGAAATTCATTTCCTTAGGCTTTGTTCAGATTACTGGTAAGAAGCTCTGTCAGGGTTTGGTCAATTTTGATGTACATAATAACGTTTCCACACTTAAAGGGTTATTCTCATTTTAGACAATGGGGGCATATCGCTAGGATATGCTCCCATTGTCTTATCGGTGCGGGTCCCACCGCTGGGACCTGCACCTATTTCCAGAACGGAGCCCCCGAACTGAATGAGGGCGCACTGCGCATGCGCAGTCGCCCTCCATTCATTTCTATGGGGCCGCCGAAAATAGCCGAGCGCTGGCTCGGCTACTTCCGTCGGCTCCATAGAAATGAATGGGAGCGCACCGCGCATGCACGGCCCGGCTCCCATTCATTTCTATGAGCGGCGCGGGGAGCTGCGCCTGCTGGTGGCTGGACCCCCGGAAACCTGGGGTCCTCCAGGCACAGCGCTCCCCGCTCCGTTCTGGATATAGGTGCGGGTCCCAGCGGTGGGACCCGCACCTATAAGACAATGGGGGCATATCCTAGCGATATGCCCCCATTGTCTAAGATGAGAATACCCCTTTAAGCTTTTTGAATTGCATGAAGTTATACCACTTATCATGAGCAGCTTCGTATCAGCAGTAGTGATGAGTGAATCGTGGAAGTTCGGGTTTGCCCGAAATTTCAGCTCAGAGTTCGGGTTCGGAATCGGGACCCGAATTCGATCCAAACTTCACTCCAAACCCGGACACCATTAAAGTTAATGGGGACCCGAACTTCACTTTATTATTTTCCTTTATAACATGGTTATAACGGAAAATAATAGCATTCTTAAGACAGAATGCTAAATAAAATGGCCATTAAGGGGTTAAAAATAATGAAAAAAAAATGTAAAAAACTCACCTCATCCACTTGATCGCGCAGCTGTTATCCTCTTACTTCTTCTTTCTGCAGGACCTACTAAGTGTTTATACTGTAACAACAAAAGGAACAACACATAATATTCCTGTGTAAAGTATCCTGCTTCTTCTGCTTGAATGCATCACTTCTGGGACTCTCTCATCATGAATTAATTGGCAGATCATATTCATAGTGTCTATCTGCAATCCCTCCACGCTAGAGACAGTAGTGAAAACCGCAAGTCGGCAATGAGCAATGCTTATTTTGTCAATTCCAAAAGCAGAGGGCTGAAAACATGATGAGCGACAATAAACCAAATATCAGAATAAAAAATAATTCTATGTTCAAAAGAAAAGATAAAGACCAGTTCTAATACTTTAACCCCTGCTGATGGCATTTACTGTGCACCTAGGCTTACAAAATACAGTAATTTGGAGCAAATTGGCACAATTATTTAACACGCACACTATATACATATAATAATACATTATGTATAGGGATGAGCAAATCGACTTCAGATGAAACATCCAAAGTCGATTTGCATAAAACGATGTTCCAATACTGTACAGAGCAGGAGCACCGTACGGGTGAACAGCCTGCCAGATCCGCGCTGCCACTAGTGCAGGTGTGCGGCCGGAACTACTTCTCAGTGCATAGATAGAAATTCCCAAAGTCTCTCAGTATTAGATCGCTGCGCAGTAACTCTTTTAACAGTGCAGTGCAGCTATAGTGCAATAGCAGTGCAAATGAACAGGATGTATTACAATAAACATATAAAATGCTGTTCAATGATACACAACAGCATAAATTATAGTGCAAGTTAACCCTTCCAAGTGCACTAAAGTTTTGACTTGATGGCTTTGCATAGTAGCAATAGGGGCAAATGTCCGCAAACGTCCATGGTCCCAAGTACCCTTGCTCAAGGGCACTACATAAATGCCTGCACTCCTCAGCTTCTCCATCAACAGGGCTCACAATGGTAGTGGTGTTGTGATTCACTGTTTTCTGAGCTGTCTCTAGACGGAACCTCTTCTGCGCTTGCGCTGAACACGTTCATTCTCTGCAGCATATGCGCAGAAGAGGAACAACACAGAAAATTGACGTGGGTGAATAACATCACCACCACCATCTTGCACCCCATTATTTAGCGGCTGAGGAGCGCGGGTGTTTACATAACCCACAGATGCACGGCTGGAGAAAGATATGATGTGACATAGAGTTGCATGTCACACAACAAATAGAACAATAGGGATATTGGAAAAAAAATTTAGAAATTATCTGAGCCCTTTAACTGTCCTTTCAGTTTTGGTCCGTTGAAAACTAATCAGATCATGTAATTGCATTGTAGATTTTACTAGCCGTGCCTGGGTTACTATGTAACGTGTATATCAGGTTTACATTCACAATTAAAAATGGGTTACGCAATGGTAACATTTATCATAACTCCATGTTAGCACAGTTGGTGCCTGTTAAAATTTCCCCCCATACCCATGCCCATAGCTTCTAAGCATCTCGGCATAATGAGACATTTAAAAAGTGACCGGCAATTATTTGTGTCTGAAATCAATTCAGTAAGATCAAAATAAGTAGATCTTGTGTGCAGCCGCTTGTAACACGGCTGTGAGAGAAGAGCACAGAGGATACATGTAGCATGTGAATATGATGTGTGTAACTCTAGGGACCTTGCAGGGTGGGGGGGATTGCGTCAGTCACTGTCATGGAGGCACTGTGGCTGTCACCTAGGGCATTGCGAATGTCGCTAAGGACATTATGGCTTACACTGGGGATATTGTGACAGATAATAGCATCATTGTGATTGACATTGGGCACTAAAGATACATTATGGCAGCATTATGTTGGGATGGTGGTTATCATTAGAAAAATTGGTTCATGTACTGTACCATGCTGCATCACAACAATTTTGGAGTAATGGTCATATAGGCATGGTTACAGAATCAAGAATGGCCGGCAAAGAACCTACCACTTTGTTTTGCAATAACTCATATTTTCATTGTTTATTAAAGTTTTCCAAGATTTTTGTATTGATGGACTATCTTCAGGATAGCTTATCAATATCAGATCAATGGCGGTCCGCCTCCTGGTGCAGTACCCCAGACCTGAAGGTATGCAATGTTTGGTTTGTAATGTAATGTTATGTACTGTTTGTCATGTTATTGTAATGCACTGTATACTCAGTATGTTCCAATATGTCCCAGCATAAGATGATTATGGTCACAGTTAACTATTCTGGCCCAGCCCTGGAGGGAGGAAGTGGGGAGTAGTCTCCTTCATACTTCAGCTATGAGCCTTGGGGTCCCATCACCTTCACAATGTCATAGACATTCCTGTGACAGGTAACAGGAGGTCTGTCAGATTAGCAACATGTGGTATAATCTGACATGTTTTCCTTTTTTGTTGTTGGTATTTACCACACCCTTTTCCCTCAGGTGTTCCTGGTGTGGTAATTGTCCCTCCCCTATTTATTGCTTCTTCTCCCACTATTCCTTGTGGTTTATAGCTTCAGTTGTTGTTGTGAGCAGTAGTTTGGGTCTCAGCTGAGATCCTGGAGCCTCCATTCCTTCATTGTAAGATAAGTTTCCTTTTCCCTTCTGTTTGTTTTGTTATTAGGCCTAAGGGAGACTCCTGTTCGTCCTTCCTTTTGGAGGAACAGGTAGACTCATTCCTGTCATTAGTTCCAGGGTCCTATAGGGTCAGTTTGGTGTTTAGGTTCCTGTGTATGAACTTGCCTACCTTTGAAGCCTGTTCATACTGGTAGATTGACAGGAATTGAGCCAGGGTTTCCAGTAGGAGGTGTCCATCTTCCTTCCTTAGTTTCTAGGCCTAATCTCCTTTCCCTCCTATCCTCGGTTTGGTTCCCCCCCCCCCCACACCTGCGCGTGACACACAAGCACCAGGAGATGAAAGAAAGCAAGAACTAAAGAAGAAGGATTTGTAATGGCTACAGTGAGAGAGAACAGCAAAGTAACCTAGCTTAAAGTGATCCAGACCCTAATGCTGCATAGGGAAAGTAAGTTAAGACACCCTATGGATCCCAGACTAGTGGATACTACAGCCAGTTGCTAGCCAGAGATCCCAGTAATGTAGAGTGTAGAAGAGAAAGAGTAACTAGAGGCCCATGGCTAGAATAAACTAGCTCATGCTTGGTCATGTAGGAGAAACCCCCACTGTGTAGAGATAACCGCTGGATGTACTACAACTCTTATTGTGCACAAAGTAAAGAGAGACTTTTATTAAGTTCAATTTGGCCAGGTCTCTGACTCTGTAAGCAAGGACTAAAGGAGAAAGATTTGCATGGCTTCAGTGAGAGAGGGAACAGCAAGGTAACCCTGATTTAAGTGTTCCAGACCCTTAGGCTGCAAAGGGGAAGTTAGTTCAGGTAAACTATGCATCCCAGACTAGTGGATACTACAGCCACTGTTGTCAGAGTATACAGTAGTTGTTAGCCAGAGATCCTAGTACTTGAGTGTAGAAGAGAAAGAGTAACTAGAGGCCAATTGGTGCAACAAACTAGCTCATGCTTGGTCATCTAGGTGAAACTCCTATTGTGCATAGAGTAAAGAGAGATTTTTATTAAGTTCAATTTGGCCGGGTCTCTGACTCTCTTAACAACACACACTGGGCACTGAATTTTCTTTACGTGCCCTGCGTAGCACCCACATGAATGTTAACACCATAAGCACCCTCGAACTACCATCAGACAGGCAGCTTACAGCTACTGGGAGTACGACGAGGGAACACAGGGTTCCCTTCCTTCACTGCACCAACAATAGGGAGCAACGGCCTGAGGGAGTATACCATGACGCATCATTATCAGTGCCACTACCACTCCCATCCTCTGCTCTGACTCCTCAGAGGCTCGCTGCACTGGCACCTACGCCTATCATCTGTTTAAAGAGGTTGCAGCACTCCCAGGAACGCTGTGGCCTCTTACTAGCCAAGTGACGTCATATTCATTGGTCACATGACCTAGGTGCAACTCAGTTCTATTCAAGTGAATAAGGCTGAGCTACTATACCAAACACAGCCACTATCCAATGGATGGCACTGTGCTTGGTAAGCTGCGAGGAGGCCACAGCACAGAGCACAAAGGCCTAAAGTCGGACCCCCTCTGATCTGTTATTAATGATGTATCCTGAGGATAGGTCATCAATATTAAAAACACAGAAAACCCCTTAAACCCACTCTATATAAATATTAATGGCTCATATAATAGGAAATGACTGCCTATGATTTGAAACTCAGATCCCTGACTGACGCTTATACACATTTTTAATGACCTTCTCCACTATTCTAGCGGCACGTACATAGTGTACTGTACATTCTCATTTTCTTAGGGCACATGAAGGTTGACCATTGCGGAGTTATTGACAATTCTTTATGTGTAGCAGGCAGGTAAATTAAGTCAGCCATGTGCACTGGGTCACCTTGAGTTCTTGCACAGCAGGAACACACACATGAAACCTGCAAAGAAAGAAGTCATATGGGATAAGCAATGAACCAATATGAAAATACAATGTTCTAGCAATACCAATGTATGTCCTCCATCACTTCCAACCCCCCTCCCGAAACTTCTATTAGGCTCATCATGTACCAATGTAATTAATAGTAAAAAGAATGTATGTCTTTTCTTTAGCACCTACATGTAATCAGAATTAGAGGAGTAATTTGACATTCTTGAACCCCAATGCAAAATATGTCTCAAGCCATGTGCTATTTTTTATTCTGGTGCTTTCTTACTTGGAGGAACACTTTCTGGCCACAGGGCTCAGGTATGACTGCTGTCTCTCCACCCCTTATATCTATGCCATTGCTGATAACAGTTAAATTTCGGCAACAGACTTGGTTGTTGTATTTGGAAACTCAGCTTTACCTCTTCTAGTCATATATTTCCTTATTGTCTGTAGACTGGCAACAAAAGGAGCCGAAAAAGTAAAATAACAAAATATAGTATGTTCAGACTACATACAGGGTTTTATTTGTAGTCTGTAACCTTGGCAACACATTGGTTTGCATAATATATGTACTGTACACACAAAAGGTGAGGATATTTGTAAACAAGACCATTTTCAAAGTTGCTTCAATTTTTTATTTTTAGCTACACTGCAGCAATAGGTTGTGAAGGTGTACTTATCCTTTAATTCCCAGCTTTTGCTGTGGGTTGATGAGGTCCTAGAGCAGACGTGCACAACCTGTGGCCTGACGGACACATGTACAGAGCCAGGGTTTGTGGCCCCGTCCTGCTGGACAGAAATACAGCTGATTGTCTAAGTTTCTGTAATACACAGACATAAAGAGTCATTGCTGCCATTTTATTTTATGAAGTAGGAGATACAGTACTTCAGTGGACTTTAGGAAGCAGAAACATTTTTTTTTTCAGTACTGATTATGTACACATGAATTTATGCTGCCGAGCTGCATTAGCCATTGTCTCCAGTGTGTACAGTGTCAATCAAGTTTTGCGCCGACTAGCTGAGTCATTGGAGACAGTCTGGTTGCTGGCGATACACTGCCAAACATAAGCAGTCCTTTACACAAGGCTGAGCTGATGACAAGGAAGGGACAAGGAGGATTGATTCCACCCAGACAATAGTTTTCTAAACCTCTTAGCAGGGTTGAACTGACCAGTTGAACATTTGGGCATTGCTTAAGGGGTAAGAGATAGGTGTGGATTAAGAACACTCATGGCCTCTGCTTGTGGACTCCTTTTTAACCGCTAAACCCATAATAGGCTTGGTTTCGGTAAATGCAATGTATTTACCCAAGCCAAGTCTATAAGGACCCAAGCAGAAGACATGGCCTTTTACACCATGTTACCATGAGCCCTTGGGCAATGCCCATATGGCCGTGTGGTCAGTTCCCTCTGCCAATAGGTTTAGAAAAGCCTCTTTGTCTCATTGGGGGTCTCAGCACCCAAAATCCCACCAATCACAATTTCTGATTTGTCACTATGAGATGTCACATGTTTAATGGGGTTTTCCTATTAACATTCCCTATCCAATATCTGTTTGTCCTGACCAGTAATGTACATAGAGAAGTAAGGGCCCCACAGCAGGGGTCAAACCAGGCCCCCCACACAGGACAGAAGGGTTTCTGCCTAAACCCCTTTCAATGACCCTTGGGCCATTTTCCACTGCTACATTTGCTAAAAGTTGTTCCTTTAGAGGGTAGAGTCCTGACCAAGTATCACCTCCAGTAGAAGAGGAGATGATCCCAACTAAGACAGGGCCCCTTCTTGCCCTGGGCCCCATAGCAGTTGCATGGTCTGCAGATATGGTAGTTACATGCCTGGTCCTGACTAGTCCACGAGAAGCTATTTATTTGAAATGTTCCATTTCCCCTGCAGCAGCCACTGAACGTATCTACCCTTGGAGGTAACAGTTGTTGTTAGATGTCAAGGATAAACTGCAATATTTCGCTCTCACATCCCTTTTAAATGAGATGATGATGGCAGCTTTTAGTCCCCAGCATGATTCTAGTGTTGGTCATTGCAAGGGCTGTCACTGTGATTTTGAGATTATCACTTTCTCAAGTGATAACTGTGATTATTTTTAATATTTTCTTATCCATTAGCAATTAATAAGCTTCATGCTGACCCATAATGAGTGACCAGTCAGAGGACTGCAGAGGACCGGACAGTCACTTTAATGACCACACCAATTATGTATAAAAGCTTTTACTAGTAGAAGTATAAAGGTGAAGGCCCATTACTTTACAGTGATGAGAAGGTCATTGGTTGTTTAGAACTGCAACCTTTTAATTACTACTTTGCCTTTTGTCTTAATCAACAAAGTTGCGATACGTGTGTTTAGTGGGAAAGTTCTCCGAAGCGTCAGTGCTGACTTGTGGAGGGAAACATACTGAAATCTTATCTTCTATTTTTTTTTTACTAATATAAACATCAATTATATTCTGTGATTTAAAAAAAAGGTTAATTTAAAGGCTATCGACACCTTCTGGGCGTTTTTAATTATTGCATTCTACACATTTTGACCTAAAAATATATATTTCATTTGTACTTTAAAAAAAAAAAAATTATCTGTTTTCCTCTATAGCTTTTACTTTCAATGTGTCTTCAGAATGTTGCTTCCACCTTGTCAGTGAATCCATCACAATGCAACTCTGTAGACTGCAATGATAAGATGTCCATAGCCTTTAATGTCTTATCTGGAAGAGATAGCTGAACAACAGATCTCATTAGCTCATTTTATGCCATGCAAAACCCTATCCCTCATATAGTTTACAAATGAAAGCAACCATTAAAAAATCTGTGTTTCTTTAAATGAAAAAAAAAATCTGGCTGCTTTCAGCCACCACTAGAGGGAGCTTGGATTCCAACTGCATATGAGTTATATTGAACTCTACAGCTCCCCCTAGTGGCAGAAAGCCAGATTTTTTTTTTTTCATATACTATAACTTCTTTAGTGGCTGTAGCAGGTATATATCAGCAACTAATTATCTGCAAAGGCAGAAGATGTAGTGGAATGATGGTAAGAGGGTCAGGATAGATCACCAAGAACATAGCAAAAACATAGTCGGCCATTTATCATTCATAATACGTTTCTTTTTTGGCAAAAAATTGTCACGATTTGGTGCATGTTTACAAAATCCTGCAACATTTAACAGCCAAGGCCAGATATCGCTACTTCTTAAAGTAGCCTTTGTCTAAGGCTAGTTTCACACTAGTGTTTTTAAATTCCGGTATTGAGTTCCGTTATGGGGGCTCAATACCGGAAAAAAACGCTTCAGTTTTGTCCCCATTCATTGTTAATGGGGACAAAACTGAACTGAAGACAACGGAATGCTCCTGAAAGCATTCCGTTCCGTCTTCAGACCGGAGAACAAACCGCAGCATGCTGCGGTTTGCTCTCCGGTCCAGGCATCCGCACCAAGACGGATCCGGAATGACCCCCAATGCAAGTCAATGGGGACGGATCCGTTTGGTGTGGACACACCAGTAATCCGGATCTGTCCTCCATTGATTTGCAATGGGGGGTCATTCCGGATCCGGCTACATACATAGATACATACATACAGACAGACAGACATACATACACACATACATACTCACATACTCCAGGGACGCCGGCAGCATGTCTTCACGCGCCTCCTGCGTGCAGCTATGACGTTTCCCCACTGCGCCCAGCAGAGGGCGCTCTGGGGAATCGTCATCACTGTGCGCAGGAGGCACGTGAAGACGTTCTGCCGGCGTCCCTGGAGTATGTGAGTATGTATGTGTGTATGTATGTCTGTATGTATGTCTGAGTCTTGTTTCAATGTGTGTGTTAACATGTGTGGGGCCGGAGCGCTGCTCCGGCTCCACACATGTATCAGCGTTAGCACGGATCCGTTGGCACCCTTTAGGTGCCGGATCCGTGCTAACGCTAGTGTGAAAGAGGCCTTAGAGGAAATTTTGTGATTAGACTGTTTCCTGCTGCATTTACAATGTGTAAGTTCTGTAAAAGTTGCAAAAATAAAATTGCATCTCCACACCAAATTCCCCTAATAGTACTGTATTTACTATCATGGGTCAGAATAGAGAAGAACAATAGGCAATAATAATAAAAAAGGGCAAAAGCATAGCAGTAGTAGTAGTAGAACAAGTAGTACCATTAAAGGAGGTATCCCATAACTAATGTAAAAAATGATAATCAAACACCATACAGTACATGGAAATCTCTTTCTAACAAAGCTAGAACCAACCCTGTACCTCACATGAATCCAGAGATCTCCACATTCATTGCTCTGCTAGATTTATATCGAGCTGACAGCTCAAGGGGAGTGTCTTTTCTGCTGCAGCTCAGGGGGCGTGTCTTAGCTCTCCCTATCACAGCTCAGGAGGCAGTTGAAGGACGTAACTGAGCATGTGCAGCCATCGCAGTGAGCAGGTCAAAGAACTAAGATGAAAACAAACAGCAGGTGGCGCTGTACAGATATATTTGAATAACTCAGTGGCTATACAAAATTTTTAATTAAATGCAATTACAAAAGTATTCAGATCCAGGTGCTTGTTTGAAAACTGTAGAATATTTTTTGTGGGACAACCCCTTTAACTGACTTTCACATCTCCTTTCTAACATTTTAGACATTTGCTATTTATGCTATCCCCAATGCAGTATTGAAGTACTTCCACACCAGAAACTCTAGTTATTCCATGGATCTAATATGTCCAGGAAGGAAATCTGCATGGTTAGATTGTTATGAAATTTCTGACCATTTTGTATCTATTCCCATGAACACGTACTGCAGCCTTTAGCAAATCCCTAATATGACTGAAACAAAATCAAGTCACTAAGAAGAGATTGTATCTGTAGAGATTTATCCACCTGAGATGCTTACCCATATTAAATCTTCTACCTGTCATTCCCCTGCATGTGATTCAAATTTGGATTTTCATTAGCTTGTTTATTTCCCATGAGTTTAATGGCATAAATAGCAAATGATGAAACATCCAACTGAAGAATATAATGATGTATAGGATAAATAGGTTAGCTAATAAATGGAGACGTATAGGGAAGCGAGATGCGAGTTTCAAATGTCATGTTTGCTCATTGAGAAAAAGATTGTTATTTTCGGCGTAAATTCCCATAGTCCCTATGTGCACCCCTCAACATTGAAATTGTAGCACCAAGAAGAAAAAATCATGGAATTATGAAAATCACAGGGTCGAAAAGACAAGTTTATGATATGCAAATGATAAAAAATGGAAATATTCAAAACATCTTGATTTATTTAGTATGGAGTATGAGCACCATGCACAGAAATACACGCGCTTTACCGCCTTGGCATACTATCAATCAGGTTATTAATGGTTGTCACAGGAATGTTCTACAACACTAAATGCATTGGGGAGATGCAAATCATCAGATCCGCTGTTGGCAGCTCCCCTTGCAATTGCTGACCAATAATGTCCCAGAAGTGCTTGTAGGGAGACAAGTCTGGCGGTGCTGCAGGCCGTGGTAGCACATTTAGGCCATACAGACTGCCCACAATAGCATGAGCAACATGTGGCCTGGTATGGTCCTACTGAAAAATGGCTCCTGGGACACTTTGGGCTCTACCACTGGTTCCATGAGCAACATAGAGTAATGCCAAGCTGGCAGTGAAATCAAGTTTAGAGGTGTATAGCTACAGTCATGGCCAAAAGTTTTGAGAATGATACAAATATTAATTTTTACAAAGTCTACTGCTTCAGTTTTTATAATGGCAGTTTGCATATACTCCAGAATGTTATAAAGAGTGATCAGCTTAACAGCAATTACTTGCAAAGTCAATATTTGCCTAGGAAATGAACTTTATCCCCCAAAACACATTTCAACATCATTGCAGCCCTGCCTTAAAAGGACCAGCTAACATCGTTTCAGTGATTGCTCCATTAACACAGGTGTGGGTGTTGATGAGGACAGGGCTGGAGATCAATCTGTCATGATTAAGTAAGAATGACACCACTGGACACTTTAAAAGGAGGCTGGTGGTTGGCATCATTGTTTCTCTTCTGTTAACCATGGTTATCTCTAAAGAAACACGTGCAGTCATCATTGCACTGCACAAAAATGGCCTAACAAGGAAGAGTATCGCAGCTAGAAAGATTGCACCTCAGTCAACAATCTATCGCATCATCAAGAACTTCAAGGAGAGAGGTTCCATTGTTGCCAAAAAGGCTCCAGGGCGTCCAAGAAAGACCAGCAAGCACCAGGACCGTCTCTTAAAAGTGTTTCAGCTGCGGGATCGGGCTACCAGCAGTGCAGAGCTTGCTCAGGAATGGCAGCAGGCAGGTGTGAGTGCATCTGCACGCACTGTGAGGCGGAGACTCTTGGAGCAAGGCCTGGTCTCAAGGAGGGCAGCAAAGAAGCCACTTCTCTCCAGAAAAAACATCAGGGACAGACTGATATTCTGCAAAAGGTACAGGGAGTGGACTGCTGAGGACTGGGGTAAAGTCATTTTCTCTGATGAATCCCCTTTTCGATTGTTTGGGACATCTGGAAAACAGCTTATTTGGAGAAGACGAGGTGAGCGCTACCACCAGTCTTGTCTCATGCCAACTGTAAAGCATCCTGAAACCATTCATGTGTGGGGTTGCTTCTCAGCCAAGGGAATCGGCTCTCTCACAGTCTTGCCTAAAAACACAGCCATGAATAAAGAATGGTACCAGAATGTCCTCCGAGAGCAACTTCTCCCAACCGTCCAAGAGCAGTTTGGCGATCAACAATGCCTTTTCCAGCATGATGGAGCACCTTGCCATAGAGCAAAGGTGATAACTAAATGGCTCAGGGAACAAAACATAGAGATTTTGGGTCCATGGCCTGGAAACTCCCCAGATCTTAATCCCATTGAGAACTTGTGGTCAATCATCAAGAGACGGGTGGACAAACAAAAACCTACAAATTCTGACAAAATGCAAGCATTGATTGTGCAAGAATGGATTGCTATCAGTCAGGATTTGGTCCAGAAGTTGATTGAGAGCATGCCAGGGAGAATTGCAGAGGTCCTGAAGAAGAAGGGTCAACACTGCAAATATTGACTTGCTGCATTAACTCATTCTAACTGTCAATATAAGCTTTTGTTACTCATAATATGATTGCAATTATATTTCTGTATGTGATAAAAACATCTGACAAACACACATAAAAACCAGAGGGCAGCAGATCAAGTGAAAATATAATATTTGTGTCATTCTCAAAACTTTTGGCCATGACTGTACATGTGTAAATTATACCACCCCATAGCATAATCCTGGGAGTAGGACAAGTATGACTTTTCTTTGTGAAGGCCTCTTCATGGTGTTGCCCACATAGTCTCCAGGCCAATCTTCAGCTATCTATGTGTCTGAAACAATTCGGAATTCATCGCTGAAGAAGATCCTCCATTCCAGCCTCCTTTTCTGTCTTGCTGTACACCATGATCGCTTTTGAGAGTGGTGGCATGAGGTCAATGGAACACCTGTAGCTGGACGTCTTGCTTAGAAACTGTTTGCCGCCCTAAACTTGGGATGTGAGGTCCAGTTTCACTTACAGTACAGAATAGGTCTGTACGCACCATTCTTCTAATCAATCTGTGCACCTCTTGCTGTCAGTCCAGTTCATTGTTGTTCTCCCAACCACCAGGACACATAATGTTGAGCAGTGCTGGCATCTCGACCTAGGCCCATAGTGATCTGCTGGAGTGATAAACCAGGGTCTCTCAGTTCAAGGATTTTGTGCCTCTCAGTTTGCAACAATTGGCAATAACTGGCACATTGACGAATAGGAGGCATCACACAATCATCCCACATGACTTGATCAGATTTTTTAAGTTTCATGTGGCTAAAAAACTTTGCTTTCAATCTGGCTTTTATGTCCGTCCCACATGGTGTTTGAAATGTTCTTCGATTGGCATAGCCTTATGGTTTGTCTTTCTTGGTGTTGCAATTTCAAAGTTGAGGAGTGTATCACTGAGCTGATATATTTTTGCACAAGTAAAGTGATTTATTGGGAAGGGGGGAAGGTGGAGAGTGGAACACAGGTGAGTATTGTTTATATGTTTTTCAAATGTATGTATGCTGGCAGTACTGGGAGCACTACATTATATATACTATGTACGGGGCCATTATATATACTATGGAGGGGGCATTACATATACTGCAGAGAGGGGCTATTATATATACTACAGAGGGGGGCATGATATATACTATGTAGGGGGCCATTATATATACTGCAGAAGGGGCATTATATATACTACAGAGGAGGGCATTATATATACTACGGGGGGCCATTATTTATACTATAGAAAGGAGAATGATATATACTACAGAGGAGTCCAATATATATACTACCAATACAGAGAGGTATTGTTTTATACTACAGCATGGGCATTATATATAGATACTACAGATGGGGCTATTATATATACTATGGAGGGGGCCATTATATATACTACAGAGGGTGTTATTATATCTACCATAGGGGGGTTCATTGTATATACTACAGAGGGCAATATACAGAAAATGTATTAAAAATGAATGTCAAGGGGAAAATATATCAGTGTATATGTGTTCAGGGAGCTTCATAAACATAAATGTTGTAGAATTGTGCCCTTAAAAGTCTATCGTGCGCTTAAAAGTCCCAAATTATGGCGCACACAATATTTGCGCCATGATTTGCGACTTTTTGGGCTTTTCGACAATTTTCTAAAGTGGAAAGAAAAGGGGGCAGGGCTTAGCAGGAGGGGCAGAGCCTGTCAGGGCCCGCCAGATTTTCTCTAACTTACTGGCATGAGTTATAGCTCAAGTCTCCACCAGTGCCTAGTTTGCGTACATTCGAGGGCAAGAGATATACCTAATTTATTAACAGACATCTGCCTCTTAATAAATTAGGCACATCTTACTCCAGGGGATCAGAACAGGTGCATGGGTAATTCAATGGTTAATACATGGGTAAGTTCATATTTTGCATGCATACAGATATAAATGTAATGCCATACCCCCTGATGGATGCATTTTCTTATGTTTGTTGAATGACTACACTTTATACAATAATACTGTAGAATTCCATCATACAATTTATAATCACGTTTCATAGTCAAGTCGTGTTAGAATGCAAATCATATGACATCTTTTCATGCTCCAAAAAAGACCTTGGAATTTCTATTGAAATGTTGGCAACTATGTCAAAGGACTTAACAAAATTTAAGAAGCGGAAAAAAAGCCTTCCTAACATCAGTATTCAAAATTAATCTAAAGCCTTTTCCGTGGTGTGATGTTTAATCCCCTGTGAGGTAACACATTTATAGGACAGAAAGTAGACCACAGATGACGTGGTCCATCAAAACTGGAGCAGCTGGAAGGGAATCTGAAAATCCAACATTAAAGAGAAGAATAGAAAGTACGGTAAATAGGATCCACGGTATTCAATTCAATGGAGTTAATAATACAAAATCATCCAGAGTTTATTGGGCGCAATTACATACTGTATGGGTCTTTAAATGTCTACAATGTGGGTATTGCTGGTTCTCAGCCTTCACGTCATCTATGAAAGATGCATAGACACTGTGCATAGACCCATAAATACACAACAATGGGTTCTGGGTGTCAAAGGCTGGCAGTGGACCACGGGTGGCCTTGAATTAATCCCTGTTGGCCCTGCTGCAGACATCACTATTAGTACACGGACTCCAGAGATGTATACATAAACATGACAGTGCTGGTAATGCAGTAAGGGTTGGTTCATATCACATTTTATGCCTCCGTTTGACGCATATGTTAGAAAAAAAAAGGATACAAAAATGCAGCACATCACAACTCCCCAACCCTTAAGTTAAAGGGTTATTTTTTTAAGTGGTCAGAATGGCATTACAAAGTGAAAAAGGGATTTTCATCTCGCCAATTCCCTGCTGTTCCCGTTTTTGGCTTCTCAGGTCCCCTGCCAGTTTCTCCTTCCTGGTCTCTTTTGACTCACAGGAAACAACTTTTGAGCAAATCAACCTACAGTATGAGACTTTTCTGATATGTCCTGGGGGTACAATGCTATTTTCTGTGTAGTTGGAACATAGATCCTCACAATTGTTTCCTCTTTTAAGACATAGGGTATGCAATCTGATACTGTTCTTAGCTCGAAACTAAATTTGTTGTAATATTTTATAAAAATGTTTTATAAAGTTGAGAATAAGTTGTTTTTTCAAACTCTTGCAATCGGGACCCAGTGTGAAGAGCTGGAGGAAGTTCGGTCACAGAGATCCCTAGGTGGGGGAACTCATGGGCAATTGACCCTTTTGGCCCTCCTATAATCTGATCCTTTTTATCAATTGTAAAAAAAAAACAAAACTGAGGTCCTTGCATCTATGGATGGACTGACAGACATTGCTGTCCCAATGAATTCACTGAAAACACCTTGGAAGTTTGGATCAGTCACTCATTTGCCCTGTGACATTAGATTAGCGCATGTTAAAAAATCGGTGTGGCACTCAGATGTTGGTGGTGCTCAAGTAGGATCCTAATTCATATTAGCTTATAGCAGGGGGACTCAGCTTATATGTTTTAAACTTCTATATACAATTCTATGAATATCCTGCATAACAAATGCCTTACAGTGCTTGTCTAGGAGAAATGACCTGAGGGACTACACTGTGACACACCATGTCATCAGGGCCACAACCTCTCCCATCTTCTGCACAGGCTCCTCCGGGGCTCGCTGCATAATTTGGCATCACAAACAGGATGAGTCTCGGTGCCTTGCTAAAAACTGGCCAAGTTGTTGTGTGAAATCCCTAAAAAAGACTTTATTGCAGTAGTCAAGAAAAATAAGGATCTATTTGCTGCTAAGAAGTGTGAAACTATGCCAGTTGCAGTGCTCCTGCCTTATAGGAGTTAATTGGCAGTTTATCTTTGCGCCTCATGTGCTGAGGACCCACCCCAGAGCGGGAAAAGACTGTTACGTCCTGCAGAAAGAGCGAGAAAAAGAAAGACAACCCATTGGTAACCCACAGAGCTGTGTGAGCTGAACCTGCTGCACCAAAACTAGACTATCTTCCCCACATACTAAATCCTATGCATACTGACTTCAAGATGTACCGAATAAAGAAGGAATCACATACAATGTGAAACTAATGAACTGGCAAGGGCTCTGCACAAGTCTGGCGTGACATCTAGCACTGCTTCACTGCTGCAGTGATCTCCTCACAGTCACCTGCTGAACCTGACACACCTAAAGTGACACTATCTGACCTTCCAACCACAGAAAGTGACCAATCTACTAGTGATTAATCAGCAGACACTACTCCATGTACTCCAGAGCCACCATCAAGTGTGAGCTCCTTGCTAGGAGAGAACTAGGGTCCATCTCCCACTGCTATCTGGAGGAAACACCAAAAGTCTACAAAGGACCTTCCAGAAAGTATTGATTCTGCAGTTCCAAGTTCCACCACAGGAGGTCACCAGAGGAACCCCCCCATGGAGTTCCTACCAGACATACAGCTGTCCAGGATATCCCAGCCTGTGGGATCCATTCTAATGATCCAGGAGACCACAGGGCAGTGGCTTTGGGTACCGACCAGGCTAGAAGATTCTTCTGACAACCAAAAAGATACAGAAGTCATAAGAGTGCCAGGATGGTTAATAAAATTGGGATCTGTTTTTATGTGGTATTGTTCAGCCCTGCACAGCTACCCTCCTGTCTCATGTCATCAAGGACTCCTTCTTCTGCCAAAGTCCTTGTTGCGCCAGTTGCACTACCCCTACCCTTTCTCAGTTTATAGTCAACATCTTACCTGAGAGGGTTTTGCAATAGTATTCTAAACCAAGCAATAGACTGAAATGTACCTGGGCTTCTTGTGCCCCCCCCCCCCATCTGAGTTTATGGGACTCTTGTTGGTAGAGCCAAAGGTAGTGGATCTCTATTTCTCAAGTTGTACAACACAAGGCCTTTGGTTTGTGTTACTGGGACTCTTAACAAGAGCTACAGACCAAGAATTTGTTGCCTCCGTGCTGTGGATAATTGGACTCAAATATAGCTAAGCCCTGCATCCAGAGCACTAGTTAGTTTAGATAGTGAGGTCACTAACCTTGCCTCCACCAAGGACTGCCCCTTACTACTCTTGTTATTATTATCCCCCTGGTAGCTAGAATTTTAGCCCTGGCCTGTGAATGTATGTATGCACTTATGCCCTTAACCCTTTTCTCTCCACAGTATTGGGAGGGAGGGAGCCAGCTTAATCTGCATCTTTGGGCATCTTTGCCAGGCTACCAGAGGAAGACTCCAAGCACAAGATGTGGTCAGCTTGCCTTTCAATCACGGGTTGTGCAATACCCCAGATGGG
Source organism: Rhinella marina (assembly GCA_900303285.1). NCBI lineage: Eukaryota > Metazoa > Chordata > Amphibia > Anura > Bufonidae > Rhinella > Rhinella marina. The sequence goes on along the minus strand of ONZH01001400.1, from coordinate 1,636,943 downwards.
GTATCTGCAATTGTTATATTTTGTACTAAGGTCATATTATGCATTATATATCTGTCATATGCTTCAAAAATTATAAGGTATGGTTGACATTAGGAATTGAACTTACCATTCCATTCCTCCCCTCTTGGTGGGAGGGGTCTGGTTCTGCTTTCTGCAAGGAGGGGGAGCTCTAGCGAGTTTTAGGGAGAGTTACCTGAGGAAGCCTAGAGTGATAGAGCACGTCCATCTGCTCCCGCTCCATGCGTCCTGGGACTGAAGTTATAACTTGTCTGTGAGGATCCATACTCCAGGGAGACTACAGGATACCAGAAGATCTGCAAGCTACAGTGTACAAAAACAGAGAGTGATCAGCACTACTGCTATACAGACTCCGCTGCAGGTGAGGGAAAGAGGTCAGACACCCACGACCTAGAACAACTACATACCTCCCAACTTTGTAAAGGGACATGGTGGGACACATTGTGTGGTGCGCTAAGCGTGCCACGGCACATTTTTTCAGCACTAGGCCACTCCCCAACTCCGCCCACTATACACCTATACCCACCAAGTCCACTTACTGCTCCATATAGTAAATATTCCCCAGTTATGTGCCCCCATTAATATGCCTAGCTGTGCCCCCAATAATATGCCCCCAGTAATCTGACCAGGTGTGCCCCCCCCAGGAATATGCCCAGTTATGTGCCCCCAGTAATATGACCAACTGTGCGCCCCAGGAATATGCCCAGTTATGTTCCCACAGTAATATGACCAGCTGTGCGCCCCAGGAATATGCCCAGTTATGTGCCCCCTTGTAATATGCCCACATTGTGCCCCACAGTAATATGTTGTGCCCCATCACAGAAAGTTAAAAAAAAATAAAAAATATATACTTACCTTCTTCCTAGTAGCAGTATCACCAGCAGGATATCAGCTTCTCTAGTCTGGAGGGGGCGGAGCCAAGGCTGACTGTCGGCCGGCCACGCCCCCCGCTCAGGCCATAGAAGAAGCAGCCAGCCGATTCCTATGGAAGCAGAGACAGTATGCACAAGGTTTTAACAAGCCACCACTAGATGGAGCTTATGTCACCTCCTCTACTTAGAAAGGACAAACCTTCTAGAGACAAGTTAGTCTATTATGGGGCACTAAAGAAGCACATGCAAAATGAAGTGCTGTCCTGGAGCAGGTACCAACCAGCACAAGCAGTCACAATATGGAGCCATTTTATGTAAAGTATCACAAGCCAAAAAGTACACGCACATGAGATACCATGCACTGTGATATCATCAACTGACCTCTGTGGATTCAGGATCGGACTCCCCAGGGAGTGTCACCACCTGAGAAAGCTGCCTACAGCAGTAGGAGAACTGCTATATTCATTTGATTATATTCACACATGGTAGATATGTTAAAATTTCTCTGACTGCAATGTATATATAATACAGAGTTCAGTTTACTTTATATATATATTACAGAGGACAGTATAATGTATATATACTACAGAGAACAGTATACTGGATATATACTACAGAGGACAGTATAATATATACATACATGCAAAAGAGGACAGTATAATGTACATATACTACAGAGGACAGTATAATGTATATATACTACAGAGGTCAGTATACTGCATATATATACTACAGAGGACAGTATACAGTATATATACATGCTACGGAGGACAGTATACTGTATATATAATACAGAGGACAGTATACTGTATATATATAAAGTGGGAAAAAAAGTATTTAGTCAGCCACCAATTGTGCAAGTTCTCCCACTTAAAAAGATGAGGTCGGCCTGTAATTGACATCATAGGGAGACCTCAACTACGAGAGACAAAATGAGAAAAAAAATCCAGAAAATCACATTGTCTGATTTTTAAAGAATTTATTGGCAAATTATGGTGAAAAATAAGTATTTGGTCAATAACAAAAGTTCATCTCAATACTTTGTTATATATCCTTTGTTGGCAATGACAGTGGTGAAATGTTTTCTGTAAGTCTTCACAAGGTTGGCACACACTGTTGCTGGTATGTTGGCCCATTGCTCCATGCAGATCTCCTCTAGAGCAGTGATGTTTTGGGGCTGTCGCTGGGCAACACGGACTTTCAACTCCCTCCAAAGGTTTTCTATGGGGTTGAGATCTGGAGACTGGCTAGGCCACTCCAGGACCTTGAAATGCTTCTTACGAAGCCACTCCTTCGTTGCCCTGGCGGTGTGCTTGGGATCATTGTCATGCTGAAAGACCCAGCCACGCTTCATCTTCAATGCCCTTGCTGAGTTTTGCACTCAAAATCTCACGATACATGGCCCCATTCATTCTTTCATGTATGTGGATCAGTCGTCCTGGTCCCTTTGCAGAGAAACAGCCCCAAAGCATGATGTTGCCACCCCCATGCTTCACAGTAGATATGGTGTTCTTTGGATGCAACTCAGCATTCACCCTCCTCCAAACACGACGAGTTGTGTTTCTACTAAACAGTTCTACTTTGGTTTCTTCTGACCATATGACATTCTCCCAATTCTCTTCTGGAACATCCAAATGCTCTCTAGCAAACTTCAGATGGGCCCGGATATGTACTGGCTTAAGCAGGGGGACACGTCTGACACTGTAGGATCTGAGTCCCTGGCAGCGTAGTGTGTTACTGACTGTAGCCTTTGTTATGTTGGTCCCAGCTTTCCGCAGGTCATTCACTAGGTCTCCCGTGTGGTTCTGGGATTTTTGCTCATAGTTCTTGTGATCATTTTGAACCCACAGGGTGAGATCTTGCGTGGAGCCCCTGATGGAGGGAGATTATCAGTGGTCTTGTATGTCTTTCATTTTCTAATTATTGCTCCCACAGATAATTTCTTCACACCGAGCTGCTTGCCTATTGCAGATTCAGTTTTCCCAGCCTGGTGCAGGTCTACAATTTTGTTTCTGGTGTCCTTCAACAGCTCTTTGGTCTTCACCATAGTGGAGTTTGGAGTGTGACTGTTTGAGGTTGAGGACAGATGTATTTTATACTGATAACAAACAGGTGCCATTACTACAGGTAATGAGTGGAGGACAGAGGAGCCTCTTAAAGAAGAAGTTACAGGTCTGTGAGAGCCAGAAATCTTGCTTGTTTATATTTGACCAAATACTTATTTTTCACCATAATTTGCAAATAAATTCTTTAAAAATCAATGTGATTTTCTGGATTTGATTTCTCGTTTTGTCTCTCATAGTTGATGTCAATTACAGGCTTGCCTTATCTTTTTAAGTAGGAGAACTTGCACAGTTGGTGGCTTACTAAATACTATATATATACACATGGAGGACTGTGTACAGTTCTGGGCTCCTGTGAACAAGGCAGACATAGCAAAGCTGGAGAGGGTTCAGAGGAGGGCAACTGAAGTAATAACTGGAATGGTTGGACTACAGTACCCAGAAAGATGATCAAAATTAGGGTTATTCACTTAAAAAAAAAGACGACTGAGGGAAGGTCTAATAACTATGTATAAATATATCAGGGGTCAGTACAGAGATCTCTCCCATCATCTATTTATCCCCAGGACTGTGACGAGGGGACATCCTCTGCGTCTGGAGGAAAGAAGGTTTGCACACAAACATAGAAGAGGATTCTTTACTGTAAGAGCAGTGATACTATGGAACTCTCTGCCTGAGGAGGTGGTGATGGTAAGTTCACTATAAGAGATCAGGAGAGGCGTGGATGTATTTCTGGAGGGTAATAATATTACAGGTTATAGTTACTAGAGATGGGTCGTTGATCCAGGGAGTTATTCTGATGTCTGATTGGAGTCGGGAAGGAATTTTATTACCCTAAAGTGGGGAACATTGGCTTTCACCTCATGGGGATTTTTGCCTTCCTCTGGATCAACTTGCAGGATAACAGGCCAAACTGGACATATGTGTTTTGTCAGCCTTAGGCATCATGCACATGGCCGTTGTCGGCCATGGCCTGTACGGCGGCCCGCAAACATCGGGTCCGCAATATGTGAACACTGGCCCACATCTCAGATGCAGACTCATTCACTTGAATGGGTCCACAATGGAAGGTATGGTGTGGAACGGAGGCATGGAACCCCACAGAAGCACTATGGGTTTTCTGTCTGTGCCTCTGCACTGCAAAAAAATAGAGCTTTGTGGTCCCCAATGCATGGAACGGCCGTGTGCATGAGGCTTTAGTCTAGGGCTACACCTGTCGCGGCCAGGATCGCTGAGTTGCAGCGATTCCATTGAAATGAATAGGATTGCCACGGCAGTCACAAAAAATCCAACATTGCTGGATTTCTTGGGACTTCCGCGACACTCCCTTCATTTCTATGGGATCCCTGCTACTCAGAGATCCTGGCCGCGACAGGTGTCTCACGACCAGTGTCGCCGTGTAGCCCTAGCCTTAGGCTATGGCTACACTTCAACTTTTTGTAGCGTAACTGATTGACTTTAACTATTGAACTACAGCTGCAATCCAAATGAATGCAATCTTGTGGACTGCAGCAGTCATTCAATAGTTAAAATAAATCAGTCGCGCTATAAAGCAGTGTAGCCATAGCCGTACACACTATATTACTATGTTATTAATGTATGGCGGTAATACTGATCTTCCTGCAGTGGTCTGTTAGTAACAGTGCGGTGGTAATATTCAGTCACTATTTAGCTTTATTACATGTAGTCATGGTGCGCCATTATCTGGATTGGGGGCCCACTCAGGTGACGGATGCTGCTGACCCCCCTATCTATGCCCCGGAGTCATGCCACTGATTATGACACTCCTCAGACTCTCTAACCATTGACATCACAGATAGTGTTGCTAAGGAAACAAGAAGTGTTATCGTGCCAGGATTCTAATGGTGACATCACAAAACGTGTAACCATGCCAGGATTCTAATGATGACATCACAAAAAGTGTGACCATGCCAGGATTCTAATGGTGACATCACAAAACGTGTGACCATGCCAGGATTCTAATGATGACATCACAAAGAGTGGCTTAGCATCAGGGTGGCCATCTTGAATGTACTTTATTAACCTAGCCTTAATGGAGATATCACTAGTGGGTGGAGTTTTACCTGGGGGGATAATTTATTTTGAGACTTGCACTAGTTTTCTGGCTATAATAAAAGTTACAAACTTTGGCACATGCAGATTTTATGGAAAAATGTGTGAATTTAAATATTATGCTTTTAAAAATGGGTAACTCACCCCTCAGGCTCCAGCTCTGAGCTTACTTACTATACCCTTATGATACCCAAAGAAAATAGGGGCTGAGTAAAATGTGTGCAATTTGATAATTAAGTGAAATAAAACACCATTTTTTCTTTAAAAAAAACCCACTATGTTTATTTATAAAAAGGTTTTAGGTTTTAAGTGGATTTTTTGCAGCTCTGGCTCCGTCTTCAGGATCGGCTAGATTCAGGTCCGCTAACTTGTAGAGGAGGAGGTCGGGGGTCGCACCTTTGGCAGGTTTTCAGGGACAGAATATTGTCACCAGAGGTTCCTCATGTTGTCTTGTAGTCGGATCCTAGAAGAGAAAATACCCAAATAAAAAAAACTGTTTACAAAAACACAAGGAGAAGATGGAGGGAAGCGGCCAAACTTACTGGACCTGGTGGAGCTCTGCTCGTCTTGACTGGAATTTCAGATGGTTTGGATGGTAAAACCATATATAGATGGTAAGTGGGCCCCAAGGGGAAGATGGTAAGTGGGCCCTAAGGGGAAGATGGTAAGTGGGCCCCAAGAAGTAGATGGTAAGTGGGCCCCAAGAGGTAGATGGTAAGTGGGCCCAAAGGGGCAGATGGTAAGTGGGCCCCAAGGGGTAGATGGTAAATGGGCCACAAGCTGCAGATGGTAATGGCCCCAAGCCGCAGATGGTAAATGGGCCTGGGCGGCAGATGGTAAGCGGGGCCAAGCAGCAGATGTTATGGTGGCCAAGGGGCAGATGGTATACTAAGGGCCTATCGGCAGATGTTATAGCCGACAGAGGATGCAAGATGGCCTCTTCCTCTTCCGGGGGTTTGAGGCCCTGATGTTGGTGGTGCTCCCCGGAAGGTCCGCCATCTCTACATCCTCTGGATACTGTCGGGAGCCTACTTCCATTTTGTCTTCACTGTCATCGGACTTCATATCCACGTCGTCCGCATACTGTCGAGGGCCGACATCCATTCTCTCTATTGCAGTCACCACAGGAATCGTCTTTGTCATCCTCCTCCTCTTCCGAGACTTCCCCATAGTGACAGCCAGCTAGAGATACTGACACTGGTGTCAGGGTGTGACCCCCATTTATGGGATTACACCACACCCCCTGATTATTATGTCATAAGTAAGTGAGTCATGCCCATTATGACATCACAAGTAAAAAAGTCATGCCAGAGGCATAGTAAAGGGGGGGGCAGGGGGGGACAATCATCTAATGATGACATCACAAGAAGTGCCTTAGCATGAGAGCGGCCATATTGAATATACTGGACTCACACTTTTTTAATATCACATCATGTACATACCTGTTCTTGCCTAAAATTTTCTTCATGTTTCTTCATTCTCTTCACATAGAATTTGGGATGAGGGGTGGGATATCTGACCCGAGAGGCGTTTGGTCCCTGTAGCAGCCAATCACAGCGCAGCTTTCATTTTGAATTTGGCTCTTCAAAAATAAAAGCTGCACTGTGATTGGTTGCTACGGGCAACAAGGACTGTTCTACTGTTAATCTGACCCAATGTGTGAGATGATGGGAGTGATATATTGTGAGATTATGGGAGTGATACATTGTGTATGAGAAAGAGATAATGGGAGTGATACAGTGAGATGGTGGAAATGATGGGAATCATACAATGTGTCTGAGATAATTGGAGTAATACATTGTGTGTGAGAGGATGGGGCTGATAAATTGTGCATAAGATGACGCTATTGATAGATTGTGTATGGGAGGATGGGAGTGATACATTGTGTGTGAGATGATTGGAGTGCTTACAGATATTTATATACTATATAACTTTTTCACAATAAAACAACATTTTAAAGATACTTCTGATACTTTACAATGTATTATTGTGTAAGGAGGCAGGGCACAGGGAGATGAGCGCTTTCATGTGGAAGCTCTCATCTCCATAGTCATCTGTATCCTCGTCCTCAGGACAGCGATACAGATGCTGGTGCTGCGGCGGGGCAGGGGAGAGGCGTCTCCCTTCCCCGGTCCTCTCACTGGTTGCAGGCCTAATGCCGGTAGCCTATCCGAGGCCGGCTCAGATGGCACGATTCATCATGCCACCTGAGCCATACAGCGCGGGACACAGGCCGGAAGAGGGCTGCATTGCATTGCTGCCAGCCTGATGGAGGTAAGTATAAGTGTTTTTTTTTTTTGCACAATACAGTAGAGGAGCGCTATGGGGGCACTGGGGGACACTTTTTACTGTCACATGAGCACATGATTGGGGGGCATCTATGGGGGCACTTCTTACTAGCATATTATTGGGGGGCACTTTTTTCAGGCTTATTATTGGGGGCACTGTGGGGGCATTTCTTACTGGCACATTATTGGGGGGCACTGTGGGGACATCTATGGGGGCATTTCTTACTGGCACATTATTGCATACCTCCCAACTTTTGAAAATTACAAAGAGGGACAATGTGTGCGGTGCACATCACGGCAGTTTTTTTTTCATACTAGGCCACATCTCTAAGTCCACACAAAGTATAATTACTGGAGCCCCTGCGGCAATTTTTTTCTTGCGTTTCTATGTCCATATAAACATTACCACATAAATCATCAGATTATAGATATTTTAAGGTACAAATTGCACCAAATAATCTAGTCTAGTCACATGCTATGTTTTGCACTAAGAAAAGAGAGACTGTTATGCCCCTTTCACACGAGCGGGAGACTCGCATGTCTCCCGCAACGCATCTACAGGGCTGGACTCTGCACGGACAGGGATCGCATAGCATTATATGCGATCCCAGTCAGTGCCGGAGTCCAGACCTGTAGATGCGTTGCAGGAGACATGCGAGTCTCCCGCTCGTGTGAAAGGGGCATTATACTTTTACTTCTGGTCTTATTCTTCAAACCACCTTTTCACTGCACTGATCCCCAGGAAGCAATGGCCTGATGGAGTACACCTTGACACAACATCTGATCAGGGCCACTACCACTCCCATCCTCTGCACCGGCTCTTCAGGGGCTCACTGACAAGCCCTTTAAATTCCCCATAGCTTGTTTCAATTTACAACCCTTATGACAATTTATTTTATGGTGTTTTATGGCTGAATTTATCTGGATAGTTATGTTTAGTTAATGTACTAATTTAGGAAGCATTTGAAAAGGGAAGGTGAATCACCCGTGCAAACAATGCATTCCTCACAGCTATGCTCTGCTGCCTTTCCTCATTATGCACAAAGTAGATGGAATGAATCCTCGGACATTTAGGACCTTTTATGCTGTAGTGGAGAATCGCTCATTCCAGGGTTATCACATCTCGTACAAGTTGTTTGAAATATGCTGACAGCAAAACTGGCTGAATAGTCATGATTTATCCACTTTATTGAAGTTATAAATGAACGGCACATTTACTGTGCACTGCAGCTCCAATATTTTATGACATCACTATAAAACCAAGCAAAATGTTTTCACCATTTACCTTGTCTATGTAACAGCGGCTGCTGTGCGCCGCTGTACCCCTGTTTACCGCTGCCGTTTTGGGCGTCGTGTCCAGCGGTGAGCTGCTGGTTGTACTTTCCATTCACCGCTGCAGTCCTGAGCTCTGGCTGTGTGGTTCTGCTGCACAATGATCCGCTCCAGAGCTTCCATACTGCCCTGTATTACTCACTCTCTCTGGGCTGAAGCTGGTTCAATCATGTGACCATGCTAGGTCATGTGGGTTGGTCATGTGTCCTGATTGACCAACCCTGGACCTATTTAGTTTGCTCAGCCCTCTCCCAAGATGCCTCAGTGTTAAAGGGGTATTCCCATCTCAGAAATGTAGTTTGTATAGTTAGATATAGCCATACGAATATTATTACTAATAGAATGTATTTATATAAAATGTACCGTTTAGAAGATCTTCCTATTTGTATATCCATTGTCCCACACACATCAGTCAGGCCGTTGCCCCTGGTTACGACCACCACAGCCATGTAGTAGTGATGGCCGGCTTGCTCCTTTTCAAACCCGCTCTGAGGTAACTGCTGTATTGTGGACGCACATTGCATGAGCATGAGGAGACACATCTTAGGGTACTTTCACACCTACTACCAGTCCAAAACGCAATGGTCAGGATCCGTCCAAAACGCAGACTTTATAAATGGATCCTGCCCCATAGAGATGAATTGATCTTGGAACAGGATCCATTTCTCTGTGTTTTGGAAACGCAGACAAAAATGCTACAACCCTAAGATGTGTCTCCGCATGCTCATGCAATGTGCATTCACAATACAGCAGTTACCTCAGAGCGGGTTTGAAAAGAAGCAAGCCGGCCACCACTACAACATGGCCACGGTGGCCGTAACCAGGGGCAACGGCCTGACTGATGTGTGTGGGACAATGGATATAGAAATAGGGAAATCTTCTAAACTGTACATTTTATATAAATACATTCTATTAGTAATAATATTCGTATGGCTATATCTAACTATACAAACTACATTTGTGAGATGGGAATACCCCTTTAAGGTCCTACCCTGCATTCTGGTTATACCTGTTCCTGCCCGTGTTCCTGTGTTCTGACCCGTGCCTTGTTATTTGACTCCGCTACCCGCCTGATCCTCGCCTGCCTGCATTGACCTTCCCGTTGCTGACCTGGATTGCCTGACTACGTATCTGTGCCGCCTGCCCTGACCCTTGCCTGTCTGACTCTGCTTCTGCCTCATTCCTTGGTCCTGCATTACCTCTCCTGGATTCGACCCGGCCTGTTGACCACCGCTGTACTACAGGTACCATCGCTGGTATCTCCTGGTCCCCCTGGACCAGCTGCCTCGTGTCCCGACCCTCCTCAGGAGGTAGCGACCTGGTGTTCCCCTCGGAAAGTCTATCCCCACCATCAGGGGTAATTGTGAAGAACGAGGGGTCTCACTTAGACAATGCCCTTAGAGCAGGTAGGGCACGAGGCACAGTGGGTCCACACCTGCTGATTCGTGACAGTCTATATATATATATAGACAAGGGAGGGCATTTATTTGTTTTACGCCACTTTGTGGCATATTAAGGTCATAGATTTTGTTGCAAAGGTGTTTTGCAACAAAATCTGTGCTTTTACTCCGCTCACGCCATTTTTCTGAAGTGACGGGAAAAGGGGGCATGGCGTGGGAGGGAAGAGGATGGGCCGGCCTGCCTCTTTTATCGTTTTCCACGGCAGTTTATGGCATGGAAAATTACCTTAAACTACGCCAGCAAGGGACTGGCATAGTTTAAATTATATTGCATGGCCAGCGGCAGCAAGTAGCGAAGTTCTGTAGAGGCCTGTGCCTCTACGTAACTTTGGGGCATATGTCGGCAGCGTAGAGAGATTAAGACCAGTGTATAAATCACTAGTCATAATAAACGTCCACCAAGGTATCTATAGAGAGCGAGAGAAAGTTATTGTTGCTAAACATTTCATATGTACCTCCACCTGCCATTATTTCTGCACCATCTAAAGCTCCTACAGATGGGACAGGCCTACCACGTCCCACAAATTTGCATGGCCTCACTCATATTAAAGGGGTTGTCCAAGTTATGAAAAAGAAAATTTCCTCATTCCCGGTTCTCTTCTGGCCTTTGTTTACATGCAGTAACAACAATCTCTGCCCCTCCCCCTGCTCTGCAAAGGGAGTGACTACAAGTGCTGCCCTGAGTGACATATCTGCCTGCTAGGATACTCAGTAGCATGTTGTATGTGTAGGACTACAAGTCCCAGCTGTACAATAACACTGCTGATGCACACAGGATCTTTCCCCTACCTGTTCTTCTGCAAGACTCTACAGATCTTCTCTAGTTTGTCAGCTCCTGTGTCCAGCATTTGTCTCCTCACTGCCTGCAGCTACTCAGTAAAGCCTTCAGCCCTGAGTCTGTGTCGGCTGAAGGGGTTAAAATCTTATCTGAAAGAATCCAAGGAGAGCAGCAGCAGCTGGCAGTGTAGGGGTGTGTGGCCAGCACAGTAACGTCTCCTGTACAGACTCTTATCTGTTCCTTCAGGCTTGTGCACAAAACATCAGCAGAGCAGGGAGAGAAGCTGACATCCCAGGTCATATGACCCACAGTGAAATCTGAGAAAGGGGTCTCGGAAGTTAAAGTAAGTGCATTGAAAAACCATTTCATTTGCCTAGTTAGAAACATATAAAGGACAAAAAATAACTTGGGCAACCCCTTTAAGGACCCAATTTTTACATAGAGACAAAGACAGAAACAGTGTCATTGGGTAGGGTCAGGAGTGCACTTAGCTTTTCTGCTGCCTGAGGCAAAAACTGAAACATTGCCCCCCCGCCCCCCCATGCCAATTTCTTAACCTAACCCTTTACCACAATGAAAGCGCTCATTCCCCATGGCCCTTCCGCTGCCCCCCTCTTTCCCCTATCTGGTGCTGCCTGAGGCGATCGCCTCACCTGGCCTCATTGGTGGTGCACCCCTGGAAAGGGTAAGCAATATATTTTGTCTGACACACCAAGGCATGTCATAAAGATTAGTCAAAGTAAATCAGCTCTAAATTATTAAGCAGAAAATGCAGGTGTGGGGACAGAAAAAAAGACTGCAGATACAGTACCTAGGAGATAGGTATTTCAGTAAGAGAATGATTTGCTTGTTATGAAGACAATGAAATGGGAATAGATTAACCGTCTAAGGCTACTTTCACATTAGCGGCAGGCCTGATCCGGCAGGTGAAGGGTGCTGCTGGATCAGGACTGCCGCAGCGACATGTGTGGAGCCGGAACTGTGCTCCGGCCCCACACGTCACACAGTACAAACAAACAAACAAACTTACATGCTCCCGGCAGGTCTTCGGAGCGCCGGCTCGCCCTCTGCTGGGCGCCTGGTGGAATCGTCATCTGTGCGCGCCGATCTGTCCCTTCGCCGCTCTGAAGACCTGCCGGGGAGCATGTAAGTATGTATGTGTATTTGTATGTCTATATGTGTGTGTATGTTTGTATGTGTGTATGTGTAGCCGGATCCGTCATGAACTCCATTGAAAGTCAATGGAGGGCGGATCCGGTTACCATTGTGGTTTGTTCTCCGGTCTGAAGACGGAACGGAATGCTTTCAGGAGCATTCCGTTGTCTTCATTTTTGTCCCCATTGACAATGAATGGGGACAAAACTGAAGCGTTTTATTCTGGTATTGAGCCCCTATGACGGAACTCAATACCGGAATTTTAAAACGCTAGTGTGAAAGTAGCCTAAAATAAAACCTTTACCAGCTCATTTCATAACATCCCATATAATTTAATTAGTTTCTGCAAGTTAATGTTTCATGCAAATCTTTTGTAGTATAAAATATTGCTCGAAGGATCTGCTGACAAAAGCATAAAATTACTGCGTAGACCTTTTACTCTACAATAAGGGTTGACTTTGTACACACTGTGGCCTTACTTACTATGTTAAGGGTATGTCTACACAGTCCGCTTTCCTGATGCAGTTTTGGAAGTCAAGATCATGAGTGGAACATAAAAGGAAAGAAAGAACCAATACGACTTCTCCTTTTTAAATCCAATTCTGGTTTTGGCTTCCAAAACTGCATCAGGAAACCTGACCATGTGGCTGCACCCTAAGTGTGCCACTTCCACGGAGTTGTTTGCGCCAACATTTCGGCACACCCCATTTTAGACACATTTTTTTGTTCATACGTGCTGAAAAGAACGATTTTTCTTTCTGACAGTTGCTGTTTTGTCTGTCTTTTAGACACAGGTGTGAAGCTGAAATCCACAATTCTGATGCTAAAAGATGGCATTGATTAGCAGGGGTGGATTGGCCATAGACCCAGGGGGTCGCCTGGGCCCTCCTTACGACCGGCCAGTGGGGGTTTTTGGGAATGTATTTTGTGCTGCTGGCAGTATTTTGTGATGGACTGTGGTATTTAAGTCTGTTGGGTGCCATAATATGCCACAATGCAGAATTGCTGCCCCTGCCTTCCATCAATTTGGACTCAACTACAAAACCGGGCCACTTTTAGTATTTTTTCCAGGGCCACTTTGAATTCCCAGTCCACCACTGCTGATTAGACAAATTTAGAGTTGATCTATAGTTTTTGGTAGACAGAATTTTGGCATAGGTGGACAGAATTAGCAGATGTGAACCCATTTCTAATAGTGCATGCAGATACATTTTCAGGACGCGGACAAGTTTGTGGTGTAAGCTAAGCCAACAAATAGGTGCTATAGACTAGACCGTCTTTAGATTCACTAGATTTATCATCCAGTAGGAGCCACTACAATAAATTTGAAGCATTATAAGACTGTATGTCTTACCCCATCTACAATTTACATAGTATTGGTCAGTCTTGGCCATTTAGATAAACAGCTCATCCTACTTCATAACCTCAAATAATACAGCCACTTGCCTCTTGAATATAAAAATTGAGGTATTCCAATTCCGCATACCTAAACATGAGCATTTTCATCTCCCAAAAATGGTTCAGCTTCCACAGGCATAGACATAAGCTGCTGGTCCACGATAGTTTTACTTTGTCAGTGTAACATCAAAGGGATTGTCCAGCATTTTATTTTAATCCCCCCCCCCTTTCAGCAATAGCTGTGAACAAATTTATACTTACCTACTCCCTGCCACACCATTCCGGTTCCCTGGATGTCTTTACTACACTTTTGGACCCTGTTTGTCAACTTCTTCATGGACGGGGTCATGTGGGCTGCTGCAGCAAACGGCTGCCTTCATCAGTGGCTTGTCGCCAAGCAGCATGTGACCCAGCAGTGACGTGCCACTTGTGACCATATCACCCTTGCGGCCTGTCATGGGCTGCAGTGGCACACGTGAACCCATCTGTGCAGACGTTGACAGGCTGGGAGTAGAAATGCGATGAAGACAGGTTAGGAGCCACAGAGCTAGAATGGTGTGGCGGTTAGATCACTTCGTAACTTCATAGACACCACTAAAGGGGAGATTGCAGGAAAAAAAAATCCTTGATTACCACTTTAAGGACCAGATCTCTAGTGTTCAATGGACTGTTTTTGGATCAGTTTAGCAGATGATAAATGCATTATTCTTAAGCTACTTTCACATCCTTGGACATGGATTCCGTCAGGTTGTTCCAGCAGAGAACAGCCTGCTGGAATTCTCCAGATCCAGCACTGCCTGATGCAATCGGAATGCCTGCCGGCCCCATTAACTATAACCCATTACAGTGTGTGATCGTACTCTTACTTGCCTGTTCTCCTAGGTTTTATGTCAAGCATACTTCAAGGAATGTGTTGACTCCTCAGTGTTTACTACCGTTGTCTTTGAGCATTGGTAAGATCTTCAAGACATTATATGCTGTCTTCTTTTTTGTGCGGGTTTCCTCCTGGTGCTCTGGTTTCCTTTTACGCGTAAAAAGATGAATTATTAATTGGTTATTTAGCTTCCCATGAAATTATCCTCCATATGTGCGTGAAGCAAGGAAATGAGTTTGTTATGCTCACTGGGAACAGGGAATATAAGATGATATAAAAGCAACAGAAAATGTTTTGGTTTCTTCATAGACATTTTTAGCCTGAGTTATAAACATTCCCGCAGGGTTCTGTGGTCAGGGCAAACAGAGAACAGTAGGCAGAGTTGTCGTCTGCAGGAATTTTGCTTAGGCACTGCCAAAGACCGGGGCCTAACTACCATAGCGACAGATTATGCGACTGCTATGAGGCCCAGGGCAAGAGGGGGCCCAGTCTTAGTTGGGATCATCTCCTTTTCTATTGGAGGTAAAAACTTGGTCAGGACTCTACCCTCTAAAGTAAAAACTTTTTCGCAAATGAGGCAGTGGAAAAAACGGCCCAAGGGGCATTGAAAGGGGTTTAAGCGGAAACCCTTCTGTCCTGTGTGGGGGGCCTGGTTTAATCCTTGCTATGGGACCCTTACTTCTCTATGTTCGCCACTGGCCAAATAGGTTAGGATGTGAATACAAGCAAATGCAAGAAGCACATAAAAAAATTGAAAAAGAGCTGCTGGACACTTAAAGGGGTTGTCTCATCTAGACATTTATAGCATAGTTAAAGGATGTGCCATAAATGTCTAACTGGTGCTGTCCCAGCTCTGGGACCTTTCCCTCTTCTCAAGAACGGGGCTTCCATAAAGACCGAGATTTCTTACTCAGCCATTTTTGAAAGTCTCATAGCAATGAATGAAGAGGGCCGCACACAGGTGGTCTCCATTCCCGGCAACACATACTATAAATGTCCTGATGGGAATATCCCTTTAAGGAAAGTACACAGATTGGCACAATGTTATATTTTGCACACTTTGTATTGTTCAAAGTCAGCAAATCATTTTCAATAGCTTTCTCCATTACTTGGCAGATTGATTTCTCAACTCCAAGGCCTCATATACATATCAGTGCATGGAGACTGTAAGGCTTCCTCGTATGGAGCCATAGAGCTTTCACGTCAGGTGTTGTGTACGGAGCCTTCCTTCTCTGGAAACAATGGAATATGTCATGATTGTTCCTGTCAGGTTTGTACAGAACTAGAAGACTAAGTTCAAAAAACCACAGCACATCTGCTAAAATAACAAAAATAGTGATACTCGCCCCTTTTTTTCCTCTGCTGCATCCTCTTCAGTGCTCGGATCAGGTTAATGTCCTATATACTGCCGAGGCCAGTGACTGGCTGTCTGTGACCTGTGTGCACGGAACGTCACCGCTGCAGCCAGGCAGATGATGTCAGCGGTGTGGAGGATGGCAGCTCAGAGCTGGATGAAGCAGGGGAGAAATGGGGTGTTAATTTCACCGTTATTTTAGCCCATATACGGGGGATGCCCAAGTTTTTGTTTAACTGGAGATATTGCTCAATATTGGATTCGGGTTTAATATGGCTGAAGTGGTAAACCGATTCATTTTAGTCTGAATGGATTGTATCCGAATCAAAATTGCTCCAATTGGCCTAAAAATTGGTGTGTGACACTCTGAGGCTTTCTAGGACTTGGGGTGGAAATATAAAAAGGTTTTATGTCATTGGCATAAAAAGTTGGAAATTATAGTGCATGACATATAATATTTCCGACATAATTTGTGAGGGTGCTTAGCACTGCCTGCTGGATTTACCATACCTCCCAAGTGTCCCTCTTTTGGAGGGACAGTCCCTTTTTTTGACCCAAGTCCCTCTGTCCCTCTTTGATCCTTAAATGTCCCTCTTTTTGACCTGGGGAATTACTGCATAAATGTGCATTAATACATTTACTAAATTGCTCCTTACTAAAGTGTTTGTATGGTTTCTACCTGTATATTAGACTAGAACTTCATTATTTGGTGCAATTTGTACCTTAAAATATCTATAATCTGATGATTTATGTGGTAATGTTTATATGGACATAGAAACGCAAGAAAAAAATTGCCGCAGGGGCTCCAGTAATTATACTTTGGGTGGACTTAGAGGTGTGGCCTAGTATGAAAAAAAAACTGCCGTGATGTGCACCGCACATATTGTCCCTCTTTGCAATTTTCAAAAGTTGGGAGGTATGCAATAATGTGCCAGTAAGAAATGCCCCCATAGATGTCCCCACAGTGCCCCCCAATAATGTGCCAGTAAGAAATGCCCCCACAGTGCCCCCAATAATAATCCTGAAAAAAGTGCCCCCCAATAATATGCTAGTAAGAAGTGCCCCCAAAGATGCCCCCCAATCGTGCTCATGTGCCAGTAAAAAGTGTCCCCCAGTGCTCCCATAGCGCTCCTCTCCTGTACTGTTAAAAAAAAAAAACACTTATACTTACCTCCATCAGGCTGGCAGCAATGCAATGCAGCCCTCTTCCGGCCTGTGTCCTGCACTGTATGGCTCAGGTGGCATGATGAATCGTGCCACCTGAGCCGGCCTCTGATAGGCTACAGGCATTAGGCCTGCAACCAGTGAGAGGACCGGGGAAGGGAGACGCCTCTCCCCTGCCCCGCCGCAGCACAAGCATCAGTATCGCTGTCCTGAGGACGAGGATACAGATGACTATGGAGATGAGAGCTTCCACATGAAAGCGCTCATCTCCCTGTGCCCTGCCTCCACTGCCCTCCATTTGCGACCAGGGCCCTGATTGCCACGGTCTGGCAAACAATCATCCAGTGCCACGGACCGGTGGTTGGGGACCACTGCTGTATATTACACTGCACCCCATGTACAGTCCTGTATATTACACAATAATACATTGTAAAGTATCAGAAGTATCTTTAAAATGTTGTTTTATTGTAAAAATGTTATATAGTATATAAATATCTGTAAGCACTCCAATCATCTCACATACAATGTATCACTCCCATCCTCCCATACACAATCTATCAATAGCGTCATCTTATGCACAATTTATCAGCCCCATCCTCTCACACACAATGTATTACTCCAATTATCTCAGACACATTGTATGATTCCCATCATTCCCACCATCTCACTGTATCACTCCCATTATCTCTTTCTCATACACAATGTATCACTCCCATAATCTCACAATGTATCACTCCCATAATCTCACACATTGGGTCAGATTAACAGTAGAACAGTCCTTGTTGCCCCTAGCAACCAATCACAGTGCAGCTTTTATTTTTGAAGAGCCAAATTCGAAATGAAAGCTGCGCTGTGATTGGCTGCTACAGGGACCAAATTCCTCTCTGGTCAGATATCCCACCCCTCATCCCAAATTCTATTTGAAGAGAGTGAAGAAACATGAAGAAAAGCTTAGGCAAGAACAGGTATGTACATGATGTGATATTAAAAAAGAGTCCAGTATATTCAATATGGCCGCTCTCATGCTAAGGCACTTCTTGTGATGTCATCATTAGATGATTGTCCCCCCCTGCCCCCCCCCCCCCTTTACTATGCCTCTGGCATGACTTTTTTACTTGTGATGTCATAATGGGCATGACTCACTTACTTATGACATAATAATCAGGGGGTGTGGTCTAATCCCATAAATGGGGGTCACACCCTGACACCAGTGTCAGTATCTCTAGCTGGCTGTCACTATGGGGAAGTCTCGGAAGAGGAGGAGGATGACAAAGGCGATTCCTGTGGTGACTGCAATAGAGAGAATGGATGTCGGCCCTCGACAGTATGCGGACGACGTGGATATGAAGTCCGATGACAGTGATGACAAAATGGAAGTAGGCCCCCGACAGTATCCAGAGGATGTAGAGATGGCGGACCTTCCGGGGAGCACCACCAACATCAGGGCCTCAAACCCCCGGAAGAGGAAGAGGCCATCTTGCATCCTCTGCCGGCTATAACATCTGCCGATAGGCCCTTAGTGTACCATCTGCCCCTTGGCCACCATAACATCTGCTGCTTGGCCCCACCTACCATCTGCCGCCCGGGCCCATTTACCATCTGCGGCTTGGGGCCATTACCATCTGCAGCTTGTGGCCCATCTACCATCTACCCCTTGGGGCCCACTTACCATCTACTTCTTGGGGCCCACTTACCATCTTCCCTTTTGGGCCCACTTACCATCTATATATGGTTTTACCATCCAAACCATCTGAAATTCCAGTCAAGACGAGCAGAGCTCCACCAGGTCCGGTAAGTTTGGCCGCTTCCCTCCATCTTCTCCTTATGTTTTTGTAAACAGTTTTTTTTTATTTGGGTATTTTCTCTTCTAGGATCCGACAACAAGACAACATGAGGAACCTCTGGTGACAATATTCTGTCCCTGAAAACTTGCCAGAGGTGCGACCCCCGACCTCCTCCTCTACAAGTTAGCGGACCTGAATCTAGCTGATCCTGAAGACGGAGCCAGAGCTGCAAAAAATCCACTGAAAACCTAAAACCTTTTTATAAATAAACATAGTGTTTTTTTTTTTAAAGAAAAAATTGTGTTTTATTTCACTTAATTATCAAATTGCACACATTTTACTCAGCCCCTATTTTCTTCGGGTATCATAAGGGTATAGTAAGTAAGCTCAGAGCTGGAGCCTGAGGGGTGAGTTACCCATTTTTAAAAGCATAATATTTAAATTAACACATTTTTCCATAAAATCTGCATGTGCCAAAGTTTGTAACTTTTATTATAGCCAGAAAACTAGTGCATGTCTCAAAATAAATTATCCCCCCAGGTAAAACTTTACCCACTAGTGATATCTCCATTAAGGGTAGGTTAATAAAGTACATTCAAGATGGCCGCCCTGATGCTAAACCACTCTTTGTGATGTCATCAGTAGAATCCTGGCATGGTCACACGTTTTGTAATGTCATCATTAGAATCCTGGCATGGTCACACTTTTTGTGATGTCATTGTTAGAATCCTGGCATGGTCACACGTCTTGTGATGTCACCATTAAAATCCTGGCACGATAATGCTTCTTGTTTCCTTAGCAACACTATCTGTGATGTCATCGGTTAGAAAGTCTGAGTGTCATAATCAGTGGCATGACTCCGGGGCATAGATAGGGGGGTCAGCAGCCTCCGTCACCTGAGTGGGCCCCCAATCCAGATAGTGGTGCACCATGACTACATGTAATAAAGCTAAATAGTGACTGAATATTACCACCGCACTGTTACTAACAGACCACTGCAGGAAAATCAGTATTACCGCCATACATTAATAACATAGTAATATAGTGTGTACGGCTATGGCTACACTGCTTTATAGCGCGACTGATTAATTTTAAATATTGAATGACCGCTGCAGTCCACAAGATTGCATTCATTTGGATTGCAGCTGTAGTTCAATAGTTAAAGTCAATCAGTTACGCTACAAAAAGTTGAAGTGTAGCCATAGCCTAAGGCTAGGGGTACCCGGCGACACTGGTCGTGAGACACCTGTCGCGGCCAGGATCCCTGAGTAGCAGGGATCCTGTAGAAATGAAGGGAGTGTCGCGGCAGTCCCAAGAAATCCAGCAATGTTGGATTTTTTGTGACTGCTGTGGCGATCCTATTCATTTCAATGGAATCACTCAGCGATCCTGGCCGCGACAGGTGTCGCAGTGTTGCCCTAGACTAAGGCCTCATGCACACGGCCGCTCCATGCATTGGGGACCACAAAACTCTATTTTTTTGCAGTGCAGAGGCACAGACAGAAAACCCATAGTGCTTCCGTGGGGTTCCATGCCTCCGTTCCACACCCTACCTTCCATTGTGGACCCATTCAAGTGAATGAGTCTGCATCTAAGACGTGGGCCAGTGTTCACATATTGCGGACCCGATGTTTGCGGGCCGCAGTACGGGCCATGGCCGACAACGGCCATGTGCATGATGCCTAAGGCTGACAAAACACATATGTCCATCCAGTTTGGCCTGTTATCCTGCAAGTTGATCCAGAGGAAGGCAAAAATCCCCATGAGGTGAAAGCCAATGTTCCCCACTTTAGGGTAATAAAATTCCTTCCAGACTCCAATCAGACATCAGAATAACTCCCTGGATCAACGACCCCTCTCTAGTAACTATAACCTGTAATATTATTACACTCCAGAAATACATCCTGGCCTCTCCTGATCTCTTATAGTGAACTTACCATCACCACCTCCTCAGGCAGAAAGTTCCATAGTCTCACTGCTCTTACAGTAAAGAATCCTCTTCTATGTTTGTGTACAAACCTTCTTTCCTCCAGACGCAGAGTATGTCCCCTCGTCACAGTCCTGGGGATAAATAGATGATGGGAGAGATCTCTGTACTGACCCCTGATATATTTATACATAGTTATTAGACCTCCCCTCAGTCGTCTTTTTTTTAAGTGAATAATTTTGATAATCTTTCTGGGTACTGTAGTCCACCCATTCCAGTTATTACTTCAGTTGCCCTCCTCTGAACCCTCTCAAGCTCTGCTATTTCTGCCTTGTTCACAGGAACCCAGAACTGTACACAGTCCTCCATGTGTATATATATAGTATTTAGTCAGCCACCAATTGTGCAAGTTCTCCCACTTAAAAAGATAAGACAGGCCTGTAATTGACATCAACTATGAGAGACAAAACGAGAAAACAAATCCAGAAAATCACATTGATTTTTAAAGAATTTATTTGCAAATTATGGTGAAAAATAAGTATTTGGTCAAATACAAACAAGCAAGATTTCTGGCTCTCACAGACCTGTAACTTCTTCTTTAAGAGGCTCCTCTGTCCTCCAGTCATTACCTGTAGTAATGGCACCTGTTTGTTATCAGTATAAAAGACATCTGTCCACAACCTCAAACAGTCACACTCCAAACTCCACTATGGTGAAGACCAAAGAGCTGTTGAAGGACACCAGAAACAAAATTGTAGACCTGCACCAGGCTGGGAAAACTGAATCTGCAATAGGCAAGCAGCTCGGTGTAAAGAAATCATCTGTGGGAGCAATAATTAGAAAATGGAAGACATACAAGACCACTGATAATTTCCCTCGATCAGGGGCTCCACGCAAGATCTCACCCCGTGGGTTCAAAATGATCACAAGAACTGTGAGCAAAAATCCCAGAACCACACAGGGGACCTAGTGAATGACCTGCGGAAAGCTGGGACCAACGTAACAAAGGCTAACGTCAGTAACACACTACGCCGCCAGGGACTCAGATCCTGCAGTGTCAGATGTCTCCCCCTGCTTAAGCCAGTACATATCCGGGCCCATCTGAAGTTTGCTAGAGAGCATTTGGATGTTCCAGAAGAGAATTGGGAGAATGTCATATGGTCAGAAGAAACCAAAGTAGAACTGTTTAGTAGAAACACAACTCGTCGTGTTTGGAGGAGGGTGAATGCTGAGTTGCATCCAAAGAACACCATATCTACTGTGAAGCATGGGGGTGGCAACATCATGCTTTGGGGCTGTTTCTCTGCAAAGGGACCAGGACGACTGATCCATATACATGAAAGAATGAATGGGGCCATGTATCGTGAGATTTTGAGTGCAAAACTCAGCAAGGGCATTGAAGATGAAGCGTGGCTGGGTCTTTCAGCATGATAATGATCCCAAGCACACCGCCAGGGCAACGAAGGAGTGGCTTCGTAAGAAGCATTTCAAGGTCCTGGAGTGGCCTAGCCAGTCTCCAGATCTCAACCCGATAGAAAACCTTTGGAGGGAGTTGAAAGTCCGTGTTGCCCAGCGACAGCCCCAAAACATCACTGCTCTAGAGGAGATCTGCATGGAGGAATGGGCCAACATACCAGCAACAGTGTGTGCCAACCTTGTGAAGACTTACAGAAAACGTTTCACCTCTGTCATTGCCAACAAAGGATATATAACAAAGTATTGAGATGAACTTTTGTTATTGACCAAATACTTATTTTTCACCATAATTTGCCAATAAATTCTTTAAAAATCAGACAATGTGATTTTCTGGATTTTTTTTCTCATTTTGTCTCACGTAGTTGAGGTCTACCTATGATGTTAATTATAGGCCGACCTCATCTTTTTAAGTGGGAGAACTTGCACAATTGGTGGCTGACTAAATACTTTTTTTCCCACTTTATATATACAGTATACTGTCCTCTGTATTATATATATACAGTATTCTGTCCTCCATAGCATGTATATATACACTGTATACTGTCCTCTGTAGTATATATATACAGTATACTGACCTCTGTAGTATATATACATTATACTGTCCTCTGTAGTATATGTACATTATACTGTCCCCTTTTGCATGTATATATTATACTGTCCTATGTAGTATATATCCAGTATACTGTCCTCTGTATTATATATATACAGTATACTGTCCTCCGTAGCATGTATATATACTGTATACTATCCTCTGTAGTATATATATAGTATACTGACCTCTGTAGTATATATACATTATACTGTCCTCTGTAGTATATGTACATTATACTGTTCTCTTTTGCATGTATGTATATATTATACTGTCCTCTGTAGTATATATCCAGTATACTGTTCTCTGTAGTATATATACATTATACTGTCCTCTGTAATATATATATATATATATATATATATATATATATATATATATATATATATATATAGTAAACTGACCTCTGTATTATATATACATTGCAGTCAGAGAAATTTTAACATATCTACCATGTGTGAATATAATCAAATGAATATAGCAGTTCTCCTACTGCTGCAGGCAGCTTTCTCAGGTGGTGACACTCCCTGGGGAGTCCAATCCTGAATCCACAGAGGTCAGTTGATGATATCACGGTGCATGGTATCTCATGTGCGTGTATATTTTGGCTTGTGATACTTTACATAAAATGGCTCCATATTGTGACTGCTTGTTCTGGTTGGTACCTGCTCTAGGACAGCACTTCATTTTGCATGTGCTTCTTTAATGCCCCATAATAGACTGACTTGTCTGTAGAAGGTTTGTCCTTTCTAAGTAGAGGAGGTGACATAAGCTCCATCTAGTGGTGGCTTGTTAAAACCTTGTGCATACTGTCTCTGCTTCCATAGGAATCGGCTGGCTGCTTCTTCTATCTTCCCTCCCTCCCCCCCTGAATACCTCTGGCCTGGGCGGGGGGCGGGGCCGGCTGACAGTCAGCCTTGGCTCCGCCCCCTCCAGACTAGAGATGCTGATATCCTGCTGGTGATACTGCTACTGGGAAGAAGGTAAGTATATGCTTTTTTATTTTTTTTAACTTTCTGTGAGGGGCACAACATATTACTGTGGGGTACAATGTGGGCATATTACAAGGGGGCACATAACTGGGCATATTTCTGGGGTGCACAGCTGGTCATATTACTGGGGGCACATAACTGGGCATATTCCTGGGGGGCACACCTGGTCAGATTACTGGGGGCACATAACAGGGCATATTATTGGGGGCACAGCTAGGCATATTAATGGGGGCACATAACTGGGGAATATTTACTATATGGAGCAGTAAGGGGACTGAGTGGGATTAGGTGTATAGTGGGCGGAGTTGGGGAGTGGCCTAGTGCTGAAAAAATTTGCCACGGCGCGCTTAGCGCACCACACAATGTGTCCCTCTATGTCCCTTTACAAAGTTGGGAAGTATGATTTACTATACACCAGAAACCGGTGTAAGTTATAACTGAAGTCTTCACCAGCTCCTAGATGGCGTAGACTTGAGTTTCTCGTGCACAGCCAGGCAGAGATGCGCCTAATTTACTAAGAGGCATATGACGCTTAAAGGGAGTCGTTCACCTTTTTTTCACCTATATAACTAACAATAGTGCCCCACAGAAGTTTGCAGACACATCCCAGACATACCTGTGTGCACTGTGTGTCTGTATTACATATCACATCCCAGACATACCTGTGTGCACTGTGTGTCTGTATTACATGTCATATCCCAGACACACCTGTGTGCACTGTGTGTCTGTATTACATATCACATCCCAGACATACCTATGTGCACTGTGTGTCTGTATTACATGTTCAAAAAATCACTTTTATTCTGCTGGAAATCAGCTCCCAAGTGGCCAGCTGAAAGTGAAACTAAAAACTGCTTTCTCTCCTGACTCGATTTCTAACAGCTATATGTTCTCATACACTGGATATAATGCTGTGATTTCATTTGAAAGCTTGGGATGCCAGCTTTCAAAAAAGGTCAGAACAATTTTTCTATCTGCTACCAATCCCAAGATATAAGCAGCTAAAGCAGCCCTCCCCTCTTCAGTCTGGTTTGCAGCAGCAGCAGAACTGGGCACTTGGGAGATGTTTTCCTGCAGAATAAAAGTGCTTTTCCTGGGCATGGAATAAAAGCACAAAGTGCACACAGGTATGTCTGGGATGTGACATGTAATACAGACACACAGTGCACACAGGTATGTCTGGGATGTGTCTGCAATCTTCTGTGGGGCAGTGCTCTTAGTTATATAGGTGAAAACAGGTAAAAGACCATTAATAAATTAAAGTGGGATTCAGCAGATGAAGAGATTTCAAATGTGCTGTTAGATTGACATCTTGTGGGACAAACACGACCGAGATGCGTGTATCAGGATAACTTCTTTATTTTTTAAACAGCCTTAATACAACGGGTATTCCTCTGGGTATTCCTATTACAAGTCTGTGGGTGTAGGCTATCTCGAGGGCCAAAGGAGTGCTTACTTGGGCTGTTAGGAGACTCTGAGAGCGGGGATGCTTTAGCTATCTGTATACGTAGAATGTTATTCCATGCTAGAGTACTGATAGCTAAACATTGGCTAGATAGTCATCCGCCTTCAAAGTCGGAATATATTAATAGGCTGAATATGATTCTACAATGTGAGCTAGGAATGTATTTGAAAAGAAAATGCCCAAAAAATGTTTTCAAAATATGGCAGGGATGGTTTGATTCACCAGGATTAGCTTCTCATACCTTACAAAACGAATTAGTTAAACTTCAACTTATAACATCTTAGTGGTGATTATATGGAAGTAGGTTTACTCATTATGGCTGGGTCATGCCCGGGTGTCATACTGGGAGATCTGACCACCTGGATAGTGATATGCCTTTCCATGAAAACATATGTATTTACACATGAAGAAATGGCGGGTAGTCTCTCTGTGGGGTTGGGGTGGTTGAGAGGGGTGGGGGAGGGTATGTTCAGGTACCTCAGGACTGGAACGGGGGTGGGGGGGAAATGCAATTAAAATGTGTGATCTGTTTATTGTATATCTCATGTGCTTCTTCAAGCATTGTATTTTTTAAGTACTAAGTTGACTGCAATTGTTTAATACCTTGTGCTTTAATATTTGGACTCTGTACATGGCGGTCTATGTGACTTTTCATTGCTGTACTCACGAACAGATTACGAATAAAAACTTTACCTGATTTAAAAAAAACAAGTCTGTGGGTGTGAGTCGGAGTCTGCGTCCGGATGCTCAGAAGCCAAATAATAAATCAGGCACATCTTACTCCAGCGCAGTGAGATCAAGACTGGCATATGGGAACACCAGTCTATAAATCTTAGCGATATTCCCCATTGTATGTGCTGGGAATACCCCTTTAAAAAAAATTACTCAATTTTCCCCGGTCTCTTTCTATCTGCCAAAAATTCACCCGGATCGAATCACTACATATTCACATTAGGATCAAACTTGAATTTTTACAAAATTTTGGTCAAATTTGATTTGTTTCGAAGCAATTTGCTCATCTCTACAAACGACCCCTTTAAGCTCAACGTGAGAGAATCAAATCTAAAAACCAGTACATCAATTTGTCTCTACCTGTGGTCATTCCCTTCTGAGCCACCCTTGCCGCTTGAGGGCCAAGGAGTGTTATTGTTGCCCAGCGACAGCTTTCGGAAGTGAATTTCTCATTCTTCTCGATCTGCAAACAGTATTCCCATGCAGACAGGCTACATTTCTATGAACATCCAAATTGTACACGATCATTACTATTCCCTGATTGTATCTTTACGTGCAGAAATGTTTTCAATAGGAACAATTTCTTTATAATATTGGTTGAGCACTGCCGCGTTGCAGGTTGGATACACAGAGAGGTTCTAGTGGTGCACAAGATGATTTATTTTTAAAGAACACATTTCAGGATGGAATGTGGACAACTTAATTATCCAAAATGATTCTCAGTGTTTCAGCTTTGTGTGGACATGGATGGGATTCTTGTGCCACCGGTTGGAGATGGCCTTACAGGTTGGTACACTAAGGAGTGATGAATGTTTTCTATGGCTTAATCTGATCTTGATAGACCATTAATTCATACAGGGGTGTAACTACCATAGCAGCCGACCATGCGACTGCTATGGGTCCCAGGGCAAGAGGGGGCCCAGTCTTAGTTGGGATTATCTCCTCTTCTACTGGAGGTGTAAACTTGGTCAGGACTCTACCCTCTAAAGGAACAACATTTAGCAAATGAAGCAGTGGAAAAATGGCCCAAGGGTCATTGAAAAGGGTTTAGGAAGAAACCCTTCTGTCCTGTGTGGGGGCCTGGTTTGATCCTTGCTATTGGGGCCCTTACTTCTCTATGTACGCCACTGATTCATATATTATTGAGTTCAACATTGTAAAAACCAATTAAACTCTTCCAGAGACCTCCAACCCCTTTATGCCTTTTCATAACACGGACTACTGGCCCCCTCAAGTCCATCACTGCATGAACGGCATAAAATATTATCCCATCAAGACTTAAAATGGGAATTGGCAATCATAAATACTTATTTCTCTATTTAATAGCCTATTATATTAATTTTTTTGCTATGATACTGATCTATTTGATGGTTGGCTGGTCCCGTTGGGTAACATTTATAATAATACCATCTGTCAGTTGTAATACCCACCAGGGAGTTATTACCCAGTTTGTAGTCTCTGTTTAATTGTGATGGTGTATAGCCACTTTCATCTGTTTCTGAATATGTTCACATAGAAGTTGTGTTTTTCATACAGTACACTAGAGAGCTACACTATATTTGGAGACTTATTGCTTTACGAACCTCACTGGAGGCCTGCGGATCAATTCCCTCTAACATCATTCATGTAACTGGTACATATATAAAGCTTTACTGGTATATTTCATAATTGTCTATAACCACTGATAGGACCTTCTCCTCATAGAGGGAAGGCTGTCAGTCACTGATAGGACCTCCTCCTCATAGAGGGAAGACTGTCAATCACTGATAGGACCTCCTCCTCATAGAGGGAAGGCTGTCAATCACTGATAGGACCTCCTCCTCATAGAGGGAAGGCTGTCAGTCACTGATAGGACCTCCTCCTCATAGAGGGAAGGCTGTCAGTCACTGATAGGACCTCCTCCTCATAGAGGGAAGGCTGTCAATAACTGATAGGACCTCCTCCTCATAGAGGGAAGACTGTCAATCACTGATAGGATCTCCTCCTCATAGAGGGAAGGCTATCAATCACTGATAGGACCTCCTCATAGAGGTAAGGCTGTCAATCACTGATAAGACAACCTCCTCATAGAGGGAAGGCTATCAATCACTGATAGGACTGCCTCCTCATACAGGGAAGTCTGTCAATCACTGATAGGACCACCTCCTCAGAGAGGAAAGGCTGTCAATTACTGATATGACCTCCTCTTCACAGACGGAAGGCTGTCAGTCACTGATAGGACCTCCTCCTCATAGAGGGAAGGCTATCAATCACTGATAGGACCGCCTCCTCATAGAGGGAAGCCTTTCAATCACTGATAGGACCAACTGTTCATAGAGGGAAGGCTGTCAATCACTGATAGGACCAACTGTTCATAGAGAGAAAGCTGTCAATCAATGATAGGACCAGCTCATTGACTTCAAAGCCCAGAATGAACAGAAATTTAAATGAATTAATTACACATTTTACTGCTAAAACTGTAATCTCTATAATCCTATAAAACTATATATCAATCTGCTCAACTCCTCCTCCTAGCAAGGAGGTAGGCTGATCACATAGATTTTCCCCTTCAGATGTCGTGGTCAGTCTGGAAGTGAAAGCTGTGAGCTTTAGCTCCCGTAACAGTGTTCCAGGAAACCTGTTACAGTACTTTAATAGACCGAAGTCTCAAGCAGGCTTCAGAGTCTATTAGAGGAATATACCAATACAGGCCACTAGGTGGCAGCACTTAATATTGAAAATTAAAGGGGTTGTCCAAGTTATGAAAAAAAATATATAGCACTGTAAATCTGATGATCTGATGGGCAGCAATATATAACTAAGTTCAGCAAGTTTTAGGCAAAAAAAAATCTATATTTCCTCATTTCCCTGGTTCTCTTCTGGCCTTTGTTTACCTGCAGTAATAACAATCTCAGCCCCTCCCCCCTTCTCTGCAAAGTCAGTGAATGCAAGTGCTGAGTGACATGTCTGCCTGCTGGAATACTCAGTAGCATGTTGTATGTGTAGGACTACAAGTCCCAGCTGTACAATGACACTGCTGATACACATAGTAAATTCTCCCTACCTGTTCTTGTACAATACAATTCTTCTATAGCTCCTTGCCCAGTATTTGTCTCCTCTCACTGCTGCAGCTACTATTTATTGTAAAGCCTTGAGCCCTCAGTGTGTTCTGGCTGAAGGGGTTAATGTTTTATCTGAAGGAAACCAGGGAGAGAGCAGATAGCAGGAGCCCGGCAAAGAAAGGGGGCGTGGCCAGTGACGTCTCGTGTACAGACTGTTATCTGAACTCTGAGGCTTGTACACGAAACATCACAGACCAGGGAGATAAGGTGACATCACAGGTCATGTGACCCTCAGTCAACTCTGAGAAACCAGCAGCTTTAGAAACGCAAAGTATATGGGAAAGTTGTTATACCTGACAAGTTAGAAACATATAAAGAACAAAAAAATAACTTGGACAACCCCTTTAAATGTTCATATATCCATCTATGAACACAATGGGCAATCTAATGATTGCCAGTATAAATCACACCCCTTTTCCTTAAAATAAAAATACTTAACCAATAAAAAAAAATAAACATCATGGGCATCACCACTTGCGAAAATGCCCATACAATTAAAATATAACAATGATAATGGCATATGGCAAATGGCATAACAGGAAAGAAATAAAAACAGTCAATTTGCCATTTTTTCTACTTCAACTCCCAAATATTTTTTTTATAAAAAGTGATCAAAAAGTCGCACACACTTCAAATTGGTATTTCTGAAAAGTACAGATCGCCACACAAAAAATGAGCCCTCACGCAGCCCCGTACACTTAACTACAAAAAAGTTAAAGGGGTCAGGATATGGTGATAATTTTTTTCTCAAGGGTTATAATTTTTTTTTCAGTATTAAAATGCAAAAAAAATTACACAAGTGTGGTATCATTGTAACCGTGCTGACCTGGAGAATGAAGATAACAGGTCAATTTTACCACATAGAGAACGGTGTAGAAAATAAAAACCTTTGTCAGAATTTGTTTTTTTCACAATTCTACCCCATTTGGAATTTTTGTTCCCGCTTCCCACTACATTGTATGCAACCGTGAATTGAGCCAATAGAAAGTACAACTCGTCCTGCAAAAAATAAGCCCTCATAAGGCTATGCGAATGGAAAAATAAAAAAGTTAGGACTATGGGAAGGCGGGGAGTGAAAAACAAAAATGCAAAAATGGCAGTTGCATAAAGATCTGGTGACTGAGCATTAAATAATGTAGGAGCATCAGGCACTTATGCACCTGGCCAGTGGCCGTAGGAGCTCTCCTGAATTTAACTGTATTGCCGTCCTCAGAATGATGATGCAGCTTCATACCGTGAGGTGGTCGGCAGTATTTTGTGCTCCACTACAGTACAGCTGGCCCCGCCTACTTATGTTATCCCCGCCTCCATTTCTTGTCCCTTACTCCATTTATTGGCCATGCCTACTTGTGTTGCTCCGCCTTCTATGAGTTTGGACCCACGTACAACATGGGGCCACTTTTAAGTTTTTTTCCAGGACCACTTTAAGTTCCCAGTCTGCCCCTGCCTGACTCTAATATTTATCTACGGTTGCATAGGATTTTATTTCTTTCTTGTAGGAATCTGCCTATTCATGCCTGATTTAAGAAACCCCAGTTCTGCTACATCTGAATAAGGGCTCATGCACACGAACGTGTGCCGGCCGTGCCTATGCTGCGGGCCGCATACGGCGGGTCCGCAATAAACGGGCACCGGCCGTGTGCAGCCCGCATCACGGATCGCGGACCCATTCACTTCAATGGGTCCGCGATCTGGGAGATGTGGAGCGGAGGCACGGATCGGAACACCACGCAAGCACTACGGTGTGCTTCCGTGGTGTTTCTGGCCGTGCCTCCGCACCGCAAAAAAGTAGCGCAAGCACTACTTTTTTGCGGTGCGGAGCCTCGGATGCGGATCGCGGACCCCATTCTAGTGAATGGGTCCGCGATCCGCATGCGGTGGCCTCACGGTCAGTGCCCGTGCATTGCGGACCGCAGTTTGCGGCCCGCAGCACGGGCACGGCCAGCACACGTTCGTGTGCATGAGCCCTAATAGGAAGAATGAGAAGAACTGCATTCTGAATAATAATCCATGAGAGGAATCATCCTGTTAAAATTTACAATACAAACGAGATGTCAGAAAGGAGACATATGGTAATAGTGCTTGCTTGGCTGGGTGACCATCCCCTGGAAATACTTTATTATACCTTTGGTAACATTATACGAACCAGTCATCCGACCAGTATCGGTACAAACACAGAAATGAAAAGCACAGAGGTGAGGAAATTGCAGAATAAAACAGTGGCAGGACAGGTTTACGTCTATTTCTCCAGGGGGTACAGCTGTAAAATATATATTTATGGAATATGAAGGAATTCTAGGTCATTTCAGTTCAGATAGTAGAAAATATTTCATTTAAGGTGGTATATCCATCACAGACGTGGCATATGGGGCCCTTACCTAACAGAATATAGCTGTGGAAATGGAATATTTTTGTTTCCATGCTGTTCTTGGCCCCAATCTCCACCTTGTTTTTCATTTATTATCAGTAACTTATATGTATAGTACTGACATATTACATCAATCTATGTATCCTTAGGAAACCAGCCAAAGCCTACACAAAAAAATAGTATTCCAAATATAGTATCACACTGTGCCCAATCAATACAATGGAGGACTGCGCAATACATGGTCCTTCTGAGTCCTTCAGCATGAAGCCTTCTTTCTGTGACATCCATATGGATAGGGGTTGTCTTGCCTTTCAATGTAAGACAGAATATAGAGGAGGCATGAAGGTGATAAGTGTTAGGGCCAGTTCACACTGAGTTTTTTTGGCGTTGATTTTGCTGCATTTCTGCCTCAGAATCAGCTAAAAAAAAAAAAAACTCAAAACAGCCTCCCATTCATTTCAATAAGAATCAGCACAAAATGTTTTTTTCACGTGCCGATCTTGGAGCAGAATCCGACCTGAATCTCCCACTGAAATGAATGGGAACATCATAAAAACACAGTTCCGTTGGTGTCTGTGTGTTTTTGTGCCTGTTTTTTAGCGCAGATCAAAAAACCTTGAGCTAGAAATGCAGCTTTGCTTTGAAGTGACCACCTATTGGTTAAAAAAAGAAGTGTAAAAATACTGCATAAAAAACGCTTCAAAAGGCGTACAAATAAAAAAGGCTGATTTTTTTTTCCAGCACATTTTCAAAATCCATCTTGTGAACATCTCCTTAAAGGGGTTTTCCTACACCCAGCAGGTCACACAAAGCCACCATTATTGCACTATAGGATAAAGTATATAATATACAGTACACAGCATTTCGAAGTTGCTTGGATTAACCTCTGGTCACATGACGCTCCTGCAGAAAATTCAGCTTCACATCTTTTACCAGGTTTCTGACCTGGACTATGGATGGGACATCACTTTTACTATGGAAGGGGCCAGAACTATTGCTCCACCTGGCCCCAGTGCACCAAGGGCTAAAAAACCCCGCCCCCCCGTGCACCTCAGCCCCTTAACTTTCCATTGTTTACCCTACTCCTTGGTGCGCCAAAACCCTCATTTGCATCTGGAGCACCGCAACCGATTTT
Organism: Rhinella marina; assembly: GCA_900303285.1. Lineage (NCBI taxonomy): Eukaryota > Metazoa > Chordata > Amphibia > Anura > Bufonidae > Rhinella > Rhinella marina. Next base: position 1,604,545 of record ONZH01001400.1, on the reverse strand, counting down.
TTTAAGACACTTTATCATTTCTATCAATAGGATCAAGGATCAGGTTGCCTAATTGAATATGGGTGATCCAGGAGGCAAGTGTTCTTTCAGTTCATAGACAAATATATCACTCTAGCATCCGGCACTCCAACTGTTCTAAAACTGCAACTCCCAGAATCTTCATTTCACTTCTATGAGAGGCACAAGAACTGCCAAGCAAGTGTGCAAGCTGGGAGTCAGGGGCGTAACTACCATAGCGGCAGACCATGCGACTGCTATGGGGCCAATGGCAAGAGGGGGCCCAGTCTTAGTTGGGATTATCTCCTCTTCTACTGGAGGTAAAAACTTGGTCAGGATTCTACCCTTTTAAAAATACAACTTTTAGCAAATCAGGCAGTGGGAAAATGGCCCAAGGGTCATTGAAAAGGGTTCAGGCAGAAACCCTTCTGTCCTGTGTGGGGGGCTGGTTTGATCCTTGCTATGGGTAATTAGGAGGTCAGGTAATTAGGAGGTCACTTCTCTCCCAGACAGGTTACTTCTCTATGCCACTGCTGGGAGTTGTAGGTTCACGGCAGCTGGAGTGCTCAAGGTTGCTGGCTCCTGCTCTAGACAGCGGAGAAGGAAATTGGGATGCTATTTATTAGGGCCATCACTCTGGGGCTGTGTGTAAGGGGATATTTACTTTACAAGGTAGGAATACAGGAGAAAGGACTTCTAACTGTAAGAGTAGAGTTGGCAAGAGCTGAGTGCACTCCTAGGAGAAACAGGTCATGTGACTAGCTGCTGCCCATCTGCAGAAAGTGAAGAGACCAGAGCTGCAGAGATGTGAGTAAAGGAGCTAAAAAGGGTGAAATTAGGGTGAAAATGGGTGAAAATAATGCTTGAGAGCGCCAGGTTTTCAATGGTATGCATAACCCATTTAAGAAGCTTCACTCTTTGTTTCAATCCTGTTTCACCATCTGTACCAGCTTGCAATTCATATACATAGTGAATAATTTTGCCTTTGAGTGGAGGGGCACTTTGATTATCTTGTGTTTTCTGACACCGGTTATTTAATTAAACTGGGTTAATTAATTTTGGAAAATGAAAGATTTTTGTATGTCAGATCAAGCCCTTTCGCCATTCTCAGAGAGAGGAATCACATAGACATAGCGTTTAATCCAACTCTTCGCCAAGAGGTCCATGGAGGTTACCCTTCAGCTTCAGTCTCAGGGCAGCCATGGATTTCAGCAGTCTTTTGAAATTAAATGCAATGCTAATTACAACATGGTATACCCTCGTGGCTTCAGTAAATGACTGCTAACAGCCAATCTATCAGGGGCTGGCGCAATTTTTTCTCTAGGCCCCTTTACTGCCTTCCCGCTATACTAACGCTGACGTGCCTGGTGCTCCCCTGCAGAAAATGCAGTTTGGATCCTTTTCCTCTGACCTCCTAATTACCTGTAAGCAACAGCACAGGATCCTTTGAACTGACACAGGCTGCCTCTGGGAACCGCCAAGGTTCATTAGAAAGGTTTCATCGAAAAGTGACGAGAACGAGAAAACCGGTTTGTACTTTTTAAAATAAGAGTCCAAAGGTAATGCAGCTTATCTTTTATTAAGTCTCAAGAAACCGCTTCAGCTTCATGATTCATTCTGACAACTAGAAGAAAACATATTTTCATGCAGCTTCTAAGAATGAAGCAGGTTTGGAGCCTTGGCTATGGGGAGGCGCCGCCGTTTTTGTCGGAAATGACTTTTTTTTTTTACAAAAATTATTTTTAAGGTGGTCCATTTGGATGGTGGAACGATTGAACATCTGTATTGATTCCTTCTTTCTTCAGCTGTGATGCAAGAAGAAAGAAGGCACCCTTGCGATATCCAGATGACAGCTTGCTTTATTAAGGAATGTTGTCACTTTAGCCAGAGGGTGGTGCAAGGAGCAGGAGGCATCACAGCTCGGATTGTGCTATAGTCTGCACAGCAGCTTCTAGGGGAAAGCAGGTTGCGTTCAGAGATGCTGGATTTCACATGCTCTGCCTGCTCAGGCAATGGGCTGCTGCAGCTAGCAGGGACTTTGACAAATACCAGCTAAGGAGACCAATAAACTGTATTGAAAGGTTGCCAGACCAGAAAAGATGGAGGTGCCTTCAGACCTGGAAGAGGAGATCAGCCTGCAAGATAACAATTCCCAGATTTTCCATAACTTTTCCTCTTTTGGTAGGTACAGTAGATGCAGGGATGGATGTGTTACTGTCTGTGTTGCTTGTCCTATGTCCATACCTCTATTGTATAGAAGCATTGATATGTATTTCTACAGTTCTGTATTGTGTCTGGTCCAAGTGTAGTTCTGCAAGACAAATTGCTGATTTTAGGTGATGTTGCAGAGGCAGTGGAGCCGAATTACTTGAATGGAACTGAGATTGAGTCGGATGTTTCTAACAAGTCATTATGAAATACTTTGTTTTACATAGGTCTGCAGGTAAATCCATAAGCAATATCTTAGCAAGCAAACAGTTAAATGACAATGTGATGTTATATAGAAGGCATGTTCATTCAAGTATGTGTGCCGGCGGAGTTTGCAATCTAGATAACATGCTTCAAGCATGCACCTACTAGGATCAATTTGGGAAGAAGTATATTAAGCAGGTAGTATGATTTGGGGGGATGTAGTGATTGGCATGTATCCTCTGGATTCCTTATCCCTCTCTATCCTTTCTCCTCTATTATTAATTTAGCATTTGTGATATAAGCCTTTCCCATTTTTGCTGCCATTGTCCCACTGAGTCCAAATACTCAATGTCTCGGTTGACTGAGGACAATACCAGTTATCCTCTGAATGGAGCTGGTGTCATCCTGAGGAGCATTTCTAGGTTATCATTTGGGAATCCCCTCAGAATGTGAATTTCTGTGAGTTCTTTCATCTATTCTCTTCCTAAATCACAGAGATGAAAGGTTCTCCTTCAAAAGTATGCCTCATTTTCTGAAGATTACTATTACACGAGCATTGGAAAGTCAAGTACGTAAATGTTGGCATGTGAAAACAAGGAGAACCGAGCACTTGAGTTATTATGGGGAGAAGTGTTACTAAATGAGACTTTGGAGGTTAAAGACTGCATTATTTTCTTTCTTTTTTAATGAAATTTGTCTTATGAAATGTGGGCAGTTGCTCCTCAGCATTTGACAACAATCACTATCTAAGGATGTAACATTCGCAACAATGCAAATGGTTATTGTGCTGTCCTAAGGAGCAACTGTCAGAATAGGTTGATAATAGCAACAAGAAAGTTTTGGTGACAGAAGAGCAATGTAAAAATCTCAGTGAAAAAAAATATATAAGATTTTAAAATACAAAATACCTATTTTAGTTTTATTCTTGTGTGCCAGACATACAGTAAGTTGGTGGTGGCGTTGTTCAGGGTTGGAGCGAGGGGTGGGTACCAGAGAAGGGAGTCAAAATGCTACCAAGATATTTAGATAAAAGGCTAGGAGAAGAAGCTGAATCTTTGCCATGTGAACTAAATGCGAATCATGTGTGTTTTTGCTTGGATCGATGCAAGAGCGTGGATTGAAGATTCAACAAGTCAATTAGCTCTCATTTAAAGGTCCATCACACCAGCCGATGCAAAATGAAAGGGGGATGAGTGATCGTTAATACTCTCTGCAGCACATCCCTTGTTTACATGTCCATGTACAACGTGCTGCTGACCAGCCACCATTTTTATGCCCAGATCATAGATCCCATCACCCAACAAACGAGTGTTGGTTTATATGTTGGCTGATTAGTGAATATTTAGACAGGTAGATGATTGGCCAAAGGAATGTTTGTTCCTGATCATCTCATGTGAAAGACTCTTATGTCTTTGGCACTGGCACATTCAATTCTATCTGCTTCCAGGTTCCAATGTCACCATGGGAATTTTTTAGTCTACCAAATTTGAGAGAACTACTAACTTTATCCAACTTTGGATAACGCTGGATAATCAATGGCGCCAACAGACAAAGCATGTTGCGCCAGAGTGGAGAAGGAGCGTCACAGAGAGGATGTCTGATGCTGAGAAAGCTCTTTATAGCAGATCTTCTCACCTTTACAAATTGCGATTGGGGAGCAACAGCCACTTCAAGCATGTAGTGGCACTCACAGGCATGGTGCATCAAAGCCTTCCCACCAGATGACACAGGGTATCAGAACAATTATCAGAAGAACAGAAGATGACGGGATACAACAGAGATAAGTATTCAGCTTAGGCTACTTTCACATTAGCGTTTTCCTTTCAGCTGACGGATCTCAAAACTGGAGGAAAACACTTCAGTTTTGTCCCTATTCAAATTCAATGGGGACAAAACTGAACTGAACGGAATGGAGTGCATTATAATGCATTCCGTTCCATTTGGTTGCGTTCCCATGACGCACACAAAAGTGCTGCAAGCAGCGTTTTCAAGGGCGTTATGGTATACTGATCAAGATGGATCCATCATGAAACGCAATGTAAGTCAATGGTAACAGATCAGTTTTTTCAAATGCCTAAAAAAACGGATCCAGCACCCACTGATTTACAATGGATTTAGTGACAGGTCCGTCTTGTTCATTTGGGATATAATACAACCGGATCCGATTTGAACTGTTGTATCATATACCTTATGCGTTTTTGCTGAACCCATGACGGATCGAGCAAAAACGCAGATGTGAAAGTTGGCCTAAACAGTTTATTTCAGGTTGTTCAAGTAACACGCTTCGAGGCCTGAATGGCCCCTTCATCAGCCCAATACAACTTGGTTGTTGTGATTGCACTGATGAAGGGGCCTGTCTGGCCCCAAAATGTGTTACCTGAAATAAACTGTCTAAACTGAATACGTACCTCATTTGTGCCCTGTTGTATCCCATCCTCTTCTGTTCTTCTAATAGACAAAGAGTGAATGTAATGTGAAAAAGGCTATACTGATAAGTAGTAAGTGATATTTACTACACTTTGTTATACAGGTTCACTAAAACATATGGGCTGACTTAGGGCTAGACATTTTATATTTAGGACTAGAATGTATTATGTTTCTTATAAATTAGAACTGGAATAATAAAAAAACTTCAGGGAGAGACCATGAGAATTGCACCATCTTGTGGGCAAATTATCATGTAAAATAGTATACAGTATATTATAAACAGTAACGGAGTTTGCCTTTCATGATAGTTCTCGAAGACATAAAACGGGCAACCTCCTTGGTGTCATCTGATGTCACTCAGGTAGGTTGGTTTTCAGTCTCCTTCCTCCATACATAGTTGAAGAAGAATGGACGCTCTTGTAATGGTTTCCTCTGGATCAACTTGTAGGAAAACAGGCTGAACTGGATGGACAGATGTCTTTTTTCGGCCTTACAAACTATGTTACTATGTTACTATGGTTGAAAGGCCCAGAACCAGGATACAATCCTTGACATTTAAGATAGCCTTCAGAGAAGATTTTTTTTTATTAGATTAACTGATTTATAAGGATGTTTTCCCACAAGAGGGTACATTTTTAACATCCTGTACTTCAGAAATATGTCTTGAAAAAGTGGAAAAATATGGCTTTTGTGCCTTTTTGAGGTCACTTGTGCAAACCTTTTTCCAACTTTTTGCATTTTTACACCACTCACTCCGTTTTTGAAAAGTAGGTGGAAAAGTGGCCGTGGTTAACTATGTTAATGATATCTTTTGAGAAGAAATGAAGATGGCACCCGAAGAGTCTAGATTCGCTTTATTTGTCCAAAAAAGACAGACTTACATATAAAGTGGCAGGGGTCCGGTAATGCTACACGAGTGCCACTCTACAGCACTTGTGTAGTGTTACTGCACTCCTGCCACTTTATATGTAAGTCTGTCTTTTTTGGACAAATAAAGCGAATCTGGACTTTTCAGGTGAGTGCTATCTTCATTTCTTCTCAAAAGATATTGTTTATGGACTGTTTTGGATTGAGCACCAACTGTGTCCTCTAGAGGTTTTTGTGCAGCCATCTTGATGTTCGTTTAAGTTGGTGTTTTTTGGCAGTGCCATCCATGCTTTTGCTTCTTTTTTCCCTAACTATGTTAATGAGTTTCATTGCAAATTTATGACTGTGACTTTTTTAAAAAGTCGCAAAAAAAAAGCCACTCCAGTAGGAAGGCAGCGTCGAAAACTGGCATATCAAAAGTGTTTGTTTTAAAGATGAGCCAAATTTAACAAACATGGTAGATTTGGCACAAAGTACGCTAACGCAGACTCAAGGAAAAATTACTTCAAATATTACCGTTGTGATAAATTCTGCTCATTGTGCTTTTAGAAGAACTGCCGCTAAAAAATATGGTGTTTTTCCTGATAATGATCTTTGGCCAGATCTTGGCTGTAAGTTTATAGGGAAATATCAAATGCACTGCAAATGGTGCAATATATTGTGGTGTTTTTTCTCACATTTAGTGCGTTTTTTGGATCATTGGTGTTTTTTCAAAAAAAGGTATGGCTTTTTTTTAATAATACATTCCCACACACCTCTATAGGACTGGAAAAAGGTGGGCCCAGTATCTGAAGCTATAGTGGGCTCTGATGGTCCAGGAGAAAAATCTGATTTGACGTTGCCTTTGGACATAATCACTTGCCACTAGCAGGCAAGGAATGGCCCACAGGGGTACAGAATAATCCTCCAGTGGGCACCTCAAACAGCCTACGTTTTTTATAACAAACAGTGCGGATTATTTAAGAAACTACCCAGTTTATTATTATTGATGCAATCAGGTGACTGAGATGACCTCTAGGTACAGATGCCGCTGACCAGTATCCTCTTTTTTTCCACGGACCCACCTTCTCAAAGTCACTGCAGGGACCACCATAGTCAATCATCTTGTAGTATCTAGCTGCTGTCTGCTGCTATGAGAGCTGGGAATATTTGAATGTATCAGTATGTTGGGCTCCAAAAATAAATTTTACTGGTGGGCCCTAGGCACCCCAGTCTGACACTCGCCACTAGGATCTATCTCTTTTATTCAAAACGTATTAGATTTTACTGATGATAAAGGGGTTGCACCCTTGAAAGAATAGAATGCATCTACAATATTTATTTTGTTCATAATAACTGAAACGTTACATAAGTAAACATAAAATGTCACACATTAGAAAGTCAGATCGACTGCATTGTTTTCCATTTCACAAAACCCTACACCAGCTCTGGATTGTCATTAGATGCCACCAATTTTTAAAATCTAGAATGTGTATGTTCTACATAATTTCCAGTCTCATTTGTTGTCCTATTTATACCCTTAGGAACATTTTGTGGTTATTGTATATTTTTCTGACACCATATCTTTCTCCCTACAGATCCCAGTGGCAATGTTGCCTATGCCAATGTAATAATGCCGACTGTTTTTGGAATCATTTGTTTGCTGGGAATTATTGGCAACAGCGTTGTCATCTATACCGTCTTCAAGAAATCCAAATTCCGGTGTACCAGTAGTGTTCCTGATATTTTTATCATCAACCTTTCCGTGGTAGACTTACTGTTTCTCCTTGGGATGCCCTTCTTGATTCACCAGCTCCTTGGTAATGGTGTTTGGCATTTTGGAGAAACCATGTGTACGCTTATCACAGCTCTGGATACCAACAGTCAGTTTACCAGCACTTATATACTCACAGCCATGTCCATTGACCGATACCTTGCAACGGTTTACCCTTTTACCTCAGCAAAGTACAGGAAGCCACCTATAGCCATCATGGTCATTTGCATCCTATGGGTGCTGTCCCTCCTAAGTATCACTCCAGTTTGGATGTATGCTAGACTTATTTCTCTTCCTGGTGGAGTCCTGGGCTGTGGCATCACTCTACCCAATCCAGAAAGTGATATTTACTGGTATACCCTGTATCAGTTCTTTTTGGCCTTTGCCATTCCGTTTGCTGTGATCTCATTAGCTTATAGGAGAATTCTGCTAAAAATGGCTTCCTCCGAAGCCCTCACAGCTCAGAGGAGCTCCAGGATAAGGACCAAAAAAGTGACGAGGACAGCTATAGCCATCTGCCTGGTGTTCTTCATCTGTTGGGCACCCTTTTACGTACTGCAGATCATTCAACTAGTCATGGACCAGCCTACGCTCGCCTTTCATTACGCTTACTGCGTGGCTATTAGTATGGGCTATGCTAATAGCTGTATCAACCCTTTCATCTACATTATCTTGTGTGAAACCTTTAGGCGTAGGTTTATCGTCTCTGTCCGACCAGCAGAAGATCTTCCACCAGGCAGGATCAGGATGAAGTTTGGCACAGATCCTCCATCAGGTAGTGGTCAACCATTGCTTCACCTTGTTCCTGTTTCTTCTGGTAGCTAAGAAAAAGAAGGTATAAAGTGACTCCGATTAACTTTTGTGGGGAAACATCTACAAGCATCATGGTGAATATCATGGTACTGCGGTTGCTTTAAATTCTACTCAAGGACCCCATGCCAAGTATTCGTTTGGACAATGTCCTTAGGCGCCTCATCTGGGCAGATTACTTTACATTGGTTGTATAATGGTTTTAAAGGCAAGCAACAATTTTCTACCATGCCAATGGTGCACCTTGGCAGGTGTTTGCAGCTCGCACTTTCTGCACACTGTGAATGTAAAATGTCTTCGCTCATGAAGAGGTAGTTTGCATTTGGCAGCTCTCACCCTACAGCTCCTTATCTGTGCCCTTGCCATGGCTATAGCATAACAAATGACTATTGATTTTTTTCACAGCTGGTCAAAATGTGTTTTTGAAATTGTTTATTCTGTGCTCTTTCACGGCAGCTGGGTCAATCTATCGTTTCTGAAATGGCAGAAAAAGAAAGTGTATGTAATGTGCTAGAACTCATCACATAGCCGTGGTTATTTGAAGGCATTTGGCATGTGACAAAAGTATTTAAAACTCTGGGGTTCTCTGGAGGGAGGGGGATGAAAGAAAATACTTGAAAAAAACATTATTAATTATTTAGGATGGCTTGTTTTGTCTAGGGAGCCTGAAAAAAAAAACTAAAAGTGGCCCCAATGTTGTCGGTGGGTCCAAACTGACAGAAGGTAGGGCAACACAAGTAGATGAGGCCAATTTGGTCCCATAGGACCAAATATCACAGTGCCGCAAAAGATACCTCCCCAGAAGCTGACCCTCTGTGGTGGCCATCAATAGCTGCCATGTTCTGTCCTCCAATTGTCTCTAATATGGATATGGAGCAGAAGGCTTAGGAGGTGAGATGTGGGCCTCAAAACCAAGCCAGCCCTACCTTCAGCATGCTGCCTGGACATCCTCTAATAATGACCCCTATAGTTCCCCAGTATCTATCTGGCCAGCAGCAGTGAGGGGGGCTCAGGTGCCCCTATGGGTATTGGCCCACTGGTAAAATTCCCTGTGGGGTTTATGGCCAGTTCTGATACAAGGAGAGAATGGAGCTTATACAAAGCTCCTATATTCTGGCACAGGTCTGCTGTGTTATTAGGATGGATACCGTCCTCAGTAATCACAATTGGTAATCAGCGGTCATTTTAATTTTAGACATAAGCCATTCTAAATATTTATAGGCCTTTAGGAATGTATATTTTTTCAGTATTTTCAGGGTTTTTTTTGTTTTCTGGAGAACTCCTTTAAAAAGGAGTACCACAATAAGGGTAGATTGACATATTATATGGCCTTGTCTGGTTTGGTTAACCCCTTTTTCTTAGAAGAGTCCCTCTATGGTGAGATGATCACAGGGTGTACCAATGTAATCAGTGTTCAATTTCCCTGCATTGCCACCGCAGGAGAAACAGTATTACACAATTGCTGTTGAAAACAATGGGCTGTTGGTGTGATACACAGAAGTGCCAAGTCCTCCAGTGAAAAATACGCTGGGGTAGATTTATCAAAACTGCTGTAAAGTAGAACTAGCTTAGTTGCCCATAGCAACCAATCAGATTTCACCATTCATTTTCCAAAGGAGCTGTGAAAAATGAAAGGTGGGATCTGATTGGTTGCTTCCTTTACACCAGTTTTGGTAAATCTACCCCACTGTTTATAGCTGCTCTCCTTTCTGGCTGATTAATGACAGTCCTAATTGGAGATCGTCATCTATTAGTTCAGAATTTCCGAATGTATTTGAAAACAGGTTTTGTTAAATGTTTTTGGGAGCCAACAGGAGAAGATTAAAAGGGGAGATTTATCAAAATTAGTGTAAAGGAAAACTAGCTTTGGGTGGGTTCACATCAGTATTATGGATTCCATTTGTGTTTTCCGTTATAACAGGGTCATAATGGAAAAAAACGGAATCCATAAGACGGAAGTCAAACGGAAGCCTTTTAGAGGAATTCCGTTTTGATCCGTCATAATAGAAGTCTATGAGAATCATAACAAATCCGTCTGGTTCCCGTTATGCAAGATGGAAAACAAAGTCCTGTCGACAGGCCTTTTTTTTTTCCTTCTGCATAACGGAAACCAGACGGATCTGTTATGATTCTCATAGACTTCTGTTATGACTGATCAAAACCGAATGCCTCTAAAGGCTTCTGTTTTGACTTCCATCTTATGGATTCCATTATTTTCTGTTATAACCATGTTATAACGGAAAACACAAACGGAATCCATAACGCTGATGTGAACCCACCCTTAATAGCAACCAATCAGATTCTACCTTCCATTTTTGAGAGCTGCTTTGGAAGATGAAAGGTGGAATCTGATTGGTTGCTATGGGCAACTAAGCCAGTTTTCTTTTACATCAGTTTGATAAATAACTCATTCTTCTATAAACGTGGCCTTTGTATTATTATTATTTTTTTTTTGCTCTAATGCGGTTTAACCCGGTCCAGCATCCTCGAGAAGTGGAGTTTTATGATGGACATTTTCTTCCTATAGACCTCATTCTAACTGTCGCAGCCTTTGTTTTATTGATGGAGCAGTTTTTCATGCCGTATTTATTTTATTTTTTTTACATTTTTCAAAACACACCAAAAATATGTATGCATGAAGGCATAACTGTGCTAAATATACAGTATCATACAACTGGATAAGAAATTTGCAAACGTTCCAGCTAATTCATGGTTAGGCAAAAAAGAGGTGCAAATAACCCATAACATTGAATCAGATTGCATCCTTGGATTGGTCTTCATGGGCCACCATAGCTGTTCTGCACCAGTGTTATGTGTGTCATTTTGATAAAGTTATATTACATGTGAAAAATAAATGTGAAGTTATAGTGTAATGTTATAATTAATGGGAATTGAATTAGCCCATTTGTAAGAGAAATGTTTATGGACGGAAGTGGAATAGAGAACCCATCACAGACCTCACATACCAAAACAATTTAACAGAAAACTGGTAACCAATCACAGCGCAGCTTTCATTTTTTCAGAGTTGTTTTAGAAATGTAAGCTGAGCTCTGATTGGTTGCTCTGGACGACAAGGCCTGTTTTTCCTTTTAGTCATGTTTGATAAATGAGGCCTAATCTTTATTGGCTTGTATTGTAGGATGATAGATAATAGTCCAGCCAGCTTCTCTATTCTGCACGAAATGACATAAAAGCGTAACAAAGCAAGTTTCTGGCTCAGGATTTATCTTTCGTTCTATTGTCATTTGAAGAGGGTTTTTTTAATGGATGACAGCAGTGGGTGACTGAAATAAAAAATGCCTAAGGACATGGTGAAGCTGATCTCTTTGAATGGCATTCAGGATGAACTCCCTCAGTTCCTTTCTGAAGTCCAGAAAAAAGGGGCAAGCAGAAAAATAGAAAATGATGCGATGCAATGCAATAACAACGTATTGGAAGAACAGACTTAAAGGGTTATTCCCATCTTGGACAATGGGGACATATCGCTAGGATATGCCCCCATTGTCCTATAGGTGCGGGTCCCACCGCTGGGACCCGCACCTATATTGAGAACGGGGCCCCGAAAGTGAAGGAGGGCGCACCGCGCATGCGCGGCCGCCCTCCATTCATTTGTATGGGGCCGCCGAAAATAGCCGCGCGCTGGCTCGGCTATTTCCGTTGGTTCTATAGAAATGAATGGGAGCCGGGCCGCGCATGCGCAGTGCGCTCCCATTCATTTCTATGGAGCCAACGGAAATAGCCGAGCGACAGAGTTCCGCCCTGTTATGTAAATAGAAGAGCCCTTGCCCTGCGCGATCCAGCGCAGGGCAAGGGAGGGCATCGGAGCATGAGATGCTCCAATGCCCTGTTCAGGCGGGCTGCCTGGGTAAATATAAGGGTATGTCCGGGTTCAGCTCTGAACCCGGACAACCCCTTTAAGTAAAGCACATCCAGTGAATTAACACAATTTAAAGGGGATTTCCAGGATTTTTTTTTTTAATGACCTATCCTCCGGATAGGTCATCAGTATCTGATCGATGGAGGTCCGACACCTGGAACCCCCGCCGATCAGCTGTATTGAGTCCAAACTTCTATACTCCAAAAACATCCTCAGCCTCGTTCACAATTCCGTTTTTTACTGAAGTGTGCTGTCCACATTTTACACGGACAGCACACGTACCCATTGATTTTAATGTGTCCATTCACATATCAGTAGTTTTTTCTGACTGTGGCTCAGTGAAAAATTCACGGAGACCTGCACTACTTTGGTCCATGATACGGACCAAACATGCCCCTTGAAGTCTATGGGTCTGTGAAAAATCACTGACACAACAGAGATGGCATCTGTGTTTGATCCGTGGTTTTTCACTGGTCATTTTCAGCTGGGCAATGTCCGTGGAATACGGATGACACATGGAGGGCAAAAAACAGACACACAGACCAAACAGGGGTTCTTCACGGACATCATCACGAATGAACCAGGGATGGATTTTTTTAATGGACGTCAAACAGACACGGAAATATGAACGAGTCCTAAGGCCTCATGCACAGGAACGTATTTTTCATCTGTGATCTCTCTGCGTTTTTGTAGATAGTCCATTCATTTCTATGGGGTCATGCATACATCTGTATTTTTTGCAGATCCATGTGGCCATTCTGTAAATTATCGAACATATCCTATTCTTGTCCATATTGCGGAAGTGAATAGTTCTTTATACTGATGGGAGTGAGAAAATGTCCATATCCATATTTTGTGGACTGAAATACAGACACGGTCATGTGCATGAAGTGTTATAGGTTAATTTGGAATTTAAACAGTGAACCCCATGGGGATAGGGACCAATGTGAGTGATGACAATCTCCATACAGTGCTCTGGAATATGTTGGCGCATCTGCAATAGAGGCAGAGCACACAACTGCTATGGGGCCCAGAACTTGCTCTTCTCTGTGTGAAAACCCTGAATTTTCACAAAGTCACCACTGCAAGGAGATGATTACAGCTTCCATTGTAATCATTCCTAACCACTGAGCTTCCCCTAGTGGAGCCAGGCAGCCAGCTAGCTTTGTAATTCAAGAGAAACAGGAGATTTATCAATGTATTGTAGCCAGTTTTCTGGTGTAAATACAGTGCCTTGCGACATACCCCAAGCGACTTGCAGCTGTAATCGCAGCAAAAGGTGGCGCAACAAAGTATTAATGCAAGGGGGCCGAATAATTTGCACGCCCCACTTTTCAGTTTTATTATTACAAAAAAAGTTTAAATGATCCAATAAATTTCGTTCCACTTCACAATTGTGACCCACTTGTTGTTGATTCTTCACCAAAAATTTAAAATGTTATATCTTTTTGTTTGAAGCCTGAAATGTGGCAAAAGGTTGAAAAGTTCCAGGGGGCCAAATACTTTCACAAGGCACTGTACATTGAGAAATATGGTGTTCAGAATGGGCACCATATATACTTGAAGCATCTGATGCAACTTGTCCGACATAACAGTCAAACAAAGTGGATGAGACCAAAGGCAACTTTTTAAGATTAAAGTTCGTATTTAATTAAAAAAATTTCCACTTGGGGCATTGCACATGTTGCCTGGGAGTAATTGATGAACGTACACTGGAAAACTAGGTGCAGGGGTTCCATACTAAGTTTTGGGGTCCTATAATATATAAAATAAGGATTCAGGTGCAACTGCTTTTGTACTGCTACAAAAGATGAATTAATGCATACAATCTACATTCACTGCAAATATTCAAGTGACCTGTACCTACTTCTGGAAGTTAACATTAACCCTTTTATGACTGGGCCCAAAAAAGGCCTGAATGTCCAGGCAACTTTTTGTGTTTATGTGCACGTGGTGGTTTAGTGACCGTAGCTTTTTATTTGTTTATCAAAATAATTTTTGCCATTTTTTTTTACTTGACACTTAGGACTTTATTAGAAATTTTTTTTTAGTTAATTATAATTATTATTAAAAAGTAATTTTTTTTCTAATTATAGCTTTTTATTTCTTGCCCGGCTGGGCTCTGACTAAACATAGTTCAGCTAACTCACCTAAATACATACGCTGTTCACACACAGCTTTTAAGTGCAGCTTCCTCAGCCGTTCAGTCCAGCAGCCTCCTGTCTGTGACTCCAACCGTATCCTTTGGGGGGAGATGGTCCAATAGTCCTCCCGACTATGACCGTGTGACCCTCTTCTCCTAGGGTCACTGGACCCTCTTCTCCTAGGATCACTGGACCCTCTTCTCCTAGGGTCACTGGACCCTCTTCTGCTAGGATCACTGGACCCTCTTCTCCTAGGGTCACTGGACCCTCTTCTCCTAGGATCACTGGACCCTCTTCTCCTAGGGTCACTGGATCCTCTTCTCTTATGGTCACTGACCCTCTCCTGGGGACCCTCTTCTCCTAGGGTCACTGGACCCTCTTCTCCTAGGGTCACTGGACCCTCTTCTCCTAGGGTCACTGGACCCTCTTCTCTAGGGTCACTGGACCCTCTTCTCCTAGGGTCACTGGACCCTCTTCTCCTAGGGTCACTGGACCCTCTTCTCCTAGGGTCACTGAACCCTCTTCTCCTAGGGTCACTGAACCCTCTTCTCCTAGGGTCACTGGACCCTCTTCTCCTAGGATCACTGGACCCTCTTCTCCTAGGATCACTGGACCCTCTTCTCCTAGGGTCACTGGACCCTCTTCTCCTAGGATCACTGGACCCTCTTCTCCTAGGGTCACTGCCCCCCCCCCAAACTTCCAGGCTGAGACCACACACACAGAGCCTCCGCAGGCTCTAACCTCTCAGGCCTCCTCAGCCTTTCTCCTCTCCCCAGACTGACACTGAGGGCTGGTTTATCACACCAGTAATTACACCCAGGTGGCCTCACCTGTGGTGGAATAGGGATGTGGACTGAAATATCCACCCCCTCCAGACCTCTATGAAGCGTGAGGCCTGTCACTGCCTCACAATATGTAACATGTATAGGTTTGAGCGAATGGGGCGACTATGGTGACGGTTTCTGTTAGCGACTCCATGACTGCATTTTTAATTTTTTTTTTTTTTACATTTTTTATATTTTTATTTTATTTTTTTACTTATATTTTAGTTTATTTTTGGCACATAATATGTCCCCCAAGAGTTCATTAACAGAGCTCTGGAGGACAGTGACTTTTTTTTCCCACTGTTTCCACTGTAACTGGGGCAGTTTTTTGCGGATCCGTTGTTCCGCAAAAAACTCAGTTTTTCCAGGACTTCTGTTCCGTCTTTCCGTAAAAAACGGAAAGGATGTATCCATATGTCATCCGTTTTTTGCGGATCCGCAAAAAACCGAAGGATGAATAACATCTTTTTTTTTTCACCCCTCCTGGAACGGAATCCGCAAATACAGATGACATGCGGATGCCTTTCCGCATGTCTTCCACATTTTTGGTGGATCCATAGACTTTCATTGTGCTACAGACCGCAATTCGGGAGAAAAGTAGGACAGGAGGTTTTCTGTTTGCGGATCCGCAAAATGGAACGGAACAGATTAACAGATGCGGACAACATACGGTGCAATGTCTGCAGATTATCAGGACCCATTGAAATGAATGGATCCGCAAAATATACGCAAAAACTGCCCGCAATTGCGGAACGGATGCGGATAGATTGCGGATGTTTTAAACGGACGTGTGAATGTAGCCTTCCGCAAAAAACGGATGACATATGGATACATCCTTTCCGTTTTTTACGGAAAGACGGAACGAATGTCCTGGAAAAACTGAGTTTTCCAGGATGTGCACACATACGGACGTGTGAATGTAGCCTTAGTGTGTGGCCATATGGTCCGGTTTCCTTATGCAGTTTTGTGAGTGGATCATAAAAGGAGAGAAAGTATAAAGGACAGATACAACTTCTAAGCTTTATTGAATTCACTCCTTTTTTTGGGTTCCAAAACTGTATCAGGAAACCTGACCGTTTGGCCGTACCCTTAGGAGTCATGTGGGCAGTCCCTGATAGTGATTGACAGTCTATCTAGTCTGAGGGTGCATACAAAGATGTCAGTCTGTTACTGAGTAAACCCGCCCACTGGACTCCTCCATCCAGAATGAGCAGAAATCTAAATTAATGAATCACAGAATACTTTCCTCTATAAAATGCAAGGCAAAAGAAAAGCTGACAGATACTAAACCATTCTACAGGCCTCCAGCACACTACCGTATCTGTTCTGTGGTCTGCAAATTGTGGGTCTGCAAAATATGGGGTCCACTGTAAAAAAACATAAAGCCTATTCTTGTCCTCAAAACAGACAAGGATAGGACAGGCTCTATAATCTGCGGACTGGCTGCACGGATGCGGACAGCACACAGATGACATCCTTGTACTGTCTGTGTTTTTTTTCCCGGACCCATAGAAATTATCCGCATAAAATTGGACACAGACATGTACATAGCGGAAGTTTACATGCGGGGACTGAGGACCAGAACAGCGAAGCATTGAGTAGATTTAAGCCAATGAAAAGCCATAGTCAATCAGTCTGTATATATAATAGCAAGGACTATCCAAAAAAATGGTGGTTACTCAGAGTTAAAGAGGACTGACCTGTCACCTCTCCTGTCACCTGTCTGTTTTAGTAATTACGTGCATTCCCCATGTAATGACAGTTTGTTCTAAATGTCCAGATGGGGTGTTACCAGTTGGGGGAGGGGGGTGTCCATGCACAATCAGAGGTCTTGTCCACGTTTCCATTTTTCACTGACATGTGCTGTCTGCATTTTCCACGGACAGCACACGTACCCATTGATTTGAATGTGTCTGTTCACAGATCAGTATTTTTTTACTCACCATGGGTCAGTAAAAAATCACAGACACATGGTACAACTTTGGTCCATGATGCGGACCAAACACGCCCATTGAAGTTTATACTTTAGATCTGTGAAAATCAAGTACACAACGTGGATGGCATCTGTGTTGCGTCTGTTTTTCACTGAAGACTAGGAAAATAGGAGATGCTTTGGAAATTAATTTTCAGCTGAGCAGCCTCCATGGATTACGGAGGACACATTGAGGGTAAAAACAGATAAATGGACCAAATACAGATCCTTCACTGACATCTTCTCTGATTAAAAACTGACACGGAAATGTCGACGAGACCTGACACCAACAGCACTAATTGGATGGTGTTAGACAGTGCAGGGACACACCCCCAACTTGGCCTTAATTGCACACTGCTAGTAATTCATTCATAACTTCCAGCAGGAATAATGAAGGAATAGCACAACATAGAGTCATAAGAATAGATGTGTTATTACATGGAGGATGCAAGTAGTTACTAAAGCAGACATGTCAGGAGAAGTGAAAGGTCCTTCTTAAGGAAATGGATTTGTCCTACTGTCACCTACTCCCACATATAGACTAAAATCTAGTATTCTACGTCCTTTCTATGTCATCACATATTTTATTGCTATAGCTTTGTGCCACCTGCTGCTGATTGTCCCCATCTCTCTTGTAAGATTTCCATTGTGAAAATATCACTTCTCAAAACATTTCCAGTGTAAATATATAACTTATATTGCATACAATCTATTTTTTCTATGCCATTGCTTGTAACAACATATGTTTTTATGCTTTTTAAGTACTATTGTACATACAAGACATCAGAATGATGCAACAGGGTAAATGCTCTTTTGCTATTGTCTGTGACATATGTAATGCATATTATTTGGCCTATTGAGTATATTTATGTTCTGAATGTAAAGCATGCATAAGAGATACAAATATCTGTAAAAAGAAATGAAGGCGTGCTTAGGCCTGAATAAAAAAAAAAGTTTTTTGCATAATCGGTGTACACACAATATGAGCGTTAATGGTGAATGTAGTGTTGAGAATATAGACATACTAATATTATACATACTGTACCATTGCGGCGGGCCATCTCCCCAGGGCCAATCAGGTCCCAAGGCCTGCAAATAAAAGGGTGGCTTCATCCTTTAAGCCCTTCTTTGCCTCAAGGTCTAATTATGCCTTACGCTTGGACACCTTGAAGACTATATCTAGTAGCTTTTCACTTTTCTCTTTGTGGTAGTGCATAGTGCTTTAAGGGGGTTATCCAAGACCTATGTTGCCCCCCTCATACACATTGTACGCACGGCCGCTGCTGCATCTCGTCATTCGGATAAAAACATCCGGCAAGGGGAGGAGGGTCAGCCAATAGCAAGCTTGCAGTGAGCCGGTACCGCAGGGGGAACACGTGAGCGTCAGGGATATGTCACAGTGTCGTGTTGCCGATGGTTTACTCACGGTTTTTAGTGGAATCCCTGGACTGGTGTGCAGTTGCGTGGAGGGGGGACACGACTTCCCTCGGGGCACACTCTGTATGCAGGACTCCGCCGGATGGTGAGACGAGGTGCCCTTGGTGGTAATTTTGGCAGTGTCAGTCGGCTGTGTCTTGGTTTGTCGTGACGCCAGTGTCTTAAGGTAGACACACCCTTAGTAGTAATGAGGCAGCTTGTGATAAACAATAAACTCTTTACTTTTGCCTTGAGGTTAGATGGTACAGATTACACTTTCTTCAATAGACATACTTTCTTCAATAGACAGCAGATGTTATAGATTGATGTTGTAAGGCTTCCAAGGCAGTAATTTTAGTTACTGTAGCTTTAAATCCTGTTACTCTTTTATTTCTCCTTTCAGTCAGTCCCCTGATAAAACTAGTCTTGGCTCTGGATAAAATTAGATTATTATTCCAGGGTATGTTGGCCCTGCAAGGCAGGAATTAAAACGTCTGCACCGTGTCACTTCAAATATAGCAAACCTGACTGCCTGTTGGGGTTTTCAGTAGGTCATTAAATCACAACTTTAGCTAGAAGTTGCTGTATCTGTGTCCGGGTGCTGTGGAGCTACTCCCAGCCACTATAAGTATTTGCTGACAAAGTCCATGAAGCTGATGAGCTCAGCGTTTACCTTTGACAGGCTTGCAATCCAGTTCATGCCAGTTTCTAGTGGCCTAGAAATGGTAAGTTGCCATCAGGTAGCTGTGACATGGCCAGTGTCCAGCAGGAATGGGGTGACTCTCTCCTCCTGCACATAGCTTAGGTTGCTTCTGCCTTCCTCACATGCTTCTCTACTACTGACTCACTACCTCCTCTCTCTAAATCATAGAGGGGAGTGGTATATATGTTTCTGGTCAGCACCATCTAGTGGTGGAAATTGATATCGCTGCCTAGGATGTTCTTACAACACATAAGAGAATTTTGAATACAGATTACAATGACATGGCTATACAAAATACAGTTTGTAGTGTCCCTTTTTACACACATAATATGTGGGACACTGCAGGCTGCGATGAGAACAAGCCTCCCTAGCGTCACCCTCGGCATGCTATTGGCTGACACCCCCTTCCGCGATGCCGGATGTTTTCATATGGGCTACGGGAGATGCAGCAGTGGCTGTGCCGACATCAAAAGTGACGTGGATGCCGGAGAGCAAGGTAAGTACTATTTGTGTGCGGGGCTCAGGCATTTGGGGGGCATTATAGGTCTTGGAAAACCCCTTTAAGGCACCTAGAACCAGGCGGAAGAACCAGCCTACCATCCTTAGCTCCCATGCGGGCTGAGCCTTTATAATAAATAGCTTAACTCACATAATTTCGGCAGCAGAGTTACCCTTTAAAGTATTAAGGCACTGGTGCTGCTTGTAGCAGTGGTACTGCTTGTGACTCTGTGACTCTACATCTTGGTTCTCCTGTGTAGCAACAGCAGATGATCCTAAAGACACAGGACATACTGGCTCCTTCCCCTCCCAAGTCTATGGAGAGAACAGGTTAAGGGCATATGCAAACACAGTACAATACCTAGCCCTTCTAAACTAACACAGGGCAAAATATACCATTTATACTTTGAATCCTCAGAGCCAGTCCTCAAGAGCAATGGAGCTAACTATCTAGCTAACAGTACTATTTCACCAAAGTCCATTCAAAAAGTGCATCGAAAACCACATTGTTGCTCCAATCAAAAAGAGTCCATACAATGGGCTGGAATACTTGAACGTTGCAAAAACTTTAAAACTTTAGTGCAAAAATATTACAGTTGAGGTCATAAAAAGCTCAGGTACTCTTTTGAGACGATTCCTTGGGTGCTGGCTTATAACGTTGCATAACAGATCGCAGGTGGGTGTCCCGGTGCTCCTACCTGGATACCGTCACTTCCTGAGGTTATGCTCTGTAGCAACAAAGGAGTTGTAGTTGGGGGAATAAGTGAGCCCAGACTTGGTAAAGTTCAACGGTTTTACTTTAATAAACTTGCGATAAACTTGTGTCATCCAATTTTTGATCTTTCTCTTGGCTCCAGCAGGCTGAGGGTAAACTGGCAGGTAAACTTTAATACCCTGCTTTCTCTCTCTGCTGCACTAATCTCTGGCTTCAGTCTGGTTACTGGACTTTCTGGAGGTTTTAGTACCAATGAGTGGGGTGCCTTTGGCTGTTGACCACCTTGTAATACTCAGTCTATGCAGTGCAAGGAGTTATGGTGCTTTCCAAGCTGCTTCCCCTGGAAGACTCCTGCAACAGGAGGGGGAAAGCTCCCTTCACTGTGCCATGCCTGGTCCCTTTGGACTCTAAAACTCAAGTCTCCAGCTTTCTGCAACCCCTTCCTTGGTAGGAAGGACTATGCCACTTCTGCCCAAAAGAGGGAGAATGGGATGGTAAGTTCCATTCTATCTAAAGGTACTGTGCAAGATACACTGCCACCTGCTGGTCAACCATGCACATTACATGCACATACAATACATAACAGTTATATGAAAATATTATTAAGGCACAGTGTAAGAGGACCTGGTATTAAATAGATGGCAGTCTTTGCCAGCCATTATAGACAGTAGCTAGGTGTAAGAATAGTAGTGCCCTCTCTGGGCTGCTACACCATAATACATACATACCATAGAGGCACATCTTGCATCTGCTATGGGGCTAGGAGTCAGAGGGAACTGAGTTACATCCCCTGACCCCAGTCATCTCTGAGTCATTGCATTTGTTGGTAGCTTCCTCTAGGGGAGCACTATAGAGCTCCCGCTGAGTTCAGTACTAGCTGCCGAGATTAAGATGTATGAAGCTCCCCCTAGTGGTGACAGCTACAATTTTATCATGTAACTATAATTGCATAAATGGACTTGGCATTTTAAAACTAGGAATTTTAAGAGTATGCTTACAAAGGATAAATCTGCCATATAAAAAACTGTGGCAGATCAGTACAGTAAGTGGCTGTTCTTCCTCTATGAGCAATGTGTGTCATGGTCTGGGAGGAGTGGAGAAGAGGATGGGAATGGTTGTGGTTCTATCTCTAACAGTCAATCACAGAAGCAGTCCTCACAATGATCTTCCCTTGGGAAGGGTAGTGAAAGGAGGGAGCACCCTTTCTTCCCTCAGGGCAAAGACCCCTGTCTGATGGTGGTCGGCGTGCCCTTGATGTTACAATACGGGACCTTTGGTATGGGTGCAAGGTAGGAGGTGTAGTGGGAAATGGTGCAGGAGTCAGTAGCCAGGCCAGATGTAGAAAACAAATGTCTCTTTTAACTAAAGTGTAGAATGGGAGTTGTAGTACATCCAACTGTATCAAAACACAGGTCCATATAATTGACAAATGTGCAAATCCCCAAAGTGACAATATATGGATTTCAGTAGTGTTGATCAAGCACCAAAGTGCTCGTGTCCTCGGGTGCTCTGGTAGAACACTTGGTGATGCTCAAGTGCTCTACAGAGCACCCGAGCACAATGTAAGTCAATGGGAGAAGACCAGGCACCTCCTGCTCGGATGAGGGGAGGGTGTCGGGTTCATAGGAAAAGGTCAGAATCGCAAATTCTCCTCTTTCACTTGTTAAAGTACGCTAATTAACTGAATTTGTACGCATTAGCGCACAATGCGTAACATTAGCAATGCTAATGTTACGCATTGTACGCTAATGCCTACAATTTTGTATGCTAATTTAGCATACAAATTTGTACGTATTAGTGTATAATGCGTAACATTAGCATACAAATTTGTATGCATTAGCATACTCGAGCATCGCACTCGAGCACACGCGGTGTTCGGCCGAACACCAAGCAGACCCGAGCATAGGCATGCTCAGCCGAACAGCGAGTTCGGCCAATCATGCTCGCTCAACACTAGATTTCAGTAAGGAAGGGAATTATAGTACTCTTTCCACACTATCTTCCCAAAGTCTCTTTCTGCAGAATCTATGGCAAGCAACACTACTTTTGCAATGATGGCTGTAATTTTTAGTTAGATACATACAGAATAGCTCATTACATAACTACAGACCTAGAACTAAGCACGGTATATAAATACAGCACAAGGAACAAGCACGGTATATAAATACAGCATAAGGAACAAGCACGGTACAGTGTGAAACTACAGCTCCTAGTATGTCCTGAACCTCTGATATGTGCCCCTTTGATCCTTGCCCCACTATACAACTATACTGTAATATATACCTTTTACTGGTCCCATGATGTCCTCCAGCGATGAAGTCCTCGACTTTTCAGGCATCGCAAAGAAGTCATTGCGTCACCTGCATCTCAACAGAGTGCCAAGCGGGAGGACAGGGAACCAATAGTTCCCTGACAGCGCTGAGTGGAATACTCAATTATATCTGAATGTTATGGATGCACATATAATTTAGTGCAGGGGCAGACAGAAACGGGGTAAATCATATCAGTGACTGGGTGCCAAGGAGAGGGAACAGTCTGGGGCCCCTTTCTGGAGTTAGGGGTAATGCGCCCTGTGTTCACACAGGTCGCACACCCCTAAGGCCTGCTCTGTGTCCAGCCACCCGCTGTGCAAGTAGATGCAACACAGCTCACTTTACGTGATGAGAATAAACCCCTAATAAACAAAATAGTACATTTGAAAAGAAAGAAAAAAAGAGTACATAGGGCGCTGCTGGTGCATTACCCTTGGATATCAGAATGTATCCCCCCGAGTGCACTTGCGCTTACCACAGACGATCTTGTATGTAGCCTTGAACTGGATCCAGTCTGGTAACCACTTGATATGGGAAGCTGCTGTCTCCTGGGATAAAAAAAAAACACAAGTTAAAAAGGGCACTGCGGAAAGGATAAAAGGAACTGAATATTTTATTAGTACAACTGCAACGCGTTTCAAAAACCAACCATTTTCTTCCTCAGGCAAGAACCATATCGATAAAGGCAAAGAAATTTGCATTTTATATGCGCATACAGAATATGACATCAGACAATTTAAAAAGGAGAGAGAAAAGGGGGGGAGATGCATCATTTAAAAAAAAATATTAATAAACACATGATAAAAATTAAAATGCTGGCATAAAAATGACACTGAATACAGAGATAAAAACACTCTACTGTCAATGATTTAATTCCAGCCCTCTGGGGGGACTGTTTAAAATTTGTAAATCTAGAAGGATTCGCAATTTATCAGAGTGTTGAACCTACTGCATGTAGTGACTGGAATGAAATCAATTATCACAAGTGTTAAAGATGAAAAATTAGTCATTTGGTGAGCTCATATGGAAGGAAAGACTATGATTAACCCTTTGCCAACCACTGCACGTTGTAGCAGTAGGCTCTTAACTCAAAGTCGTCGCTAAAGGCTCATGGGCCGTGGTGCAAGAGTTCAGCTTGGGCCACCCTGTGGCCAGAGGAAGGGAAGCACATAGCCTTCTTGATGCCTGAGGTAAAAATTGAAACGGCACCCTCCCATGCCAAATACTTGACCTAACCCCTTCCCTCCAGCCAGAGGTGTAACTTGACCAGCATGCGCTTTCTATAATACCGGTGTCTTCTTATGTAGCACAAGGATCTTTGGGTCCTCTCAGGTTCCTGGACCCGGTAGCAACTGCTACCTCTGCACCCCCTATAGCTATGCCCCTGTCTTAACTGTAAGGCCCCATTCACACAACCATATTTTTGCGGGTCCGCATTATTGCGGACCTGCAATAATACGGGGACCGCCCGGCGTGTGTTCCGCAGCGCTCGGAACACACGCGGGCGGCCACATTCAAAATGCCTATACTTGTCCGTGCATGTGGAAAAGTATAGGACATGTTCTATCTTTTTATGCGGAGCCGCGGCATGGAGCTGTCTCCGTGCCGCGGCTGTGGGCTCCCATAGAGGTGAATGGGGCCGCATCTATTCTGCAATATTGCGAAATATATACGGCCCCATTCATACGATCGTGTGAATGGGGCCTAACTTGACGTATAAAAGCGTCGGGTCACATTGCGATCTGCTGGCGCCCCGTGGCACTGCAGATCACTGTGACCATGCTGTCATTAGATAGCTGCAGGCACAGTATGTATGTCCAAGACCAGGAGAAGTGGTCTCTCTGCTTGGCATTGTTGGAGCACCCTGGTACAATGATCCATCGCAGTGTAAATTGTAAATGCCAGCCGGGGATATTTTCTTTTCAATACTATATCTGTCATCTAATGGCACAAAAGAAAGGTCTAAGATGTCCTGTGAAAAATAATATTAAATACATGTGGCTCAGAAATTAATTAGTTATTTGCAGTTAGATAGGCTCACTACTAAAACTGAAAAATTGGCCTGACAAGGAAAGGGTTAACAAATCTTTTTTTTAACCCCTTCCCGCTATATGACGAGTATACACGTCATGGAGCACTGCTATTTAGCGCTCCATGACGAGTATACCCGTCATTACATTAAACTGTCACCATGTCTGCTGGTAATGTGCAGCGGCAGCGCCGCCGCAATGATTTTTCAGGATGGCCGAGCGGAGCAGAGTATCAGCATACAGCTGATACTCTGCTTCAAACTGCTGACATTGGTGCTGGCACCGATGTCAGCAGTTTAACCCCTTCCATGCCACGGTCCGTAGGGACCGCGGCATGGAAAGGGTTAACAGGGGGAGGGAGCACCCTCCCCCTCCCATCGGGCACTGCGGTGCGCTGGCAGCGCCGATGGTGTGGGCTGAAGAGAGGGAGGAAGCTCCCTTCCCCTTCCATCGGGACGCTGCTGTGCTCTGGCAGCGTCCCGATGGTTACCATGGCAACCAGACGCTTTCAGAAGCGTCTGCTTGCCATGGTGTAATCAAGCCTGTTCAGGCTCCTGCTAAAGGCAGGAGCCTGAGAAGGCTTAGACTGAGTGACAATACACTACAGTACACTATATAGTGTACTGTAGTGTATTATAGAACAATCAGATCCACTGGTTCTTCAAGAACCAAGTGGGTCTGAGTCTAAAAAAAAAGTGTAAAAAAAAGTGTAAAAAAATAAAAAAAAAGTTAAAAAAAAGTTAAAAAAAAAAGTTCAAAAAAATCCTATTTTTCCCCCAATACTTAAATTTGAAATTAGTAAAAAAAGAAAAAAATATCCCAATCATGTTAGGTATCGCCACGTTCGTAACAACATGCTCTACAAAAATATCACATGTCCCGACCCCTCAGGTGAACACAGTAAAAGAAATAAAATAAAAACAGTGTAAAAAAAGCCATTTTTGTCACTTTATATCACAAAAAGTACAATCACAAGCGATCAAAAAGGCGTATGCCCCTCAAAATAGTACCAATCTAACCGTCACCTCTTCCCGCAAAAAATGAGCCCCTACCTGAGACAATTTCCCAAAAAATAAAAAAACTACAGCTCTCAGACAAGGGACAGACTAAAACATGATTTTTTTTGTTTCAAAAATGATATTATTGTGTAAAACTTAAATAAATAAAGAAAACTATACATGTTAGGTATCGTCACGTCCGTAAAAACCTGCTCTATAAAAATATCACATGAGTTAACCCCTCAGGTGAACACAGTAAAAAAATAAAATAAAAACAGGGTCAAAAAAGCCATTTTTTGTCACTTTACATCACAAAAAGTGCAATCGCAAGCGATCAAAAAGGCGTATGCCCCTCAAAATAGTACCAATCTAACCGTCACTTCTTCCCGCAAAAAATGAGCCCCTACCTGAGACAATTGCCCAAAAAATAAAAAAACTACAGCTCTCAGACAAGGGATAGACTAAAACATGATTTTTTTGTTTCAAAAATGATATTATTGTGTAAAACTTAAATAAATAAAGAAAACTATACATGTTAGGTATCGCCACGTCCGTAAAAACCTGCTCTATAAAAATAGCACATGATCTAACTTGTCAGATGAACAGTGTTCCAAAAAAAAAAAAAAACTGAGCCAGAACAGGCATTTTTGGATACCTTGCCTAACAAAAAGTATAATATAAAGCGATCAAAAATCATATGTACCCCAAAATAGTATCAATAACACTGTCACCTTATCCCTTAGTTTCCAAAATACAGGCACTGTTTGGTTGTTTCTACTGTAGGGGTGCATCAGGGGGCCTCAAATGGGACATGGAGTCTGAAAACCAATCCAGCAAAATTTGCCCTCCAAAAACCATCTGGCGCACCTTTCCTTCTGCGCCCTGCTGTGTGCCCATACAGCAGTTTACTACCACATTTGGGGTGTTTCTGTAAATCGCAGAATCAGGGTAATAGTTTTTGAGTTTTGTTTGGCTATTAACCCTTGATGTGTTACAGGAAAAAAATGGATTAAAATGGAAAATCTGCCAAAAAAAGTGAAATTTTGAAATGTCATCTCCATTTTCCTTTAAATCTTGTGGAATACATAAAGGGTTAACAAAGTTAGTAAAATTCGTTTTGAAAACCTTGAGGGGTGTAGTTTCTAAAATGGGGTCATTTATGGTGGTTTCTATTATGATAGCCCCACAAAGTGACTTCAGAACTGAACTGTTGCTTCAAAAAAATGGTTTTGGAAAATTTCTTAAAAATTTTAAGAATTACTTCTAAAATTCTAAGCCTTCTAACGTCCCCAAAAAATAAAATTACATCTACAAAATGATGGTAACATAAAGTAGACATATGGGAAATGTAAAGTAATAACTATTTTGTGAGGGATCACTATCTGCCTTAAAAGCATAGAAATTCAAAGTTTGAAAATTACAAATTTTTCCAAATTTTCTGTAAATTTAGGATTTTTTTTATAAATAAAGGCGATTTATATTGACTCAAATTTACCATTGTCGTGGAGTACAATGTGTCACAAGAAAACAATCTCAGAACGGCTTGGATAAGTAAAAGTGTTTCAAAGCTATTACCACATAAAGTGACACATGTCATATTTCCAAAATTTGGCCTGGTCCTTAAGGTGAAAAATGGCTATGTCATGAAGGGGTTAATATTTGATCGATGTTTATTCACTCTATCAAATATATCACATTTTGGGCTTGTATACCTAAATCCTGCGGTATATTGGCATATAAAGCTGTAACATTGAGAGTTATAAATAAAAATTCATTGGGTGGTGTGAGGACTGGAAGTCAAACATTATCCTGTAAATCCTATTAATCCTGTAAATAAGAAGGAAGTTGTAAAAACGTAGCTTTGTAAAAAAAAAAAAAAAAAAATCAATGTAATGAGATAAAATTGTAATTATGGAGTTTATCCCAGATATTTACAATTATTAGTCTGGTGCCTGGCCTTGGTTCCCACACTCAGTCTTTTGTGCCCTTTAGATGCATTGGGACTTATTGTTTATGTTGCCTCAGCATAAAAACACATCCACATCTTTTTTATTCTAGTGTTACTAAACATATTTTTTGTTAAAAGCACATGTATACATTTTTCTCTCCTTTTCAATGAGTCTATACTTTCACACAATTTCATTTCATTTAATAGAGAATGGTGTAAATAGGAAATTTCTAAATCACAAAAAAATCTCTGCATCCACCTGAAAAAAGCTATAAGCGTCATGACCACTTGGTGTCTCACTTTCACCTAATTTGCAGTCCACTGCCTGTTGTCAGGCAATAGCCGTAGATCAGTGGTTCTCAACTCCAGTCCTCGGGACCCACCTGCCAGTCAGGATTTAGGAATATCCCACAGAATGAATACCTGTGGTAAGTCCTGATGGATGGACGCTAATTATATCAGCTGGTCTAAACTAAGGAAATCCTGAAAACCTGACTGGCAGGTGGGTCCCGAGGACAGGAGTTGAGAACCACTGCCGTAGATGGAAAAGAGGAAGTGGGGGTGTGTCCGAGCTAGCTGAGATCCTGAGCCTGATAAAATAACTGCTTTAGGAGCCTCCTGCCTTTCTACTTCTTATCTGTTCTATGAGCTCTGGAGCTGAAAACAAACATGGTAGGAAGTAAGGGAAAGGATGTTACAGCAATACAGTGCTGGCAGAATTCAGAAGGGAGATGGCTCCTGCTGCTCAGTGAAATGCATCTAGCTCTGCAGATGAAACAGGGAATAATATGGCTAAAAAGACAATAGGGAAGCCCAAAAATGATCTGCTCCTTCACAGACTGTACAAAAGAAACACAGCCATTACGCAAACGTTTTTTTTTTAAATTCATGTATGCTTTAAATTGTCTGATGTCATATCCTGTGCCTGCCTATAAAATGCTAATTTCCATGCCTTCAACTATTTGGTACTTGCCTGATGAAGAGGACGACAGGTCTTTGAAACTCGTTGCAGTTGTACCAATGAAATATTCAGTTTCTTTTATCCTCTCTGCAGCACCTGTTATTTATCCTATTCTTATTTGAAAATAGTACATTCAGCAGAGCTTTCAGTGAAGATGAGGCCAATTTTGAGTTTTGCTGTAGCATCCTTTCATTTCTGTGTACTGACACAGCATCTATATACAGCTGTGGGACCAAAATGTGAGTGTTGAGGAGCCTTAGAGGAGTTGTCCAAATTTGTTCTTTTGTCCCCTCCGGGCAGACCTGCAATAGGAGGCACTCTTACCTGCCCTCTGCCACTGGGTCCTTGCTCCATGGTCTCAGCTGCCTTGATCGTGTCTTCCGCTATCAACATCCGCTTTGGTGCTGCTGCTGCCGATTGCCACCAGGAATGGTGATCTGCCCCCTTCCATCATATCATTTGGTCACAAGGTCATGAGCATGTCACCCCTTCTTTTCACCATGGCTTAGTACAAGAAACAAAATAAACTTTTCCTTAGCGCTTTCCTTCACAATATTTGGCCAGTTTTTGGGAGCAATTTGAGACAGAATTCTAAGCATTTTGCTTAGTAAATCTTATACCTTTTAACTTTTAAACTTTTTTTTTTTAAAGTAGGGACAAAAAGTAATTTTGTGTCCCCACTCATAAATAGTGTCCCTTTGTGCTCCACACACTTTGACAATGCCTTATTTTTGTAATAGGGTCCCACACAGTGATTATGGCTCCTATGTACTCTCTCACAGTAATGATACCCCCTTATTGCCCCCCTTACAGTAATTATGTCTCCTTAGTGTCCCCTTACAGTATGAATGCCCCCTTTATACCCCAACAGTACTTATTTGCCCTTAGTTAACCTCAAAGTAAGAATGCCCATTAGTGTTCCCCCTAAAGTAAGAATGGCCCCACACAGTAGCACTATGCATACCATAGTGCTACTTAACGCCATTTCCCAGTACAAATGCCCCCTTATTATCAAGAGTGGTATGCATATGAAGTTTTATTGTGCCTGATTATGCTACTTAAGTATTCTCTGCATTCAGCTACTCACAGCCATTCCCACCTGCGGTGAGTGACAGCTGTCGTGATCTCCTGGATGGGATGGGGATGCGATCTTTTCTGCTGCAGCTGTCACTCAACAGTCAAAATCAATCAGTAGTGCAGCAAAAAGTTTCAGGACTACAGGATGTTATCCCATAAACAAGTATTACTATGCAATGAATAGCGCATTTCAAATGAAGTATTGCTGCAAATACACATGCAATAAAAAATATCGTTAGTTTTTTCTTTACATTACAGTTACCTATTTGGCAGCGCCCCCTGCTGATTCTTCTTTGTTTGAAATTCTGGTCCATCTTCTCCTGCATTCACTGGTGGACAGACATGCTCAGTAACTTCCTTGCTGTCCTCCTCCAGTCAGCAAAGTGATCTCATATGAAGCAGCCCAAACACCATTCATTCATTTATACTAACTTTACAGAAATATAGAGCTATATCTCTTTCTAGACAGTAAAGAAGGTAATTGTGGACGCATTACATACCATAGTGCTATTTATTAGTGTAATCTCTGGGGCTGTGTTCAAGGGACTATTTTCTATACAAAGGAGGAAGACAGAAGAACAGAGCTTCAGCAACTGGGGTGGGAGGCAGAGTTGGCCAGAGCCTACTGCAATGTGCTCCTGGGAGATGCATGTGCTTCATCTTCATATGTGACCAGCTGTTGCATTTCCACAGAAAGTGAAAAAACCGTAGGTACAAAGAGGTAAATAAAAAAAGCTAAAAGGGTAAAATTGCACTGGAAAGTAGTGTTTTTGCACTGACATAGTGAAACTAATGCTGTGAACATCTCCAGGTTTTTTTGTTTTTTTTTTAATTTGTTGGGTAACTCCTTTAAGAAACAAGATGAAGACATGTATAGCAGTGCACACTGCACTCATGTTTTTGCAATTGTTGGTATGCTTCCCTGCATAGAACTATTGGACCTTCTATCAGCAGACACTACTGATATTGACAGGAGGAATAAGAAGAACTAGCTCAGTGAATGATTTTTTAGCTAAAATCCTTGGCAACAGGTAGGTAAATACGAGCACCCTACTAAAATGCCTAATGGGACAGTTGATTACAACACCTTTTATGATGAATATTTTTACAAAGGATGCAATTACAAAAATGACGATATCCATGCAGAGAATACACTACCCCGATGTGTAGGTGGTTTACTTGTATGTAATTATGGAAGCAGCGTGAATTAATAGCTTTGATGGAGTCATTACTTTTGGTTGGTAAGAAAACACAGTTTTGTTCTTGGCAATTAACTGAAGGTTGGTATTTATGAAGGAGAAACACTGCTGATGTAAGTTGCTCATCACTTGATTTCCCAGCATGCCTTCTGATATGAATATATTGTTCACGTTTTTTCTTGGCTACAGATTAAAAAGATCAAAAAGCGGCACAGGATGGAATATGAAAATGAAAGAGTTGAACCGAGGAAGGAATAACAGGAGTCGGCTTTGCAGATTACTTTATAGTATTTCCAGTTCAAAAAACAGACGCTTTTGAAAATGAAATACGGGAGTTATTTTGCATTAAAAAAAACTTGAGATAATTTCCACAGTTTTTTTGTTATTACGAGTGTAAAGGACAAGGCAAAGTAAAACGGGCGTCATTTATCTGACAATGCGAAAACATGTGCGACAACGGCTAATGGTTTGGCTAAGTGCTTCAGAATCACTTCATGGAATTCATAGAGAGAGGAATATGCTGCTGGAACTCATCATCGCTCCGGGTGTAAGCAGATATAGCGGAGGCATAGATGCTACTCTATATAAGGGTTTACAGTATAATGCATTGCAAAGCTCTTGAACTAAAAATGCCAGCATGCACACTGTAGCATAAATCTTCACCATGGCACCACCATGGAAACTAAGAGGGTATATTTACTAAGCCTGGAGATCTGTGATGGCTAACCTCCGGTACTCCAGCTGTGGTAAAACTACGACTCCCAAGATGTAAACTTGCTTGGATGTTCTCAGAACTCCATAGAAATGAATGGAGCATGCTGGGAGTCATAGTTTCACCACAGCTGGAGTGCCGTAGGTTAGCCAGATGGTGTAAACTTAGCGGGGACATGGGAATTTAAAGGAAAGTACCAACTATTATTTTGTACTGTAGGTGGGTCTAAATTGACAGAAAGCAGAGGCAAGACAAGTAGACAAGGCCAGCAATACCCGAGATGCCTGCATCCCAGAGTCGGGTTGCAATAACCCAGTGGGACCCAGTGCAGCGCATCATTGGTCTAAAACCGCCTGCACCTATTTACTGCCACATTGCCCTTCGACCTACTAGGCCTGAGGCCTATGATGGTGACCAGCAGGGCAGGGAATCATTGGTTTGCGTGCCTCACCACACTATTTAACTGCATTGTTGCTCTGAGGACGGCGATACAGTTCAACTCAGGAGGGGGACCCACAGCATATAAGTACCTGGCACTCACAGCGTAAATGAACGCTGAGAGCGTTGGATCATTTTGTACCTTGTCGGCGGCCATAAAAAGGGCTCGGGCTGCTCACGGGTGGAGTCAATAGGCAGTCTGCCCCTGAAACTTAGACAGGCTGTGTACTGTATACCTGCAACAGATTTATCACAATGTCTCAGAATAGATGACAAATGTGGTGCACGAAAAGGCACTTTCTTCTAATTCTGTACCAACTGTTGGTTGGCTTTACTTTTAAGCCACACCCCTTTTCAGACTGCACAGGGGCACGTCACAGTGGCTAAAAGCAGAAAAGCAAAAACAAACACATACATCCCAACTTTCAAAACAAACAAAGAGGGACACATTGTGCACTAGGCCATGCCTCTAACTCCACCCAAAACATAACTATGTACCTAATCCCAACCAGTCCTCTTAATACCCCCACATAGTTTTCATTCCCCCTTCATGCCACCGCACAGTATTTTTGCCCACATTGTGTCCCCTTACGGAATTATTCCCAGCTGTGGCCCCAGTAATATGCCCAGTTATGTGCCCCCAGTAATATGCCCAGCTGTGCCCATAGTAATATGTGCAGTTATGTGGCCCCAGTAATATGCTTAGCTTTCCCCCCAGTTATATGCCCAGCTGTGCTCCCAGTAATATGCCCTGTTGTGTGCCACCAGTAATATGCACTGTTATGTGCTCCCAGTAATATGCCCTGTTATGTGCCCCTCACACAAAGAATAAACACCACATACTTACCTTGTTCCTAGCAGCAACAGGACATAGGCTGCTCTGGTCTGGGGAGGAGGCGGAGCTGAGGCTGACTGCCATCCGAGGTGTGGAGAGTCGCAGGGGGAGGAATGATGAAGCAGGGAGCCAATGCCGGCTCTCTGCTTCATCATTAGAGGCAACTATCTCTGCTTCCTATGAATGCAGGGATGGCTGCCAGAAAGCGGGACATACCTCCGCTGTACCGGGAAAGCCACTGTAATCCTGGACTGTCCCGCCAGATCCAGGACGGTTGGAGGTATGCGAACACAATGCAACAGCACTCTACACAGACATATAACAAAACATATAAAATAGTGCCATAGTAAGTATAGAAAATATACTAGTGCTAATGCTATGCTTATTGAATAAATGTGAGATTCTTGGCAGAGTGCTATTGCATTTTGTTTGTTTTTGCCTTTTTAGATTAGGCGCATAAGCTTTCTCTATTAGGCGCATAAACTTAGATGTGCAAAAGGTTTTTGCAAAAGGTGCAGTCATATTAGTGGGCCATTGTGCTGCAGAAAGGATGACTGATGGATTAGCTGCTATTTAAACAAGCAGTATCTATGTCAGCAGCTGTAGTAAGTGCATTTCCTATGAGACAGGCTTTGATGTCACCGGCAACCTCATTTCTCTTTTGCCCAACACAGAACCGTCCGACCTCTTCAAATTATGCTGACAAATTGACACATCGCTGAGACCTTAGACACGTTGTTCTCTCTACAGTCTGTAGCAATTAGTTTCATGGCTGCGGTGGTTAAAACAAGGGAGAGAAGAGCACACCGGAGACCAGTCTCAACTAACTGTGCATAAAACTGCTAATGTGATTTCTCCAAGAAAACTTGCTTATTATCGGAATTCTGGCCTGTGCTGCTAGTTTTCCTTCATGGCATAATAAACTACTGTATTCTAATGATATCCCTGTCTACAAATGACATAGGGAGAGCTAATCGTGACTCTATAAATATCACTGAAATGCCAAAAATGTACAGAAAATCGGCCTGTAATGACAAATAAAAAAAAAAAAATAAAAATATATATATATATATATATATATATATATATATACAGTATATACAATATACAATATATACAATAGCAATAACAATGTCTAAAGTACTGGAGGGGGTTTATATCTCACGCAGATTGCTGATATAGGTGAGATAAAAGAATCCAGACGACTGTGTGGTTTAAGCAAAGTATAGTTTGGTGGTACTGGTTTATTCAGACTTTGTTTATGGGATGGATTTTTTTTATGGTAGGTAGGATTAGTAGAGGGACCTATGATTTCACCCCACTCCAGTACAGCTATACGCCCTAGTTTGAGGTGTACCTGATAGAGGGACCTACCATTCCACCCAACTCCAGTACAGCTATACTGCCTAGCTTGAGATGTTCCCAGGTGTAGACACTGGGATGGTCACTGGGGAATAAATAGAGGCCTGAATGGTCTAGTCTAGATCTGTCTCCTCTGAAAGTGTGATTTCCATGTGACTTGTACTTAGCTGAGGTTCATAAAGTGTTAAGTAAGTGCCCAGACGGGCACAGTCTTTGATTTTGTGATTTGTGCTTAATCCAGAAGCCTGTGTGGTTTAAGCAAAGTATAGTTTGCTGGTGCTGGTTTATTCAGATTATATATATATATATATCATATATATTTTTTTTATGGTAGGTAGGATTAGTAGAGGGATCTACCATTCCACACCACTCCAGTACAGCTATACCCCCTAGCGTGAGGTGCACCTGATAGAGGGACCTACCATTCCACCCAATTCCAGTACCCTAGCCTGAGGTACACCTGATAGACCTGTCTCCTCTGTCTTCCATGTGACTTGTACCTAGCTGAGGTTGATAAACTGTTAAGTACAGTAAATGCCCAGATGGGCACAGTCTTTTATTTTGCGATTTATGTTTATTTTTGGTACTGTGGCTTCACCCAAGTGATTGTACAGCTTGGTTGTCCTGTATTCTTCTGGATGCTAAATAAACTGAAGTAGACTTTTAAAACTGCTGAGTCAAGTGGTCTGTCACTGGTCCCTAATATATATATATATATATATATATATATATATATATATACAGTACAGACCAAATGTTTGGACACACCTTCTCATTCAAATAGTTTTCTGTATTTTCATGACTATCAAAACTGTAGATTCACACTGAAGGCATCAAAACTATGAATTAACAGATGTAGAATTATATACAAAAAAGTGTGAAACAACTGAAAATATGTCTTATATTCTAGGTTCTTTAAAGTAGCCACCTTTTGCTTTGATTACTGCTTTGCACACTCTTGGCATTCTCTTGATGAGCTTCAAGAGGTAGTCACCTGAAATGGTATTCCAACAGTCTTGAAGGAGTTTCCAGAGATGCTTAGCACTTGTTGGCCCTTTTGCCTTCACTCTGCGGTCCAGCTCACCCCAAACCATCTCGATTGGGTTCAGGTCTGTTTCTTGGTCAAATAGCCCTTACACAGCCTGGAGGTGTGTTTGGGGTCATTGTCCTGTTGATAAATAAATGATGGTCCAACTAAACGAAAACCGGATGGAATAGCATGCCGCTGCAAGATGCTGTGGAAGCCATGCTGGTTCAGTATGCCTTCAATTTTGAATAAATCCCCAACAGTGTCACCAGCAAAGCACCCCCACACCATCACACCTCCTCCTCCATGCTTCACGGTGGGAACCAGGCATGTAGAGTCCATCCGTTCACATTTTCTGCGTCGCACAAAGACACGATGGTTGGAACCATGTCCATTCCTTGTGTTCTTTAGCCCAAACAAGTCTCTTCTGCTTGTTGCCTGTCCTTAGCAGTGGTTTCCTAGCAGCTATTTTACCATGAAGGCCTGCTGCACACAGTCTCCTCTTAACAGTTGTTGTAGAGATGTGTCTGCTGCTAGAACTCTGTGTGGCATTGACCTGGTCTCTAATCTGAGCTGCTGTTAACCTGCCATTTCTGAGGCTGGTGACTCAGATGAACTTATCCTCCGCAGCAGAGGTGACTCTTGATCTTCCTTTCCTAGGGCGGTCCTCATGTGAGCCAGTTTCTTTGTAGCGCTTGATGGTTTTTGCGACTGCACTTGGGGACACTTTCAAAGTTTTCCCAATTTTTCGGACTGACTGACCTTCATTTCTTAAAGTAATGATGTCCACTCGTTTTTCTTTACTTAGCTGCTTTTTTCTTGCCATAATACAAATTCTAACAGTCTATTCAGTAGGACTATCAGCTGTGTATCCACCTGACTTCTGCCCAACACAACTCATGGTCCCAACCCCATTTATAAGGCAAGAAATCCCACTTATTAAACCTGACAGGGCACACCTGTGAAGTGAAAACCATTTCAGGTGACTACCTCTTGAAGCTCATCAAGAGAATGTCAAGAGTGTGCAAAGCAGTAATCAAAGCAAAAGGTGGCTACTTTGAAGAACCTAGAATATAAGACATATTGTCAGTTGTTTCACACTTTTTTGTTAAGTATATAATTCCACATGTGTTAATTCATAGTTTTGATGCCTTCAGTGTGAATCTACAATTTTCATAGTCATGAAAATACAAAAAACTCTTTGAATGAGAAGGTGCCAAACTTTTGGTCTGTACTGTATATATATATGTCAAGAAAATAGACAAGCAGCACTCCGAGGTGGGTGCCATTCCTTCAAAAGACTGGGGCCACAGGTCCGCTGAATAAATCTTGGAAAAGGCAGCACTCCGGTAACGTGAAAAATGGCATTATTGATGAGAAACTATTTGAGTTCCTATATTGTGAAAAACTGGTGACACCGATTTTATATACACTCCCTAAGATTCATAAAAAGCTTGACTGCTCCCCCTGGATGCCCTATTGTGTCGCGGAGAGGATCTTTTTTTTGTAATGTTGCCATTTTTCAGGACAAGTTATGGCGTCCATTTGCTACCTGTATTAAAATAAGTGACTTGCAAGTTCCAAGGGAGGCCATTTTGGCCTCATTTGATGTTATTAGTCTATATACGTCAATTGAACATGATTTGGGTATCCAGGCAATACAGTGTTGTTTATCTTCTCCTGATTATACACCAGAATGTAAGGAATTTATTATATCTTTGTTGAGGTTTATTTAAAGCGGAATTATTACTTATTTCAAGATGATTACTATGTACAGGTGCGTGGGACCACCATGGGGTCGAAGGTGGCGCCGACCTATGCTAATATATATATGTCACATCTGGAGGAGAGTTTCGTCTATGGGAGCCACCACTTCAGCCAAGTGCTGGGGTGGTGGCGCTACATAGATGACATTTTCCTGGTGTGGGTCAGAGCTGCAGCAGACCTCATGGCGTTCGTTACTTAACCCCCCCCCCCCCCCCGGGGGTCAAATTTACGTTGACCCAATCCAGTGAGATGATCCAATTTTTGGATACTATGGTCAGTAAACAGGAACAAGTGTTAAGTACTGATATATATATATATATATATATATATATATATATATATATATATGTTAAGAACACGGACAAAAACACACTGCTAAAATTTGAGAGTCATCATCCAAGACCAATGGTACGTTCACTTCTGTATAGCCAAATATTACGCGTCAAAAAGATTGCTCAGAATCCAGAGAGGGTAGACTGCTTGAGATGGGAGATAAATTTATTTCCAGAGGTTATCCCAAAAAATTAGTGAGGGAGAGTCTTGATAGAACTAAGGCCCTCACTAGACAGGAGATAATTCAAGGAACCAGTCATACTAGGTCACCTAATTCCCGTATTCCTTTCATTTCAAATTACAGTATCGATAGTACACGAATAGTATCTATTATTAGGAAGCATTGGAGAATTTTGTCAAGTAACTTTGGGGACATAGAGGAGTTTAAAACTCCTCCTCTTTGTTCCTATAGGAGGAATAAGAATCTGAGGGACAAATTGGTTAAAGAGGACCTTTCACCACTCCTGACATGCCTGTTTTAATAGCTTCATGCATTCCCCATGTAATAACAAGTCTGGAGCATCTATTCTTATGTCTGTATGTTGTGTCATTCCTTTATTATTTGCACTAGAAGTTATGAATGAATTGCTAGCAGTCTGCAGTAAGGGTACAGAGGGGAGGTAACCAGTTGGGGGGGTGTACCTGCACAGTCTGAACAGGGCAGCACTGATTGGCTAGAGTCAGACTGTACAGATACACACCCCCAACTGGTCACCTCCCCTCTGTTCCTTTACCGAAGGCAAATAGCAATTCATTTATAACTTCTAGTGCAAATAATAAAGGAATGGCACAACATACAAACATAAGAACAGATGTTCCAGAATTGTTGTTGTGGGAAATGCATGGAGCTATTAAAACAGGCATGTCAGGAGTGGTGAAAGGTCCTCTTTAAATCGGATGTAGGCACATTGAAGGTCTCTTGTAGTGCCTATTTTGGATGAACACGACAAGGCTATTATCCATGACATAACTGCGTAAATTGCCCCCTTATTATTCGAGGGAACTCTTTTCTAAATCCAGCATCCAGCAATCCAGTAATATCTATTAATCAGTTTCTCACATGTGATTCTGCATATGTTGTGTATTTATTGGAATATCCGTGTCATCTGTTATATGTTGGTGAAACCAAGTGGGATTTAAAGACCTGATTAAATCAACATAGATACTCAATTAAGAAAGAAAAAATAAGACCTACCGGTGTCTAAGCATTTTACAGAAGTAGGTCATTCAGAAAGAGACCTTAGATTTAGTATTTTGGAGCAAATTGCCCCTTCTAGACGAGGTGGAGATAGGGGTGCTCTCCTGAAATTCAGGGAATAGTATTGGATATACAGTATACATTGCAGACCCTTAAGCCTAGGGATCTCAATGTTGAATTTAGAGTATCTTAGAATTTTTTTCCTGCATACTCACCTTGTGCTCTGTATATCTGCGACTCCTATATCCTCTTGAATGTAGGTTAAATATGTGCCTTCATATTGTACTGATTTCATATTTTACTTCTTTTTCTGTAGGTGTTCAAGAGACTAGAAGTTTATGCCAGGAGGTCAGATCGGAAGCTGGAACCTTGGACATTCATGGCTAATTGTCTAGTGTTTATAGTGATTCAATAAAAATGTTTTATATATATAATATTTATTTTTACTTTTGTTTTTTTGTGGTACCATATATATACTGGATGGGATGCTGCTTTTATTGGACTTCTTCCTTTCACCTGGACAATGCAGGTTGGGACTCCATTAAACAATTTAATATACTGTTATTTTTTATTCTAATATGCCATTGCTCACACAGCAGCCACCCCCTGGATTTGAGGCGAGGTCCTGGACCACATAATTGTGGGATCGGGTCCTCATTCTCTTATAGGAGATTGGGGTCATTCGTGGGAAACTGCGAGGACACTCTTTCCCCCTAGGGTGTTTAAGACTGGCAGCACTGACTGAGGTGCGGATGTGAGTGGGTCTCTCACACTTGCACATCACCATGGCATACCTCCCAACCGTCCCGGATCCAGCGGGACAGTCCCGGATTGCAGTGGCAGTCCCGCTGTCCCGGTACGGGGGAGGTATGTCCCGGTCTCTGGCAGCTGTCTCTGCGTCCATAGGACGCAGAGACACTTGCCTGTTGCAGGAAGGAGCAGACAGCCAGAATCGGCTGCCTGCTTCTTCCATCCTCCCTCCTGTCCCCCCTGCAGCTCCCCGTACCTTTCATCTATGCATCGGGTCTCGGCGGGGGGCGGGGCCAGCCGTCAGCATTGGCTCCGCCCCCTTCAGACACGAGCAGAAGATCTTCCTGCTGGTGATGCTGGCCCTGCTGCTAGGAAAAAGGTAAGTATAATACTTTTAATTTTTTAACTTTCTGTGGACTGTGACATCAATGTTAATCCTGGACTGTGACACCACTGTGTTTATTATGCCTGTACTGTGACATCACTGTGTTTATTAAATAAACACAGTGATGTCACAGTACAGGCATAATGGACTGTGACATCACTGTCTTTATTATCCCTGGACTGTGACATCAATGTTTATTATCCCTGGACTGTGACATCACTGTCTTTATTATCCCTGGACTGTGACATCAATGTTTATTATCCCTGGACTGTGACATCACTGTGTTTATTATCCCTGGACTGTGACATCACTGTGTTTATTATCCCTGGACTGTGACATCAATGTTTATTATCCCTGTACTGTGACATCACTGTGTTTATTATCCCGGTACGGTGACATCACTGTGTTTATTATCCCTGTACGGTGACATCACTGTTTATTATCCCTGGACTGTGACATCACTGTGTTTATTATCCCTGTACGGTGACATCACTGTTTATTATCCCTGTACTGTGACATCACTGTGTTTATTATCCCTGTACTGTGACATCACTGTGTTTATTATCCCTGTACTGTGACATCACTGTGTTTATTATCCCTGTACGGTGACATCACTGTGTTTATTATCCCTGTACGGTGACATCGCTGTGTTTATTATCCCTGTACTGTGACATCACTGTGTTTATTATCCCTGTACTGTGACATCGCTGTGTTTATTATCCCTGTACGGTGACATCACTGTTTATTATCCCTGGACTGTGACATCACTGTGTTTATTATCCCTGGACTGTGACATCACTGTCTTTATTATCCCTTTACGGTGACATCACTGTCTTTATTATCCCTGGACTGTGACATCACTGTCTTTATTATCCCTGGACTGTGACATCACTATGTTTATTATCCCTGGACTGTGACATCACTGTGTGTATTATCCCTGGACTGTGACATCACTGTGTGTATTATCCCTGGACTGTGACATCACTGTGTTTATTATCCCTGTACAATGACATCTCTGTGTTTATTATCTCTGTACTGTGACATCACTGTGTTTATTATCTCTGTACTGTGACATCACTGTGTTTATTATCCCTGTACAGTGACATCGCTGTGTGTATTATCCCTGTACGGTGACATCACTGTTTATTATCCCTGGACTGTGACATCACTGTCTTTATTATCCCTGGACTGTGACATCACTGTCTTTATTATCCCTTTACGGTGACATCACTGTCTTTATTATCCCTGGACTGTGACATCACTATGTTTATTATCCCTGGACTGTGACATCACTGTGTGTATTATCCCTGGACTGTGACATCACTGTGTGTATTATCCCTGGACTGTGACATCACTGTGTTTATTATCCCTGTACAATGACATCTCTGTGTTTATTATCTCTGTACTGTGACATCACTGTGTTTATTATCTCTGTACTGTGACATCGCTGTGTTTATTATCCCTGTACAGTGACATCGCTGTGTGTATTATCCCAGTGCAGGAAGAGGTAAGTGGTCTGTGTTTGTGTGTTTGTTTTCTATTTTTCAGGGTCGTGAATGCAGAGGACTACGTCGGATTCGGTGGACTACGTCGGACCAGCTTTTTTTTTTTTTAATAAAATAGTCAAACAGGGGTCTGGGGGAGTGTTTATTTCAATAAAATGTTTTATACTGGTGTGTGTGTATTTTTTTTTTACAATACTACAGTTTTAGTAATTATGACTATCTACTGACGGCCCTGATTACTAATACTGGGCTTAGTGCTTGCCGGTATGGCAGGCCAGCACTAACCCCAACATCTATTACCTCGGCACCCACCGCCACCAGGGGTGCCGGGAAGAGCCGGGTACCCGCAGGACCGGACCTTCTAAATTGAGGGTCTGGCTCTGGGGCGGCTGCAGGCTGGTACCATTAGGCTGGGAAGGGCCAATAACCGTGTCCCTTCCCACCCTGGTAGTGCCAGGCTGCTGCTGCTGGTTGTATCTGGCTGGTGAAGGAAAAAAGGGGGGGACCCCACGCCATTTTTTTTAAAATTATTTAATTATTTTTTTTAAAAAATGGCGTGGGGTCCCCCCTTTTTTCCTTCGCCAGCCAGATACAACCAGCAGCAGCAGCCTGGCACTACCAGGGTGGGAAGGGACACGGTTATTGGCCCTTCCCAGCCTAATGGTACCAGCCTGCAGCCGCCCCAGAGCCAGACCCTCAATTTAGAAGGTCCAGTCCTGCGGGTACCCGGCTCTTCCCGGCACCCCTGGTGGCGGTGGGTGCCGAGGTAATAGATGTTGGGGTTAGTGCTGGCCTGCCATACCGGCAAGCACTAAGCCCAGTATTAGTAATCAGGGCCGTCAGTAGATAGCCATAATTACTAAAACTGTAGTATTGTAAAAAAAAATACACACACACCAGTATAAAACATTTTATTGAAATAAACACTCCCCCAGACCCCTGTTTGACCATTTTATTAAAAAAAAAAAAAAGCTGGTCCGACGTAGTCCACCGAATCCGACGTAGTCCTCTGCATTCACGACCCTGAAAAATAGAAAACAAACACACAAACACAGACCACTTACCTCTTCCTGCACTGGGATAATACACACAGCGATGTCACTGTACAGGGATAATAAACACAGCGATGTCACTGTACAGGGATAATAAACACAGTGATGTCACAGTACAGGGATAATAAACACAGTGATGTCACAGTACAGAGATTATAAACACAGTGATGTCACAGTACAGGGATAATACACACAGTGATGTCACAGTCCAGGGATAATACACACAGTGATGTCACAGTCCAGGGATAATAAACATAGTGATGTCACAGTCCAGGGATAATAAAGACAGTGATGTCACAGTCCAGGGATAATAAACAGTGATGTCACCGTACAGGGATAATAAACACAGTGATGGAATGCCTTAAAATAATCAGAAATAACAAATTGCCTGTACTGTGACATCACTGTGTGTAGTATCCCTGTACGATGACATCACTGTGTTTATTATCCCTGTACGATGACATCACTGTGTTTATTATCTCTGTACTGTGACATCACTGTGTTTAGTATCCCTGTACGATGACATCACTGTGTTTATTATCCCTGTACGATGACATCACTGTGTTTATTATCTCTGTACTGTGACATCACTGTGTGTAGTATCCCTGTACGATGACATCACTGTGTTTATTATCCCTGTACGATGACATCACTGTGTTTATTATCCCTGTGTAGTAAAGGGACTGAGTGAGATTAGTTTATAGTAGGCGGGGTTAGGGGCGTGGCCTACTGCAGAAAAAATTTGCCGCGGCGCGCGCAGCGCGCCACACAATATGTCCCTCTTTCTCTCTTTGCAAAGTTGGGAGGTATGCCATGGGGAGTTGGTGACGATTTACCTTGCCATCACTCCCTTAGTGGTTCCAGGTTATTTTGGGCTGTCTTGAGCAGTAGATGGCGAGTTTTGAAGAGGACATTAGTCCCTATAGAAACGTTTACCTTGTGAAGGTTTGAACGATATTCTAAGGGCACGCGCATGCGCGCTGATGCCCTGAACTACGGCGGCCATCTTTAGTATGGTTATACACGGTTTTACCCTAATCTCGCTTATCGCAAGAGTACAAGCGCCTGGCACTGGCTCACTGTGCTTTTCCAGACACCAAGGTTCTCTAGGTTATCCAGCCTCCAATGGACCCTTAATCAAGTAACTTATTATATTTTTTATATACACACCTGTGATTATGCACTTTCACCTGGTCACTATATTATTGATAATTATGATATTAAATCGGTTTTATACCTCATATTAGGGTCATTTTTACAAATAATCATGTAGATTTTTAAGTGAGCACAAGTAATGAATTGTGGATTTTTATATTATGTATGGCCACGTTTTTGTACTTTTTATATCTAATCATGTAATTTTGTAATCATGTTCTACACTTGATTGTTTTCACTATATATTGATGTGTTTGGCACATGTAACACAACTTGATAAAGGCTCCACTGAGTTGAGCTGAAACATTGCTGGCAGATGGGTAAATAAACCGTCCACCATTTTTCACGTTACTGGAGTGCTGCCTTCATTTTTCCAAGATATATATAGATATATCTAATATATAAAGCTGAGTGTATGTGTGTGTGTGTGTATGTCCGCAAAGGAATCCGCACCGTCGCAGCTACAATCACAAAATTTGGCAAACAGGTACATCAGGTGTCCGGGAAGGTTTTAGAACGGATCTCAGTTCTCCAGGATGTACCGTTCCTGAGATATTCCCAAAAATGCATTAGCCAATAGAAGCCTGGTCACATGACCCTTATCAGCCAATAGAAGCTCACAGGCAGTTAGTCTCCACCACAACAGGTTTCATAGCAACACAGCCAGGTCACTTCTGTAGGTCTGTTTTAAAGGGGCAGAGCGCTGTGGATGACACTGTTAAAGAGGTATTCCGGTTACCATAAATATAACTTATGTGTAGACTAACTCATCATCAATCATTATCTCATATAATGTAAATTTCACATATTTAACATTCAGTAGTAATAAAAGATGTTTTCTTCTACTGCTACCCACTGTGTTTCCTGCTAAATTACTATGGCATCAACCTGTAATTCAGGCCACCTTTAAGAAGGACTTAAAAGCCCCACCTCCAGGTCCCAGTAGTCACGCCCCGACCTGGTCAGGCCACGCCTCCTCTCACTCCACAGCCGACAGGGATTGCAAAAATTAAGGTAAAAATCACCTTCTGTCAGCTACAGGGGAGGGTGACTTTCTCCCTGCAGCTCATGCTCAGACTGCACAGTGCTGTGAGTGAGCTGTTCAAAAGGACATCCGTGTGTCAATCCAGGCCCTGCGCATGATAGAGGACAGGGAGTCTGAAAGCCAGACTGTCCAGCCGTCCCCCAATGTGAAGCCATGCCACCGGTCCCCATGAAGCCACACCCCTAAACATGAGGCCACGCCCCCTGGTTCCGTGAAGACACAGAGGAGAAGCTGTCTGAGCGTGAGCTACTGAAAGGGTGGACATCCCTGTGTCTGTCCAGGAACTGTGCCGGACGGTAGACAGGGAGTCTGAAAGCCAGATTATCCAGCCTAAAACCGGACCTCTGG
Source organism: Rhinella marina (assembly GCA_900303285.1). Classification (NCBI taxonomy): domain Eukaryota; kingdom Metazoa; phylum Chordata; class Amphibia; order Anura; family Bufonidae; genus Rhinella; species Rhinella marina. The sequence goes on along the minus strand of ONZH01001400.1, from coordinate 1,559,693 downwards.
CCACCCTAGGGGAAGGCTGATGTTAGGGTGGCCAGATGTCCGGCTTTAGGCTGGACAGTCCAGTTTTGTGGCTCCCTGTTCTCCGTCCGGCGCAGTGCCTGGACGGATGCAGGGATGTCCATCCTTTCAGTAGCTCACGCTCAGACAGCTTCTCCTCCGTGTCTTCACAGAGCCAGTGGGCGTGGCCTCGTGTTTAGTGGTGTGGCTTCATGGAGACCGGGGCGCTGCTTCACGTTTGGGGGATTGGCCGGTGAGGTCCGGCTTTTTGGGGTGAAGACAATGGCCACCCTAGCTGCTGTGGAGGTCACAGTTAAAGGGGAGGGCGCTGCAGAGGTCACTCTCGATTTCTTTTAACAACACACACACATACATTAAATGAAATAGATTCAGGGTCCTTCAGCTGGTATATAAATATATATATATATATATATATATATATATATATATATATATATATTATATAAAGATGAGTGTATGTATATGTGTGTGTATGTATGTGTGTATGTCTGCTAAAGGAATCTGCATCGTCACAGCTACAATTATGAAATTTGGCACACAGGTACATCAGGTGTCTGGGAAGGTTTTAGAATGGGTCTCAGCTCTCCAGGACGTACCGTTCCTGAGATATTCCCAAAAAATGCATTAGCCAATAGAAGCCTGGTCACATGACCCTTATCAGCCAATAGAAGCTCACAGGCAGTTAGTCTCCACACATAACAGGTTTCCATAACAACCTAGCCAGTTCACTGCTGTAGGTCTGCTTTAAAGGGGCAGAGCGCTGTGGATGACACTGTTAAAGAGATATTCCGGTTACCATAAATATAACTTATGTTTTAGACTAATTCATCATCAATCATTACCTCATATAATGTAAATTTCACTTATTTACCATTCAGTAGTAATAAAAGATGTTTTCTTCCACTGCTACCTAGTTTCCTCCAAAATTACTATGGCATCGAACTGTAATTCAGGCAACCTTCAAAAGAAGGACTTAAAAGCCCCACCCCCAGGTTCCACTAAGCCACGCCCCGACTCAGTCAGGTCACGCCCCTTCCATGCCGTATTTGACCAAGATAGAAAAAATAAAGGTAAAAATCAACTTCTGTCAGTTGCAGGGGAGGGAGGGTGACTTTCTCCCTGCAGCTCCTGCACAGACTGCACAGTGCTGCTGTCTGAGAGTGAGCTGTTCAAAAGGACATTCCTGTGTCCATCCAGGCCCTGCGCATGACAGAGGACAGGGAGTCTGAAAGCCAGACTGTCCAGCCTCCCCCAACGTGAAGCCGTGCCACCGGTCCCCATGGTGCCACACCCCTAAACATGAGGACACGCCCCGTGGTTCCGTGAAGACACGGAGGAGAAGCTGTCTGAGCGTGAGCTACTGAAAAGGTGGACATCCATGTGTCTCTCCAGGCATTGCGCTGGACGGTGGACAGGGAATCTGAAAGCCAGACTGTCCAGCCTAAAACCGGATTAGGCTGGACAGTCCAGTTTGGCTACCCCAGTGCAGTGCCTGGATGGACGCAGGGATGTTCACCCTTTCAGTAGCTCACGGTCAGACAGCTTCTCCTCCATGTCTTCACGGAGTCAGGGGGGCATGGCCTCATGTTTAGTGGTGTGGCTTCATGGGAACTGGGGGTGCTGCTTCACGTTTGGGGGAATGGCTGGTGAGGTCCAGCTTTCTGGAGTGAAGACAGTGGCCACTCTAGCTGCTGTGGAGGTCACAGTTAAAGGGGAGGGCGCTGTGGATGTTTCTATTAAGGGGCGGGCTGCTGTGGAGGTCACTGTTAAAGGGGCAGGCACTGTAGAGGTCACTCTCGATATGTTTTAACGACACACACAAACATTAAATGAAACAAATTAAATATACCCGGTATATATATATATATATATACAGTGGGGCTTGAAAGTTTGTGACCCCTTCAGAATTTTCTATATTTCCGCATAATTTTGACCAACTACATCTGATCTTCACGACATGAGTATGTTAGTGAGTTTCCTCTCATGAATTTCTCACTTCAGGTCCTTCCACAACATTTCTATTGGATTAAGGTCAAGACTTTGACTTGTTTATTTCAAAACCTTAATTCTTCTTTAACTATTTTTTGGCAGAACGACCCACTCTGTCAAGGGGCCACTATTGCCACTGTTACTGCCGCCCCCCTTTCCCACTCTGTCATGGGGCCAAGTACAGTGAAACTACAAATAACAGAAGGGATTAAAAAGCATGTGTTTGGATTGCCACAACATAGTGTACATTAAAATACTTTTTTTCTCCACTACTTTGTTAGCGCTGCCTCCATTTTTTTTTTATTTTGTTCCACTATGCACTGCATGGTTTTTTTGCATTACTGAAGGGTGCTGTATGCTTTACTTTTTTGATAAACAGAAAAAATTAGCATTCAATCTTGGTGCTCTGCACAGTGATGTAGCAGCGATAAATTACACAGTATAATATACAGAAATAATACTGATCAAAGGAAAAACGTTTGGTACTGTGTTAGCCAGTAAGGAGAAGTCTTGATGAATTCATAGACTGCAGTGTTAACCACTGTACCACCACCATGCCATCCGTGATTTACCTGAAGTAGCTGTAATCGCTTACTGGTACCAACTATACAAAAGAATGGAGTTGATGGAATCTTCTGAACTGATCTCAACAAAAACAATAGGATCACGTGAGTCCACACTGTATTTGAAATGTTAGCCTATCATATAGACTTACCAAATGTGGTGGTGGTGGTGGTATGTGGGAGGGAGTAGGGGTTCTAGATGGTCCATTTTGCCACATATGAAATTACTTGATGCTGTCTTGTCCTTATGTGTGGTTCATATGTATATTTGTTCTTTTTTTTTTTTTTTTTTTTGGTTCAAATTTTTTTTTTTTTTTTTTTTTTTTTTTTTTTTTTTTTTTTTTTTTTTTTTTTTTTTTTTTTTTTTTTTTTTTTTTTTTTTTTTTTTTTTTTTTTTTTTTTTTTTTTTTTTTTTTTTTTTTTTTTTTTTTTTTTTTTTTTTTTTTTTTTTTTTTTTTTTTTTTTTTTTTTTTTTTTTTTTTTTTTTTTTTTTTTTTTTTTTTTTTTTTCTTTTTTTTTTTTTTTTTTTTTTTTTTTTTTTTTTTTTTTTTTTTTTTTTTTTTTTTTTTTTTTTTTTTTTTTTTTTTTTTTTTTTTTTTTATTTTTTTTTTTTTTTTTTTTTTTTTTTTTTTTTTTTTTTTTTTTTTTTTTTTTTTTTTTTTTTTTTTTTTTTTTTTTTTTTTTTTTTTTTTTTTTTTTTTTTTTTTTTTTTTTTTTTTTTTTTTTTTTTTTTTTTTTTTTTTTTTTTTTTTTTTTTTTTTTTTTTTTTTTTTTTTTTTTTTTTTTTTTTTTTTTTTTTTTTTTTTTTTTTTTTTTTTTTTTTTTTTTTTTTTTTTTTTTTTTTTTTTTTTTTTTTTTTTTTTTTTTTTTTTTTTTTTTTTTTTTTTTTTTTTTTTTTTTTTTTTTTTTTTTTTTTTTTTTTTTTTTTTTTTTTTTTTTTTTTTTTTTTTTTTTTTTTTTTTTTTTTTTTTTTTTTTTTTTTTTTTTTTTTTTTTTTTTTTTTTTTTTTTTTTTTTTTTTTTTTTTTTTTTTTTTTTTTTTTTTTTTTTTTTTTTTTTTTTTTTTTTTTTTTTTTTTTTTTTTTTTTTTTTTTTTTTTTTTTTTTTTTTTTTTTTTTTTTTTTTTTTTTTTTTTTTTTTTTTTTTTTTTTTTTTTTTTTTTTTTTTTTTTTTTTTTTTTTTTTTTTTTTTTTTTTTTTTTTTTTTTTTTTTTTTTTTTTTTTTTTTTTTTTTTTTTTTTTTTTTTTTTTTTTTTTTTTTTTTTTTTTTTTTTTTTTTTTTTTTTTTTTTTTTTTTTTTTTTTTTTTTTTTTTTTTTTTTTTTTTTTTTTTTTTTTTTTTTTTTTTTTTTTTTTTTTTTTTTTTTTTTTTTTTTTTTTTTTTTTTTTTTTTTTTTTTTTTTTTTTTTTTTTTTTTTTTTTTTTTTTTTTTTTTTTTTTTTTTTTTTTTTTTTTTTTTTTTTTTTTTTTTTTTTTTTTTTTTTTTTTTTTTTTTTTTTTTTTTTTTTTTTTTTTTTTTTTTTTTTTTTTTTTTTTTTTTTTTTTTTTTTTTTTTTTTTTTTTTTTTTTTTTTTTTTTTTTTTTTTTTTTTTTTTTTTTTTTTTTTTTTTTTTTTTTTTTTTTTTTTTTTTTTTTTTTTTTTTTTTTTTTTTTTTTTTTTTTTTTTTTTTTTTTTTTTTTTTTTTTTTTTTTTTTTTTTTTTTTAGGGGTTGCCAGTAATGATGTAAAATGAGGCAGCTGTTACTGGCAGCAAATCTGTTCTAATGTGAATAATGATAAAATATTCAGGATTTGGCATTAATACTGCTATGTCACAAATTTCCCCAGTGATTTGTGTGCAACAGTACTGTATGCATCTTTTCATGCCGAGGGCAAGGCACCTTTCATTGTTATAAGAACTTGCCAACAGACAGAATGTATACTGTAAACCATATGGCGGCATATAGAATACCTATAGGTCTGTAATGCAGACCTCTGCAGGCTAGCTACAAACCAGATTACCAGTATGTGTGCAGACAGCTGTGATTATTAAATGGACTGTTCTCTAATCTACTGTAGACAGCCCCGTTGAAAAATGTAAAAAATGTAAAAAATGAAAACCAGACAACATTCAGTACACGACAATCCCTTCCTATCAAAGCTAGAACCAGCCCTGTACCTCACATGGATCCAGCGATCTCCCCATTCATTGCTCCAATTGCTCTACTAGATTCCCTTCAAGCTGGCAGATCAGGGGGTCTGTCCTTTCTGGGGGGATGTCCTTTCACAATGGGCATGCCCATTCTGCTGCAGCTCACTCCCTGTAACTGTCATATCTTCTACTAGTAGATACGACTAGAGGCAGTTAAAGGATGGAACTTAGCATGTAGGACCACCTCAGTAGGTGGACGAGCACATTACTATACAGATTAAACAGCAGAGGGCTCCATTATTATGAAAAGAATATGTCACATCTGGAGTATTTTTGTAACAGAAACTAAATTGCAAAAGTATCTAGTTTTTCATGCTGAATTCTATTAAAATAACATTTAAAGGAAATGTGTCACCAAAAAGTTTATCTGCCAGTTAAAACCATATAGCGACACATATTCCTTTTTTCAAATCTTTTTATTTTCCGATTGCAGAATTAGTTATTCTATTGCCTGAACATGATTTTGTGAACGACCATCTTGCCTGAGCTGTTCTTAACAACATTAAGAAAATTGCTTTACGGCAGCCTCATGAGCCGTAGACATAATGGTCAGGAGAGGACCACATTGACTTCTATAGGAGAGTTTTCTAGGCATGCTCTGTGATCTGTGCAGAAGACATTGTACAAGGAAAGCATAGATAAGCTCTGACAATCACCTATTGTAAATCGTAATGTGGATCTTGTCTATGCACAGAGGTGATGTCATTACTGGCAGGCTTAGAATGAAAGATAAGCAGGTAACTGCAGAAAAGTGATCTGTGCAGACCAAGAAGTGGTGCCTATTATTAGGCTTAGAGGCTAGTGCAAAAACTGCAGGATTTTTTTTTTTAAGTTTAAATATAGATATTGACATGAAAAATAATATTAAAAGTTATATATTAAACATAAAATTATAATTTACACATTAAATCATTTTCTGATGACATGGTCGCTTTAAGCAGAAATATTGGAAAGATCTTCCAAATTTCATCAGAGATAATTCTGCACCGTTTCCTTCTTTCTGTCACTTAATTCTCTGTAAAGTAAAGCATGTGCTGAATTTCTAGCATCCAATTATACTTCTATAGACCACTGTCGGATAAAATCCTTGCAAATTAATATTTAAAGCTGAGTTGGTAATGCAGAACTGCTTCATTAACGCCCATTGTTGGCCTATCAAATGGCGGGCCTCTAAATCTTAATTGTCTGGAATAAGCACCTTTTAATTGTCAGCCATTTACGGTTCTTCAGGGGCACTGTTTGGCATACATTAAATGTATGTACGCACATCACTTATCCTTTGCAGCATCCCCCAGAAGCATGCTTATGTACTTGTAATATAGGCTCCAGTGCAATTATCGTTAATAATACAGGAAAGTCTTATCATTGCTTGGAAATGTCATATGGTGGTTGCTTTTTCCATGTGAGGGACTGTCATGTTTTCTACTCATCAAATCCAGATAACCATGTCACAACCTCCTTTATGATGGTGATCATATACAGTATAATATCAGAGATCCCCAAGGCTGCCTTGTGTAATTGCCTAGTAGGGCATATTGATGCAGTGACTCACCATCCACTGCTAAGGATGCAAATTATACCACTGTCCCCCCCATGTCTAAGTTTGATGGATGTTACATTTCCTTTCTTGTGATCGTATCAATACACATTTTTTCAATGCCATGTATACTTGTAACCAGCACATTGAGGGTTAACATTGACTGATTAGGTACAATCTCCAGGCGGAGGCTGACACAGTACCCCTGAGTGTTGCTTCCTTCCTGAGTCAGTGTAGAGAGTTCTGGAACTAGAGGGCGAACCAGCCGGAATCCGGAGTCCTGTGTGGGTTGCAGACAGAAAGTGAGACCTAGAAAGAGCAACAACCACTCATCTACACTTAGAGTGCAGAAAGGCAAGTATCTTGAAGGTTCATATATTGGTCGGTGCAAAGGACGACTGCCTGTACAGGTGTCATTCGTTTAGGGTTTTAGACTCTACAGCAAAAGGCAAAAACCATATACAGTGCCTTAAAAAAGTATTCATACCACTTGAACTTTTCCACATTACACCCCCCATCCCGAGTTGATATATTTTGATGGGCCACCTTTTGCTGCAATTACAGCTTCAAGTCTTTTTGGGGTATGTCTCAACCAGCTTTGCATATCTAGGGGATGCATTATGCTCAGGGGTGCCCTACACCTCAGGCAGCACCAGGTAAGGGCAAGAGGGGGGCAGCGGAAGGGCCATTAGCAATGAGCGCTTTCATTGTGGCAAGGGGGTTAGGTTAAGAAATTGGCATTGGGGGGGGTGCGGTTTCAGTTTTTACCTCAGGTAGAAAAAGGGCTAGGTGCAGCCCTGGCAAAATCTGCAGGTCTAATACAGCCTTTAGACACCTACTAATCTGATATTGATGATCTATCTAGGCCAGAGATCATCAACCTGCTTGGCTGTTCTCAGAATTCCCATAGAAAGTGAATGGAGCGTGCTGGGAGTTTCACAACAACTTGTAGTGTCAGAGATTGCTGATCCCTGATCTAGGCCATCAGTATGTTGATCCGGGAAAACTGCTTTAAATAGGTTGACACCCAAGATATGATCGCTGGTAGTTTCTCCATTAGGGTTCTGGTGGAACAGGAGAACAGGTATCCACCGAATGGATGGAGCACCACCACTCCATTCACATCCTGATCTCATTGTCATGGGTTCTGATAAGGGGGTTCTATGGTTTTTAATTCAGGCTTATACAACAAATGCAATTTAGAAACATGAAATCATGAGTTAACGTACTGCAGAGTCAATACTGATCCTACTCATTATGTACTGGAATGCCTAAAAACTATTATCGGAAAGGAAAATCTGTGGTGGTCATTAATGAGAGAATGCAGAATATCAGAATAAGTGAAAGATCCAATTATGGCTGTAGTCCACTCCCTCCCCAAAGTGCATAAGGGGAAGTTTCCCCCCCTTTAGGCCTATAATGGCTGGTATGGGCTCCTTGTGTGAAAAATTGGGCATGTGGGTAGCTCAATATTTACAACCACTTGGGATCACACTTCCCAGCTACTTACATGACATAAAGCATGTCTTCAAATACCTGATGATAAACTTTGGATGGTCAGACACATATAGTTGGGCTAACTTGCGATGTAGTGTCGCTATATCCTTCTATACCACGTGCCCAAAGTTTGTCAGCACTTGGTGATCACCTTAGACTGTGCAGTAGATATACCCTTCAACTACTAGAGTTTATTTTGATGGAATTAGAATTTTTGTTAAAGAAAATGTTTTCATAGGCTCCATAGGAACTTATATATATTCCCCTGTTCTCTCTGTGTGCTGTGTATGGGAGACATTATAGCAGCTCGTCTACACCCAGTAGCTCAGGGAAAACTAAGACTGCAGAGAGAAACACTACTGAAACTACAGGTTACAAGATACATATGGTCAGATATAGTGTTATTTCTCATGTGCACACAACAGCTGATCCTGAGCAGTCTCCTGAAATGACAGTTACACTTTACATAACTGCCGGTTCAGATGTGTGTGGCGCAGCAGACAGGATGGGGATAATGTGCTGAATAATAATGTACTAAATGTCAGACATTTCAGATCTCCGGTGGTAATCTCCATGTGACTGCGATATCTACAGATGACTTAAATTCCCACCAATCAGAACCCAGAACCCAAGTAATTTGAATATCCAATAAGATCATGGTCTTTCTGATTGTGATGCCATCATGTTGGCTTGAATTGCCACCAATCACGGAGCCGTATATTTCAGGAGAACCAATTTGCATAGTCCATAAGGTATGAGTCGTACTGACTGTGAGGTCATAAAGCTGGCTTGGGTTTTCCACCAATTAGAGAGCAGCACTGGGTATAAAACGCAGCGACTGCCCGCTGTGCCCATTCTTGGTTATTGACTTGTGTGGTAGCCATTTGTTCCTTGTGAACATGTCAGATAGAGAATGTCTCAGAGTGAGGAGCAGAGCCACAGCCAGGTGCAGCAGAACATCCAGAGCTGGCCTGAGTTCCACTGCATTATACCCCGTCACCTGCAGATGGCGATGCATGCTGGTGAGGAGATGGATGAAGTGCTGAGAAATGTCATCATACCGCAGGGGGGCAATGTGTCTAGGCTGTATATTGCACCCACCTGTGATGCTCAGATTGAAATCCTGCCTCCTACAGACATCTAAGGCTTCTCTTATTGACCCAACGGCCTTTTTAAGGGCCACCCAAGTGTACCAAAGAAAGAGCTAATATCTGTGTTGTTGTGTTTGTGTTATGAGTCTGTGTGAAAGGGATTGGCCCCCGAACAGCATTTATCACTAGTGTTGAGCTGCTCGAGCTTTGGATGCTTCTTCCGAAGTCACTTCACTTCTTTCAAAACTTTGGAATAATATTAGAATGTTTGGGCTCCGATGATCCGAAGAAAGTTATTCACAAAGTCGCACGTGACTTTGTTGAATAACTTCGGTAGTTGATTTTTAAAGTGGAAAACCGAACTCGGCTTTGATTCCGAGGTAATAGTCGGAAAGGAAGCTGAGTTCAGTTTCAAGTTTTAAAGTGGTTTTCCACTTTAAAAATCAACTACCGAAGTTATTCAACAAAGTCATGCGCGACTTCGTGAGTAACTTACTCTGGCTCATCGAAGCCCACACATTCTAATAATGTACGGAGCCGAATCTCCGTATTATTTCGAAGTTTTGAACCAAGCAACTTCAGATGAAGCATCCAAAGGTCGCTTCGCTCAACACTATTTATCACCTATCTATAGGACAGGAGATAAATGTATGATTGCTGGAGGTCCGACCGCTGGGACCCCCACTATCACAAGATCGAAGGTCCCAGAGTGTCCTGTGTGAGAGGTAGTAGTGTGCACACTTGACCTCTGCTCCATTCACTTCTAAAGGATGGCCGAGTACAGCACTTGACGATCTCTGGCAGAATGACAGACGTGAATGGAGTGTTTGTCATGTATGTTCACTATGGTTCTATTCACATAGGAGGCTCAGATATTCCCGATCTCATGATGGATAGAGTCCCAGTGGTTAGACTCCCAGTAATCATATATTTATACACCATCCTGTGGCTTCAGTATGTTGTTTCTGGGATCATGTAGCAGCACAGGGCTGTCTGTAGGGGCGTGCAACCTGTGTGGCCACACACCCTGTTTCTGGCACCCTGTTTCCGGGCACTCAATTGTACCTGCGTCCACAGGATGGAGGTATAATTGCGTTGGGCTTGCACCTCAGTGCTGGCAGGACAGGGAACTATTGGTTCCCCACTCTGAAATCTGGCGCTTTGTTATGATGCAAGCGGTGCAATGATGTCATTGCACCACCTGTGACGTTCCCCAGATGCTGGCCTGGCCTGAGGAGGTCGAGAATGCATCACTGGAAGACGTTATGGGACTGGAAAAGGTGAGTATCATACAGCACTGTATACTGTGGCACAGAGCCTTGAGGAAAATTGGGGCACAGAGCATTGGTGCACAGAATGGGGGCACAGAGCATGGGGACACAGAGCATGCAGCACTATATAAAGGGGCACAGAGCATGGGGGTACATAGCATTGGGGCACAGAGAATGGACACTCAGAATGGGGCCACAGAGTATTGGGGCACAGAGCATTATGTACATAGCATTAGGGCACACAGAATGGGGGCACAGGGCATGTAGCACTATATAAGGGGTATAAGGGGTGCACAGATCATGTAGCACTATATATGGGCACAGAGAACATGGGCCATAGAGCATGTAGAACTATATAAGGGGGCTCAAGACACGTAGAGCCAGAGGCGTAGCTAGAGGTTCAGCACAGGGGGGGTGAAACATACTTGAGTGGGCCCCCCACTTAGTGGCTTCCCAAACGCACGTTTCCAACTTCACAGGCACATACTACTAGTTGTGGTTATAATATTGTATTAGAAAGATGACTGTATAAACTGCTAGATCATCTATGCTGTTAAGTACAGTACAATAGACTTTCTACATACCCTACTCTAAATACTCTACCACATAATGCAGTAAAATATAGGATTAATAGGAGTAAAAAACAAGGGGACTCCTATGTTAAAGGAAATCTGTCCCCAGCTTTTACATCACTAAACTAACAGTCCCCTGCCCCCATCAGACCTCAGATAAGCTTAATGTGCCCCCATCAGACCTCAGATCAGCGTATTGTGCCTCCATCAGACCTCAGATCAGCGTATTGTGCCCTATCAGACCTCAGATCAGCGTATTGTGCCCCCATCAGACCTCAGATCAGCAAAATCTGCCCCCATCAGACCTCAGATCAGCAGAATGTGCCCCCATCAGACCTCACATCAGCAGAATGTGCCCCCATCAGACCTCACATCAGCAGAATGTGTCCCCATCAGACCTCAGATCAGTGTATTGTGCCCCATCAGACCTCAGATCAGTGTATTGTACCCCCATCAGACCTCAGATCAGCAGAATGTGCCCCCATTAGTCCTCACATCAGCCTACTGTTCCCCCATCAGACCTCAGATCAGCGTATTGTGCCCCATCAGACCTCAGATCAGCATACTGTGCCCCATCAGACCTCAGATCAACGTATTGTGCCCCATCAGACCTCAGATCAGCGTACTGTGCCCCATCAGACCTCAGATCAGCAGAATGTGCCCCCATTAGTCCTCACATGAGCCTACTGTGCCCCATCAGACCTCAGATCAGCGTATTGTGCCTACATCAGACCTCAGATCAGCGTATTGTGCCCCATCAGACCTCAGATCAGCGTACTGTGCCCCATCAGACCTCATATCAGCGTATTGTGCCCCCATCAGACCTCAGATCAGCAAAATGTGCCCCCATCAGACCTCAGATCAGCAAAATTTGCCCCCATTAGTCCTCACATCAGCCTACTGTGCCCCCATCAGACCTCAGATCAGCGTATTGTGCCCCATCAGACCTCACATCAGCAGAATGTGCCCCATCAGACCTCAGGTCAGCGTATTGTGCCCCATCAGACCTCAGATCAGCAGAATGTGCCCCCATTAGTCCTCACATCAGCCTACTGTGCCCCCATCAGACCTCAGATCAGCGTATTGTGCCTCCATCAGACCTCAGATCAGCGTACTGTGCCCCCATCAGACCTCAGATCAGCGTATTGTGCCCCCATCAGACCTCAGATCAGCAAAATGTGCCCCCATCAGACCTCAGATCAGCAGAATGTGCCCCCATCAGACCTCAGATCAGCAGAATGTGCCCCCAGCACCACGTAGGGGTAAGAAGGGAGCAGCGGAAGAGACTTGCCATATCTATATATTAAAAAACAACACCTCCACTCTCCAAACCAACTGCACACTATGAACATCCCACTGGAGAACATAATGGACAACGGAACTATAAAATACCTGGATGACGTAAATAATATATTGAGCGAGAAACCACTGAATTTTCTGGTATACGATTTAGACGGGCAGATGACAAAATTTGAGACCCTAATAGCGCATCGTAATTCGCCTGTCAAAATGCTCTCAAAACTATACGACCTTATTCTCCCTAAAAGTATCCCAATAAAGAGAGTGTACATACAGTAAGTCTTTGGGAAAATGATTTGGGGCCTGAATTATCGCCTGTCAAAATGCTCTCAAAACTATACGACCTTATTCTCCCTAAAAGTATCCCAATAAAGAGAGCGTACATACAGTAAGTCTTTGGGAAAATGATTTGGGGCCTGAATTATCGCCTGATGCAGTCTCCTTTATATATAAATGTTCTCACGGACCATCTTCTTGTATAAGGATACAAGAAAACCTATACAAGATATTATCACTCTGGTATATAACACCGGTTAAAACTAATTTATGGTACCCTTCTATCCCTGATACCTGCTGGCGATGTAATTTGGAAAGAGGGACATTTCTGCACATTTGGTGGTCATGCCCTAAATTAGTACCTTACTGGACTTCTGTATTGGAGAACACTTAGTCTTTATGCTCTTTGACCACAACGCCTTTAGTTGCATTAATTTTCTTGAACTGGAATGACTCGCGACAAAATGTGCAGAATAAATCTCTTCTTTTATTCCTATTGGAAGCAGCTAAATTACTTATCCTCCCTTTATGGAGAACAACAACCTGCCCATCGCTACCCCAATGGTTAAGTAAAGAAGTAGACCAAATATATGTAAGAAATAGTAGCCTTAGCTCACCACACCCAAAACAAGTTTGAGAAGCTATGGTCCCCATGGATTATCTACCGCAAATCCACTTCCTTTCTTCGACACATTGCAGAATAAAACTGCACACAGACAGACACTTAAGAGACATATAGGACAGACTATATTGCCACCTTACCCCCCCCCTCCGCTAAAACTTAGTATAAGTTCGACTGAGATCATGGTATTATACCACTAACCACAGACATTTTCCCCCAGTCCAAGCATTCTTATTTTATGTACTAACCTTTTATGCGGTACAGCGTCAAATGCTTTAGAGCAGTCCAGATATACGACATCCATTGATTTTCCGAGGTCAAGTCTAGAAATTACCTCCTCATAGAAACTGATTAAATTGGTTTGACATGACCGATCCCTCATGAAGCCATGCTGATATGGAGTTATTTGCTTATTTTCATTGATGTACTCCAAGATAGCATCTCTTAGAAAACCTTCAAACAGTTTACACATGACAGATGGCCTATACCGGCCTATAGTTTCCAGGCACTGTTTTTGGACCCTTTTTGAATATTGGCACCACATTTGCTATGTGCCACTCCTGTGGAACACTCCCTGTCAGTATAGAGTCCTTAAATATCAGAAATAATGGTCTGGCTATGACATGACTTAATTTTCTTAGGATACAGGGGTGTATGCCATCCAGTCCTGGCTATTTGTCTATTTTAATCTTTTTAAGACGTCGCTGTACTTCTTCCTGAGTCAGAGAGGGCACTTTTAATGGGAAATTTACTTTTATATTCTGCATTTCATCTGACAGTTTATTTTCCTCAGTGAATACAGTGGAGAAAAAAATATTTAATAGCTTTGATTTCTCCTCATCGCTCTCTGCAACTCCCCCCTTATTTCTCTGTAAAGCGCGAACACCTTCAGGTTTATACCTTTTACTATTTATATAATTGAAGAACATTTTAGGGTTAGTTTTACTCTCTTTGGCGATTAATCTCTCAATCTCTAGTTTGGCTGCTTTTATTTGTCTTTTACATGTTCTATTGTTTTCCTTACAGTTTTTCAATGCTTCCTCGTGTTTTAGTGATTTAAATGCTTTCTTTTTGTCATTTATTGCTTTCTTTACAGTTCTATTTATCCACATTGTTTTTTTTCTTGTTCCTTAACCTTTTATTCCCATAAGGTATGTACCTCTCACAATTAGATATTAGGATGCTTTTAAAAATATCCCAATTTTCCAAATTTATTTTTGAGGATTTTGTCCCAGTTAGTTAGGCCTATGTCCTCTCTTAGTTGGCTAAATTTAGCTTTTTTGAAGTTTGGTATTTTTGTTCCTCCCTGAAGAAACACTCTTTTGAATGACAATTTGAAGGTTATTATATTATGGTCACTATTTCCCAGGTGTCCCCCAAACTGCACATCTGTTGTTCTTTCAGGTCTATTGGTTAGTACAGTCATGGCCAAAAGTTTTGAGAATGATACAAATATTAATTTTTACAAAGTCTACTGCTTCAGTTTTTATAATGGCGATTTGCATATACTCCAGAATGTTATAAAGAGTGATCAGCTTAACAGCAATTACTTGCAAAGTCAATATTTGCCTAGAAAATGAACTTTATCCCCCAAAACACATTTCAACATCATTGCAGCCCTGCCTTAAAAGGACCAGCTAACATCGTTTCAATGATTGCTCCATTAACACAGGTGTGGGTGTTCATGAGGACAGGGCTGGAGATCAATCTGTAATGATTAAGTAAGAATGACACCACTGGACACTTTAAAAGGAGGCTGGTGCTTGGCATCATTGTTTCTCTTCTGTTAACCATGGTTATCTCTAAAGAAACACGTGCAGTCATCATTGCACTGCACAAAAATGGCCTAACAGGGAAGAGTATCGCAGCTAGAAAGATTGCACCTCAGTCAACAATCTATCGCATCATCAAGAACTTCAAGGAGAGAGGTTCCATTGTTGCCAAAAAGGCTCCAGGGCGCCCAAGAAAGACCAGCAAGCGCCAGGACCGTCTCTTAAAAGTGTTTCAGCTGCGGGATCGGGCTACCAGCAGTGCAGAGCTTGCTCAGGAATGGCAGCAGGCAGGTATGAGTTCATCTGCACGCACTGTGAGGCGGAGACTCTTGGAGCAAGGCCTGGTCTCAAGGAGGGCAGCAAAGAAGACACTTCTCTCCAGAAAAAAACATCAGGGACAGACTGATATTCTGCAAAAGGTACAGGGAGTGGACTGCTGAGGAATGGGGTAAAGTCATTTTCTCTGATGAATCCCCTTTTCGATTGTTTGGGACATCTGGAAAACAGCTTATTCGGAGAAGACGAGGTGAGCGCTACCACCAGTCTTGTCTCATGCCAACTGTAAAGCATCCTGAAACCATTCATGTGTGGGGTTGCTTCTCAGCCAAGGGAATCGGCTCTCTCACAGTCTTGCCTAAAAACACAGCCATGAATAAAGAATGGTACCAGAATGTCCTCCGAGAGCAACTTCTCCCAACCGTCCAAGAGAAGTTTGGCGATCAACAATGCCTTTTCCAGCATGATGGAGCACCTTGCCATAAAGCAAAGGTGATAACTAAATGGCTCAGGGAACAAAACATAGAGATTTTGGGTCCATGGCCTGGAAACTCCCCAGATCTTAATCCCATTGAGAACTTGTGGTCAATCATCAAGAGACGGGTGGACAAACAAAAACCTACAAATTCAGACTAAAAATGCAAGCATTGATTGTGCAAGAATGGACTGCTATCAGTCAGGATTTGGTCCAGAAGTTGATTGAGAGCATGCCAGGGAGAATTGCAGAGGTCCTGAAGAAGAAGGGTCAACACTGCAAATATTGACTTGCTGCATTAACTCATTCTAACTGTCAATATAAGCTTTTGTTACTCATAATATGATTGCAATTATATTTCTGTATGTGATAAAAACATCTGACAAACACACATAAAACCCAGAGGGCAGCAGATCATGTGAAAATATAATATTTGTGTCATTCTCAAAACTTTTGGCCATGACTGTACTAAGTCCAGTATGGCCATCCCTCTAGTCGGGTCATGAACTAGTTAGGAAAGGTAATTGTCTTTGGTTATTGCCAAGAACCTGTTTCCTTTATGAGATATACAGGTTTCAGTTTCCCAGTCTATATCTGGGTAGTTGAAGTCCCCCATTTTTGATTTGCCGTCTCGTCTATTTCGTTTAGAAGTAGATTTTCTGTGGACTCTGGTATCTTGGGTGGTTTATAATAAACTCTTATTAGTATTTTATTATTGTTTTTGCCTCCATGTATTTCTACTCACAGTGACTCCACATGTTCATGTCCCTCACTTATATCTTACCGGAGTGTGGGCTTTAGACAGGACTTTACATAAAGGCAAACCCCTCCCCCTCTCCGGTTTTGACTATCGTTTCTAAACAGATTGTAACCCTGTACGTTAACTGCCCAGTCATAGCTATCATCCAGCCATGTCTCAGTTATTCCCACTGTGTCACAGTCCTCCTCACACATCACTACTTCCAGTTCACCAGTTTTATTAGTCAGGCTTCTGGCATTAGTGTACATACAATTAAGAGGTTTATGTATATTTTTTATCCTACACCTTTCCTTCTGAACTGTTCTAGTCCCTCCTTCCATTACTCCCCCAGTTCCATTACCTTGCGCCAGGTCTCTATCTGCACTATCTTCCCTTCTTATGTAATTTCCCTTCCCCCCAGTCCCTAGTTTAAACACTCCTCCAACCTTCTAGCCATCTTCTCCCCCAAAACAGATGCCCCTTCCCCATTGAGGTGCAGCCCATCCCTACGATAGAGCCTGTAGCCCACAGAGAAGTCGGCCCAGTTCTCCAGGAACCCAAACCCCTCCTTCCTACACCAGTTCTTGAGCCACTTGTTTACCTCCCTAATCTCCCGCTGTCTTTCTTGTGTAGCTCGTGATACAGGTAGTATTTCGGAAAACACTACCTTTGAGGTCCTTTCCCTAAGCTTGTGACCTTGTCACTGCAATTTAGGACAAGTCCCAAATTAGGAGACTTCACTCAGTACTCAGTTGTCTGTGGGGTCCAAATTTTGTTAATAAGTTTTTCCCCTTTGTGGTAGGGGGTGCGGCCGGCCTAAGAAATGCACATCCAGACTCATTGCTGGTCATGTCAGATCTCCCCTGGTTACACCCAGAGAGCCAATTTTATTAGATGCACATGATAGTTAAATCACGCCCCCCATTAGCCATCAATTTTAATATATCCAATCACAATCATACAAGTATACATTTAACAACAAATCAAATCAAAAGAATGATGATGGAGGCTGCTAATGCTAATGAGGACACGTACACATTACTTCAGCCATCTGGGAAATTCTAAGTGTCTGCAAGTTCCTCTTTTCCTATAGAAATCAAGTGATCATGACTCATATTTATTATTAAGCATAAAGTAGCATCTAATTGAGATTAAAAAGAAAATGGTGTCTATTTGATAATGAAATACAACTTAGCACAATTTTGTTCATCAACTACTTCAAGGAGTTCTGCAGGTTTTAATATCTGATGATCTATCCTCTGGATAGATCATCAGTATCTGATCGGCGGCGGCCCGACACCCGGGGCCCCCGCCGATCAGCTGTTTGAGAAGGCAGCGGCGCTACAGGAGCGCCGCGGCCTTCTCGGTGTTTACCCACAGGCCAGTGACGTCACGACTAGTATCACTGGCCTGGGCGGGGCTAAGCTCTGTTCACATGAATGGAGCTTAGCCCCGCCCAGGCCAGTGATACTAGTTGTGACGTCACTGGCCTGCGGGTAAACACTGAGAAGGCCGCGGCGCTCCTATAGCGCCGCTGCCTTCTCAAACAGCTGATCGGCGGGGGCCCCGGGTGTCGGGCCGCCGCCGATCAGATACTGATGATCTATCCAGAGGATAGATCATCAGATATTAAAACCTGCAGAACCCCTTTAATTTCTTTCACAACCTAAATCCCTAAAATCATTTTTAAGGACGCTCCACCTACCTCTAACTTTGTCTTTGGCTCCGATATGGACCATGGCTGCTGGATCTTCTCCAGCCCCTCCCAGTAATCTTTGCCTCAGGCAGCAGAAAGACTAGGTGCAGCCCTGACTATGCTGCCCTCACTGAGGTCAATACTTTTATCACACTGATCTGCTGAAGCCCGCAGCCCTCACCAGCTCTGCTCAAGAAACAAGTTCGATGCTGCTCGCTGTCCCAGCCCTCCTCCCACCTCCGGGCAACGATTGACAGCTTTCTTTCTTATTTGTAACAAACGGAGGAGGGCAGGGACAACAAGCAGCATCAGACTCATCTCTCTCGCAGCGCTAAGGCACACTGTGGAATTCAGCAGGTCAGTACTGAAAATGTCATCCCTGCAGTGACAGACCATTAAGCAATGTTAAGCAATGATGTCCCTATACGAGAATACTAAGTATACATATAAAAACTAGTAGTATAATAGAACCTATTGCAAAGAGCAGAAAGCCCCACCTCTTGGATGCTTGCAGGAGCAGAATCTGGCAGAATAAAACTTGATATTCACACGACTCCCGACAGTAAATGTATTGATCTCCCCAGCCCCTGCTTAGCACTGTCAGATGTTTTACATGGTCAAAACTGCTGAGAGACTCCCTTCAAGGGGATAAGAGGTTCCATTCATGTAAAATTGTGCCTCCACTGTATTCACCCTTCATCTGTCAGGCTCGTCTCAAGGTTGATAACTGCTTTGTTCTTTCTTTAAAGAGGAAAGTTTTCGTCATACAATACGGAATTACTTCCACCAGTCTGGGCATACATGATAGCAAAAGGTACAAGCAAAAACTGTGGGTCCCTCTGATATGACTTGTACTTGGTAGCAATTAATGACAATGGCAGCTCAGCAATGTTCTTTTTCTCCTCAAAGTCTCTCTAAATCATTACTAGTCTATCACACACAGAGATTTCATTACAGCACGGTGCTGCATTCAGCTGTTAAATGGATCGAAAAAAAGCTTAGTATGAAGGTAATTTCTGAATTCCCTTCCCAACAATTGCTTTTCTTGTATAAACGTCACAAGCAGAAGATACCTGAGGCTATTTTTAAATGTCCTTAAGGCAAGGGACAGAATTCACGAAGTGTAATCTCCAGCATGAGTCATAGTTTGTATCCTGACATCCATACTGCACCTGATTTGCAGTTGGGTGGGGATGTCTGTGCTTCAGGGACACTGCAAAAATGGAAAAGCCTGCAGCATTTCTTTCTCTGATAAGGCTAAATTGTGGGCCGACACAACCTGTTATTCATAAATATCTAAACTGACAAATGAGCCATCAAATCTGAAGCTACTTGATAGTCTTCATATGTGCTATCAAGGCACTACTCATTGAATTCACCCAATTGTATGAAGTCAGTGAGGAGTCTCAGGCTTGCATTTCTTAAAGGGTTGTCCAGGATTTTACTACTGATTGCCTATGAATATCTGATCAGTCGGGGTCTGACACCCGAAACTCCCCCCAATTAACTGTTCCACAGTAGCTTAGACCAGTGTTCCTCAACTCCAGTCCTCAGGGCTCACCTACCGGTCATTTTTTCAGGTATTCCTTAGTATTGTGAAAGTGATATCCTTAGTATTGAGAAGGTGATATAATTAGTGTCCATGCATCAGGACTTCCCACAGGTATTCATTCTGTGGGATATTCTCATACCTCCCAAGTGTCCCTCTTTTGGAGGGACAGTCCCTCTTTTTGACCCAAGTCCCTCTGTCCCTCTTTGATCCTTAAATGTTCCTCTTTTTGGCCTGGGGAATTAATGCATAATGTGCATTAATAAATTTACTAAATTGCTCCTTACTAAAGTGTTTGTATGGTTTCTACCTGTATATTAGACCAGAACCTCATTATTTGGTGCAATTTGTACCTTAAAATATCTATAATCTGATGATTTATGTGCTAATATTTATATGGACATTGAAACGCAAGAAACAAATTGCCGCAGGGGCTCTAGTAATTATACTTTGGGTGGACTTATAGGTGTGGCCTAGTATGAAAAAAACTGCCATGATGTGCACCGCACACATTGTCCCTCTTTGCAATTTTCAAAAGTTGGGCGGTGTGCAATAATGTGCCAGTAAGAACTGCCCCCAAAGATGTCCCCACAGTGCCCCCCAATAATGTGCCAGTAAGAAGTGCCTCCATAGATGTCCCCACAGTGCCCCCAATAATGTGCCAGTAAGAAGTGCCCCCTAGTGCCCCCCAATCATGTGCCAGTAAGAAGTGCCCCCATAGAGCTCCTCTCCTGTATTGTGCAAAAAAACAAACAAAAAAAACACTTATACTTACCTCCATCAGGCTGGCAGCAATGCAATGTGCAGGCCTCTTCCGGCCTGTGTCCTGCGATGTACGGCTCAGGTGGTGTGATGAATCGCGCCACCTGAGCCGGCCTTTGATAGGCTACAGGCACCAGGCCTGCAACCAATGAGAGGACCGGGGAAGGGAGACGCCTCTCCCCTGCCCCGCCACAGCAGAGGCATCTGTATGGCTGTCCTGAGGACGGTGATACAGATGACTATGGAGATGAGCACTTCCACAATGAAAGCGCTCATGTCCCTGTGCCCTGCCTCCGCTGCCCTCCATTTGCAACCAGGGCCCGGCAAACAATCATCCAGTGCCCGGTGGTTGGGGACCACTGCTATATATTACACTGCATCCTTTGTACAGTCCTGTATATTACACAATAATACATTGTAAAGTATCAGAAATATCTTTAAAATGTTGTTTTATTGTAAAAATGTTATATAGTAGATAAATATCTGTAAGCGCTCTAATCATCTCACACACAATGTATCACTCCCATCCTCCCATACACAATCTATCAATAGCGTCATCTTATGCACAATTTATCACCCCCATTCTCTCACACACAATGTATTACTCCAATTATATCCCCATCATTCCCACCATCTCACACTGTATCACTCCCATCATCTATTTTTCATACACAATGTATCACTCCCATAATCTCACAATATATCACTCCAATCATCTCACACATTGGGTCAGATTAACAGTAGAACAGTCCTTGTTGCCCCTAGCAACCAATCACAGTGCAGCTTTTATTTTTGAAGAGCCAAATTCGAAATGAAAGGTGCGCTGTGATTGGCTGCTACAGGGACCAAATTCCTCTCGGGTCAGATATCCCACCCCTCATCCCAAATTCTATGTGAAGAGAATGAAGAAACATGAAGAAAATTTTAGGCAAGAACAGGTATGTACATGATGTGATATTAAAAAAGTGTGAGTCCAGTATATTCAATATGGCCGCTCTCATGCTAAGGCACTTCTTATGATGTCATCATTAGATGCTTGTCCCCCCCGGCCCCCCCCTTTACTATGCCTCTGGTATGACTTTTTTACTTGTGATGTCATAATGGGCATGACTCACTTACTTATGACATAATAATAAGGGGGTGTGGTCTAATCCCATAAATGGGGGTCACACCCTGACACCAGTGTCAGTATCTCTAGCTGGCTGTCACTATGGGGAAGTCTCGGAAAAGGAGGAGGATGACGATTCCTGTGGTGACTGCAATAGAGAAAATGGATGTCGGCCCTCGACAGTATGCAGATGATGTTGACATGAAGTCTGATCACAGTGAGGACGACAAAATGGAAGTAGGCCCCCGACAGTATCCAGAGGATGTGGAGATGGCGGACCTTCCGGGGAGCACCACCAACATCAGGGCCTCAAACCCCCGGAAGAGAAAGAGGCCATCTTGCATCCTCTGCCGGCTATAACATCTGCCGATAGGCCCTTAGTATACCATCTGCCCCTTGGCCACCATAACATCTGCTGCTTGGCCCCACTTACCATCTGCCGCCCGGGCCCATTTACCATCTGCGGCTTGGGGCCATTTACCATCTGCAGCTTGTGGCCCATTTACCATCTACCCCTTGGGGCCCACTTACCATCTGCCCCTTTGGGCCCACTTACCATCTACCCCTTGGGGCCCACTTACCATCTACCCCTTTGGGTCCATTTACCATCTACCCCTTGGGGCCCACTTACCATCTACCCCTTGGGGCCCACTTACTATCTATATAAGGTTTTACCATCCAAACCATCTGAAATTCCAGTGAAGACGAGCAGAGCTCCACCAGGTCCGGTAAGTTTGGCTGCTTCCCTCCGTCTTCTCCTTGTGTTTTTTTAAACCGTTTTTTTATTTGGGTATTTTCTCTTCTAGGATCCGACTACAAGACAACATGAGGAACCTCTGGTGAAAATATTCTGTCCCTGAAAACCTGCCAGAGGTGCGACCCCTGACCTCCTCCTCTACAAGTTAACAGACCTGAATCCAGACGATCCTGAAGACGGAGCCAGAGCTGCAAAAACTTAAAACCTAAAACCTTTTTATAAATAAACATGGGTTTTTTTTTAAGAAAAAATGGTGTTTTATTTCACTTAATTATCAAATTGCACACATTTTACTCAGCCCCTATTTTCTTTGGGTATCATAAGGGTATAGTAAGTAAGCTCAGAGCTGGAGCCTGAGGGGTGAGTTACCCATTTTTAAAAGCGTAATATTTAAATTCACACATTTTTCCATAAAATCTGCATGTGCCAAAGTTTGTAACTTTTATTATAGCCAGAAAACTAGTACAAGTCTCAAAATAAATGACCCCCCCCAGGTAAAACTCCATCCACTAGTGATATCTCCATTAAGGGTAGGTTAATGAAGTACATTCAAGATGGCCGCTCTGATGCTAAGCCACCCTTTGTGATGTCATCATTAGACTCCTGGCATGGTCACATGTTTTGTGATGTCACCATTAGAATCCTGGCACGATAACGGTTCTTGTTTCCTTAGCAACACTATCTGTGATGTCATTGGCTAGAGAGTCTGAGTGTCATAATCAGTGGCATGACTCCGGGGCATAGATAGGGGGGTCAGCATCCATCACCTGAGTGGGCACCCAATCCAGATAATGCCGCACCATGACTACATGTAATAAAGCTAAATAGTGACTGAATATTACCACTGTATTGTTACTAACAGACCACTGCAGGAAGATCAGTATTACCCCCATACATTAATAACATAGTAATATAGTGTCTATGGCTATGGCTACACTGCAACTTTTTGTAGCGCGACTGATTGATTTTAGCTATTGAATGACCGCTGCAGTCCACAAGATTGTATTCATTTGTATTGCAGCTGTAGTTCAATATTATAGTCAATCAGTTGCGCTACAAAAAGTTGCAGTGTAGCCATAGCCTAAGGCTAGGACTACATGGCGACACTGGTCGTGTGACACCTGTCGCGGCCAGGATCGCTGAGTAGTGGGGATCCCATAGAAATGAAGGGAGCGTCGCGGCAGTCCCAAGAAATCCAGCCATGTTGGATTTCTTGCGTCGCGACCCTATTTATTTCAATGGAATCGCCGCACCTCAGCGATCCTGGCTGTGACAGGTGTCTCCGTGTAGCCCTAGACTAAGGCCTCATGCACATGGCTGTTCCATGCATTGGGGACCACAAAGCTCTATTTTTTGCAGTGCAGAGGCACAGACAGAAATCCCATAGTGCTTCCATGGGGTTCGTTGCCTCCGTTCCGCACCATACCTTCCAGATTGTGGACCTATTCAAGTGAAAGGACCCGATGTTTGTGGGCCACAGTACGGGCCATGTGCATGATGCCTAAGGCTGACAAAACACATACATCCAACAGTTCGGCCTGTTATCCTCCAAGTTGATCCAGAGGAAGGCAAAAATCCCCTGTGAGGTAGAAGCCAATGTTCCCCGCTTTAGGGGAAAACATTCCTTCCCGACTCCAATCAGACATCAGAATTAATCCCTGATTCAACAACCCATCTCTAGTAACTATAACCTGTAATATTATTATCCTCCAGAAATACATCCAGGCCCCTCCTGAACTCTTATAGTGAACTCACCATCACCACCTCCTCAGGCAGAGAGTTCCATAGTCTCACTGCTCTTACAGTAAAGAATCCTCTTCTATGTTTGTGTACAAACCTTCTTTCCTCCAGACACAGAGGATGTCCCCTCGTCACAGTCACAGTCCTGGGGATGAAGAGATGATGGGAGAGATCTCTGTACTGACCCCTGATATATTTATACATAGTTATTAGATCTCCCCTCAGTCGTCTTTTTTCTAAAGTGAATAACCCTAATGTTGATAGTCTTTCTGGGCACTGTAGTCCACTCATTCCAGTTATTACTTTAGTTTCATCCTCTGAACCCTCTCCAGCTCTGCTATGTCTGCCTTGTTCACAGGAGCTCAGAACTGTACACAGTCCTCCATGTGTGCATATATATATATATATATATATATATATATATATATATATATATATATATATATATATACAGTGGGGAAAAAAAGTATTTAGTCAGCCACCAATTGTGCAAGCTCTCCCACTTAAAAAGATGAGAGAGGCCTGTAATTGACATCATAGGTAGACCTCAACTAAGAGAGACAAAATGAGAAAACAAATCCAGAAAATCACATTGTCTTATTTTTAAAGAATTTATTTGCAAATTATGGTGGAAAATAAGTATTTGGTCACCTAAAAACAAAAAAGATTTCTGGCTCTCACAGACCTGTAACTTCTTCTTTAAGAGGCTTCTCTGTCCTCCACTCATTACCTGTAGTAATGGCACCTGTTTGACCTTATCAGTATACAAGACACCTGACCACAACCTCAAACAGTCACACTCCAAACTCCACTATGGTGAAGACCAAAGAGCTGTCGAAGGACACCAGAAACAAAATTGTAGACCTGCACCAGGCTGGGAAGACTGAATCTGCAATAGGCAAGCAGCTTGGTGTGAAGAAATCGATTGTGGGAGCAATAATTAGAAAATGGAAGACATACAAGACCACTGATAATCTCCCTCCATCAGGGGCTCCACGCAAGATCTCACCCCGTGGGGTCAAAATGATCACAAGAATTGTGAGCAAAAATCCCAGAACCACACGGGGGGACCTAGTGAATGACCTGCAGAAAGCTGGGACCAATGTAACAAAGGCTACCGTCAGTAACACACTACGCCGCCAGGGACTCAGATCCCGCAGTGCCAGACGTGTCCCCCTGCTTAAGCCAGTACATATTCGGGCCCATCTGAAGTTTGCTAGAGAGCATTTGGATGTTCCAGAAGAGTATTGGGAGAATGTCAGATGAAACCAAAGTAGAACTGTTTGGTAGAAACACAACTCATCGTGTTTGGAGGAGAGTGAATGCTGAGTTGCATCCAAAGAACACCATACCTACTGTGAAGCATGGGGGTGGCAACATCATGCTTTGGGGCTGTTTCTCTGCAAAGGGACCAGGACGACTGATCCATGTACATTAAAGAATGAATGAGGCCATGTATCGTGAGATTTTGAGTGCCAACCTCCTTCCATCAACAAGGGCATTGAAGATGAAACGTGGCTGGGTCTTTCAGCATGACAATGATCCCAAGCACACCGCCAGGGCAACGAAGGAGTGGCTTTGTAAGAAGCATTTCAAGGTCCTGGAGTGGCCTAGCCATTCTCCAGATCGCAACCCCATAGAAAACCTTTGGAGGGAGGTGAAAGTCCGTGTTGCCCAAAGACAGTCCCAAAACATCACTGCTCTAGAGGAGATCTGCATGGAGAAATGGGCCAACATACCAGCAACAGTGTGTACCAACCTTGTGAAGACTTACAGAAAACGTTTGACCTCTGTCATTGCCAACAAAGGAGATATTACAAAGTATTGAGATGAACTTTTGTTATTGACCAAATACTTATTTTCCACCATAATTTGCAAATAAATTCTTTAAAAATCAGACAATGTGATTTTCTGGACTTGTTTTCTCATTTTGTCTCTCATAGTTGAGGTCTGCCTATGATGTCAATTATAGGCCTCATCTTTTTAAGTGGGAGAACTTTTTTTCCCCACTGTATATATACAGTATACTGTCCTCTGTATTATATATACATTATACTGTCCTTCGTAGCATGTATATATATTGTATACTGTCCTCTGTAGTATATATATACAGTATACTGTCCTCATTAGCATGTATGTATATATTTCACTGTCCTCTGTACATATATATATATATATTTATATATACACAGTATACTGTCCTCTGTAGTACACACACACATATATATATATATATACAGTATACTGTCCTCTGTAATATAAATATATGTAGTATATATCCAGTATACTGTTCTCTGTAGTATATATACATTATACTGTCCTCTGTAATATATATATGTAGCACCCTCCACCCTGCGTGGTGGTCAGTTGCTACAGCATGTATGTGTTTCTGTGCATATAGTGTTAATAGAAACCAGGAAGCCGGTCGCCTAGGCAACCCCAGAGCCTGGGGAGAGGATGTTGGAGGAGGTTAGGAGCTCAGCAGACTAGAAGCAGACAGTCTGAAGCAGGAGATATAGCAGTCTGCAGCAGGAGAGATGAGAGTCTGCAGAAGGAGAGTGAGCTGGTAGTCTCCAGCAGAAGCAGTCCACACAGGGAGTCTGTGTAAGGAGACTGAAGAAGAAAGTCTTTAGAGGGCAGTTAGGAGAGTGCCTGAAGGAACTAGTGACCAAGCAGATTGACAGTGCAGGAGGCCAAAGCGACCGGTGACCTAAATGTTCCAGTTTTCCCTGCTGTCTCTGAGTCATCCTTTCTGCCGCCGATGTGCCTCCCCTCTATTACACAAGTCTCCAAGGCAAAGGCAAGTGATCACCCCAGGATCTCTAACCCTGGGAGTCAGCCCTAGTCAAGGGGGGTTTAACATCAGCGCTGACCCACAACATCCATATCCCAGGGACCTATGTCAGCGCTCTGTCCTATTTAGGCCAAACGCCTTGACTGGCGTCACGAACTATTCCCAAATACCCTTTCCCCTTTTTAGAGTGTCCGTGAGACGGCCCCGACCCCTTACCAGAAGTACCCTCGGCCTGGGTGGGCGTCACATATACATACAGTAAACTGACCTCTGTATTATATATACATTGCAGTCAGAGAAATTTTAACATATCTACCATGTGTGAATATAATCAAATGAATATAACTCTCCTACTGCTGCAGGCAGCTTTCTCAGGTGGTGACACTCCCTGGGGTGTCCGATCCTGAATCCACAGAGGTCATTTGATGATATCACGGTGCATGGAATCTCATGTGCGTGTACATTTTAGCTCCATATTGTGACTGTTTGTTCTGGTTGGTACATGCTCCAGGACAGCACTTCATTTTGCATGTGCTTCCTTTAATGCCCCATAATAGACTGACTTGTCTCTAGAAGGTTTGTCCTTTCTAAGTAGAGGAGGTGACATAAGCTCCATCTAGTGGTGGCTTGTTAAAACCCTGTGCATACTGTCTCTGCGTCCATAGGATGCAGAGACAGTTGCCTATTACATGAAGAAGCAGACAGCCAGAATCGGCTGGCTGCTTCTTCCATCCTACTTCCCTCCCCCCTTGCATACCTCCAGTCTGGGCGGGGCCGGCCGACAGTCAGCCTTGGCTCCTCCCCCTCCAGTCTAGAGAAGACGATGTCCTGCTGGTGATGCTGCTGCTAGGAAGAAGGTAAGTATATGGTTTTTATTTATTTTTTTACTTTCTGTGAGGGGCACAACATATTACTGGGGGACACAATGTGGGCATATTACAAGGGGGCAAAATGTGGGCATTTTACAAGGGGGCACTGTGGGCATATTACAAGGGGGCACAATGTGGGCATATTACAGTGGGGCACAATGTGGTCATATTACTGGGGCACATAACTGGGCATATTCCTGGGGGGCATACCTGGTCAGATTACTGGGGGCGCAGCTGGTCATATTGCTGGGAGCACATAACAGGGCATATTATTGGGGCACATAACTGGGGAATATTTACTATGTGGAGCAGTAAGGGGACTGGGTGGGATTAGGTGTATAGTGGGCGGAGTTAGGGAGTGGCCTAGTGATGAAAAAATTTGCCGCAGCGTTCTTAGCGCGCCGTACAATCTGTCCTTCTATGTCTCTTTACAAATTTGGGAGGTATGTATTCTCAAATCATGACCGGTAGGTGGCCCTGAGGACTGGAGTTGAGGAACACTGGCTTAGGCCCCATTCACACGACCATATGTATTCTGTGTCCGTATAAAAACGGAACGGAAGACATACGGAATGTCTTCCGTAGTGTTCCGCATTTTTGCGGACCCATTGACTTTAATGGGGCTACGGACGTGATTTTGCGGCCAAGTATAGGACATGTTTCATTTTTTTTGCGGGAGAACTTCCGTAATATACGGATGCGGAATGCACACGTTGTGCATTCCGCATTTTTTTTCTCCTATGGAAAAATGAACGGGTCCTGCATTTTTGCTGATAAGATGCGGAAATGTACATATGGCCATGTGAATGGGGCCTTAGACTACAGAAGTCAGCACAGGAACTGTACTGCAACTGCTCCTATTCACTTCCATGAAAGTCCTGTCAATTTAAAGGGACCCTGCCATGTTGAACCTGGTGTCTAATCTGCAGGCAGCTGGCTACAGAACAGGAGGAACTCAGAAGACTGATATATAGGTTGTGAAAAAAGTCAGTTTAATGTATTTTATTTATTTAAAGGGTCACTGAGTTTTCTGAAAATGTTTGATATTTGCAGTACCTCAGTAGGACTACTACAAAAGGTTAATTATTGTTAATGCAATGTTACTGAGTTAAATGTATTTATGAATGTGGAGATCTCTGGATCCATGTGAGGTACAGGGCTGGTTCTAGCTTTGTTAGAAAGAGATTGTCATGTACTATATGACATCAGATTTTAATTTTTTACTTTAATCATAGGATAACCCTTTTAATTGTTGCAAAATACATAAAAAATGCATAAAAATTCCAACAGGACAGACAAAATGGCAAATATAGACCACAACACTATCACATTTAATCGCCAAATATATGCAACACTTAAAACAGTATTATATGGATTGTATGCAAAGTCATGAACAGCACTAACACCTAAACCATAAGGGCATGGTAGAGAAAAAAATCATAAAGCAAAACAATTGGCACACAAGTAGAATGATAATACAAACCAGAGTGGTGGCGCAGTAAGAACCCCAAGGGGGTTCATTGTACTTACGTGCAAATTGTAAAGCTTTATGATTTTTATCTATACCATGCCTTTTTGGTTTAGGTGTTAGTGGTGTTCGTGACTTTGCATACAGGCAGTATAATACTGTTTATGTATTTTTTAAAATACTAATAAAGCCATATTTATATTGGTATAATTTATGGCAAAGTGTAGTATTTTTTGTTACTTTTGAGCTATATGATCTTGAATAAGCATGTGCCTTGTTTGAGGAGAAGATGATTTAAGGGATCATGGACAGTTGGACACAAAGCCTGGTGTATGGAGCTTGTATGGCAGATCATGGAGTCACATAGCATTCATTCCAGGGAAGAGTATAGTACATAGGTCTGCAGGGGTGTAGCTAAAGGCTCATGGGCCCGGGTGCAAGAGTTCAGCTTGGGCCACCCTTCCCTTATGGCCAGGAGCAGGGAAGTACATAATCTTTGCGCTGCCTGAGGCAAAAATTAAAACGGTACCCCCCACATGCCAAATTCTTGACCTAAACATTCCCTCCAGTCAGAGGTGTGACTTGACCTGCATGTATAATACCAGTATCTTCTTATGTGGCACGTGGGTCTTTGGGACCTCTCAGGCTCCTTGGCCCGGTAGTGACTGCTACCTCTGCACCCCCTATAGTTACACACCTGTAGGTCTGATAGAACATGCTGCAATGTTTTTTGTAAAATCCGAAGTACAACACACAAATTTTGGCTCCCCCTTATCTACTTCCATCATGGATGGTGGTTATGTATGCCGTGCAGCCAATGACTGGACACAGCGTTGATGTGTCCCTCCAAGCGACACATGACTCAGTGACATGCTGCTTGTGCAACGATACCTCCCCCCCAAAGGGCTGATCGTATCCCAGGTTGATAGGAATGCCGAGTGGTGAGGTGCAGTCATAATAGTCTCAAATTTGCGGAATAGGTGCGGACCCGTTCACACGGTCGTGTGAACGGGCCCTAAAGGTGTTGTCTGGCCTCAAACCCAACTGGTCTGGATAAGCACCATATTTTTGATACACCTGTTTCATTTTTTCCTACACAGAAGTTGGATAAGGTGGGTGAGAGAGAGGGGACTTTTTATTGCAATTTTTTCATTACAATTTTTGAAATTACAGTTTCTTCTGTTTAAAAAAACATCAAAAATTTCGGGCATTGCACTGCACTGCCTAGGAGTGTTTGACGCACACATTCATACACAGAAATTGGTAACTAAATTTTGCAAATGGAGCCCTATAAAATTTGTGTACACCCTTGACTGGAACCTTGTGGTGGAGGTATATTGGGAAATTAATATACAGTATATCCTCAGTGAAAGGCTTAAACACAGTGTGCGCAAAGCATAAATTACATACAAGAAGAGTGAAAATAAGTTAATTTAACCTGTAGATGTATTTCATTTATGTTATAAAGGCAAACTTTCTGGAAAGGCTGCACCTATTTAATATTCAGACTGGTTAGATTTCCAGTTGCATGAATTGGGAAGAAAATGTATTTTTATTCCCCCAGATGGTGTGGGTGGAAATATCTATTAGGCTGTACAGAAATCCATTTGTATTTGTAGCTTTAAAATCTAGGCTTAGTATTATTTAGCATGCAGCATTTATGTCTGCTCTGTTCCTCATTGTATGGCGAGTAGGAATAATTCCCAGCTTCTGCCTCTGACGGTATATCGGAGTCTGCCACTCAACTATAATGAGTGATTCAGATGGTAATTCCAGTTAAACAGAATCTGTACATTTAACCTGAGTACATCATTTATTTTCATGGGGTTCACCAGTGTTAGCGGGCTATGAGTTACTCAAGTATTATTTTATGATGGTCTATCTAGTTTAAAAGGGTTTTCAGAGATTCTGACATTGATGACCTATCCTCAGCTTAGGATATCGGTGGGGGTCCAACACCCAGAATGCCGGCTGATCAACTGTTTTAAGAGGCCTCTTCCTAGGCGAATGTCATCATATTGATCCATCACATGATCTACGTGCAGCTCGGTACCATTCAAGTGAATCCAATGTACAGTGCTGTGCTTGGTAAGATGGAAGGAGGCTTCTCGCTGGAGCATCACGGTCTCCTCAAACAGCTGATCGTCAGGAGTCCCAAGGAACACGGCCGATCTGATATTGGTGACCTGTCCTGAGGATAGGTCATCAATATCAGAGTCCCAGGAAGCCCTTTAAAATACTCTGCAAATCCCAATTTCACAGTTGTTAGTAAATCCTTTTTAATTAGATGTGACCCACAATGGACATTTATTAGCTATCCACAGGATAGGTGATATATGCTAAGGGCCCCATCACAGGAACACCCACTAATAACAAGGATCCTGAGCATTGATTTCCTCTTCACTGCACGACTGCAAGAGTTTAACTAGAGTGGTGGTCCCAGTGTTGGGCCATAACTCTGCTAGCAATCGGACATTTGTCACCTATTGTTGGATAGGTGATAAATGTCCATTGTGGGACAACCCCTTTAATACTGTCATAAACTTACACTGCATAAATCTAAACTTTTTTTTTAATTTAACCCTCCCCCTTCCCCCTCAGCCAGCAGGACCTTAGAAATCCTTGCGCATCTGGTCCCCACCGATTGGTTTCTGCTCACTAGCTCCTGGGCTGTCTTCACTGGACTTTAAGTCTCCATCTGCCAACTTCCTCCATAGATAGGATCACGAGCACCGCTTGGGTGCACGTGACCCGTCTCTGCAGGAAGCTGACAGCATTCAATACATAGCATTTAACACATGAACAGTATGCAGTCAGTTCCTAAGCTCCCTCTGGTGGTGGCTGCAGGTAGAGAAAATGATACCATCTGACTGTGTTTTTGCAGGTGATTTGTCATATCCACATGGCGGATATTCACTTTAAATATATTAAAAAAATATATTATCTATCACTTCCCATATCTGAGATTATGGTGCCCTGTCATGGATTTGGTGAAGTAAATAACATATACTCATCCCCTAGCTCATGGTCATTGTTTTGAGAACTGTTAGCCTTCATATGGGTCAGTGCATGGACATTGACATTTATACAGCAGGGCTTTTATGGAACAAGCTATAAATGCAAAAAGGCATCTCTGTTGAAAATAAAGAGGAAGCATAATGTACTCTTCTGTGGAAACTGCTGCGCTTGCTGCATTTTCAAAACTAAATTTCCCAGTAGATTAAAGTAGCAAAGAATATATTATAACTCACAGCAGTTGCAGTCTCTAAACTCCACTGCGTGAGTCAGAACATTTAGTATAGGAAACACAACAGATGCTGAATAGCTATAACGGAGTGGATGTGGATCTACTGAGTCACTAGAACAGATTTGGCCTGGAGCTGCTCCTAAGTGCATTATCTAAGTGCCCGCCCGGTCTTCACCCTTTAAGCCCTGTACAGGGATCTGGACTTCACTGCAGGGAAACCACTAGGCTGCTAACTTTTGGAGTAGTCTCTGTTCAAGTGACTGCTGACTCACCGTGGTCAAGAGACACTGGTATAGGGCACCGAGGGATTAGGCAAAACCGTAATCAGGAACAGTCAAGGTCAGGGAAAGCTGAGAATGTACAATCTGGTAAACAGTCCGAGGTCAGTGCAGGCAGTTCAGGGTTAGAGCAGAGACTGGACAAGGGTCAGGTCAGGCAGTGAAGGGTCAATCCCAGAACTCAGGCAGAAGTCAGTACACAGAACTGACAAACGAACTTACAGCACACCTTTGCAGGAAACTAGTGTACTAGCACCTATTGCTCAGGCACCTTCCCACAGGAGATGGTGCCCAGAGAAGCTGAGGGTAACCAGGCATTGACTGGGAAAAAATTAGGGTGTGTGCTGGCCCTTTGAGAGCCAGAGAGCATGCACATGCATGCCCTATTTCAGAGAGAGGCATTGTCAGGAAGCCTAAGCAGGTATGCTGGAGCACTAGTGTAATGGAGCAGGTGAGTACAGTGGCGGCCATGCCTACCAGTCGGAGAGGAGCAGTGGTGGGCACAGACTGCCCCCATAACAAAAGCTGTATGTTCTTATTCCTTTCTTTTCAACTATGTCATAACACATTTCCAAAAGTGATACAGGTCAGTGCCAGGCTTATAGGGAAAGTTTCCTGCATCGATGGTCCTTGACACTTTTTTTTCTTCCCCTATATAAAGAACTGAAATGAGGACATCATTGATGCAGTAAAACACTATCAGGGTTGGAACAGCAGTGCCGGACATGAAGGGGGTTAATAAAAGTGAATAGGTTATTCTTTTATTTGATCAGAAATGACTAACAACCCCTTTAAGATATGAGGAAACATTGCAACTTTGCAAGCAAGGTCATCCCAAGCCTGAAGCTCACTCCATTAACCTTGCTTTATAGGATCTGGTGGGAGCATCAAGACCTTTGAAAAACAATTTTGTTCAGATAAATGCCTAAGGAATCAGCTAAGTGAGTGGTGTGGGTAAGACTGTGTCCCTATGAATGCCACTGAATTACAATTTTTGTCTGGCTAATGACTTCAATCACTGTGGATAACCATGTCAGTCTACATGCATCTCTATGGTTGTGAAGTCTATAATATATATGAATTCAGATCCATATGGTCGACCTTGGAGCCTCATTCTATTGTAATTTGCTGTTTCTTGTAGATGCGAACATGGAAAATTAACCTTATTTTCATTTCTGAACCAGGCATGTAGTAGTGCAGAATAGCAATCATACTATTTATATTACCAGCCAAGTAAGCTCAAAGCCAATTAGGAGCCTACAGTATGTGCAGCACATATAGAATGTTAAAGCGCACCTTGTTAAATGAGCTACCGTAAGCCCCATGAGCCATAGTATTCAATCCACCATTCCTTATATGTATATTTTGTCATGCAATTTGGAATAATATCTCTCACAGAAAATGTCATGTTTAAGGCTTATTATCTGACCATGTTCTTCCTCAAGCAGAATACTGTGCATTCGTACTAAAAACTTCCACTTTTGTCTAATCTCTCCATGGGATTTTTTCTCAGAAGCATTGTGGAACATCTTGGTGGTCATAGTGCAGTGGCTGGGTTTGGGGTGGTCCCAACGCTGTGCTGGGTCCTCTGGAGACCACATGTTGCTGAAGGGTTGGTAGGATGTGGTGCACCCCAATGGGAAATGAGTCCAGAGGATCAGGGTCTGCAGAGAACCAGTGTGCTTCTTTACTGGAGGAACTCAAGTGCAAAACAATTCAAGCAAGGGATAAGACTGGCTTCTCCAGCCTGGGAGAAGAAGGGATTGATGCTGAGGAAAGGCCTGAGCTTGCTGTCTCTCTGTCTCTCAGAAGGCTGGTACCCTGGACAAAGGTTGGGATTCGTGGTATGGCTGAGATGATCTCACAGTTAAGTCTATAATATATTCAGATTCATAGGGTCGACCTCGTAGCCTCATTGTATTGTAATTTACTGTTACTTTTAGACATAAACATGAAAAATTATCTTTATTTCTAGGCATGTTGTAGTGGAGAATAGAAAACTTGACCGGCGTCTCTCCCTCCATCATCTAAGGCACAGGAGCACACCTCGACCATTTCATCCTCTGCCGGAGGAACAGCACAGTGCGGGCACACAAGTATTGTGTTACTATTTGTGGCAGTTCAATATTAATGCCAACACTTGAGTTCCACCTATGATGTTATAATGTCCCCTATATATATGAGTATCCCTTTGGATATCTTTAGCACTATGTATGCTGGCCATTAATCCTTGGCTGTCGTTCTCTATAATATATCATTTTGTCATCTTTTCTGGAGATTTCATTGATACTTTTGTTGGGTATTAAACCTTGTTAAACACTCCTAAACTAGAGACATCACAGTCCCCTGATGAACGGCAGCATAGAAGGTCAGGGAAACGCATCAGGACATGAGGAATAACACATTTGGCCATTATATGGCTTGTATCTAGCATTTTAGCAATTTTCCCCTCTGCAGGTTCCAGCACCAATTCTCAGTTCTCCCTAGTTGGTGGTTGGAGCCTAGCTGCTATGACTTCTCCGATACACAGCACATGGAGAAAGCAGGAGATTCTGCTCCCTAATTCTTTCTCACTCACCAGAAGCAGCAGCAGTTCTACTTAGGAAATTATAGAGAAGTAATGAACACTACTGATGTAAAGCACTTGGAGTGAGATAGAAGACTCACAATTAGTTGCGACAGCCACCATATCTGCCCATATACTTGTTTCTGAATCTGCAGCTCACTCTGCCTCCCCTTCCCCTTTCCATAGCCATCTACAGGGAAACTGGCTGGCAGTATGGACAGCTGTAAATCTGATCCTTCAGTGAGCTGCCATTATGGGCAAATATAATCTGATCCTAAAGTGAGCTAGCAGTGTGGATCGCTGTAATCTGATGCTTTGGTATTATGGGCAGCTATAATCAGATTCTTCAATGAAATTGTGTAAAATATTATGTGTTACAGTATTAATAAAATTGAATGCAAAGGATTCATTACACACTACACCGACATCATCATGAGTGGATAGATGTTCTGTATGGGTACGTCAAAGCCTATATTTGAAGTTCTTCCATATATGTAGAGGAAAAACCACATACATATGTAAAACATATGCTATATATGACTGACAGGGGTGGACAAGGGGAGGTCTCGCTATCTCTCACTGTCTGTTGGGGACTGCTGCTGGAAGAACACAAACGATGATAAGACACACATGAGTCCTGACAAGGGGTCTCTGCCCTCCAGCATGATATTTCCAGGACATTCATATTCACATATGAACAATAGACTGTAAGATTTTTTTGTATATTTTTCAGCTTTTACAAAGGGTGAAAATAAATCTCATTATTATTTTTATACAAACTTTGTTAATTCCACCTGGTATTCCTCGTTCCAAATAATGCACACTACATTTGGAGAGGATAGTCAATTTTTATATATTTTACTACATTTATTTCAGCTGTAATCGGATCCTTAAGTAAGATGGCAGTATGGACTGCTGTAATCTGAGTCTTCAGCAAACTGGCAATTCGAACAGCTTTAATGTGATCCTTCATTGAGCTGGCATTATGGGCAGCTGTAGTCTGATCCTTCAGTGAGCTGGTATTAGGGACTTCTGTAATCTGATCTGTCAGCAAGATGGCATTATGGGCTGCTGTAATCTGATCCCTCAATGAACCGGCAATATGGGCAGCTGTAATCTGATCCTTCAGTGAGCTGGCATTATGGGCAGCTGTAATGTGATCTGTCAGCAAGATGGCATTATGGGCTGCTGTAATCTGATCCCTCAATGAACCGGCAATATGGGCAGCTGTAATCTGATCCTTCAGTGAGATAGCATTATGGGCAGCTGTAATGTGATCTGTCAGCAAGATGGCATTATGGGCTGCTGTAATCTGATCCTTCGGTGAGCAGGCATTATGGGCAGCTGTAATCTGATCTGTCAGCAAGATGGCATTATGGGCAGCTGGAATCTGATCTGTTAGCAAGATGGCATTATGGGCAGCTGGAATCTAATCCTTCAGTGAACTGGCAATATGTACAGCTGTAATTTGATCCTGCAGTGAACCAGCAATAAAGACGGCTGTAATCTAATCCTACAGTAAACAAGCAATATGGACAGCTGTAATCTGATCCTGCAGTAAGCAAGCATTATGGACAGCTGTATTCTGATCCTTCAGTTAACAAGCATTATGGACAGCTGTATTCTGATCCTTCAGTGAGCTGGCATTAAGGGCAGCTGTAATCTATTCCCACAGCGAGCTGGTATTATGGACAGATGTAATCTGATCGTTGAGCAAACAGCTATAATCTGGTCCTGCAGGCAAGTGGAAGAAAAGGCATTTTTCTCTAATAAAACCTTGCCAACCTTCTTATATTCACCAGTACTATTGATTTATTAAAATTTTATAGAAAGCACAGTAATTTTGTAGGTTTTGCAATTTCCCTAGGACTGCATCATTAATTAAAATGCTGCCTGACATTTCTTCCATGGGGTACTGCTGTTATCATCACCACTACCATTATCATACTTACTATTTATGTTGCTAAATTTGGGAAATTTAAGCCCTGCCCTGGAATGCCCTCTTCTAGGTGGGGTTCATATAAGCCCAACACATTTTTAGGCTGGGACAAGCCAAATTTGCCCTTGATTGTCTCTGAAACTTCAGGACATCCCTGGCAAATTCGGGATGCATTAGGTGTGTTCAGGACCTTAAATGGGTAGTCCCCTCTGAGACATTGATGGAATATCGTTAGGGGCCCCGTTCTGTAGATCAGAGTGGGTCCCAGAGATGTGAGGTTCCTTAGATAAAACTTATTTTATTCGATGATCAACAAAAGAACAGATTTAGCAACCTTCCATGCGAAAAATGAACGTGTAGAGGTGATTATTCTTAGGAAAAATGGTTTTCACAGTAAGTTCTGAATTTCTAAGGTCAATCCAACTGAGAGAGCAGTACTATTTTTATGATGAGCAACTTGCCACAGGCTCTTGGCTATTCCAATTGCAGGTTTTCGTACATTTTCAAGCGGATCTGCCAATCAAATACGGATTGGGATTGTATTATTGCATCTCCAGCTTCAACATTTTTGTGTTGTGGAGCTGTAGGTGAAAAATATTATGTGCAAAACCTCAGCAAAGTCTTCAAGGGTAGAGACACTCGTTACAAGTAGCCTTCTAAAGTCACAGCAGTAGATTTATGAAACTGGAAGAAAATTGTTGCCCATATCAACCAATCACAGCGCAGCTTTCATTTTTCAGAAGCAGAACACGAAATTAAAGCTGTGTAGTGATTGGTTGCTATGGTAAAAAAAAAAAAAAAAGCTTTTTTTTTTTCAGTTCAATAAATCTCTCCAATGTGTGCTGTAGTGTATATATTTACCATATTTCCAGTCAATATGCCATAAGATTACAGATGGTAATACCCCATTACGACAAATAAAATTCAGGGTTTTTAAAAATAAAACTTTTAGAAGGATACCCTTGTTTTAAAGAATTGGTTTAGTTGCCCATAGCAACCAATCAGATTCCACCTTTCATTTTCCAAAGGAGCTTTCAATACCGGAAAAAAAACGCTTCTGTTTTGCCCCAATTCATTGTCAATGGGGACAAAACTGAACTGAAGAGAACGGAATGCTTTTAGAATGCTTTCAGTTCTCTTCAGTCTCCGGTCCAGGCATCCGCACCATGGATGGATCCGGATTGTCCCCCAATGCAAGTCAATGGGGACTGATCCGTTCGGTGTAACACAATAGTAAACAGATCCGTCCTCCATTGACTTTCAACGAAGTTCATGACGGATCCGTCCCTTTACCTTTTCCCTGTCAGCTCCCTCCTCCCTCCAGCAGGTGGCACTGGGGTGAAATTTACCACTGTGCGCGCAGTCTTCCTCCTCGTCGCTGGGACAGTTCGGGAGCTGCAGGGAAAGGTAAGTTTAAACCCCCCCCCCCCCTTCTCAACACAGTGTCTTACATGTGTGGGGCCAGAGCGCGGTTCCGGCCTCACACGTGTACCTGTGGCAGCACAGATCCGATGGCACCCTTCACCCGCCGGATCCGTGCTGCCGCAAGTGTGAAAGAGGCCTAAACACAGCAATGATTACTGGGGTTTAGACACACCCTCCCCCCACTCATACAAATTTCTGTGGGCTATCTTAGGATAGGACATCAATGATTTAGCCACAGAAAGAGGCTTTAACTGTATTATGAATACAAAATTAAAGACACATTTTATTGCATGCATGACAAACCATCCTGGTTTTCAAAGGTTTTTTTTTCTGCATGCAGTGCCATGACCCCTTTTTCTAGTCCTGGACATTTCAATCCAGGATTAGTGGAAGGATTAGGAAATCTATAAACATCAATATACAAACATAAGCAAAATGTATTGTGGCTGCAGTCTTTAAAAGCCAATTGTCAAAAAAAAGTTTGCATAATGGCAGTACTTGTTCTTTGTACAATCATAACTATGACTGTTTGGGCTTCCCAATTTTTTTTTTAGGTGTATTATTCCCTGTTTCAGCTGTATAGCTAGATGCATTTCACTCAGAAGCAGGGGGCCTTTCCCTTCTATGGAAGTCTTCCAAGACTGCTGTGATGTCCTTTCCCTAACTTCCCACTATGTTTGTTTTGAGCTCCAGAGCCCACAGAACAGATAAGGAGGGGGAGATTATACAAAAAAAAAATGCAACACATCACGTTCTTATATCCTGTACAGTCTGGTAAAATAAACATACATATTTTTTTAGAATGATGTAAAAAAAATGAATAAAAAGCATTTAATGAATAATGGTGAATGGATGCCACTGTATGGCATCAGTCTGAGGCATCCGTTTAACGTATACTTTTTTTGCATATCTTGAAAGGATTGTTAAAACGTGGTGTCAACCCACCCTTACAAGCACAGGAGTCTCCTGTAATGTTCAGAAGCTGTGTAGAAGCAGTTCTTTTTATCAGGTTCAGACTTTGAACTAGCTCTGACACGACCCCACTTCCTCTGTCATCTTCTATGTCTCTTTTACAGAATTGAAACTTAGGTGAAAATGCAACCTCTTGTGTTCATGACTTTACAGCTTTTTTTTTTCTCATTCAGGTGGATGCAGACAGATTTTTTTTTTTTTTTAATGGAGTGATTTAGAAATTTGCTAGTTACACCATTCTCTATTAAATGAAATTGTGTGAATGTAGTGACAACTTATGCCACGCTGGAAGCTTTGTAACAAGCAGGCCTCCAGCTGCAGGAGGGAATTCATGTGCACAGTGTGGGTGGGATGCCAGACAAAACTTTGCCTTGGGGCAAATTGCATATTGCATTCAAATACCACTGCTCAGCTATGTAAAAGAATAGGCCATGTTCTCCATTATTAGTATACATATATACACACTTTTTTATACTGAGTTTTATTTTCCACTGTGCAATATGCATATTGGGAGGGAGTAAATGGTTTGAATGATAGTCATCTTTTGCTTTTGGCTAAAATTAGAAATCAGAAAATATTTAAAAAAAATGTGTAATATATTTTTTTATTTTATACTCACCATATTTTTGGATGATAAGACGCACCTAGGATTTGGAGGGGGAAGGAAAAAAAAAAACTTCAGACCTCAGATGAGACCCCCAGTCTTCTTCAGACCTCAGATCAGACCCTTAAGCTCTATCAGTCCCCCATCAGACCACCTAGACTCAAATCAAAGCGTAGATCAGACATGACAAAAAAAAAAACTTGCTTTCCTTGCTCCAGACTCCACTGCCACTCACCGATCCCTGTTTTTCTCCCAGCCCGCTCTGCACTGTGACCTGCAGATGTGACACTACCTTACAGCTCTTGTGGTAAAGAAGCCTTGAAGTCTTTGCAGACTGAACTTTGTCTTCTCCAGCACAACGTAGTGCATCCTTGTTTTTTCAAAGGATAGTAATTAGAACAACTTTTAACCATATTTTTGGATGGCTTCTAGTAGATCTCCTTTGAACTCTCCATGGCATCCTTTCTATGGACTGGTGCTGACAATTGAACTGTATATTCCAGATGAAGCTGCACCACCGCCATGTAAAGTGGTGATATAACATTGAAGTATGGGGAGACCTAGCAGCTCATGGAGACTCCATGGCCAAAAGTTACAGGATCCATGTCCAATGCCAAGTACCCCAAGACTGTATGACAGCACACCACCCAACTTTTTGGATGTTGAAGAGGAACTCGTCACTTATGTTGTAAATTAAAGCAGTCACTGGCTGATGCAATTGCTGCAGCCAGTGATTGAGCAGCATGCCTAGCCATTTCAAGATTGCCAAAAGTGAAGGGCAGCAGAGACATCTGTGAGGCAAGTAAAAATTCCATTCCAGTTATACAGAAAGATGCATTACTTGATAGCTCTATTCTCCTTTCTGTACAGGGCTCAATCCACAACATAGAAAATACATGCATCTTGATCTGTACTTAACAGGATTATATACAGTGCCTTGCGAAAGTATTTGGCCCCTGGAACTTTTCAGCCTTTTGCCACATTTCAGGCTTCAAACAAAAAGATATAACCTTTTACATTTTTGGTGAAGAATCAACAAGTGGGTCACAATTGTGAAGTGGAATGAAATTTCTTGGATCATTTAAACTTTTTTTTGTAATAAAACTGAAAAGTTGGGTGTGCAAAGTTATTCAGCCTATTTTCTTTCAGTTCAGAAAACTCACTCCAGAAGTTCATTGAGGATCTCTGAATGATCCAATGTTGTCCTAAATGACTGATGGAGAAATAGAATGCACCTGTGTGTAATCAAGTCTCCGTATAAATGCACCTGCTCTGTGATGGTCTTCATGATGCAGAACCCTGAGACTAAGGAACACACCAGGCAGGTCCGTGATACTGTTGGAGAAGTTTAAAGCCAGATTTGGATACCAAGAGATTTCCCAAGCTTTAAACATCCCAAGGAGCACTGTGCAAGCGATCATATTGAAATGGAAGGAGTATCAGACCACTGCAAGTCTACCAAGACCCGGCCGTCCCTCTAAACTATCATCTCAAACAAGGAGAAGACTGATCAGAGATGCAGCCAAGAGGCCCATGATCACTCTGGATGAGCTGCAGAGATCTACAGCTGAGGTGGGAGAGTCTGTCCATAGGACAACAATCAGTCCAACACTTCACAAACCTGGCCTTTATGGAAGAGTGGCAAGAAGAAAGCCATTTCTCAAAGATATCCATAAAAAGTCTTGTTTACAGTTTGCCACAAGCCACCTGGGAGACAAACATGTGAAAGAAGGTGCTCTGGTCAGATGAAACCAAAATCCAATTTTGGAAACAATGTAAAATGATATGTTTGGCGTAAAAGCAACACATCTCATCACCCTGAACACACCATCCCCACTGTCAAACATTGTGGTGGCAGCATCATGTTTGGGCCTGTCTTTCGTCAGCAGGGACAGGGAAGATGGTTAAAATTGATGGGAGGATGGAGCCAAATACAGGACCATTCTGGATGAAAACCTGTCGGAGTCTGCAAAAGACCTGAGACTAGGACAGAGATTTATCTTCCAACAAAACAATGATCCCAAACAAAGCAAAAAAATCTACAATGGAATGGTTTAAAAATAAACATATCCAGCTCTTAAAATGGCCAAGTCAAAGTCCAGACCTGAATCCAATTGAGAATATGTGGAAAGAGCTGAAAACTGCTGTTCACAAACGCTCTCCATCCAACCTCAAAGACCTCGAGCTGTTTTGCAAAGAACGGGCAAGAATTTTAGTCTCTAGATGTGCAAAACTGAGAGAGACATATCCCAAGAGACTTGCAGCTGTAATTGCAGCAAAAAGGTGACAAAGTATTAATGCAAGGGGGCCGAATAATTTTGCACGTCCCACTTTTCAGTTTTATTACAAAAAGAAAAAGTTTAAATGACCCAATAAATTTCATTCCACTTTACAATTGTGGCCCACTTGTTGATTCTTCACCAAAAATTTAAAATGTTATATCTTTGTTTGAGGCCTGAAATGTGGCAAAAGGTTGAAAAGTTCCAGGGGGGGGCAAATACTTCCACAAGGCACTGTGGCAGTCCCAGGTTTCATACCTGAATTGATCACAGTATACCTCACTGCTGCAGTCACTTCTAAAGGACAAACAAGGCACCATCTGCATCAGTCCTCATTCACCAAAACTCTAGGATAGGTAGTGAGTGCTAGTAGAAATAAATCCCCTAAGGATAACAATTAGAGATGAGAGAACATGCTCGTAACAAGCACTGTAGTGCTCAGCTCCCCTGCGCTCGCATGGGTGCAGGCATCTGGATCCGTCCTCACCTGATGGAAGCAGCTGCCTGCGCCCATGCGAGTGCAGGGGAGCCGAGCGCTACAGTGCTTGTTTGAGCACGTTTGCTCATCTCTAACAATGTCAACACTGAAGAGTTCTTGTTGTATGATTGCACTATTGTATGCAACTTCATGAAGCACTCCATATAAACATTCATGCTTTACATGGGCCAATGATCAGGGAATTTATTGGAAGGAACATTATTGGGACTTCTCAGTCTCAATAAATTGTACTCTGTAAAGGTGTAGGTAAATAGATGACTGATTAGAATTGCCTTCACCTAAGTCATTGATTCTGGGCAGTAGATGACACTAAACTAGGATCAGCTGCCCAGAAATACTGAGTCTGTATGGGGAAGAGCAACAACTAGTTCCCGACAAGAGGAGATGACAACAGTCCATTTACTCATTGTCTAGCAAGTTATGGCCACTACTTAGTGTATGTAGTGAAACTCCGATACACTGAGCATATCCAGTGTTCCATCAACATACTAATATTGTAGTTGTTACATTGGGACCTGAAAGCCCTGGCCTGGAAATGCTCTTAAACCTACATAGGACCACCTATTTATGGGTGGTCCCTACACAAGGCTTACCCATTATCAGCCCAGATTTAGCCAGGGCTGCCTGAAATTTAGTGACAGTCCCAGCAAATTCAGGACTGCTACAACTGCATTGACTTGGAGGGCATGAGTGTCCCTTTAGCAGTATACTAGAAAGGGGGGAGGGGGGGGGAATTATATTAGAAAAGTGCAGTGGACTGCAAAGTTTTAAAGGATGTATACTTTACAATGTACACCATGGGCAGGTATTTTACTGTAAACCAGGACAAGTCCAATACCTCCAGGACTTTTCCAAA
Organism: Rhinella marina; assembly: GCA_900303285.1. Classification (NCBI taxonomy): domain Eukaryota; kingdom Metazoa; phylum Chordata; class Amphibia; order Anura; family Bufonidae; genus Rhinella; species Rhinella marina. The sequence goes on along the minus strand of ONZH01001400.1, from coordinate 1,516,100 downwards.
ATACAAATGAAGGCCATGACAATGTACAACTTAAAGTAGCAGGGTTGTGTAGATATTAACCATCTCCTGCTCAGCTACTCCTGCTGGGAAAACATTAAGGAGCAAGATCTTACATAGACATTTGCAAAGAGGACAAGATTTTTTTTTTAATTTAATATTTATTCCAAAAAAAAAAAAAAAAAAAAAGTGCTTTGAACTCAAGATTTTGGTTTGCGTTTGAGGCTTATCAACACAGCGACTAGGGCAATCACAGCAACCAGGGCGAAGGCAGGCAGGACTCCAATGGTCACTTGCGTTATAACATCTTGCTCATCTAGAGGAGAGGAAAGTTACCACTTGTTCTTATTTAGAAGGTTGGGACAGTACAGGGCAAAAACCTTACCTTCAGAAGTCAGGGCGGCCTCAGAATCTAACAGCAAGACAGGACCAGGAAGACTAGCCAAGGTGGAGTGTCTGTGCAGGAAGAGCTCATCTAAAGAATAAATACTAGTCAGCCTAGTTATACTCACTACATCAAGTCTTTAGATAAAGGCAACTGTGCTACATCTTGTTGGATTTGTCCGGCATTGCTGTTCAGATCCACACAGATCTCACTAGGCCACCTGTACATGCATCAATCACTTCCAGGCAATGCAGACCATAGGCAAATGTACACAAGTTGACAAATTACAAAAAAAAAAAAAAATTTATATTATATGGGTTAGAACAGGTGCTTCAAATACATGCTGCTCATTCTAATCCCCATATTTGTCAATATATTTACACATGAAAACTGGCAAGATACAGACAATGTCCAGTTTCTTCTATTAAAATTAGCTGCCTGAAGCCACCACTAGAGGGAGCTCAGTGAAAAGGAATTAAAATACTGCTACCATGGAAGCTGTAATCTTTGCATTGAGCTCCCCCAGTGGACTAAGGGACTATGATGTTCAGCCTCCTCAAGTGAGCCAGCACTTCCAAAAAAACACTGGGGTACCCCGTTTCTATTTGTTGTGGTACAGGAAGAAATTGCATTCAGATATAGGAGTTCTGAAATGGCTAATGTTTTGAATAGGTGCGATTTAAAAAAAAAAAAAAAAAAAAAAAAAAAAAAGGGGTGGGGAGATGAAGAAATTCCATAGCCTACTTTTGAGATCTAACCCATGGATTTGAGGTGATGTTTTCCAATTTTCCTGCAAAAACCTTAAACGCCCCCACCAACCGCCACCTTGCTTTTGGTGTCATTGCTTAGAGGGTTCTGTATTTTTGGGGGTTCACAAGAAACTTCTATTCTTGTTTTCCCAACTTCTTCCCTTTTCCTTAATTCACAAAAAGGAAATTTACATCAGAAGCTTTAAGGATTTTTTTTCTAGATCCTGGCCAAACATCTCACTGTGAAACGGAGGGTTAATCAATTTTAGATAAGTCACCGTACCAAAATTTTAACCAAAGGGCCCTTCTGGCCGAAAAAGAGCAGTTGATCTGGCAGTCATTCTTACAGATTCCGCAGTGGCATCAGATAGAAAATCTAATGCCTTAAGGAGTAAAGGAAAGAGGTCTTAAGATTATTTAAGAGTATTTTCATAAAAGGGACTGAATGATGTTTTCAAAGATCTTGCAAGTGACATTGCAGCAAGATTAGGTTTAATTAATGCAGCTGCTGCATCCCAACATCTCCTAAGGCAGGCATCCACTTTTTTTATCCAGGGGTTCCTTTAAGGACCCCATGTCTTCAAAGGGTAGAGTGTTTTTTTTTTACCAACTTGTCAAAGATGTATCCACCTTAGACTTTCGTTTTAGTGAGTAATGGATGACTAAATGGTACTGAGCCAGTGTCCTGTTTAATGGCTCTGGGAATAAAAAGTTTCTCCATTCTCTTAAAACATGTACATTTTTGTGAACACTTTGTTCCAATCGGCTAAACATTTAATCTTAAACCGATGAATTCTCATCCGAGAGATTCATGGTGGTTCCAATTGCCTTAATTAGCTCCTTAGTATCTTCTAAGAAACCTTTACATTCAGAATCAGATCTAGACAATTCATCTGAACCGGTGACAGCCTCAGAATCCAAATCAGAGGAAGAGAAGTCAGAGCTAGCAATTTTTGACTCTTTACTAGGAGTGGGTTCAGACAAAGTACAACTGGAAAGTGCTGAACATCTCCTGCTTAACAACATCCCCCAATTCTGGGAGGGAGCAATATCCTTAGCAATATTCCCAGTACATTTTGGGCATAACTTGCTTAAAGAGGATTTAGGTAATTTAGCACACTTTCTAATCTTAGATGCTGCCTTTGTTTTGTGTGAGCCGTCTCCTATATAGTCACTCAACTGAAGGGCCCTGTGGGGTCTCCATGGTCTCAGTTCCTAGGACAGACATTTTCCAGGCCACCATGGAGGTGAAAAAAAAAAAAAAAAAAAAAAAGGCTTTTATAGTTTTCTACTTAGACCTCAGGTCTCCATCACCTTGATCAGCGTGCCTTAAATAGCTCTGGGGTGCATAGTGTGGCCACAGAACGCCACCAGAGCAGCTAACCACATGGCTAAGTTCCAAACCCGTCAGCGCGTGTGGTAATCATAACTGGAGGGACTTGAGTGTTGGGGTATCACATGGGCCCTCCCTGCCGGCACACCTCCAGGGAGAGAATCAGACCTCTATCCTGATCCAGGAACTCTAGAGGTACTCCATATAGGGGCTGCCTCCATGTGGAACAGGCAGTTTTCAAGAGCTTCCCACTCAGGTCTGCCTGCCCCTGAGCAGTCTCATAGCACCAACAGAGACTACCTCTACCCACCTAGAAGGGACAGGAAGACACTGAAGAGAACTGAGGGTCTAATTTTATTCCCATCCCTACCTGGTTGGAGGAGGGTCATCTCTCAACATATGCTGTCGTGGAGGATGAGATGTAAAACAAATCTTTACCAGTCCTAGATAGGCCAAATATATAAACACTCACCCCTTCGTTTTCTGGATGGGGGACACCTCTTTGAACAGAGTTGAGAGTCTGGGGAAGTGATGTCACATATAATGGCACGGCAGTGGAAGTAGACCTTGGGGGAAAAAAAAAAAAAAAAGACTAAAATCAGGTAATAAGTACTAAATAAAGAACTCATGCCAGTGCACTCATCATGGAATGTGTGCACAAGATGTCCCACATCTAATACAAGTGCACCTACATTTGTGCACGTCAGTACACTTGGGGGGGTGTTTATGAAAAGAGGTTTGGCTTAACAAAGGGAGTGTGGGCTAAGGTAACATTGTGCACCACAATCCTGGCACAAGATATTGCAAACTAAGCCAACCAATAGTTGGTAGAAAGTTACACAAAGTGACTAGCCATGTGCCATCATCCAGCCTAAGCCACTGATTAGTACATTTGGAACATTTGGTACAGAAGTACATTTGGTACATGTTTAGACAGTCTGCCCCTATGAGCACAGTCTGTCCTCATTTTCAAGTCTTTATGGTGTTGCTGCTATGGATCCTTTGATATTTCTGTTAAGGCCAACCTCATAACATTAATGGTGCAAAAGGCCTGATTTTTTATCCTACTGTAAGGTTTCTTGAAGGGGTTTTCAAGGATTACTGTGTTTTAACATATGCTCTTGTAGTTGCTTACCTTATGTACATCCCCCCCCCCCCCCCCCCCCCCCCCCATGTACAAATCACTATGCAACTGTTGCTGTACCAACCAAACCCATGATGCACCTCCTCCAACACCCAGCTACAGTAGTTTATTGCTCCTTCCATCCAGCTGGTTACATAGTAGATGAGCATCTATCGCCCCCATTTATTGCTACTATGACTCACATGGACACAGGAAAAAGGAGCTGCATAGACATGGTTATGTAACCACAGCCCAGAACATTAGCTACAGAAAATACATTACAAAGTTAGTGACCTTCATAAATGTTTACATCCACATTAAACTAGAAAATCCCTTCTGGGTCCATCCTCAGCCATATTTCTGGGGCCACATCCCTTCTGCAATTTTGTGGAACGGATGATTAGAGATGAGCGAACCTGCTCAGATCCCCTGCCCACAGCCATCTGGATCCGTCCTCACCCGACTAAGTCAATGGGGACAGATCTGTTTGGTGTCACACTGGTATGTGACAAGTGTGTGACACCAAATGGATCCATCCCCATCGACTTAGTCGGGTGAGGACGGATCTGGATGGCTGCGGGCAGGGGGATCTGAGCATTGAACCGCTTGTTACGAGCAGGTTTGCTGATCTCTAGTGATTACCCATTCATTCCATTGGGGCTGCAAGAGTCACAGCGTGTGCGGTCCACATCCGTAGTTTTGTTCCACTGCCCCGCAAAAATGATATACCATGTCGTATTCTTGTCCGCAATTGTGGATAATAGGCATTTCTATCATAGGCCTGGCCGTGTGCATTCCGTAAAATGCAGAATGCACACGGCCGGTACCCGCAATTTGTGGACTGCAAAACACTTACGGTTGTGTGAAGGTACTCTAGAAGACTTAAGTGAAAAGTGTTCCAGTGACAAATGAGACCAATTTACTAATACTATAGACATCTACACTGGCTATTTAGACCTACACCAGCGTTCTCAGTGACTCAGGCTGGATGATGAATATGGGGCATGGCTAGACACTGATGAACTTCATACCAACTGTTGGCTGAGCTAGTTGACAGTTATGTCAAGATTGTTGCACATCTTAGGCCATGCACCTTACCTGCCAAATCAGGTCTTTCTTAGCAACCCACACCCACTTTGTTAGAGGCACAGGACATACTTGCCAACAGCTGCACCAGATTGACAGGTTACAATATCCAACATTATGAAGCCAATGAGTTTCAGATACAAATCTAGCCCTTCACATTCTCCTCCACTACAGGAACCTGAAATACCTGGTTCAAGGTTAGTGCACATAAAAAGGTTGTTTGAATGTTTGAGATTCAGGTTTCTTCCACCTGCACCAGATACAAGTCACATTAACACTTTATATTAGGACTAAAGCCAAGTGGTATTTTTGAACATACAAGGTAGTTGTCAGCAAGCGATACTTACCAAGTTGGTTGATAGTTGCCCACCCTGCATAAAAGCAAAGGCTTTCACTTCAAAATGTTTGCGATGTGTAGCTAGTGGCACATTATTAACAGGATGAAACACCGTAAGATGGCTATCATGACTTTCTTGGCAGCTATGGGAGAATAAAACAGCATTATCCAGGGTAGTTGGAGATTCATGCACCTTTCCTTACCTACCCCCCCCCCCCCCATCCCATTTAGCCAAAACAGGCTCAGTAATAGAAAGCCACTTAGTGGTTTCATGAGTATTGGTGGCAAAACACTGGTTTTTCTGCCAAGAACTGCACCAGTTGACAAAGCAACCACCATTCAGAGCTTATTGCCTACATCTTTGGCCACTTTCACACAGCAGTATTTGCAAGCCAAAACTAGAAATGGGTCCATGTCTTCCCATCCTAGTTTTTCCATGGCAGGTTCTAATTTTGACTTAAAATTGCCAATACAAAATACTGACGAAATCAGGAAGTTGGAAACCTTGCTTTATGGTAGGGTCACATCTCTGCTAAAGGTATCTGGAAGGAACAAGCTACTAAAGTCACCGTATCCAGATGCCCACTCATAATGGGACAGAGCCCAAATGCTTGCCTTCTTCCAGAAAATTAACACTAAGTGCGATCCTCCTACCCTTCTCCAGTCTGCAAACCTGAATTACATAACATCCAAGTACATACCCATCAACTACAACATTCCACTGTGGTATAGCTTCTGGGTCTTGAGACATTGTTGCCCAGCAGTCATCTAAAACCAGTTCGATGTTTGGATCATTGCGATTTAAAACCTGCACTTCTAAGAAGATTGGATCACGCAAGGTCTTCAGAATTGGATACAAATCATTGCTGTAGGGTATCTGGTAAGAGATATCTGAAAGAAATGTTGGTATGTAGCACATGTAAAGGAATGAAGACGCACGCCTTTTTAATACCATACCTGGGTAGACCCTCATCACAAGTAAGAGAGGGCCATCAGTTCTTGAAGACACTGGTGGGGGTGGTGTGACCACACTTATATTAATATGTTTATAGTCCGAGCCATTATAGACACACAAGATTGTCTCCCTGTAAAGAACATAGTAAAACAGTAAATACTGTATGTATACAAAGGGGCAAAAGTGCAACAAGTTACCGAATCCTAAAGACCCCTTTATCCTGCTCAAACCAGATGTCAGAAGGAAGAGTTCCTTCCCAACAGTCGCCTGCTCATCAGTGAACAAGACCACTGCATGTACATACAGCAATCCCCCTTCACAGTATAGGGGATAACTATTGGATTAGTGGAGGCCTGACCTCTGGTTGAGCAGCTGCTCTATTCATTTCTATGGCAGTTCCAGAGATAGTTGAGTGATTTACTCTACTGAACTCCTGTATAAAATAAAGCAACCACAAGCATGTGCGACCAGACGCTCCATTCTCCTCAGGGGGGCTTGTTGCAATCACTGGTGGATTACAGCAGTAGGACCCCCACTGATCTAATGGTTATCCCCTCTTATGGATAGGGGGACAACTTAGGCATGCTGCGGTTTGGTTTCCGGTCTGAAGACGTAACGTAATGCTTTTAGGAGCATTCCGTTGTCTTCAGTTTTGTCCCCATTGACAATGAATAGGGACAAAACTGAAGCATTTTATTCCGGTATTGAGCCCCCATGATGGAACTCAATACCGGAATTATAAAATGCAAGTGTGAAAGTAGCCTTAACTAGAATACCCCCCAAAAAAAGCCAGTAAGAACCTCTTTACTTGCACAATACCTTAGTTCGCTATCTCTTGAAATACTCCTTCGTGGTAGATCCTTCCAGAGGGCACTGACTTCATTTTCATAAATTACTTTTCCATCTACATTCTGAAGTAAAGTGATATTCTAACTTTACAGGAAATTAAAACACATACTATACAATTAAACCACAATAGGTTCCTTAGTCTAAAGCATGGTGTGGGGGAGCAATTAATGAAGTTATCTGCTGTACTGCATTTTGAAGAGGAACGGTCATGATTAAATGCAGAGCAATCTGCAAGCAGCATGTTCTAGAGCTGAAGGAGCTGAGCAAGTTGAGACAAAGGTGTGGGAAAAGATGCAACAAGTTGTAATTTTATACATTCAAGTCTGTGCTTTTTGGCTCAAGATAGCCCTTTGGGCATCAGAGAGAAGTCTGTACACAGATATGGTTTGTCTTAGGGGCTGAAAGCTGGGTAAAAAAAAAACCGTTTACAGAATGTTCCCACAAGCAGCATTTGATGGCAGCAGAAAAGCTCACACTGACTTATTTGGGGGGGGGGGGGTTCATATCAAATACTGGCATTTTATGCTGTCCCACATCCCCTGTGCCAGAGGATGTGCAGGCCTAGTCATAAGCTGCATCCTCTGCCAGCCCATGCAGCTAGCTTAGTTAAGGTGACCAGACGTCCTTTTTTCAACCCAGACATGTCCTACTTTTGAGACCTTTGAGCCTCAAACTGTTTGAGTCAAACATAATACATGTATATTATAACAGAAAATAGTTAAAATGGCCTTCAGGGGGTTAGAAAAAATAAGGCGACTTTACACCAAAACCTGGAATAGTCAAAGTGATCCACCTTCAAGTCCAGGAAGCTTACAGTGTGACAGCTGTATTTCTTGGACTGAACACTGCTCCTCTGCCCTGAGCTCACAGCATCATGCCTTGCATTCCTGTCTGACCATGGGTCTGCTGAGCTGTACTCATGGTATTATGCGATTACTGATCAGTAGACCCACAGCCACAAGTCGTTATGAAGCTGTGATTTAGGATATAGGAGCAATGTTCAATCCTGGAAATACAACAGTCAATTCTCTGAACTGAGACTGGCCATTAGAATATTCATAATCAAGATATGGCATGACCAGATACCATTTAATTCAAGTCACATTTGCAAGCTTCCTGGTTTTCCATGATGAAGTGTGGCAGTCTGAACTGTGGTCACACATAATGAGTTCCATACAAATCTAGAACCACCCTCCCAAGTGTCAGTCCAGGAAGGGCTAGGGTTCCTAGTGCATTTTGATTTGTATGGAACCCAGTATGGGATGACAGACAAAAACCAAGTGTTTAGGCAGTGGGACAATTTTAAGTCTCCAATTCAAAACACATTACAGAGAATTAATAAAACTGAGCTTACCATTCTTATAGTTCCACAGCTATTTACAGAAAAGTTAAAAAAAATTCTGTTAATAGTCTTTTCTTGCGGCTGGCACATGTTATTTCTTACAGTGACAGTATTTAAATCCAAGTTGGGTTTGGTGAGCGTTGCTAGGACTTCAAACATCATATACCCATCTGGCGTGCACTTGACTTTAACTGGTCAAGAAACATTGTTAGTTTATAGGTTCAGATAATAGTCCAGAACAGATGAAGAAAAACCCACCACAAAATAAAACACCTTCACTTACCGGGATTCCCAAAGACACACTGAAGGCTTAACTTCATTGGTACAGTCAGGTCATCAATAAGGAACACCAGTGTGAGAGATGGCAAATGGTAAGATTGCTGGTTAGGAGCCATAACCTGTGTGGAAAAAGTGTCACATGGCATGTGTAATACCTAAGGAAGTGTGACTATCAGAACCAGTCTTGCATTCTTTTTGCTTACCTGCAGTTTAGCTAGTTCAAAGCTCAGCTGGACACCACTGCTCATGTCCAGCGTTATACCTTCTTCTTGAAGTGCATATGTAGTCAATTCCACCACTTTATCGCCAATTTGAATATACTGGAGAATGCCACCAAAATTAGGCATTGATAGAGTCATGTGGGTATTATTGCATGCAGGAGGTCCTAGGTCAAAATTTTTATTTTTTTTAGCCCTACAGAAATCCAAAAGCTCATACCCTTTGAGGGCATGCATCACCTTGAAACAGATATTCATGGCCTAAAGTAGTCTAAAGGCTAGACAGCTCTTACCTGTAGCGCAGATCAATTTGACATCAACTCTAATCTTTGGGTTTTGCCTTTCCTGGATCAGCACTATGTTCCCACTGTAAAACTTCTGTCCTTGTGACTAAGGATTAAGAACAGTCAGAAGGCATTCTGTACTTCTGTCAAGGTCTCTGGTAGGATTAGACTTACAGTGAGTTCTTGGATTCCAAAGGCTGGTACTTTGACCCTAATAGTCAGGGAAGTTGCATTACTTGTTAGGTCATATCCAAGTCTCTTGGCAGTTAGCAAATTGACTTTGACAAGTGTGCCATTATCAATTCCAATGGTCCATGTGGATGCAGGTGGTGGTCTACTGACTACCTGCAGGAGCAATTCAAAGAATTTAAAATATTCCCTAGAAATGAGATTCCAGGAAGGAATTATACAATTGCAGTTTAGTTATAACTTTAGCCAAATCTGTCCCAAACTTACGATTCACTACCAATTTTGGCAACTCCATCAGGAAACCCAACAGTGTGGCCATACCCTATGGAGGGACCAATTTTGAGCTAGAACTGCAGTGGCAAAAGTAACACCAAATGGAGCATTTTTGCTGAGGGTGAAATCTGCAGCTATTACACTATGACTCTGACAGAGGGTGAATTCTGCAACACAAGTTGACATTTAAAGAGGCTCGTCACCAGGATCAACCCTATTGAACCAAGCATACTGCCTGGTAGGGTCCATCATGCAGTTTCTGAAACATGTGGATGACTTCAAAGATTTTATCTACTTTGCTGCCACTGTATATTTTCTACATGAACCTCAATAGTATTTAGACTTACATCAAGAGTAAAGCATTAGACAAGTTACAACTGTCAATGTGACTCATCTGTCTGTATTTACCCATTGACCGCCACAAATCCTACCTCATCGTCAAAGCCAGACAGCTTCCTTGATATGGTTGCCTAGAACAAAATAAGACTTGACAATCATCTTTCTGCCAGTTTAATGCAACTGCCAACATAACATTTTATTTCTTTCCATGGGGCTCAGGAATTTAGATATCCGAGTTCTAGTCAAATACATGACCAGCCAGGCACTCTACTTTTAAAGAAAATTATGTCTTAAGAGCAGGGGATTTATCAGAACTTTGTCAACTACTGTATTTTTTCCTTTGCATCAGTTTTCATAGATCTCTAGAAGTGCTACTCAATATATCAACTTTGTGCTATAATCAAATAGATCATTTTACCTCCATGTATTCATGAGTACACTGTACAACTGGTTCCATGTATTCAGAGTCGGCCTGTTCATCTTTGCACGCTATTTGGTAGACCACATTAATCCCCACTGAATCACTCAAGGAAATGTGCGCAACCCGTCTTCCAGACTGAAAGAAAACAGAAGAAAGCTATGTTTTGAAGGCGCAGCACTTTAGAAAAGGCCATTGGCAGTTTTGACCATGATAAACCACTGATGGCACTAGGTAGGAGATGGGGGAAAAAAAAAAAAAAAAAAAAAAAAAAAATATACATACTTTGTTAAACTTCATCAGGAGTACTGCAAATATGAACTTCCACTTCAGTTTCTGCTCCTTTCATGCCCAGGAGGTACAGATTCATTGACATGCTGTCTGCATTGAATGGCTTTACAACCTCCCCCCCCAGGGCACTTCAGTGAAGCTCTGCTCCCTGGGCACTTAAAGGGGTTCTCCAAGTTAATTTATTGATGACTTATCCTCAGGATAGGTCATCAATATCAGATTGGTGGGTGGGGTCTGCCACCCGGTACCCCCGCCAATCAGCTGTTTGAAGAGGAGGCATGCACTGTACTAATGCTGCCTCCTCTTCACTGTTTACATCTTAGCCATAACAGAGGTAGTGGTGAGCAGGTGTAATTACACCTAACTGCCCCATTCATTTCAATGGGAAGGATCGTTCCCATACAAGTCTATGGGAGCGAGCCTTCCCATTGAAATGAATGGGGCAGTTAGGTGTAATTACACCTGCTCACCACTACCTCTGTTACGGCTAAGATGTAAACAGTGAAGAGGAGGTAGTGCTGGTATGGCGCATGCCTCTTCTTCAAACTGATTGGCGGGGGTGCCAGGTGTCAGACCCCCACCGATCTGATATCAATGACCTATTCTGAGGATAGGTAGTCAATAAATTTAACTTGGAGAACCCCTTTAAGGGGGCCTGCCCATCTCATGCATTGGGGCATATCACTAGGATATGCTCCAATGTCTGATAGGTGTAGGTTCCAGAGTGGGACCTGTACCCATCTCTAGAATGGAGACCAAAGTGAAGGAGAGCAGGCTTTGCCCCATTTATTTCTATGGGACAGCAGAAAGTAGCCAAGTGTACCAGCCAGCCATTTCCAGGTCTTCCATAGAATTGAATAGAGGGTGGCTGCGCATGCACAGACCACTCCTTCACTTCGCAGGCTCTGTTCTGGAGTGGTGTGGGTCCCACTTAGGACTGCACCAAGTGTCAAACTTTTCATACAGGGATTTGACGTTTTCCTGATAGTAGGCTACACTACTGTGTAGCCTAGTATCTCTTCGAGAACATGGTGTGTGCTGAACTCAGCACGCACCATGTTCTCATCAGCCAGCACAGTGGAGAAGAGAGTCCCTCCCCAATGATGCAGCTGCCACCAATGAAAATACTGGGGTCAGGGGGCTGTTTGCCACTGTGCCACCAATATAATTAACCCCTAAACACAAGTGTAGGCAGCAGGTGTTGGCTGTATCACACAGCTGGCACCCAGTCACTGACAGGGAACAGCGATCCTGCCAAACCACTACAATTAACCCCTCAGGTGCCACAATCACTGACCACAGCACCTGAGTGACCGGGTTCAGCAGGACCCGTCATTGAGGCCAGGTGGCAGACGTGTCACACCTCCTACATTTGTATTTAGGGGTTTAGTTATATTTATTGGTGGTGCAGTGGTCATGTGGCCTCTCAGTCTAAGTATTTTCATTGGTGGCAGCTTCCGATCAGAGCCCCAGCACTGAAGTCACAGGACTCTGATCGGTTACCATGGCAGCCAGGACTCTACTAAAGCCTTCCATGGTAAGCTAGGACTGTCCTATTATGGATAGGACTGTCCTACTATGGGCCAGATGTTTCCTAGAATACACATGGATTTGGCATTTTTCTCTTTCGCGTGGTATTGACTATCGCAATACTTTATGGTATCAAAATCTTGGCATCATGATAATCCTAGGACCATTACTGGGACCTGCACTTAACACACATTGATAAGTGGCAATACGTCCCAATGTATGAGATGGGCCAACCCCTTTATGGAACAGAATAAATCATTTTCACTATGCCTAAAGAGAAAATCTCCCCAGAAACTGTTTGCCCTATTCTCCTCAGCCCCTACCTAGTGCCGTCAGATCAGCATGGTTAGAACTGCTGATAGACTCCTTTAAAAAGGGATCCTTCGACCACCTTACAAGATCCTGGTTTACATCCAGCGGCTAGAAACCAAGTTCATGCATGAACTTAATTATATTCTTATCCAAGTTTCACAAGTGGTTCAGTCCATCGACAATATTTGTTAAAGCAGACCATACGTGAAGTTATTGTTGACACTTATGTCAAGGACACAATGACAGTAGTGAGTGAAGTCTCAACTGCCCACTTCCCCCCACCAAAATACCTGCAAGAACAATAGCAAAATAGGCCAGTTTCTAGCAAAACCATACATCAGCATCACAAACCAATGGCACCTGTCAGAACCCACTGAAAGGGGCTGCTGATTTCCATCAGAGCCTGGGATTGAGACAGTATAGTGCAGCATGCTTCATTATTCTGCCCTGCGTTCAACAAATCTGCAACAGAGGACCGTAATGGACCTTCACGTGGCAACAGCAAAGACGTACATGCTCGTATAATGACAATAGTAGTACCTCATGATTGATACATTTCTCAGGTATAGTCAGCAAACTGCCTCCAGGAAGGATCCGACAGGCATCCACTTCTAATCCCGATGAATCTGTCCAGAAAATAGGTTAGGAATAAGTTAGTGGAAGGGTCTACAAAACTCAACTTCTACAATAGCACAGCATGATGTATGCAAGAGTCTTTCCTTCAACTGGTTATTATTGCCTATAATGCACAGCTACCTACCTACAACATGAAGACTCTGCCATGTATGCCAAGGAATGTCTTTAGGTTTCTTTATTTGTATCTCATCATCCAGACAAAAAGTAGATCCTAGAAAACAGTTTGGAAAGATTTGTTTTCTTAATAAAAAAGGAATTCCAGTTGTTTATGTGGAAAGTAACAGTTATCCAATTTGTCCAGTTTTATAGTTTTATTACAAAGGTCTGAAATAAGTGGATCATAGGCTGTTCACTACTTGGCCAAAGCAGAAACGTGTTCACATCTGGACCAAGTTCCTCCTAAACCCTTCTTCCATCCATTCACTGATTATAATATGGTATTACACATGTTGGGTAATAGATGATCATCTTCAATCCACAGACCACCATTTACACAAAAGTGTACCATGCAACATATCTGATGAAAGCCATCAACACAGTTGCTACCAGCCTCAAATTTGTCAGGAAATCTAGAAACAGCCCTAGTAAATTTTGCTAGCCCTAGATGGGAAATGTGGGCAGTGTTTACTCAACCCAAGTGGTGGTCCCATCAGGTTTTTTGCTCACTCAAAATGTGTCTTAAATGGCACACACAACTAGGCAGGGCCAGCAATACTGTAGTACAGCACAAGATACCACCCCTGCAGAATGAAATACCACCACCCTAGCTGCAGTATTTAAGTGCATCAGTGTCCTGCAGACAGTGATGCAGTTGAATTCAGGAGGGCACCTGCTGGCCAGGTGAATAAGAGCATGATGCTCCTACATGAATGTTGACAGCATCAGATTACGTACCTGGCCAGCAGCCATGATAAGGGCTCAGATGGCCCCCTGGACATAAGCTCACCAAGTAGTTTCCCCTCTAGGATCCAGTCCACATCTGTATTAAAGGGAACCTGTCAACTTCATGCTGCCCATACTATTGGCAGAATAAAGTAGAGTCAGGTGAGTTGATTTCAGTGGTCTGTCATTTATAAGCTAAAAGTGGTTGCTGAGAACCAACATGAACATTGCAGACTAGGCCTGGAAAAGAGTCATGGCCACCTGAGAAAAGGCGACAGTCTTCTACTTAGTGTTCTCCCTAGGAGAGAACTGCCTATGAGCAGATGGGCAGGATATTATGAACAACAATGATTCTCAGGAAGATTTGACTTTACCAGGCCTGTTCTGCAATGATTATGATGCTGGTTCTCAGCAACCACTTTTAGCTCATGAGTGACACCAATGAAATCAAAATTTGTCACTATTTCATAATGCCATCAGTGAGGTCAGCATAAAGTTGATGACAGGTTCCCTTTAAGCCAGTCATACAGTATAGAGAAAATGTATGCTCTGGGACATAGGTTTATATGATTTGGTTCAGGTTTTAAGTAAAAGTTAGAGAGACGGAGTCCTGACCATTCCATCCACAGTATGATTGACAACACTCCCTGTATCAGTCAGCTGTCAGTGTTATCCAATACATCCCCAAACTGTACGGGCTCTTTCACACAAGTGGATGCAGTCCAAGGATCCTCTGCATGTAAGAGAGCCAAGCCCCATGCAGGACAGCAGAGACATTAACATGATTGATAATGCTCCGTTCCACTGATCTTTTTACTACAAAAAACAGTGACTCTGATCTTTTTACTACAAAATCGCAGTAAGATAAAGTAGAGGCACATAGCATTATCAATCATGTTAAGGCTCCATGTCTCTGCCATCCTGAGCAGGGCTTGGCTCTCTTACACGCAGCGGATTCCTCAGACAGCTTCCACTCGTGCGAAAGAGCCCTAAGGGTTACATAGCATCATACATCAATACTATATGACCCCATCAGTGCTGGGAGGTAAGGACAGGCGCTGCCGTATACTCATGCTGCAAGTCCAAGGCATGGAAGTCACTTGTCTGAAAGGGACCTTAGTAGGAAGTGCTCTGGAAGCCGATCAGTGCCCATAGAATACAGATGACAAAAAAAAAAAAAAAAAAAAAAAAAAAACACACAACAAACCCTCATGCAACCCCACCACCAATGCTTGCCAAGGATAAGCATGGCCACATCCTCAGATTTTGTACAAGACACACCCCTAGTGCTATATTATGCACCTCCTCCAGTGACACAGCCTGGACAGAGTCAGAGACTGATAAAACCACTGCTCTTTGTAAGTGACCCCCATTAGTGCAATTTGGGTTATAGGTGAAGCTTTTTACTCATGACCAGTTGGTGTTTTAAGAGTGCAGACATCTCACCATCATACTGATGAAATGCTCATGGGTGCCAGCTGCCCAGTGTTGATGCCAACGCTTGCAATTAAACCCCGTTGATGCTACATCAATGCTTAAGTGGTTAAAGCAACAGTGATCTATAACGATCAGTTTTACTGTAACTGACAATACACTGCAATACAGAGGTATTGCACTGTATTATGTAAGCAGGGTGTGAGAGGAGCAAGTCACCCATTTGGCATTTTTTAATGGAAACCCACACATCACATCCTTAAGTCTAAAATAGGCTGTTCACTTAAGGGTAAAGCCATAGATTTTCATATGGAAAACACAGCATAATACAGTACCAACTGAGTAGATGAAGCCTTCATGCACACAGTGCAGACATTTTCTGTGCAGATTCTGAGATCTACAGCATGTCAGTTTATGCAGATTTTATCCCCCAACTCAAAGAGCAAAAGCAACACATGAGTCTCAGTGCAGAAACAGAGTAAAGTAAAAAATAAAAAATATATAGAAAATGAAAATCCACATAAGCTACACTGCTGTGTACATGTGCCCTAAGGGTTTACTCATACAAACTGCATTAACTTGCAACAAATGCAATAACCTAAAGACACTACTAACCTGGGAAATCCTTCACCTGCAGAGCATCAGATAAGACAAACAGAAGACACACAAGTAAAAACCTGGAAAAAAAAAAAAAAAAAAAGTAGAAGACTGAACCTGAGCTTATAAAATAGAATTACTAAAATAGCCCCACAATACATTAGTTTTGATAACATATGGCTACCTCATCTCAGAAGGTTTTATCCAAAATGTAGGCACTTCAGTGCCTGTAACCCTGTGCCCCATCAGCACAAACTAAAACTCCAGCCTCCCACTGGACACATGGTGGGGCTATCCTCAGGCATCTATATATACTTCAGGTGGCTGAAAATAATTAGCTCACACCCAATTCATCCAAATTCATTTATTGTCAGCACATTTGTGTGCGTCCTTTGCACAATGGGGATCTTTTTATTTTTATTGTTAACAAAGACCATTTTTTTACGCCATTTAGGCTAGGGCTACACGGCGACAGTTGTCGCGCTTCACCCGTCGCAGCCAGGATGCCTGAGTAGCGGGGATCCCATAGAGATGAGTGGGATCGCCGCGGCAGTCGCAAGAAATCCAACCGTGTTGGATTTCTTGCGACTGCCGCGGCAATCCCATTAATCTCTATGGGATCCCCGCTACTCAGGGATCCTGGCTGCGACGGGTGTCGCGCGACAACTGTCGCTGTGTAGCCCTAGCCTTAGGCTAGGACTACACGACAATATATGTCATGCGACACAGAGGGCACAACTACACTGCAACATGTCACGCAACAATTTTTATAATGATAGTCTATGGTGTCGTGCTGTGACTGCCATGCAACAGTCGCAGAAAAATTAATCTTGGATGAATTCCCACCATGTCGCATGTCGCAGTGAGACACCATAGACTATCATTTTAAAAATTGTCGCTCAACACATGTCATCGTGTAGCCCTAGCCTTACTCCTCTTTTGCTCTGGCTTTGCAGATGGAAGAGGCAACTATTATATGTCAAGTGTGCCCCTCGTCATAAATTAGGCGCACCTTCAGCAGTCTGTGCGCCTGGTAGAAAAACTAGACCCTGACTCGAGCTGAAGTTGTTATTCGCCAACATTTTTGCCTGTTTCCGGGTGTAAATAATGGTAAATTTGTGTGGACCGAACTCCTGGCCCCTGTCGCACCTTTGATACTTCTATGTGTTGAATCCGGTACAAAAAGGGGTTCGTGCAACATTTTTATACAAAGAGCTGGCGTAAAACTGTTCATAAATGACCCCCACAATGTGCTGTCCACATCTTTTGCACCCCCGTTGAAATTCAATGGGTTCACATAAGGGCTTGTTCACACATCAGTTATTTCCATCAGTTATTGTGAGCCAAAACCTGGTGCATGTTAAAACACAGAACAGGTGCAGATCTTTTCATTACACCTGATCTCTGTGGAGCCTCCACTCGGTTTTGGCTCACAATAACTGATGGAAATAACTGATCAAATAACTGATGTGTGAACAAGCCCTTAGATGTGCAAAAAATGTGAATCAGATGCAGACTGAAAATATGCTTGTGTGCATGGTAGCAGTAGCAGATTATTAGCGGATACTAATTTGGTGGAGGAGGCACCCTTAGGGCTCATTCAGACAGCCGTATGTTGTCTGCAAAAAAGCGGATCCGATTTTTTGCGGATTAGATGCTGACCCATTTACTTCTATGGGGCCCTTTTATTCCATTCCACGGCTCCGCAAAACAAATGAGACTTCCTATACTTGTCAGTGAAAATCAGGACATGGCCCCATTGAAGTATATTGGTCTGCAAAAAAACGGATCCACATTTTTGCGGCCAGCATTCGGCCCTCTAAATGAGCCCTTAGGCTACATTCACACGTCCGTTTAAAACATCCGCAATCTATCCGCATCCGTTCCGCAATTGCGGACGGTTTTTGCGGATATTTTGCGGATCCATTCATTTCAGTGGGTCCTGATAATCTGCGGACATTGCACCGTATGTTGTCCGCATCCGTTAATCTGTTCCGTTCCGTTTTGCGGATCCGCAAACAGAAATCCTCCTGTCCTACTTTTCTCCCGAATTGCGGTCCGTAGCACAATGAAAGTCTATGGATCCGTTCCAGGAGGGGTGAAAAAAAAAAGAAGTTATTCATCCTTCATATGGATATGGATGACATATGGATACATCCTTTCCGTTTTTTACGGAAAGACGGAACGGATGTCCTGGAAAAACTGAGTTTTTTGCGGAACAACGGATCCGCAAAAAAACTGACCGTTTTCCAGGATGTGCACACATACGGACGTGTGAATGTAGCCTTAGGCCCGTTTTACAATTACATTTGTATTTTAGTAGCCTGATCCAGCCGACAGCCAGAATTTATGCCGGAACAATCCATCAGATCAAGCTACTGGATTTACAACGCTACTGTGAACGTAGCCTAAGAAGAGTGTTTGGTTGAGGTTTCTCTGCCTCCCCGTTGACTTTTATGAAATCCACAATCAAATCTGCTTCCAAGAAATAACATGTCACTTCTGAAATCAGCTACATAAAAATTCTACTCTTTTAGGGCTCATGCACACAAATGTATTTTTTTTTTTGTGTACGTTTTCTTTTGTGGCCCGTATGCGGAACCATTCACTTCAATAGGGCTGCAAACAAACAGAAATTACTCTGTGTGTATTCCATGTCCGTATGTCCACATTCCGTTACGCAAAAAAACTGAACATGTCCTATTATTGTCCGCATTATGGGAGCCTGACGTTCCATTCCGCAAAATGTTGAATGCCCACGGCCCGTATCTGTGCTTTGTGGATACGCAAATTTGTGGACCAGAAAACATCCAACGGTCGTGTGGCATTAGCCTTTAGGCACACAACTGTATACATTTTACAGTTCGCAAATTGTGGTTCTGCAAAACATGGCTGGACAAATACCGCATTCATTCTTTCCATTCTCCTGCTACATTATAGAGCTCCGTTCCGGGACGTAGCTATAGGGGGTGCAGAGGTAGCAGTTGCTACCGGGCCCAGGAGCCTGAGGGGGCAAGACCCTTGTGCCGCATAAGAAGACACACAAAGTACTGAGGAAAGGGGGGCCCAAGCTGAACTCTTGCACCAGGGCCTATGAGCCTTTAGCTACGCCACTGGCTCCATTGGAGATTTTTTAAGTGGAGACATGCGTCCTGCGCGCACAACTTTTGTCTCTGCTTCAAAAATCTTCCTCTGAGCAGAAATCTAATGGATCCCATCTATGGGTCCGTAGACTCTATTCGGCTGAGTTATGTGCCGAATCTGTCCTTTCCTATAACAGAGCAGGAGAACGTAAAGGCTGAATGCTGATGTGACCTCAGCCTTAGGGTTCACACACACGACTGTTTGTATTTTGCGGTCTGCAAAAAACAGATCTGCAAAAAATACGGATGATGTCCGTGTGCATTCCGTATTTTGCGGAACAGGACGCCTGGCTCCTAACAGAACAGTCCTATCCTTGTCCGGATACGGACAATAATAGGACGTGTTCTATTTTTTTGCGGAACGGAAACATGGACATAGGAAGCGGAATGGACATGAGTAACTTCCGTTTTTGATTTTTTTTTGCGGACCCATTGAAATGAATGGTTCTGTATACGGTCTGCAAAAAAAACGGACACTGAAAGAAAATACGTTTGTGTGCATGAGCCCTTAAGGCGCATTCACATCACCGTTTAGCTTTCCTTTCTTCTGATCCATCAGAAGAAGAGAGAGAGAAAAAATAAAACAGGATCCAGTAACATCATTAGTCATCCATTTGAGCCTTTTCTGTCTGAGATCGTTTTTTGTAGATGGGGGGTTGGTTGGAGAGAGGGGGGAGTCCTGCATGCAGTACTTTTTTCCGTCTTGAAAAAAAGGATCTCAGGCGGAAATGGCTCAAACAGATGACAACTGATGCAACAGGATCCGTTGTTTTTTTTACAGGATCCTGTTTTTTTCTCTCTCTTTCTTCTTCTCACTGATGAGAAGAACGGAAAGCTAAACGGTGATGTGAATGCATCTTTAGTCTGACCGATTCTCAGCATATTTGCTAGGTTCCAGCCGGATCTCAGACAGCATCTGGCACTGCCGGATCCAGAGAGCTCCAGCAGGGAACACTAGTGTGAAAATAGCCTTACTATATTACTAAGCGTGCCTGAGGCATTAAGCCTCGTTCATGTTTCCATGGACGTCAAATGGTTTAATTCGTGAAGATGTCCGTGAAGGATCAGTGTTTGCCCTCCGTGTATCATCTGTATTCCTTGGGCCCCAGGGCCCAAGGATCTCCTACCAATGGTCCGTGACAAATTTACAAAACAGCCATGTCTTGTCAGTGGTTTTTCACAGACCTACTGTGATTTTTTCTTTTTCACTGACCCACAGTCAGTAAAAAACTACTTATGTGTGAACAGACACATTAAAATCAATACGCGTGCTGTCTACTGAAAATGCAGATAGCACACATCCGTAAAAAACAGAAATGTGAATG
The DNA here is from genome assembly GCA_900303285.1 of Rhinella marina. Classification (NCBI taxonomy): domain Eukaryota; kingdom Metazoa; phylum Chordata; class Amphibia; order Anura; family Bufonidae; genus Rhinella; species Rhinella marina. Next base: position 1,495,794 of record ONZH01001400.1, on the reverse strand, counting down.
AGGGCTTAGGGAGTATTCACACATTCCAGTCATATTGCAGCCCTTGTTTTTATATGCTCATTTTTTCCTTGGTTTGGCAGTGCAGATCTTGAAAATCAAATACCGTAACTCACAATGCAATAAGATTCATAAAAAAAAAACTATGTAAAATTATAGGAGATAAAAACAGAATAGGTGTAAAATTGGTACTGCGATTTTATCAAATTCAGGAAGCATCTAAAGAAATGTTTATGAATTTGGTGTGAAAAGCTCCATCAGTGCATTTTTACTCCTACTCCATGATCATTTGAAATTTTTGTACTTCTTTACATACATGGCGTTACCTTACCTTGCCCTCTTTTTCCAACTTAAAGGACATCTGTCAGCAGATTTGTACCTATGACACTGGCTGACCTGTTACATGTGCACTTGTCTGCTGAAGACATCTGTGTTGGTCCCATGTTTACTGAGAAAAATTATGTTTTTATATATGCAAATGAGCCTCTAGGAGCAACAGGGGCGTTGCCATTACACTTAAAGGCTCTGCTCTCTCTGCAACTGCCAAGCCCTCTTCACTTTGATTGGCAGGGTCGGTCGTAATCACATTTACACTGCCTGGCCCTGTCAATGAAAGTGCAGAATGTGTGTCAGCTGCAGAGAGAGAAGAGCCTCTAGGTGTAACGGCAATGGTCCACATTTATTGATATTACTGTGCCCAGATCTTCAAAGATAGATACAGCCCAGCACCTGGTCCTGGCTCTGCTGCTACGGGACACTTGAATCACGTAATATGGAAAAATCCCAGCAGCATTTCTTAGATTTTTCAAAGGTTTTTATTTCATTCTTCAAAAAACAGTTGACAAAGGCTAAGATGGGCCGAAACGTGTCCTGTTTGTATGTTTTTTGAAGAATAAAATAAAAGCCTTTGAAGAATCTAAGAAACGATGCTGTGCCCAGATCTCGTCTTGACATGTGCCAAAATCTGGTGCCTATATGGCACATTTAGTTTTAGAAAAAAAATCGTATGCCTATATTCCTAGCTTGACAAAGGAGAATGAATTAGTGGAACAGAAGGAAGGTTTCATAAATCCATGGCAATTTCCAGCAGACACCTCTAGGGGGAGCCCAGTACATAGAAATTGTTACAGCTTCTATTTAGTTCCATGGTAACTGTATAAATTCCTATACATCAAAATCCCCACAATTTTACCATGTACCATATGAAGAAAATCAGAGGATTTTAAGATGTATGGGAGAGATTTATCAGTGTATTTTATGCCTTAATTTAGCAAAAATTAAAAAAAATTGTTATATAGCTCCTGGTGGGGTATACTAAGTTTGGAAACACTAAAACAAACATGTTAGGAGCTGTGACCGATCCTCTCTAACCAAAATTACAATTACTGCTTAGTCATTTACAGTCATTGTCTAGCCTGCTGTTTTTATGTTTCTGTATTCATTTTATGATTGTAGATTTTTTTTATTCTAATTTCTGTACATTATTATAGAACAACCATCTTACCTGAGCTGCTGTTAACAACATTTACAGATTTGCTATTTAGTAGCCACATGGAGTGTTGTGGGCATACTCCGCAACCTGTGCAAAGGTCACTGTGCAGCGAGGGGGAGGAAGTGAGCTGCGTCCATCACTTATTGTGAATGATGGATGTGTGCTCTGTTATCTACCGCCAGCTTTATAACAGTGATGTTACCTCTTATTATACTCCTGTCTGTGTTGATAATGGGATCTGAGACGTGATCTCTACAGATCGGCAAGTGTAAGGGTAGATTAAATACAGCCCTAAGACTCAGTGACCAGTGTAAAAAAATGGCAAGACTTCAGAATTAATTTAAAACATAGATAATAACATGGACAATTAGAAGAAACCATCACTAAACATGTAGTAAAAAACATAAAGCTATTATAATAACTTTACAGAATAGGTCAATTTCTGACGATGCATTCATGTGATTATTGAATCTCTTGCTCTTACACCAGAGAAGGGACTTTGAGCCATTATTATCATCAAGTTGATGATTCAATTGCAGCCTCAAATAGTATCTTCACATATGGTGTGGTTAGTTCCTAAGGTTTCCTCCCCATGCTACAGTAATTACGAGAGACTTTGAACCCAATCCTAGTCAATGAGCCATTCCAGCATGTAATAATTAATCAGCCATGGTTCAGAAACTCCTTCCTGCAAAGCCCTACATTGTTCCCAGAACCCTGCTGAGGCCTGAGGAGCAATAAGCATGTCCACCAGGTATCACCAATCTGCCATAGATGGCTACTTAGATATCTTGAAAGAAGCAACTAAAAAGGATGTCAACACAGCAGATGGTGATGGGATGACTCCCACCATACTGGCAGCTTACCATGGACACCTGGATGTGCTGGAGCTGGTGTGTAACAGAGGGTAAGTAGATGGTGGTTCACAAGTAAAGTGAATGATTGATTCTGCCACCTGTGACAGGGTAGGATATATTAGGTGGCAGGGGAGCAGTCAGTTCTTTAAGTTAATATATTGGAAGCTGGAAAAAAGGGATAAGGATCTGAGCGACCTTGACAAGGACCACATTTTAATAGGTAGAAGACATAAGACATTCTATTAGGAATGCAATGCTAGCCTGCGGCTCAGATCATCCTAGTGGGCTCTACGACAGATCTGCTCCAGAGCCAACCAGATGTTTAACCAAATATATTGGCAAACAACAGAATTATCAGCATTTTTTTAGGTCTCTGAGATGATCAGCATATCATACTATGCAAAGCAGAGTTATGTTCTTTGCTGATATCTTTTGCCTAATGTCTTATGTCTTCTACCTATTAAAATGTGGTCCTTGTCAAGGTCGCTCAGATCCTTATCCCTTTTTTCCAGCTTCCAATATATTAACTTAAAGAACTGACTGCTCCCCTGCCACCTAATATATCCTACCCTGTGACAGGTGGCAGAATCAATCATTCACTTTACTTGTCGGGGGTTTTAATGTTATGGCTTATGGTTGTCTCGTTCAGATGGGCAGAGCCAGTAGAAAGAATGTTATATATGTGAACGCAATGACTCACAGAATTAGTTTTCAGGACTCTGTCCATTTATGCAGAAAAAGACTTGCAATGTTTCCCCGTCTGCGGCTGGTCTCTTCATCTTTTGTGACCTGGTTGATCAGAATGATGTGTACCAAGCTCATGGTGTGCTACTGATTTCCGCTTTATGTTAACAGAAGTCATTTTTATGGTTGTCTGTATTTTTCCATTTGCTGTTTCAACTCCTTAAAGGGTTTCTGTCACCAGTTTTGGGCATATAAAACAGGATGACATTTGCAATGTGCAAATGTCACCTGATGCCCAAACTGGTAATAATTTTTTTACTGGTGCCCCCGTTTTTGTAATAAATGAACTTTTGTAATATGTAAATTAATCTCACTAGGTGCAAGGGGCGGTAACCCTGCACCTAGGAGCGCCGTTTCCCTACCTTTATTCACGCCCCCTTTTCTTGTGATGGACAGGGCCAGGCAGCTCGCTCTATGTGCTCCTGGCCCTGTCCGTGCTGGAAATCCCGCGCCTGCGCCGTGCGGACTTCATTCGGCGCAGGCGCAGTGAGTGCCGATGGCTGCCGGGCTCCCGGCTTCCTCACTGCGCCTGCGCTGATGACGTCACAGTACACCCGGAAGAGAAGGCGGCGCAGGCGCAGTGAGGAAGCTGGGAGCCCGGCAGCCATCGGCACTCACTGCGCCTGCGCCGAATGAAGTCCGCACGGCGCAGGCGCGGGATTTCCAGCACGGACAGGGCCAGGAGCACATAGAGCGAGCTGCCTGGCCCTGTCCATCACAAGAAAAGGGGGCGTGAATAAAGGTAGGGAAACGGCGCTCCTAGGTGCAGGGTTACCGCCCCTTGCACCTAGTGAGATTAATTTACATATTACAAAAGTTCATTTATTACAAAAACGGGGGCACCAGTAAAAAAATTATTACCAGTTTGGGCATCAGGTGACATTTGCACATTGCAAATGTCATCCTGTTTTATATGCCCAAAACTGGTGACAGAAACCCTTTAAGACTCCCAGAGTACATTGCAAATGGTGAATTCCCGAAGCAGAAATTATGGAAGAAATCCACAAAATATAGGGGGCACTACCCATTTAAAAACCCGCAAAATGCCCTATAAACAGCACCAGTTTGTTCTGCTATGTGTGAAAGAGGTTAAGTAAAACCATACTTGAAATTTTTCAGGGAAAAGGTCTTCTATTTTTTGGGGGCCAGGCTCCTTTATATGCCATGGCACCACCCCCTTAGGCCTCTTCGACATGTCAGTGAATCACGGATGTGTGCTGTCCGTGGTATGGACCACTCCATCCACTCATATCCATTGACTTTAAAGGGGTTTTCCAGGATTTTACTACTGATCAGTATCTGATTCGGTGGGGGTTCGACACCCGGGCCCCCCGCCGATCAGCTGTTTGAGAAAACACTGGCGCTCCCATGAGCGCCGCAGCCTTCTCTTAGCTTTTCCTAGACCAGTGACGTCACGATCATCGGTCACGTGACCTAGGAGCAGCTGGGCCCCATTCAAGTGAATGGGGCTGAGCACGATACCAAGCACAGCCGCTATACAAAGTATGACGCTGTGGTAAGCTGCAAGAAGGTAGCGGCACTCACAGGAGCACCAGTACCTTCTCAAACAGCTGATCGGCGGGGGTCTTAGGTTTCGGACCCCCACGATCAGTAGTAAAATCCCAGAAAACCCTTTAATGTGTGGTTTTCCATGGACCGTGGGTCAGTGGTGACACCAGAGAAACATGCCCTATTTGTGTCTGTGATTATGGATCACTCATGCACATTATGGTCTATGGCTCTGTGAAAACTTTGGGCACAACAAAGATGCCATTCGCGTTTGTTTAGTAGTTTGCAAGGATTATTGCTAGGAGGTGCTCCAGAAACCAGTTGTACGTGGAATATGAGGGCAAAAAAAGGACAAAATGACCAAACATGGACTTTAATGGACATCTTCAAGCCACTGAGCATCTTGTCAAAGATGTGTGAAGGAGGTCTTAGGCTACTTTCACACTTGCGTTGTTAATTCCGGTACTGAGATCCAGCAGAGGATCTCAATACCGGAATTAAATGGATCCGTTTTGATTTTGCACATCAGGATGCATCCGTTCCATTAGGATGCGGTTGTGTGAAATTAAAACTGAAAAAAACGGATCAGGCACTAAATACATTGAAAGTCTATGGGTGACGGATCTGTTTTTTTAGTCTCCTAAAAAAACAGATCTGTCACCATTAACTTACATTAGTTTCAGTGCTGGATCCATTTTTTTTCCCGTTTTTATAACCGGACGCAAAATTACAGCTTGATGCAGTTTTGTGTCCGGTCACATAACTGAAAGCTGGTGGAACAGAAGACATCCTGATGCATCCTGAACAGATCATTTTCCATTCAGAATGCATGGAACAAAACGGAACAGTTTTTTGCCGGTATTGAGATCCTCTGCCGGATCTCAATACCGGAAAACCATAACGCAAATGTGAAAGTAGCCTAACCCTGTGTTTGCCTGCTTTGGTTGCGTCTGATGATGCAGCCTGGGCACCACACACAACTAGGGGCTAATCTTTGGGAGGTCCCAGGACGATCCCTTGGAATTCTGGAGATTTGAAAGGTCTTGAGTATGAAAGGTTTCCCTTTTTATTGGGAGCCTTCCAGATGTTACAGAACAGTTGGCACCTATGTGTAAAAGCCTATTTCGTTGCATCATACATGTATGGATCATGCAGCAGATTTTTAATGCAGAATCACACATTCATATGTGGGCTGTGTGTAGGAAGATATATATATATATATATATATATATATATATATATATATATATATATACACATATATATATATATAATTTCCTAAATGCCGAGGTGCACAGTATGGTATACTGGAGCTGCCATAGAGCTTTTCCTATAGTTTCCTAATCAGTATTCCCACAGTGTAATTATTTTCTTTTCCAGAAATGTGTATTCGGTGCATGTAATTAAGATGTCAGGATACCATGCTACAAATAGGAATGGTGGAAGCAGTAAACTCTGAGGGAGCAGCAATGCTAGAAATACCAGGTTCTCCACCTGCAAATGTGTGACAAGGATAATTTGATTTTCGCCTGCAGCGTTCTGTGATAACGCATATAAGAAAAGCTCTGTGCCAGTAATTGAGCCTCATAAATCACTAGATTGTGTTATGTAATGTTCCATAATGAGCAGTAAGACAAAGAAAGGAATTGTTTATGACATTTGTCACAATAAGACAGCCCAGTGTAGTGCGGAGGTTCACTTCCCTCAAAATTCTCCATCTCCATCCATTATACTATACTATTCATCATCTATCCATATTGTATCTATCTATCTATCTATCTATCTATCTATCTATCTATCTATCTATCTTGGGGACCACCCCAAGACAAAGCCACCACAAATCATCTGTGGTGGGAGAACAGTAGACTTTACTTATTTATTTGTTTGATTCATTTGTTGCTGTACTTTCTGTGTCTGGCTTCTACTTTATAATTGAATTTCTTCGGGGAACATGCATCCTTTGACGGGGACTTGGATGGCATGTATCAATACTGGTATTGTTATTTTGTACTTGCGCTTTAGTTCTGGTACTATTTCAGAATTAATGTGTATGCCCTATCTATACACATGGACTAAATTCTTGGTACCTTTCTGTTAATGAAAAAAATAACCAAAATCAAATAACTTGAAACTGACAAAAATAATAAAAAAAAAAATTACTAAACATCAGCTAATTAAAATTGAGCATTGCTTTTTAATTGTAGTTGAACAGAGTAATTAAAAAAACATAATGAGACTGGCCTGAACAAAAATGATGGTACCCCTAGAAAAGATTGAAAATAATTTAACCATAGGGACATGTTAAACTAAGGTGTGTCCTGTAATTAGTATCACAGGTGTCTTCAAACTTGTAATCAGTCAGTCTGCCTATTTAACAGGCCAAAAGTAGTCACTGTGCTGTTTGGTATTATGGTGTGTACCATACTAACATGGACAAAAGAAAGCTATGGAGGGAGTTGTCTCAGGAGATTAGAAAAAAATATGTTAAAGGTAAAGGTTATAAGAAATTTAAGGTCTAAGGGACTGTAGCCAACCTCCCTGGACGTGGCCGCAAGAGGAAAATTGATGACAAATTGAAGAGATGGATAATACGAATGGTAGCCAAAAGCCCAGACCAACTTCCAAAGAGATTAGAGGTTAATTCCAAGGTCAAGGTACATCAGTGTTCGACTGCACCATCTGTCTCTGTCTTAGCCAAGTGGACTTAATGGAAGACGACTAAGTAGGAAACCAATGTTTAAAGAAAATCATAAAAAAGCGAGACTGGAATTTGTCAAAATGCATATTGAAAAGCCACAAAGCTTCTGGGAGAAAGTCCTTTGGGTTGAGGAGACAAAACTGGTACATTTTGGCAAGTCACATTAGCTCAGATGCAAAAATGAAGCATACAAAGAAACCTTGTACCTGCTGTGAAACATGGAGGAGGCTTGGTCATGTTTTGCGGCTACTTTGCTGCATCTGGCACAGGGTGTCTTGAATCTGTGCAGGGTACAATGAAATCTCAAGACTACCAAAGCATTCTGGAGCGAAATGTCCTGTCCAGTTGTTAGAAATCTTGGTCTCAGTTGCAGGTCATGGATCCTCCAACAGGATAATGACCCAAAGCACACCTCTAAAAACATCCAAGAATGGAAGGGCAAAGCATTAGACTATTCTGAAGTGGCCTCTTATGAGCTCTGATCTAAATCCTACTGAACATCTGTGAAAGGAGCTGAAACATGCAGTCCGGAGAAGGCATCCTTCAAACTTGAGACAGCTGGAGCAGTCTGCTCAGGAGGAGTGGCCAAAATATCTGTGGACAGGTGCAGAAGTTTCATTGAGTTACAGAAATCACTTGATTGCAGTAATTGTCTCAAAAGGTTGTGCACCAAAATATTAAGTTAAGGGTACCATCATTTTTGTCCATGCCAGTGTCATTAGTTTGTTTTATAAATTGTTCTGTCGAACCAGAATTCAAAAGCAATGTTTGATCTTCATTAGTTGATGATTTTCAGTGACCATTGTGGATTTTTCTTTCTTTAAATGAAAAGTACCAACAGTTTTGACCACGTGTATATCTATGAATTAACATTGTCTAGTTTGCCCAGTTCACCTGTGCCTTTTTTTGTATGTCTGTTTTATTCTTTATTGTTTCTAACTCAGGAAAGGATAGGTTATTGAAATCAGATCGGTAGGGTCTGTCTGCCACCACCCGTGATCAGCTGCTTTAAGCAGAGTACAATCCATTGTACAGCGGCTGTGCTTGATCTTGCAGCACACCCATTCAACTGAATAGGACTGAGCTGCATAAAGGTCATGTGACTGACGGACATGAGGTCACAGGCCAAGGAATAGGCCGCAGTGGCGAAGTTCCTACGAACAGCTAATGTCGGGAGTTAGACCCCATCGATCACATACTGATATCCTGAAGAAACTAGATAAATATTTAAGGGGGTCATCTGGGAATTTGATATTGTTGACCTATCCTCAGGACAGGTCATCAATATCAGATCGGCGACGGTCTGCCTCTTGGGACCCATTCCAATCATCTGTTGGAAGAGGCAACAGCTGTCTATGAATGCTTAGGCCAGTGATGACACCGTACATCGGTCACATTGGCCTAAGCACAGCTCAGTCCCATTCAAGTGAATGGCTGTTGAGCAGCAGTACCAAGCACAGCCACTATACAATGAATGGTGCTGTGCTTGGTAAGCTGTGAAGAGACCGCAGTGCTCACCAGAGCTTCGATGAACAGAGTTCTCTTGAAACAAATCTTCCAAAGGAATAAAAGTAGAACATGGCACTCACATTCAGACCTTTTCATCTACTTTATTAAAGCATAAAAAAACAGCCTGGTGTGGAAAGACTTAGAGTGACAGCCGTTTCGTGCTGTCTGCCCTTTGTCTGGCTCCAGACACTCTAACCCGGTTCACACTAGGCTGGTTATTTTGCTTTAGTAAAGTGGGTGAAACGGTTGGATGGTAAGTGCCATGTTCTTCTTCTATTCCTTTGGAAGATATGTATTGGATTTTGACATAGAGCAGCACTGTGACTTTAAATGAAATTTAAACTTCCATGTGCTTGTGGAATTGTGGGGACTGAGATTTGAGCAATAGTGCCAGCCTCCTTCATTTAATCATTGAGCACCCATTCTCTTCAACAGCCAATCGGCAGGAGTGCCAGGAGTAGGACCCCTACCGATCTGATATTGATTGCCTATCTTGATGATAGGCCATCAATATCAAATTCCTAGATAGGAATTTGATATTCTCTTAAAACCCTTTTAATAAAGATGAATTATATTTTTTAACTGACCTCATTCACTGCTGTATTTGTTTCGGGTTGTCACGCTAGTATATGCATTTTGACAAAAACTATTACCGTGTTGGTTTCCTGCTTGGGTTAGCAAGTACATTGTAGTTACAACATGTAAGAATTTATATGACATGTGGTAAATGATAAAACCCTGGCTAATATGTACACATTGATATATGCTTTATAGCCCCTAAGGGCATAGAGATCATCCAAAGATACTGGATACAGTGTCTCTGCTCCTTAGCATGTAGTAGTAAAAGGGTTGTCCAACGATTAAAGGGGTTTTCTGGGATTTTCCTATTGATGGCCTATCCTTAGATCAGAGGACGTCTGAAGAGCTGCGACCTACTTGCAGCTTACCGCCATCCATTTGATAACAGCTGTGCTTGGCATCGCAGCTCAGCCCCATTCACTTTAACAAGACTGAGCTGCGCCTAGGCAGATTTAAAAGTTTTACCAAGTGGCAGGTCTCCTTTAAAAGAAAGGTCAGCATGTAGTTTAAATTGAATGGTTGTAGTCTTAAAGGGTTACTCCCATCTCAGCCATTCATGTCTGAGATTGTTATACTCATCCTACATGGTGGCCATAGATAGCCATGATTACAGAAATAATCAAGAGGGCTATGCTACACTGTTTCTGTAACCCCCATAAAAGTGAGATGCTCATACATAGCATCCTCTACATTACTGGTGGGACTCCATTCTTGAGACAGCAGCCACTCCCAGAGGTGGGAGCCATACCTATCGGACCTTTAAGTGTCCAAGGTCACTGCGCTCCAGTGAGAGCTGCAGTCTCTTCCTAGGCCGGTGAAGTCACATTCTTCAGTCACTTGGCCTAGGCAAAGTTCAGTCCCTGCGCTGCAATACGAAGCTCAGCTAGTTTACGAGGTATGGAGCTGTACTGAAGCATTGCTACCTCTTCACAAAGCTGATCAGTGATGGGGGTTGGAACCCCACCAATCAGATATTGATGACCTATCCTATCAAGATACTCTATTCCTGAGAAACCCCTTTAAGTCTTACATTGTGCCTTTTCAAATTACTGGACTGTCCATGTTATTCACAGACATGTTAAGTCCTCCAGAGCTATGAACACTCGTTGTAGTTGCTCTGCATAATTAGATGGGGATCATGACCCCCTCTATGAACTCAGTATAACAGGGTGCATTCAGATTTTTATTATTTTCTTTTTTGCACATGGGGGCAGCTATCTGGTCTGAGCTGCTGTAAACATAATTTCAAGATATGCTTTACAGTAGCCACATGGACCATAGGCACAATGGACATGAGATCTTCACTGTCTTCTGTAGGAGAGTTTTCTAGGAATGCTGTGTGCAGAGGTCATTGTGCAGGGAGGGGGAGGAGGTGAGCTGTATCCATTATCTATAGTAAATGATGGATCTTGTTTTATCTATACAGAGGTGCTATTTTTCATTGAAATTCTGTCTGTGATGATAATGAGATGACTGCTGAAAAGGAAGCTCTAGAGAAGAGGAAGTATACTAATGTTCAGCTTAGTGTGAAAATTTTAGGATTTGTTTTTAAAAAAATGTAGAAAGTAGCATGGAAAATAACATCACCATAAATTCTTAAAATTCTGTTCAAAATAAAAACTTGATTTAAGCAATAAGTCATTGTCTGATGACAGATTCCATTTAAGGGTAAATTCTAATGCTTCTTTGCATATCTGTTTTCCAGTGGAGATCCAAACAAAAGTGACATATGGGGAAACACACCCTTGCATCATGCAGCGGAGAAAGGACACGCTAACTGCGTAGCATTCCTAATTAATTTTGGAGCAAATATTTTTGCATTGGATAACCAGTTCCGTTCACCACTGGATGTGGCCATCATGAAAGACCGTAAAGAATGTGTCAAAATCTTGGATGGAGCCGCCAGTAAGCAAACATCCTTGAATCCTAAGAAAGTTGCTAGGTTAAAGGAACAAGCTATGAAAGACGCAGAACATAAGATCAAAGAATGTGAAAAGCTCCAAGAGAAACACCAGAGCCAGATGAGCAAAAACTTTCACAAGACTGGTACAATAAATTCATCGAAAGGAACCTTGTCAGGCTCTGTAGGTGCCCGGTTTTCCACACCATCGACCATCAGCACTTTATCCAGGAGTCTTAAGGACACCTTGCAACTCAAAGTAAGAAAGAAAGATAAAAACACAATGGATAGAGACACCATGAGCAATGTGATGTTTGCCAAAGATGAGAACACTAATGCCCAACGTACTAAGATCACAGATGTCTTCAGTGAACATGAAGAGGAAGATACAACCTCAGAGGAAAAAGAAAAGCAATCTATTTTTAACCGCCCTGGTCTTGGGAACATGGTTTTTCGAAGAAACCAGACGATGGGTACTACCACTGATTTTGATGAAATTTCCACACTTGAAGATGACATGGGTTTCAAAGTCAACAGTGAATTGTTTACACCAGAGGACAATGATGGCAACGAGAACGATAGCAACACAGATGAAAATGGGGCCTGGAATGTAGATGACATAGAACTAGATATTGGAGAAGAAAGTTCCTCTCTTCAGGTCTTCTTGGCATCTCAAGGCTTACTTGAATTGCATGCCACTCTTTTGAGAGAGAAAATTGATTTAGATTCTCTTATTATGTGTTCTAATGAAGATCTGCAGAGCATTAACATCCAACTTGGACCAAGAAAGAAACTCCTTAATGCAGTAGACAAAAGAAAAAATGTTCTGTACAAGCCAGGAGAGATCACAGATACAAAGCTATAAACACATTTCTGTAGGTGAACTCATAATTTTGAAGAGGGTATGAATGCATCAACGTATATACTGTGAAACCTCTTTAAGACAACCTCCGAAAATTGCATCACAAAATGGTATTTTATGGGGTGATCCTCTGAGAGAACGTATACAAAATGCTGGTTGTATGTTTAATGACACCAGCTCATGAACAAACACAAAATCATGAAAAAAACCAAATCACTACATTAATGATTACACAGTAGTCTATCTATAACTTTTTATTGAACCCTACCAAAGATTTGTAGTTTATGATGGTAATTTTGATTTTATGAAAGTTGGAGATCCACAGGTTAAAGAATAATACAGTATTGTATTATATACTTCTCAGACCTCTCTGTAAAATCCTCTGTGTGGCTCAAGTCTCCTAAGTTCCCTGGATTTACCTTTCTTTTTGTCATTTCTCAAGGTGACTCTGTCATCTTGTCAGTCACCAGCATGGCTCCCCTCTTTTCAGTCTCCAGCATGGTTCCTCTCTCCTCAGTCATCAGCACCATGTGCTGTCCACATCCACATGCCTGTTTCACGGCCCTGCAAAAAAGAAAGAACATGTCCTATCCTTGTCTGTTCTGAGGACAAGGATAGGACATTTCTTTTGAAGTTAAAAAAGAAAATGGCAGTATGCACACTGCCGGGATTTGTATTTTGTGAATTCGTGATTTGCGGACCACAAAATACTTACGGCCATGTGCATGATGCCTTAGTGCTCTCCTCTGAGTCCCTAGCATTGCCTCTACTCTGATTCTTCTCAGTATTGCTGAGAGAAATAGACCCTAGTTGCAACTGACTGGCTAGATAGATTTTTTTCTCCTGGACGTTTGGGGCCCACGATGAGGTCAGTCCAACCCTACTGTAAATGAGGAGGCCAAGAAAGATATTGAAAGTTTGGCAGCTTTCTCACCTCAGGTACCTCTTTTGAGTGATGCTAGGGAGGCTCGTCCCCCTACGCAGTCTGCCATTGGCTGCACCCCCCGCCATTGGATGTTTTGATCCGCACCGTGCAGGGATCATGAGCAAAGTGGGTGGCAGGTAGCAGATAATTGTGGCTTATTATCGGGGTTGGATAACCCCTTCAAAACTTGTTGTCACCAATCAGAATGTAAGGTGGGCTAGAGGACCACTGATGTGCAAAACAGAAAAATCTGGCCTTTATTGGGAGCAGTCCTCTTAAAGGGAACCTGTAACGGCAAACATAGTTGAAGAGCTGCAGGCAGCATGTTATAGAGCAGGAGGAACTGAGCAGATTTATATATACTTTAGTCAGTAAAAATTCAGTATCATATGTAATTTATTGATTTAAATTCCTGTAAATTCTGGGCTTTGAAGTCAAGAAGGCGGTCCTATCAGTGATTGACAGCCTTCCCTCTATGAGGAGGTCCTTTCAGTGATTGAAAGCATACCCTCTATGAGGAGGAGGTCCTATCAGTGATTAACAGCCTTCTCTCTATAAGGAAGTGGTCCTATGAGTGACTGACAGCCTTCTCTCTATGAGGAGGGGGTCCTATCATGGACTGACAGCCTTTCCTGTATGAGGAGGTTGTCCTATCAGTGATTGACAGCCTTCCTTCTTTGAGCAGGAGGTCCTATCAGTTATTGGCAGCCTTCCCTCTATGAGAAGGTGCTCCTACAAGTGACTGACAGCGTTCCCTCTATGAGGAGGTGGTCCTATCAGTGACTGACAGCTTTTCCTCTATGAGGAGGAGTTCCTATCAGTTATTGACAGCCTTCCTCTATGAGGAGGTAGTCCTATCAGTGATTGACAGCCCTCCCTATATGAGGAGGAGGTCATATCAGTGATTGACAACCTTCTTCTATGAGGAGGAGGTCCTATCAGTGATTGACAGCCTTCCTTCTATGAGGAAGAGGTCCTATCAGTGATTGACAGCCTTCCCTCTATGAGGAAGAGGTCCTATCAGTGATTGACAGCCTTTCCTCTATGAGGAGGTGGTCCTCTCAGTGACTGACAGCCTTGCCTCTATGAAGAGGTCCTATCAGTGACTGACAGCCTTCCCTCTATGAGGAGGAGGTCCTATCAGTGACTGACAGCCTTCCCTCTATGAGGAGGTCCTATCAGTGACTGACAGCCTTCCCTCTATGAGGTGGTTCTCTCAGTGACTGACAGCCTTCCCTCTATGAGGAGGTCCTATTAGTAATTGACAGCCTTCCCTCTATGAGGAGGAGGTCCTATCAGTGATTGACAGCCTTCTCTCTATGAGGAGGCGGTCCTATCAGTGACTGACAGCCTTCCCTCTATGAGGAGATGGTCCTATCAGTGATTGCCAGTCTTCCCTCTATGACTATGTATACAGAGGTATCTGTCAATCACTGATAAGACCACCTCCTTGACTTTAAAGCCCAAAATGAACAGAAATTTAAATAATGAAATACACGTTATGCTGAATATTTTCTTATAAAATTATATATCCATCTCCTGCTCTATAAAATGCTGCCTGCAGCTCAAACACTATGTTCAATGTGACATGTTCCCTTTAAAAAGCAGTCTTCAACAGTATAAAGTGTAATACAGTAATGTGAGTTGGTGCTAAGTTGGACCTATGGTTCTGTGGATATCCCATAAATATGTAAGATGGGAATACCTGTTTAAATATGGTAATAATAAGCCTGTCTGAATGGGGCCCTAAGTGTAAATTGTGACAATTCAGAACAGAAGAAAATAATAGTAATATTAATAGTATATTTATTGGTCAAGGTTAATATGTTTTTCCCTTGTTTGTCTGATAAATACCACTCTGTCATTTACTAAGATTATATTTATGCTTAAATGTGGCATGACGATGTAAACCAATTAACAATAAAAACTTCTGGCCAGTGTAACTGAGTAAATGTGATATCCGAAAAGTCCATGGGGAGTGCCAGGCCCAGTAATAAGTGAATGGTATCTAGGAAAGCTGACACTGGGCTTGAACTTTTCATAAAGTTCAAGGACACACGTGTCCTTTTACAGTATGTGAAGCCTTGAGTGCCTATGGTTCTCGGCAGTCAAGTATACAGTACATCCCTCTTACTGTCTACTCTCTGAATCCTCGCTATTATTTGTATGCGGTAGAATGATAAATATATCTGGCACATGGGTCGACTAGTTCATGTCCCCTTCTAACAATAAATGAACTGATAAAGAAGCAGCAACTTCCTTGTCTGTTCAGGACAAACCAGCATAAAAATAAATATTTCTTTATTCCATATGTCAAATCCAAGATAATGCAAAATAGATATAATAAATTTTAAAAACCTAAGTCCATATGATTTGTAAAAAGTATAGTT
This sequence comes from Rhinella marina, assembly GCA_900303285.1. Taxonomy (NCBI): domain Eukaryota; kingdom Metazoa; phylum Chordata; class Amphibia; order Anura; family Bufonidae; genus Rhinella; species Rhinella marina. Next base: position 1,480,332 of record ONZH01001400.1, on the reverse strand, counting down.
ACCTAGTTACATAGTTAATATGGTTGAAAAAAGACATAAATCCATCAAGTTCAACCAAGGGATAAGTGGGGATGCGAATCCCAGAAGGAAATGAGACTCAGATTTTTACACATTTTCATAAGAAATAATGTTATTAAATTTCAAGAATTCATCTAAACCCTTTTTAACACTGTCCACTGTCCCTGCTGTGACCAAGTCCTCAGGAAGTCTATTCCACAGATTCACAGTTCTTACTGTAAAGAAGCTTTGACGCTTCTGGAGACTGAGCTTTTTCTTCTCCAATCAGAGGCAGTGCCCTTGTCTTTTGAGGGCATTTTACATGGAATAGTTTTTCACTGTATTGTTTTGTACAACCCATTTATATATTTGTATAGGTTAATCATGTCCTCCCCTTAGATGTCTCTTCTCAAGACTAAATAAATGTATTTCTTTTAATCTTTCTTCATAACTAAGACCCTCCAGGTCCCTTAGGCTACTTTCACACTAGCGGCAGGCCTGATCCGGCAGGTGAAGGGTGCTGCCGGATCAGGACTGCCGCAGCGACATGTGTGGAGCCGGAACCGCACTCCGGCCCCACACATGTCACACAGTACATACATACATACAGACACACACACATATACACAAATACACATACATACTTACATGCTCCCGGCAGGTCTTCAGAGCGCCGGAGGAGCAGGACGGCTCGCACAGGTGACGATTCCCCACAGCGCCCTCTGCTGGGCGCCTGGTGGAATCGTCATCTGTGCGCGCCGTCCTGTCCCTCCGGCGCTCTGAAGACCTGCCAGGGAGCATGTAAGTATGTATGTGTATTTGTATGTATATATGTCTGTGTATGTTTATGTGTATGTCTATGTCTATATGTGTGTATTGTGTGTATGTGGTGACGGATCCGTCATGAACTCCATTGAAAGTCAATGGAGGGCGGATCCGGTTACCATTGTGGTCACACTAGACGGATCCGCCCCCATTGACTTGCATTGGGGGTCATTTCGGATCCGTCTTGGTGCGGATGCCTGGGCCGGAGAGCAAACAGCAGCATGCTGCAGTTTGTTCTCCTGTCTGAAGATGGAACGGAATGCTTTCAGGAGCATTCCGTTGTCTTCAGTTCAGTTTTGTGCCCATTGACAATGAATGGGGACAAAACTGAAGCGTTTTATTCTGGTATTGAGCCCCTATGACGGAACTCAATACCGGAATTTTAAAACGCTAGTGTGAAAGTAGCCTTATCAGTTTAGTCACTCTCCTCTGTACTTTTTCCAGCTGCAGAGCGTCCTTTCTATGGACTGGTGCCCAGAACTGAACTGAATAAGAAACATTAAATAGGGAAATATTAAATAGGGATTTTTCTTCTTGATGGTATTGTTGAAGTCCATTCTAAAAACTATTTTTGATTTGGGAATGACTATTACCTACTTGCAGCTGCAGGAAACTTCGATGGGATCCTCTGTAGCTCCAAGTTTTGCTTAAAATATTTTTAAGGATTTTTTTGGGAAAATTTGTATTTTTTTCCTTTTACATTGTTACACATCTGTTCACTGTTCACTATAGTAATCTGTGTGGACCGGTTGATGAATATTGTGGTTGTATACCTAGGGCCATGTGTCCATGTGGTAGTGCACATCAATCTGTCCTAAGTTTGGTGGCCACGGTTACTTGTAGGTGTGAACTGTACCCTGTAACTTCTATCTCTTCTCTGTTTGTGTCTGTATGAAGGAGTACTGAGTACTGAGTGTCTGTTCACTGTGTGTCTTATATTATTCTGTGCGGCCTGGTTGCCATACATTGTGGATGTGTATCTAGGGCTATGTGTTGGCTGTTGGTGTCTGTGGTGCTGTGTCTGTGTGTTGGGCTGCCCAGTACCATGGGGGCTTAGCTTGACAATAGGGGTGCTCTTGGACTGCTGGGTCACTCCTCCTGCTGGTGTGGTATTGCGGCAGTGTCGGTCACCATGTGGCACTGCACCAATTTAGAGTAGGTACGGTTGTAGAGGCAACCTAGGCGTAGTGAGTGGGCCTATGGATTTTGATCAAAACGTATACCAATGCCTCGTGTACACTATGTAGATTAGGACTTGGAATACCATTATTTACACTGAGAAGTGATCTGATTTATTCTGAGAAGCAATTATTGATCAATGCATTGCATGAGGATATGTGATCCATGCTTTTTTCTCTTTTTTTTGAACTGTTTCAATGTCTGTTCACGGTGTGGGGTGGTTGCTGTACATTGTGGATGTGTATCTAGGGCAGAGATCTCAAACTCGTGGCCCTCCAGCTGTTGTAAAACTACAACTTCCATCATGCCAGGAGAGCCTACAGCTATTGGGGCATGCTGGGAGTTGTAGTTTTGCAACAGCTGGAGGGCCACGAGTTTGAGATCCCTGATCTAGGGCCATGTGTTGATGTAGTAGTGCACATTCACCTCTGTTGTTTGCATATTGGATTACTTGTGGGTGTGAACAGCGCTTTGTGACTCCATTGGGGTTAATTCCCCAGTTGGTGTCTGAGGCTGTTCCTACTGTCCAGACACTGGATGGTCCTGCTGTTTAGTTCCTGAGTTCTGTCTGTTTAGGGAGAAGTCTGAAGCTTGTGGCCAGACCCTGGCTGTGCAACAATGTCTGCCTATGAAGCACATAGCCTGTTCCTGAACCACGATCCTTGTATCTGCCAGTTACTGACAAGTGTGTCTGGGTTCCAGAAGTTATTGCCATGTCTGATTGCTATTTCTTGTATGTTTGGCTTACAGAAGTTACTGCCATGTGTGCATGGTCCTTGCAGTTTTTACTGTTTGGACTGGTCTTTTGTATGTCTGGGTTACAGGAGTCATGATCCAAGTCCGAACAAGTTCTAAGTACATATCTCTGTACATCTGGGTTCCAGAAGTCATGCTCCAAGTCTGAACACGTTCCAAGTCCATGCCTCTGTTTGTCCTGCCCTGTAGGTCAGCTACCTTTTGTCTGGATTTCAACCTTGTGGTGATTTCCAGTTTTAGGCACAGTGGTTCCACAAAATCCATAACACACATATATGAGCCATGTAGTTAGATGGCTTAGACTTGTGGATGATATTTTCCTATCATGGAGTGGCACAGAAGAGAAATTGAGTCAATTTGTAGATTTTTTAAATCAGTGCCATGAACATATTAAATTTATCCCAGAATGTAATAAGGATTCAAAATCATTTTTGGAAGTTATAGTTATGAAAAGAGAGAATAAGTTTGAGACCGAATTGTTTGTGAAAAGTACTGACAAAAATAATTTGCTTCATTTTACAAGTCATCATACACCACATGTGTTTAATAGCCTAGCTAGAGGAGAATAAATTTGCAGTACGCCTGAAATGTTAAAAGAAAATAGGAGAAAAATATGTAGGAAGTTTGTGAAGAAAGTCTATCCAGAAACAATGATCAGGAAGATTAGTCAGATCTAAGACAGGAGCACAGACAAGAGGAAGAGAAGAAGAATATGGTTGTATTATAGAATACATACTGTATTATAGACATACAGGGAAGATCAAGAGAAGCTTAGATGGTAGTGGTGAATACTGTAGAATGATTCGAGATATGCTGTTTGTTTACAACTAAACAAGAATTGATGGAAGAAAAGGCAAAACAATCAATAACTATTTAATTAGAGCTGACATGAACAATGTAAAAGAAAAAAACATACCACAGGCAAATAAGGTTGAAGACTGTAAAAAAAGCTGAGCTGCCAGCATTGTAATTCAATTATTAAAGGGGACCTTGTGTATCATCTGATGAGTGGCAGAAATATAAAATTAAAAAAATTTTGTACGTGATACTAGATCAGTTGTCTATCTGTTAAAAGGTCCTTGTGACATGGGATATGTCGGCAGGGGCAGACTGGTGACTTAAAGGGGTTGTCTCACTTCACTAAGTTGCATTTATCATGTAGAGAAAATTAATACAAGGCACTTACTAATGTATTGTAATTGTCCATATTGCCTCCTTTGCTGGCTGGATTCATTTTTCCATCACATTATACACGGCTCGTTTCCAGGGATTGCGGCCACTCTGCAATCCATCAGTGGCGGATATCAATGTCTAGCCAGGTTAAAGGGTTTGTCTCATCTCAGACAATCGGGGCATAACGCTAGGATATGCCCCCATTGTCTTATAGGTGTGGATCCCACCTCTGGGACCCGCACCTATATCGAGAACGGAGCCCCGCAAGATGGTGACTGGAGGACTCTGGTCCAGCCACCACCAATCGGTCTCCCCATAGAAGTAAATGGAAGTGCACCGCGCATGACCGGCCACCGCTCCCATATATTTCTATGGGCCAACGGAAATAGCCGAGCCAGCACTCTGATATTTTCGGTGGCCCCAGAGCAAATGAATGGAGGGCGGCTGTGTGTGATCAGTGCGCACTCCACCACTTTCGGGGCTCTGTTCTCAGTATAGGTGCATAATGGGGAAATATCCTAGCAATATGCCCCTATTGTCTGAGATGAGACAAACCCTTTAACTGTGGGAGACATGTATGCTACACGCAAACTGAAACCCACACGGATCCATTCAGTAACTGCTTTAAAATTTTCTGGATTAGGCCTCATGCACACAAACGTATTTTTGGTCCAATCCACATAAAATGCACACAGACCCATTTATTTCTATGGGCCCACAAAAAACACGGACAGCACACAGATGTCATCCCTGTGCCATCCACATCCATGTGCCTGTTCCGCAAATTATAAAACATGTCCTATTCTTGTCTATTTTGCGAAAAACAATAGATAGTTCTAGTAAAGGGAGTGATAAAATTGTGGCAGGTATCCGTATTCTGCGGATCGCATAATGGATATGGTCATGTGCAGGAAACCTTATATGTGATGATGAGATTGAAACGTGCCGGATAAAGGAAATGCATACATTGTGTATGAACGCCGTCACTGCCTCATTATTAAAATGTCAATTCTCATTAATGCAGCCATATGTATACAGTAAATAGTAAAAAAATGAATACATAAATGCATTTTTCTATTAATAATGTATCAGCATACATTATTAATAGTTCAGCATATGTAAATAGAATGGGAACTTTTCATGTATTAAAATGAGGAAGTACCAGGAAGTATAAATCTGTGAAGGATTTCACAAACTTAAAGGGGTTCTTCTGGAATTAAGAAAATGAAAATACTTAAATATTACTTTATTATAAATATATTCCCAAACACCCCCTTCATTAACTATAATGGTTCATTTTGTCTAGGGAGCGATCATCAGGAGAAATAAAATGGCTGCCGTCCTATTAGTACACACAAAACCTCTCCTAATCACACAGCAGGACAAGTTACTTCACAACACTGAGGTAAAGAGCTGCCTCTTTACCTTAGTGGATGTACTTCACGAGACGAGTTCATGGACAGGATAGACTGTGGTAATGGAGACTGCATACAACCTCCACCTCCTCTCTGTACTTCATGTCTCCTCATGAACTCCATTCTTATAGAGATTCAACTGAAGATCTTATCATCTGTATTCAGGATCATAATTCCTGACAAGCAAGAGACGAAGATGAGGCAGCTCTGGTTCTCCCGTGTAATTGTGAGGACTAGTAGCATGGCAGCCATTTTGTTTCTCCTGATGATTGCTCCCCAGACAAAATGAGGTATTATAACTAATGAAAGGTATTTGTTAATATATTTATAATGAAGTAATATTTAAGTATTTTCATTTTCTTAATTCCCAGAGGACCCCTTCAGCAAATGCCATTCATCATGTAGGCAAAATTAATACAAGGCACTTACTTTATTGTGACTGTCCATATTGCCGGATTCATTTTTCCATCACGTTAATTATACACTGCTTGTATCCAGGCACAGCGATCGACTGAAGTCCCTTGGGCCCACCAGAGGAAATTATCCTGAGGGCCCACCCTCTGTGTATATAGGATCCTCTAGTACTCTGTTGGGCCAGCACTCCAACTCTATCCAGTGGTTACGATCCCTGCTGCAGCACAGATATGAGGTGACCGGAATGGGAGCTGCTGCACATGTGTACCTAAGTGCGCTCTCACAGTCCCAGCCACTGAAGAGGCTGGCGCTTTTTCCTATAGTGTGCAAGCACGACCAACACTGCTGGATTGCAGGGTGGTCATCATAACCCTTGGATAAGAGCAGTGTATAATGTGATGGAAAAATGAATCGAGCCAGCAAAGGAAGCAATATGGACAATCACAATACATTAGTAAGTGCCTTGTATTAACTTTTTCTACATGATAAATGCAATTTGCTGAAGTGAGAGAAAACCCTTTAAGGCAATTTCACAGTACTTGATATCACAAGTACTGTTAGAACCTGGACAATAAATGTAGCTTATTGCTCACAATGAAAATCAGAACGGTGGTCAACTGAATAAGATCAGATTTGTCACAAAACCACTTCTAACATACGGGGCATTAAAGTAAATAACCCTGTCGATCTCCGAGCTCTGTTCAATAAATGAAAAATTAAATTACATGTTGATTTATGCAACCTATTAGTAAGTAACATCAATTACTGTTGCTCTTTAATTAGAGAGTGGAATACCTATGCGATTGCTGAGGTCTATCCATTAGGCAGTGTCAAAATCCCTCGGCATTTCACTTTTCCAGTCCACAACCACAGCGAGTCATCAGTTACATTGACGTAAGCCATTTTTGATCTATGGCCGACTGATCACGGTTAAGAAAAGAATTACAATGTTAATGTCATTTGTATGAGAATGGCACGAGGCAACAAGACAGCCCCTCACGAAATAAAACATTTTAATTCATCTATAGGGAGAGATATATTGCTAAGATGAGAATGGGAAAAATGGAATATTTTAAAACGGTAGTAGAAATCCCCCGTAATAGAGCGTTTCTTCTGACCACACATAAGTTGATGGGTTTTTTTCATTTTATTCCCCATTGATGATATACAAATGGGTCTTTAAAAAATTGGAGGGTTCAGATTTGTTTTTGCAGAGGCTAAGGCTACTTTCACACTAGCGTTTTAGTTTTCCAGTATTGAGTTCCGTCATAGGGGCTCAATAACGGAAAAGAACGCATCAGTTTTGTCCCCATTCATTGTCAATGGGGACAAAACTGAACCGAACAGAACGGAGTGCTCCAAAATGCATTCCGTTCAGTTTAGTTGCGTCCCCAGACCAGAGAGCAAACTGCAACATTTTGTATTTTGCTTTCCATCCTGGGGATCCGGAGCAAGACGGATCCGTCATGACCCACAATGCAAGTCAATGGGGACAATGCAAGGCAATGTTAAAGATAATACAACTGGATCCGTTCAGAACGGATGCAGATTGTTGTATTATCAGTAACGGAAGCGTTATTGCTGAACCCTGCCGGATCTAGCAAAAATGCTGGTGTGAAAGTAGCCTAACCAAGAAGTATCAACAGGGATAAGCACTGTTAATGAGTGTGACGTATACTGCACCGGTAAAAAAAAAGACTGCCGCACCGCATGTATGGTATAAAGCGGGGATGCTCAAACTGCGGCCCTCCAGCCAGGGGTGCACCACCAATGAGGCCAGGTGAGGCAGCACAAGGTAAGGGCAAGAGGGGGGGGCAGCCGAAGGGCTATGGGCAATGAGCGCTTTTATTGTGGCAAGAGGTTAGGTTAAGAAATTGGCGGGGGGGGGTGCCCTTTCAGTTTTCATCTCAGACAGCAGAAAGCCTAGGTGCACACCTGCCTCCAGCTGTTGCAAAACTACAACTCCCAGAATTCCCTAAGAGCTGTAGGCTGTGCAGACATGCTGGGAGTTGTAGTTTTGAAACAGCTAGAGGGTCGTAGGTTGGGTATCCCTGGTATAAAGATATCTCCCCTATATACAATGTATAGGTTAGTATTTGGTGAATGTGATAAAAAGACAAGTTAGGTCTTTCTATAGCTGAGAGGGGAGAGGCAGTCCTATAGTTATATTAAAGGATTTATTAAATCGCTAAAGGAAAAAAAAGCAATACTTATCTAACCGCTGCTGCTCAGCAATACTTCAGCAATACTGCTGCTCCCGTTCTGCTGCTTCCTGGATCCACTCGTTGAAAAAAAAGGGTCAGAATAGCTTAAAGGGGTTTTCCTGGATTTTTGTATTGATAGCCGTGTTCTCAGGAATATGAGATTGGTGGGGAGCCAACTCCCGGTAGCCCCCTCCACCCCGATCAGCTGTTTGAGGAAACCTTTGCCTCCTTGCAGCTTGCCAAGCACAGCACTATCCATTGTATAGCGGCTGTGCTTGGTATCGCAGTTCAGCCTCATTCACTTAAAGGGGTTGCCCCACAAAAAATATTCTACAGTTTTCAAACCAGCACATGGATCTGAATCCTTTTGTTATTACATATAATTAAAAATTTAGCATAGCCATTGAGTTATTCAATAAAATGTATCTGTATAGCGCCACCTGCTGTTTGTTTTTTTTCTTATTTCTTTGTCCTGTTCACTGAGATGGCTGCACATGCTCAGTTTCATCCTTCAACTGCCTCCTGAGCTGTGATAGGTAGAGCATGGACACACCCACAGAGCTGCAGCAGAAAAGACACTCCCCTTGAGCTGTCAGCTTGATAAAAATCTAGCAGAACAATGAATGGGGAGATCTTTGGATCCATGTGAGGTACAAGGCTGATTCTAGCTTTGGTAGAAAGAGATTGTAGTCATGTACTATATGATGTCTGATTTTCATTTTTTACATTAATCATGGAATAACGCCTTTAAAGGAGCTGTTCGGACATATCTCCATCTTCACCTCTCAGGCCCCCCGATACGAGAATCAGAGCTTTTTCATGCTACGCTGCTCTCCTTCACCCTGCACGATTAGGCATTTTTTGGAGGCAGAGGCTTCTGCCTAGAAGTGAGCCTGGTGACATCACTGGCAGTAATGGGCGAGCTTTAGCGCTGCCCTAGCCTGTAAAATGGCTAGAACAGTGCTAAATCCCGCCCATCACAGCCGGTGACGTCACTGGGTACACTGCAAGGTGGAAGCGTCCACCTAGCAGTGTGACAATTTAAATAAAAGAGCCCGGGCCTTCGTGATGCAGCGCAGGTCAAGGGAGAGCATATAAGGGGGGGCCTGAGGGGTGAAGATGGGGATATTTATGGATTCAGCCCTGAACCCGGACAACCCCTTTAAATGAAACTGAGCTGCATCTAGGTCATGTGACCAATGAATGTGACGTCACTAGTCTAGAAAGAGATAAAAGAGCTCACACATCCCGCGACCTCTTCGTAGGCCATCAATATGAAAATCCTGGTACTCACCTTCTGTTATTATACTTCCTGGGTCCCTCACATGTCTGTACGTCCTGTCCATGCTGACATATTTAAAATTTTACTAGCCGAACAACCCCCTTAAAGTAGAGAGTTGGTGCTGCTTTGCACCTTTTTTACCCCAAGGATAGCAATAAGAAATGGTTCAAGCCGTCCACCAGAAGATTTCCAAAATCAGGACTGAGTGTGGAACTATGGCACCAGATCCTGGGCCCCATAGACACGGGATAACCAGTCTACATGGCACATGTACCACTGTAGCAACAGTTTTCAGTAATAATTAGAGACTGATCCTGCATTGTTTACTTCTTTTTCATTAGGTTTTATCAGTTTGCAGCCATATTTTAATCAGACCTTAGTTTCCTGTGCTAGATATGGCTTATCTCACCCTATGACAATTCTGGCAATGAATTACATTTGCTTTAATGTGCTTTAATCCAATCATTTCTGGCAGAAAACAGCCAGAACAAACAATAAATATTCACTCAAATATTTTTTTTTCTCCAGTTAATTTTTATATTTAACAAATACATGTATTATCATTGAAATGAATGGAAACGGTATGAGGAGGCGTCTTTATTCCCAGTTCTCACAGGGGCTGTCATGTGTACTAATTGAAGTAGACGAAGAAGGTAAACATGAATGATTATGACTAGAGATGAGCCAAGTTCTTCAAATTGAAAAAAAAAAGTTTAGCACGAAGCGTATTTCTTTGTAAGCAGTGTGCGCAATGATGGGGAATGGTGATTGCGCATCTCCCCGTCATTAAACCGCTCAGTAGCCGCGTTCATCGCTGATCGCTGCATCTGAAATTAATATTAAAGGGGTGTTCCCATCTTATATAATGGGGGCATATCGCTAGCATATTGCCCCCATTGTCCCACCGTTGGGACCCGCACCTATATCGAGAACGGAGCTGGGAGCGCTGTGCCTGGGGGACCCTGGGTTTTCCGAGGTCTGGCCACCACCAAGCGCAGCTCCCCGCTGCTCCCATAGAAACGGGAGCGTACCACGCATGCGCGGCCACCGCACTGATTCATTTCTATGTAGCCGACGGCTATTTTTGGCGCCCCCATAGAAATGAATGGAGGGCGGCTGCGCATGCACAGTGTGCCCTCCTTCACTTTTGGGGCTATGTTCTCAATATAGGTGCGGGTCCCAGCGGTGGGAACCGCACCTATCAGACAATGGGGGCATATCCTAGCGATATGCCCCCATTGTCTCAGATGGGAATAACCCTTTAAGGCCTCTAAGGGTAATTGTAATTACCTTATCCATTGGAGCACGAAGAGGCCGCCGTGGCCATCTTACTTGAAGATCCCGCAGGGTTAGTGATGATATCAGCCTGGCCGGCGTGGTGACATCATACATCACCGTGCACGATATTTCATGCGGGATCGTCAAGCAAGATGGCCACGGCAGTCTCTTTGCGTTCAAATGGGTGAGGCAAGTATGATTTTTTAAATTTCTTACCATTTTCAGGGAAAATTGATTAGTTGCCATGAAGCACGAGGAAATTCGGATTTCCCTGAAATTAGGATCAAAGTCCACTTCCGATATTTTGATTCGCTCAGCTCTAACTTCGACAGTAACATACACACCATTATTACACATTCTTAAAGGGGTCGTGCAGTGCAAAGATTTTGGTGATCTATCCTGAGGATCAGATGGGGGTCTGACTCCTGGCACTTGTGTCGATCAGTTTTTTAACAGGATAATATCACTTGTGCGAGCGTGGCTTCCACTTTCAAAATTGTCTGAGCGCTGTCTCCTCCTTAGAGTTGGCAAAGTGTAAGGCTAGATGCACACGTCCTTTAAAAACGAATAAACTGTCAGTTTTTTTTCACTGATGCCTTTCGGAAACGGACATTAAAACATTAAAAACGGATCCATTCAATTGTATGGGGGCAGTTGGTCAGTGAAAAACAGACAAGATATAAAATGTCCGTTGTTCACTGGCCTTTGAAAAAAAAAAACTTCCATCACACGTCTGTTTTTCACTGTGGTGTTTATGTAGCCTAATGACAACTGCTCGCTCCATTTACTTAAATAGGATGGCCAGCTCTAATGACACTGTGCCACCTCTATAAGCGAGACGATGCGCAGTTTTTTGAAGTGGAAGCAGTGCTCGCACAAGCACCACTATCCCTTCAGACAGCTAATCTGATATTGATGACCTATACATTTGCACTGCACAATCCCTTTAATGTAACCATGCTCGTGCAGCCCTTGATCCTCAAAGCTGTAATCTAATTGGTGCAGGCTAATCCATGGGACAGACCAAGGGATTGTGCATTCTTTACCCTATGCTTCCCTGGAAGAAGGCATGGACTTTGCCACAATGAATCTCCTGGTGACACTTACGCAGATTCGTTTTGGATTGATAGCAGTAATGTCACAGTAGCAAACGTAATCCAATAACGTGCGTGCGGCAACAGATGGTTGGCAGAAATACCAGGGCCAAAGAGAATAACAAAGTCTAAAGCAAGTCAGAGCCATAAAACCACAAGTGTTAGCAATCCAAGGCCAGAGAGAGTAATAAAGTCTTTAACAAGCCAGAAGGGCTCATGCACACAATCTTATGTATTTTGTAATCCGCAAAAAATACGGATGACGACCCTGTGCATTTCGTATTTTGTGGAACAGAACAGCTGGCCCCTAATAGAACAGTCCTATCCTTGTCCGTTATGTGGACAATAATAGGACATGTTCTACTGTTTTGCGGAACGGAAATACAGAAATTGAATGCACACTGAGTAACTTCCTTTTTTTTTTTTTTTGTAGACCCATTGAAATGAATGGTTCCGCATAGGTTCAGCAAAAAACAGAACGGACAGGGAAAGAAAATAAGTTTGTGTGCATGAGACCTTAAAGGAGGAGGGAGGAGAAGGAAGGGTAATGTCTGTATATAATTCTATACAGGTTGGGTGACCGAAAAAAACTCTTCGAAGTATTTACATTAAATACAGTATTAGACAACAAATAATTATGTAATAAATGAATTCTATGGTTTATTGCTGTCAAAGAAAGATGTACCGTTATGACATGTGTAGCATATTCATGTCACTGACACGTTATTATTATTAGAAAATCATTTTGATGTGCTATTTTCTGGCATATTACAGCTACCAGGCAACAAATTATATTTAATTAGACAGCGAAACAATGGTGTTTAACATTTGTAGTAAAAATATGATTATACAAGAATAAAAAAGAAAAAAAGCAGAATGACAAAAAAAAAGCCTGTAAAATATGCTGACTAGAAACATTGTATACGATTACGCCTAGAACTAATGCACATTAGTCTTTATTTAGTTCCTTTACTTGATATCCAGGAGTCATAGACCAGTTTGGCTGAGACGGTGTCTTCAATGGCCATGCCTGAAAGGAGAGACACAAAAAACAATCATTGTAAGAAGCAAAGGACATTAAAGGCTTAAAGGGGTATTCCACTTATGTAAAGTTATCCACAGGATAGGGGAAACTATCAGATCGGAGGGGGTCCTGCTGTAAAACCCCAGAGTGGTATTACCATTTCTACACCCTGCTACTATCGTTAACTGCTAACCAATAATGGCATCTGTGTTGCAATGAACCTGATATGTTCATGTAATGTTCCTAGTTGTCCAGCAGATGGCAGTGAAGATCTGGCAGGTGGAGAGAGAGATCGTTAGATAGAATGGAACTTACCATTCCATTCTCCCCCTTTTGGGCAGAAGTGGGCTAGTTCTGCTTCCTACCAGAAGGGAGAGTTGCAGTTCTAGTTTATTCCGGTCTAGTCTAGACAGTGGAACTGAGAAGACATGAAAGATGTAGCAGTGAGGGGAAAGTTCCACCTCCTGCAGCAGAAGTCTCAAAAGGGAAGTAGCTAATAGAGCATCATGACTCCTTACAGATATACACAGTGTCACTAGGGGGTTCAGCAGCCAAAAGCACCCCACTCCAGAGATATCAGAACAGTCCTAAACTCCATCTACCAGACTAAAGCCGAGTTTAGCACAGAAGAGAGAGAGAAAGCAGAGTTATCAAGTTTTCCTGCCAGTTTCTTCCAAAGCCTGATGGAACCAAGAGAAAGCCTGAAGATTTTCTGGATATAAGTTGATGCAAGTAAAGCTGTTGAACTTTATAAGATTCTGGACTCTACTTATTCTCCACCATTACTCATCCCCTTTATTGCTTGAGAGCCTAACCCTAGGGAGCGATGGTATCCAGGTAAAAGAACCGTAACACACACAGAAACTATTAAGGGCTGCACCATACCACTCAGCATTCTGATAAACCTGGGAAACAATCGGCTCTGATGGGCAGCACGTTGCACTGCTAATGAGACCCCCACTGATTCCGAGAATGGGGACCCTGTACCCCATGGAGATGTCTGAGATGAACACAGCATCCAGTCAGGCATACGCCCTGCTGCTCCATTCATTTCTATAGGAGTTACGGAGTACAGTGCTTGGCTATATGTTGGAACCAATTAGCAGGAACCACAGTCTTAATGTAGATGTAATGTATTCCCACAAATTTTGCAGCTCAGTGCTTGTCTAGTCTGTTTTGACCAGAAGCCTGTTAAGAAGGTGTTGGCGAGCCAGCCAGGCACAGCAGCAAAAGGAAACATTATGCAACCATTCCTAGATCATTGAGGAAATGATTATACTTTGTGTTGCTCAGTAGATTTCTAAACAGGCAGAGGTTGGGTGACAATAGGGGTCATCTTCTACTACCACTTCCACATCTACTTCCACTCTCTGTCATTGTCCCTCAAGGCTAAGTCCTAGGACCATTATTCTTCTTCATTTATACCTTCAGTCTCGGACAGCTCATAGAGTCCCATGGCTTCCAGCACTGTGTCTATGATGATGACACTCAAATGTACCTCTCTGCACCAGATGTTACTTCCGTGCTATCCAGAATAACTATCAGATATATCTTTCTTCTTCTCCTCTCACTTTCTAAAACTCAGCATTGAGAAAAGCAAGAGAAATCAGTATTAGGCCAGCTCACTGATTCAATTGATATGCTTCAGGAGTCAAATATGCAGAAAAAATCCTATACCCTTAATGCATACCTGAGTTTTGAATAAAAAAGTTTGAATACTGGCTGTGCTTCATTGTTCAATCATGTCTTTTTGGTCTTCCCCAGCCAAGTTATCCCCCTCTTTGGCTGCACAGCTAGATGCATTTCTCTGACAAGCAGGGGGCATCTCCTTCTGTGGAATCTGCCAGTACTGCATTGCAGTGATCTCACTTCCCACTACGTTTGTTTCCAACTAGGTACTGTAGCTTAAACAACAAATAAAGAGAGTGAGAACGGACTTACAGAAAGGCAGGATGCATCTCTGATCTTCAAAAGCTCTGTAGAGGCAGTGCTTCTATCAGGCTCAGGATCTTAGCTAGCTCTTACATGCCCCCATTTACTGTAAACCTCTGATGGATAGATCTAACCTAACAACAGGCAGTGGACTGCAAATTAGGTGAGAGCCTAAAGTCAGAACCTTAGTGGCCAGGACTTTACAGCTTTTTTCCAGTGGATGCTAAATTAAGCTATTTAGAAATTTGCTAATTAGACCATTCTGTATTAAATTAAATTGTGTGAAGGTACAATGACTCTTCAACTTTTTCCACCACCCCCCCCCCCACACACACACACACACACACACATACACACACTATAGACCTATCAATTAACAGTGGACAGTTCCACACTTACTCCAGTCTCATAAGTCTGTTCCTTCGGAATAACATTTTATTCTGCCCTGTCCTTCAAGCTGCACTATCACTTGCTGCCTCCAGCTCAAAAGCATTTTGAGTATCTGCTTTTTCCTCAATCCTGAGTCAACAAATGTGATGCCACATGCCCTCATCATCTCCTGCATGGACTACTGCAACAATCTTTTCTGAAGCCTCCCATATAACACACTTGCGCTGCTCCATCTGTTCTGCTAACCAGATATTCTACCTCTCCCATTCTTTCTTCTTCACCTCTCTCCTCTGACAATCCCTTCACTGGTTCCCCATTGCTCAAGGAATTCAAAATATTAACAACTTTGTTCTCCTCTTGTCTGCCCCTCACACAAACATCTCCTACACTTCTCAAATGCATCCCCCATACTCCGGAACTTCCCCAGGCTATCTCCCACCATACAAACTGTCATGAGCAACCTTAAAACCGCGCCAAAACAGTGTTCTCCAGCTCCCCCGGCGGATATCGGGAAAGCCGGATGCATTGTGAAGCAGCTTCAGTCCTCAGGGCAGGGCTCCATAGGAATACATTGTATTTCTCATACACTCCAATGCTATGGGAACTATTAAATAAGTTAAAAATATATGTATTTAAAAAAAATTTGAAAAATATAAAAATTCAAATCCCCCCCCTTTCCCCAAAATGAAAATAAAAAATATAAAAAAAATAAACATCATGGGCATTGCCACGTGAAAAAAAAATGCATGTACTATTAAAGTATAAAAATATTTATCCTATATGGAAAACGGTGAAACATGTTGCTTCTCCTCCCACAAAAAATTTTTAAAAAATTGATCAAAAAGTCATACACACCCCAAAATGGTATCAATAAGGCTAGGGCTACAAGGCGACAGTTGTCGCACGACAGCCGTCGCAGCCCATTCCCTGAGTAGCGGGGATCCCATAGAGATGAATGGGATGCCGCGGCAGTCGCAAGAAATCTAACACGGATGGATTTCTTGCGACTGCCGCAGTATCCCATTCATCTCTATGGGATCCCCGCTACCCAGGGATCCGGGCTGGGTGCGTGACAACTGTCGCCGTGTAGCCCTGGCCTAAAAAGTACAGATTGCCCCACAACAAACGAGCCCTCAAACAGCTCCATACACATAACTACAAAAAAGTTATAGGGGTAAGAATATGGCGATGAAAATTTAAAAAGTACGTTTTTTTTCAAGGTTTTTATTTTTTTTCAGTATAAAAACGCAAGAAAAACTGTAATTGCACTCACCTGCAGAATAAAAGTAACAGGTAACATTTATTGTATAGGGAATACCATAAATACAAAACCCATAAAACTGTTCCAGAATTCAGTTTTTTTTTTCCAATTTCACCCACTATATCGCATTCAATATTAAATGGTGGAATTAGAAAGTGCAACATGTCCCACAAGAAACAAGACCTCGTATGGCTATGTGAATGAAAAAATAAAAAAGTTATGGCCCCAGAAAGGCAGAGTGTGAAAAACACAAAAAATAAATAAATAAATAAATAAAAAAAAAAAATATATATATATATATATATATATATATATATATATATATATATATACACATTTTTTCAAGTTAAATAATAAAAATGTATTCAAAAATATTCGAGATGTTATTTCTTGTTATCTGAGAAAATGTCTCAGCCAATGTATTCACCTAAGACGACCTCTTATGATAGCTGTTGTAGATTTCTGTCACATTTCAAATACTTTGCATACTTGAAAATGTCACAAAATGTTGCATTCATGTATGATATCGCTGAATGATGAAAAAAATTGTATTTCCACTGTTATATTGTGCCATGGGTAAATATTGATGACCCATCCTTAGGATAGGTCATCAATTTCAGATCAGCGGGGGGGCCGACCCCTGGCACCCAGCTGCTTGAAGCGATAGCGGTATAATTACAACTGCTCATCCCGTTCAAGTGAGTTCAAGCAGTTGTAATAACTGTGCCGCCTCTGCAAGTGAGACGAGGTGCAGTGCAATTCTGAAGTGGTAGCAGATCTCGTACTTCCTGTTTGTGACACATTAGTATATGGGAGGGGGAAAACTTTTCAACATGGGTGGTGACCATGGCGGCCATTTTGAAGTCGGCCATTTTGGATCCAACTTTAGTTTTTTCAATGGGAAGAGGGTCATGTGAAACATCAAACTTATTGAGAATTTCACAAGAAAAACAATGGTGTGCTTGGTTTTAACGTAACTTTATTCTTTCATGAGTTATTTACAAGTTTCTGATCACTTATAAAATGTGTTCAAGGTGCTGCCCATTGTGTTGGATTGTCAATGTAACCCTCTTCTACCACTTTTCACACACTGATAGCAACACCGCAGAAGAAATGCTAGCACAGTCTTCCAGTATCCGTAGTTTCAGGTGCTGCACATCTCGTATTTTCACAGCATAGATAATTTCCTTCAGATGACCCCCAAAGATAAAAGTCTAAGGGGGTCAGATCAGGAGACCTTGGGGGCCATTCAACTGGCCCACGACGACCAATCCACTTTCCAGGAAACTGTTCATCTAGGAATGGTGGGACCTTCTAGGAATGTGGTGGTGCACCATCTTGCTGGAAAAACTCAGGGAACGTGCCAGCTTCAGTGCATAAAGAGGGAAACACATCATCATGTAGCAGGTGAAATGGCCCACTCTGTATATAGAATATATAAATTGTTCCCGCTATATTTACTTATATTTAATGTGCTTACAAATGTAAGGCTTTTGTTTTGTGTGTTCCAATCTTCCATGTCAAGTCAAACGCAGAAATGTTGTACTTAACTTTCATTTCTACTGCCGTGTTGTGCCAGTGTTTTCCTGTTCCAGTGGGAAACTAATGATGTGTTAGTAGAAGGCTATACAGCTTCGCACAAGAGTAGTACCACAGGATCCTCTGGTGGGCCCAGCCTCTGATACCACAGTGCAGTGGCGGAACTAGAAACGACTAGGCCACATAAATTTTTGAACGGGGCCACCCAGCAACTTCTTTGCTACCCCGACTCCTGTGCAACCCCCCACTCCTGAGGCTAGTCAAGTCCTTCAGACGAGGTCCGGCAGCTGCTCCATCCGCTTCCTAAATGTATATACTCTGTCGTATGACTTATATATACTGTCGCTGTATATAATGACATTGTATAATACTGTTTAGGTAGGTCTGACAATAAAATATTTTAGTCCTCTTCCTCGGTGGGCCCCTTCTGATTTTGGGCCCCAAAGCAGCGGCTTCCCCATCTTCCCCTATAGCTACGTCCATGCCACAGTAGGCACCAATAGTCCAGAGAAAAAAAAATTGTAGCTGCTTTTTGAAGACAATAAATTATCACTAGGGTCTATTTATTTGAATCAAAACCTATTAGACATTATTGATGATATAGGGGCTGGGCCCCGAGAATGACCCTGGGTCTATCTGATAGGTAAGTAAAACATTTTAGTTATTTCAACCCATAATCAGTTGATTTCCTTTTTATGGGTCTAGAAACCCATTTAAGATCTGTTGATAGTGTCTGGATATTCATTGTGAAAAAAAAATCCTATTCATCTAATGTGGAGAAACTTGCACCAATTTTAGCATTCTCTCCCTGTGATGCGTAGGATAGGAAAGTTCTATTTTCCCATGAAGTTACATTCAAGCTAACTAATCAGGAAACTGCTTATAGGATATGGACACCTTTAGGGGGAATTTTTGTTATTATTGTGTTCTATTTATTTTCAAAGTCAAATTCAACTGGCCTTTATTAAACATTTTCAAAAGTTTTTCTTCTACAGCTTTCAGTTTCAGTGCATTTGCAGACTAGCAGACTCAGAGAACTGCTCTGTCGGCTGGATCTGTAGACCTTATCTCTGTACTTTACAAATAGCGAGACGGGGACAGAGAATGACAGGTACATGTCCATAAGATAGCGATCACATCCGGGAAGCGGAGAAACAGGGATCTCCAAGCAGGAACCTGATAAGTTTGTCGTGTTTGGTCTCCACCTGAAGCCGGAACCCAGGCGGATCGGTTGGTACCAGAATCCTTTCCCTGTGACCTCCTGGTCTGGAGCTATGGGACATAATGGTTTTGTGAGGCTTTTGCTACCAAAACTGGGACAGGGGGGTTGACTCCTCCCTGGGGGGAGGAGGGGAGTGGCCGGTAGCAGGGTAAAAGGCCACACAGAACAGAGGCCAGTGTCTTTTTCTGCATTGTGTTTGGAGGGATTGTGGACAAGCTGCTGACATCACTGCCCCCCATGTGTTTACAGCCAGGCCTTACGTCAACCCAGAACTTATCTTAACAGACTATTCATCTATCTGGTACCTGACTATTGTTCTGTTCAATTCTGTTGGATCATACCACCTGTATTTGCATATCTGACTGCTGTGTCCATTTTCTGTGTATATAGTTATATCTAGTGAGCCCTTAAGGCGATTAAATATATAATTTAATCTTGTGCTGTTCTTGTATCTCGATCAAGAATCCCCATGTCCGTGTTCTCAGTAATATTGTTATATGCTACCCGGGTTGGCTTCTGACCAGATATAATCCGTTAATGGATTATATCCGTTAACCAGACTTATATCAAACGAGAGCTGGTGGCAGTACTACTGGGGTGATAGTGAAAAGGGTCTCTCAGCAGGTCAGGATTGGGAGCGAGCCTAGCGCCACGCAGTGATTGCATAGGCTACCCTCTCTCCCTTTCTGTGCCTTCCTGTGCCCGCGTGGACAGGTTGCGCCAGTGAAAAAACCGAGGGGGCGTGGAACGTCACGTGCTTGCAGCAAGAATTGAACCGTACCATGTGATCCCCACGTAAGCACACGCAGGGCGGGGCTGCGGTTCATCACACCCACGTAAGCACACACAGGGTGGCGCTGCAGGGTGCGGTTCATCACAGGTTCTCTCTAACGAAGGAGACTCTTTAACCATGTTAATTTCTGTTCTGCGAATGTTCTTAATGTACTGCTATCAGCTTGTGATTGCGAAGCTGAGATGATGAAAGTACTTTACACAGATCTGTTCTTGGTATTTAAGCAGCTGCATACAAATGTCCTCACAACAAGGACCACTGACACTCCTCAATCGTATCTCACCCTTTCCTTATTTTAGGACACAAAGCATGAATCAGAAACTGCTTATAGGAGGCTGCCTGACTGCAGAGACGCAACCCACATACATTGTGGGTTTAAACCAGGCTAGGATCATGTGCCCAATCTACGGCATATGATCCTGGAAGTGCCCACAACCTAATTAGACGAGGGAATGCAAAGCTCAACTGGTAGGACAATGTTAATATTCATAAGACAATACTTGTAATAATTGTATTACGGGGGGCGAGAGGAGATTGAGAAAAATAAAATTGGAATAACCCCACAGAAAATATTCTACATTTTTCAAACCAGCGCCTAGATCTGAATACTGTTTTTAATTAAATGTAATAAAGTATTTAGTATAGCCACTGAGTTATTCAATAAATTGTATCTGTATAGCGCCACCTGTTGTTTGTTCTTTTCCTTATTCCTCTGTTCACCTAGCTGAAGTGATCGCACATGCTCAAATCCATTCTTCGACTGCTACCAGCCATGTCTACTGTTAGAAGAGAAAGAGCTGCAGGAGAAAGGGCATGTCCCCTGAGCCTGCTTGAAGTAAATCAGAACAATTGGAGTAATGAATGTGGAGATCTCTGGATCCATGAGAGGTACAGGGCTGGTTCTAGCTTTGTTAGAAAGAGAGTGTAAGAGAGTGTAGTGTGCTATATGATGAATGACTTTAATTTTTTTATATTAACCATGGAAAAAAGAACACCATCCATACCATTCCATACACTTTTATTTTTATTACTTCA
Organism: Rhinella marina; assembly: GCA_900303285.1. Taxonomy (NCBI): domain Eukaryota; kingdom Metazoa; phylum Chordata; class Amphibia; order Anura; family Bufonidae; genus Rhinella; species Rhinella marina. The sequence continues at coordinate 1,459,519 of ONZH01001400.1, read as the reverse complement.
GGGTCCAGCCATAAAATGACATAGCTGCCCAGAAATCCATTACTGCCCGATACACTTCCCAGCCGTGGTTCAATGCACTATTCTTTCTACCATCTAAATTGTTTCAGTCAAGTACTATAATAGATGGCTATGTCATTTATGCATATTTTAAGGGTTGTTAATGTGCAATATGTTTGAAAGCAGAATCTGACAGACTGTTAGGGCAGACCGTATTATGTAGAAGCGTTAACTAACTTCTTTGATGGCCATGGCTGACAAATGAAAGAGGACTATGTATGCTCTTAGATGCTGCCATGGCAATTTATAGGGAATTTATATTGACTGAGATGCATAGCTTAATGCACCTTTCAGCTTCAAACCATGGGCTGACCTTGCCAATTTAGAATTACATGGGTCACCCTGACACAAGAGAGTGGTGAGTACAATTTTCCAGGAAAAGACCAAGGCTTGAACAAATATCGAATTTATCTGTACAGAGAATGTCTAATTGTTAGTCATGAGCACCACCAATCTGTTTTCTTAAAGGAGTTGTGCCACAAAAAAAAATATTCTAGATTTTTTTAAACCAGCACCTGGATCTGAATACTTTTGTAATTGCATGTAATTACAAATTTAGTATATGCATTGAGCTATTCAATAAAATGCATGTGCTATATGTTCTTGTTCTTAGTTCTTGTCCACCTCACTAAGATGGTCGCACATGCTCAGTTTGAATTTTCAACTGCCACCAGCCATAGCTTCTGTTAGAAGCTGTGACAATTACAGGGAAAGAGCTACAGCAAAAAAGACACACACTCTGAGAAAGGGTACTGCTCCCGAGCTGCCAGCCTGAGATAAATCTAGCAGAACAATTGGAGCAGTAAATGTGGAGATCGCTGGATCCATGTGAGGTACAGGGCTGGTTCCAGTTTTTTTAGAAAGTGATTGTCATGTACTATATGATCTCTGTTTCTCGGACATTGCTTGTGAATAGCAATTTTACCTCTGACGTGACCTCCTTGTCTTTGACTTTGCTTGTTATTTGACCTTGCTTTGTTTTGGACTCTGTTTTGTATTAGATTCTGCAACCTTTCCTTTGCCTACTGACTTTCTCTCTGATGTTATCTCCTGGTTTCACTCTGCTGTGTATTTGACTTAGCTTTTGTCTGTCTGGTTTTGACATCTTTCTGTTGAACTACTCTTTACCCATTTAGGTTTAGGCTTGTGCACTTAGTCAGGGACCATCGCCAAGTTGTGGACCGCCATTTAGGTTAGATCATGCAAGTAGGTAAGGACATTGGTGCGAATGGTGTAAAGGGCTCCATTGTTCTCTACCTTTCATGAAATCTGCCGCATAAGACGATTATATCATTATAATAAATGTCAACTGATTCTGCATTAGGGCCAAACGTGTGGTTATTCTCCACTGAATTCCATAGAGCACACTGATTTGGCTTTTTCCATATGTCCTTCAGTTTTCACACATGCAGAAAGCTGTTTAATATCAATGAACAGAATAATATGGACTAATTATTACTTAAAGGGGTATTCTCACTGCGGATATTTATAGCATATCGCTAGGATATGCTATCAATGTGAGATTGGTGTGGAGTCCACCAAGAGGAACCTCTGCCATTTCCTGAAAGGGGTCCCAAAAGTGAAGAAGAGCACACTGCGCATGTGTGGCGTGTCCTCCATTCACTGCTAGGGCAGTCCTGAAAATAGCCAAGCCAGCATTTGCCTATTTTCGGAACTCCCGCAGCTGTGAATGGAGGAGGACTGTGCTTGTGCAATGTGCTCTCCTTCACTTTGGGGTAAGGGCCCATTTTGGAGATAGGAGTGGGTCCCAGAGGTGGGATCCACACCTATTTGACACTGATGGCATATCCTGGCAATATGCTATCAATGTCTGGGATGGGAAAACTCCTTTAAAGCGGTATGTCCAGTTCTGGAAATTAATGGATTATTCTCAGGAATATCCCTGCCAATCAGCTATTTGAATGGGCTGTGATACTCATGTGAGAGCAGCAGCCTCTTCGTTATTTATAAGGATGAGCGAATCAAAGTCCACAAAGGGGACTTCGATACGAATTTCAGGAAAAATTAAATTCTCTGCTAAGCCAAATTTCCTAATGCTTCGAAGTAGCAAATCAATTCAACCTGAAATAGGGTACGAAAAAACAAACAAAATACTTAACTGCTAAATACTTACCTGAGGACTGCCCTCTGCCATCTTGCTTGAAGATCTCAGCCAAAATCCCGTGCACGGTGACGCATGACGTCACTACGCCGGCCGGTGTGATGGCATCATCTCGGGTCGCAAGAGATTTCGCAACAGACCTTCAAGCAAGATGGCGGCAGCTGACCCCTCACAAGCAAATGGATAAGTTGTTGTTTTTTTAATTTTACACTCTTTTATGTATATCACATGCCGCGATCACGTATGAACGCGGTATCTGAGAAGTACAATGATGGGGGGTGCACAATCGCTGTTCCCTGTCATTGCACCCACTACTTACAAAGAAACCCGCTGATTTTTATTGTAAAATTCATCGAAGCAGCCAAATCGAATTTTAGAAAACTTCACTCAACTCTAATTATTTATAATTAGATCTATCGATCTATCAACCTGTATGCCGTCTACTTAGTAGTGACAGGGGAGGACATTGCAGCTGACCAAAGTGGTAATACCCAACACCACCGCTACTAAGTAGTATTATATATCCATGAGGAATAAAAACGTACACACCAAGCGATTGGTGACAAATTCATATGACGTGCACCATTTGGTCCATTTGTTGCACTTGCCATTTTCTACAATTAGGGATTTTTTTACAATATATGTTACTTACCTACTGACTTAAAAACTGTTGTCTTATCTGGAAAAGCAGGTTTTGTTCCTGTCAGCATTTCACCAATTTCACCAAAAATAGATGCCTAAATGACAAAGGAAGGCAAACAAGTTTTTAAAAAATTACAGAGAAAGGAAATTTAATTTTTTTTTTTTTTTTTTTTTACTTCTTAGCATTAAAACTCTGGAAGATTTTGTCACTACAGGAGTTTGAGTCTGTAAAAACACATGAAATCTTGGGGGGCACTTGATTAAATATTTTCAAAAATTTTACAGCTTTCACTTTAAGTGTATGAAGTCTCTGCTTCAATCTTAATCAGTCAGAGAACTTCTATGACGGCTCGATCTGTAGCCCTTATCTGTTCTTTCCTAACAGCTCATAAACACTAGCATTAAATGCTAGTTTCACTATAATGCTAAATTATTCCATCAGACTGTTCTGGTAAGTTCATCATATCCAGCATAGCCAGATACTACCTTTCCCCACCACAACCCATTGACTATAATGGGACACGATGAGGCTCCAGCGGCAGTTTTTGTCCAGATGAATCTCAGTACTGATGCCGGAAACAGCCTGGATCCCTGTCGGGTTCCATTATAGTCAATGGGGCCTGGAAGTGCTCACACAGTTTCCGAGCCTGGCGATGAACTCTGGCAGGCTGTTCCTTTACTAGAACAGCCTGTTGGAGCAGTTTAGCTCTAGTGTGAAGCTAGCTCAAGTCATATTCTTCTCAGTTTGATAAGCTACAATGAGTGTTTATGAGCTGTCAGGAGTTCAGCGATAAGATCTACAGATCGAACTGTCAGAGCAGCTTTTTGACAGGTGTGAAGTTGAGAGCCTGGCAGTCTGTAAATGCACTTAAGTTGAAATCTGTAAAAGAAAACCCGCTGAACTTAATTTTTAATAAAGACCAATTTAAAAAATGATTTTCAGCCCAAATGAGCAACATGCAATAAGAAAAATCTGCCCCCATTTGTCCACAGCCTTTAAATTATTAGTCTACTTTAGAAAACAATCTTTAAACCACCTATCTTACCCCCTACATATTGTACATCAATTACACTCCATAGCTTAGAGCTGCAGATTGTTATAAATCATGTGTCCAAATACTCTGTAGGTTATTTATAAGCTAAGATACCCATTATACAATAATTAACCATAAAACTATACTGATGACCTCGGAGGTGTAAGTCTGAACATGTGCCATGAAATAAAAATTCATGTTAATTACTAGCTACGGGGTTATCAAATACAAAGTGGTTCTATCATGGGCCATGCCAAATTACATGTGCTATTTTCAGGAGCAATAGGGCACAATGTCATCACATACAATACATTCTAACCCTGATCTAATGGTCTCCATCTTCTCTAAAAAGGGGATTTCCAGGATTAGAAAAAAGTATATTTTTTCACAGGAACAACACCATCATTGTCCATACCTGAAATGTCTAACACAACCAACAGTGACAAACCTTTTTGGACTTTCCTAATGTCTTTTTCAGCCATAATATTCCCAGTTTCAGCTGCACCGCTAGATGCATGTCTCTCAGAAGCAGGGGCGTGTTTCTTCTGTGAAATCTGCCAGTACTGTACTGTTGTGACATCCTTTCCCTTACTTCCCACTATGTTTGTTTTCAGCTCCGGACCTCACAGAACATATAAGGAGGAGGGGGAATAACACTTACAGACACACAGGAGGCTCCTTTAATCTTCAAAAGCTGTGTAGAAGCAGTTGTTTTATCAGGCTCAGGATTTCAGATAGCTCTGACACGCCCCCATTTCCTATGGTCCTATGCTGTCTACTGTGTTTCTGTTACTATGGACAGATCTTGGACTAGTCAGTGGCAGTTTTGCAAAAATGTCTTACCCCAGATAAGACAATATCCCCAGACTCCTTCTGGCTAGCCTCTCTGGTGTCCACATACAGCACACAATTCTTCATGAGAGTATCATCCAGTTCTCTCCAGTCCGGCCGGCAAGCACCAAGAGCTGAAACAGAACATTGTGGGAAATCTTTGAAGTCAGTTTTGCTTGAGTGTGTGTTTGTGCACTTTGCACCAAATTCATCAAAATGGCGCACATTATTTGTTACATTTGGCGCATCTCTAAACACTTTTATCTAGAAATGCTTCTCCACTTTTTTTTATACCACCCCCCTACTGCCTTTTTACAACTTTTTGAAAAAGTTGCAGTGATAAATCTGGAATGAAACTACTAGTTCACCACATATTCTTTTCAAAACTAGAGTAGTGTAAAAATGCAAAAAAAGTTGCATATTTTGGCGAAAATAAGCAAAAAAAAGTCACAAATGCCCTATTTGGTGACTTTTACAGCCAGTATTCTGATATTCGGGGCTTGATAGACAGAGAGAGGTGTCATTTAGAAAGGCCCTGGCAAGATGATTATGCAGGAGCCTGACACATTTAAAGGCTATGTACACCTCTGGGAGCAATTTTTTTATTATTGCATTGTACTCATTTTAAGCTAAAAATAATTTTTAATTTAATTTTTTAATAATTTATTAAAAATATGGAGTCCTTTTTTTGTGTACAGAGCTGACATGCTACTCATCTCCTTCCATCAGACCAGGAGCTGACAGACTCCTTATTTCTGCTCTCTGACATTATAAACTCTCATTAGATCTCAGTTCTTATCTTTCTGATAAACAAATGTGGCTTAAATAAATGTTTATGACCTCTTAGTAGTTTAGAGATAAGGTTTATTAGATGACCGCCACAAAGTGAAAGTGAAAGTATCAGTCCCAGAGTTAGAAAAACAGTTAACCCTTTGTGACAGAATCGCTCAATATTTTTAATAAAAGTGAATAGCAAAAGTTATTTTTAGCCAAAAATGAGTAATATGCAGTCATAAACAAAAATTGCCCCAGAAGGTGTACATAGCCTTTAATACAATTTACGCCAGAAAACTAACATAAATTACAATCAAAATCTATGCCAGCTGGCGTAGGCCTCAGTTTCTGGCGCACAGACCTCACAGATGAGCCCCTCTATATATCAGTTGCACCTTTCGCCATTGGGCTTTTTACTAAGATTGGCACATGAAACTCTTTAGTAAATGACCACAGAACATCACTGTCCTCTTGTTTTCCATTTTCAGTAGCAATACTATTCTTCTGCAAGGAAAATAAAAACAGGATTAACCACAGTACCATTAATGTGTGCTCCCGGCTTGACCCAATCCCCGAAAAGGACGGGCTCCGTTGACATTGTAGCTGTGATAATCACATCGGCGTCCGTCACTGCTTCTTGGGCTGTAGAACAAACACGAACCTTTCCATCGACAGCTTTTGCAAACTGTTCAGCATTTTCCCTTGTGCGGCTCCAAATCCTGACCTACAGAAGAGAACATCCGTCCAGACCTAATAGACGTCTGTCACCAGGCACAGTGCCTTGAAGTGATAGCTCAGACAATTGTAATCCCTAATGATTTGCAGCATCATTCTGGAAAAAAAAGTACTTTTAATCCTTATGTAAATGAGCAGTTAAGTGCACTGAGGGTGGGCCAAAGCCACTCTGTGCGCCCTTGCTCCTCCTGCTTCCCTTGTCAGCCGCCCCCTTCTTGATTGACATGGCCCTGGCAAGATGATTATGCAGGAACCTGATCCTGTCAATCAAGAAGGAGAGGGAGGAGCTGGCACAGGAAGCAGGAGGAGCAAGGGTGCACCAAGAGGCTTGGGCCCACCCAGGGTGCACATAACTTCTCATTTGCCTATGGATTAAAAGTACTTTTCTCCAGGATGAAGCAAGGGATCGCTAGACGGGAGATATCATTACATTCCGCTGTCCTAGTCCTACAAGGCATTGTGCCGGGGTATCATTGAAACAATCACATTCCTGCCAGCCGATATTATAGCATATGCTAGTAGAGTAAGGCCTCATCGACATGAACGTATTTTGTTTCTGTGTTCGTTCCGTTTTTTTTTTGTTTGTTTTTTTAATAGGATGCAGACCATTTCATTTCAATAGGTCATGTTTTATTACCTTCAGTGCAAAAACAATAACTTTAAGGGGATTTGGATATTGATGGACTATCCTCAGGACAACCTGCTGATCAGCTGTTAGGGTGCATTTACATGACTGTATGCAAATCCAAAAAACACATATACCAACTGTGTGCGTTCCGCGGATCAGAACATCTCTGATAGAAATGTCTATTCTTATCCGCTAAATGGACAAGAAGAGGACATGACATGTTCTATCTTTTTTTGCAGGGCCGCGGAATGGACGTGCAGATGCGGACAGTACACGATGTGCTGTCTGCATCCTTTGTGGCCCCATTGAAATGAATGGGTCCGCATCCAATCTGCAAAATTGCGGAACATATGCAGAAAGAAAGATATGGTCGTGTGAATGGGCCCTTACCTTGTAGCTCAAGCGCCGAAACTACACAGCTCAGTCCGTTGTGTAATGGATGGAGCCGGTAACTCTCAGCATCCTCCCATTCAACCACCATAAGGCATGTGTTCTCTTTTATGCCAGTATGTGGTGTACATCCCATGGCAGAAAACAGAGGTCTATAGCTTGGTGAACAGATCTCAAAAGAGGAAAATCTGTGTTTTCCTCTATACTCATCATACTTATCCCCGTTACACAGAGGCGTAGCTAGAGGTTCAGCACAGGGGGGGCGAATCATACTTGAGTGGGCCCCCCACTTCGTGGCTTCCCAAACGCACGTTTCCAACTTCACAGGCACATACTACTAGTTGTGTTTATAATATTGTATTAGAAAGATGACTGTATAAACTGCTAGATCATCTATGCTGTTAAATACAGTACAATAGACTTTCTACATACCCTAGTCTAAATACTCTACCACATAATGCAGTAAAATATAGGAGTAATAGGAGAAAAAAACAAGAGGACTCCTATGTTAAAGGAAACCTGTCCCCAGTTTTTACATCACTAAACTAATAGTTCCCTGCCCCCATCAGACCTCAGATCAGCCTACTGTGCCCCCATCAGACCTCAGATCAGCGTATTGTGCCCCATCAGACCTCAGATCAGCATATTGTGCCCCCATCAGACCTTAGATCAGCAGAATGTGCCCCCATCAGACCTCACATCAGCCTACTGTGCCCCCATCAGACCTCAGATCAGCGTATTGTACCCCCATCAGACCTCAGATCGGCGTATTGTGCCTCCATCAGACCTCAGATCAGCGTATTGTGCCCCCATCAGACCTCACATCAGCCTACTGTGCCCCATTAGACCTCAGATCAGCGTATTGTGTCCCATCAGACCTCACATCAGCCTACTGTGCCCCCATCAGACCTCAGATCAGCATATTGTGCCCCATCAGACCCCAGATCAGCGTATTGTGCCCCCATCAGACCTCACATCAGCCTACTGTGCCCCCATCAGACCTCAGATCAGCGTATTGTACCCCCATCAGACCTCAGATCAGCAGAATGTGCCCCCATTAGTCCTCACATCAGCCTACTGTGCCCCCATCAGGCCTCAGATCAGCGTATTGTGCCCCCATCAGACCTCACATCAGCCTACTGTGCCCCCATCAGACCTCACATCAGCAGAATGTGCCCCCATCAGACCTCAGATCAGCCTACTGTGCCCCCATCAGACCTCAGATCAGCGTATTGTGCCCCATCAGACCTCAGATCAGCATATTGTGCCCCCATCAGACCTCAGATCAGCAGAATGTGCCCCCATCAGACCTCACATCAGCCTACTGTGCCCCATCAGACCTCAGATCAGCGTATTGTACCCCCATCAGACCTCAGATCAGCGTATTGTGCCCCCATCAGACCTCAGATCAGCCTACTGTGCCCCATTAGACCTCAGATCAGCGTATTGTGTCCCATCAGACCTCACATCAGCCTACTGTGCCCCCATCAGACCTCAGATCAGTGTATTGTGCCCCCATCAGACCTCAGATCAGCGTATTGTGCCCCATCAGACCTCAGATCAGTGTATTGTGCCCCCATCAGACCTCAGATCAGCGTATTGTGCCCCCATCAGACCTCACATCAGCCTACTGTGCCCCCATCAGACCTCAGATCAGCGTATTGTGCCCCCATCAGACCTCAGATCAGTGTATTGTGCCCCCATTAGACCTCAGATCAGCGTATTGTGCCCCCATCAGACCTCAGATCAGCCCACCCAGCCACATAAGATTAAAATAAAAAACCTTGCAGCGTCAGGTCATAGTGCGCGCCGGCCAGGGAGACAGTGGAGCGCCGGACCGGAGGGCAGCCTCAGCGCGGGACAGGTGAGAGAGGTTTTTTATTTTAATCTTATGTGGCTGGATGGGCTGATCTGAGGTCTGATGGGGGTCCCTAAATACAAGTGAGTGCTTCCATAATGGAAGCGCTCACTTGTATTTGCCTGTTAGTCATCCTTGCTGGGCCCCCCCTGAGTCACTGGGCCCGGAGCCGTCGCCCCCTCTGCCCCCCCGGTAGCTACGCCTCTGCCGTTACAGATTGTGAGATTCAGGTAATGTCATATAAGGGAACTGCTTATATGCAATTCCCTAATAATTTTGCCATACCGGTAGACAGTTATCTTTTAGCACTGTTATGTCACACCGGCCCTATGCACACGACCATATCCGTTTTGCGGTTTGAAAATTGCAGATCTGAAAAATACGGATACTGTTCGGGTTGCATCTACATTTTTTGTGGACCCCTTTATTTCAACGGTTCCGCAGTCTGGACAAGAGGATAAGTGTAAGACATCTTTTTGCAGAATGGATATATGGATGCGGAAAGCACATGGATCATCCGTGTGCTTTCCGCATCCCTATATCCATTCCGAAATAGGTTGACTATGTCCGCAAAACGCTTTTTAATGGGTCAGCAAATAAAATGTGATGGAACACGGACTGCATCCGCATTTTGTGGATTCGCAATCAGCAGATAGTAAAATGGGTACGGTCGTGAGCATGGAGCCTTATTGAGAGCGGTTTGTCAGCTTCTGCACTCATTACCAGTTGTATGCTCTTTGGGACAAAAGCAAACATATGTAGGTTGTAATAAAATTGACATTACTACACATGAAAAATCATCTCTATATTTCAGGGAAGTGGCTCATCTTTCATGAGGCCTATATGTCAATTAGTGAATTTGCAGTGGAAAGCAAAAAGTATACTTTGTGCCAACATTCCTTCTTAAAGGGGCTGTCCCACGAAAAATATTCTACAATTTTCAAACCAGCACCTGGATCTGAATACTTTTGTAATTGTAAGTAAATAAAAATTTAGCATAGCCACTGAATTATTCAAAAAATTGTATCTGTATAGCGCCACCTGCTGTTTGTGTCTTTTCTTATTTCTTTGTCCTGCTCACTGAGATGGCCACACATGCTCAGTTTCATCCTTCAGCTGCCTCCTGAGCTGTGATAGAAAGAGCATGGACACACCCCCTTAGCTGCAGCAGAAAAGACACGCCCCTTGAGCTTTCAGCTTGATATAAATCTAGCAGAGGAAATGGAGCAATGAATGGGGAGATCTCTGGATCCATGTGAGGTACAGAGCTGGTTCTAGCTTTGTTAGAAAGAGATTGTCACGTGCTATATGATGTCTTTAAAGGGTTTATTCCATGATTATTGTAAAAAATATGGAAATCAGGCATCATATAGTACATGACAATCTCTTTCTAACAAAGCTAGAACCAGCTTTATATCTCACGTGGATCCAGGGATCCTTCCATTTATTGCTCCAGTTTTTTTTTCAGGCTGGCAGCTCAGAGGGTGTGTCCTTTCTCAGGGGGCATGTCTTTTCTGCTGCTGCTCTCTCCATATGAAAGCTCAGGGGGCTTGTCCTTTCTACTGCATCTTTCTCCCTAACAAAGCGCAGGGGGTGTTTTCTTTCTTCTGCAGCTTTCTCCTTTTCAAAGCTCAGGGGGTGTTTTCTTTCTTCAACAGCTCTCTCCCAGTCAAAGTTCAAGAAGTCAGGCCTTTCTGCTGCAAGGTCTCTACGTATCAAAGCTCAGTGGATGTGCCCTCTGTTCTGAAACTCTCTGCCTATCAATGCCTAGGAGGTTCATTCTTTCTGGTGCAGGTCTCTCCCTGTACCTTTCAGAGCTTCTAAGAGAAAATCAAGCTGGAGGCAGAAGAAGGATGCAACTGAGCATGTGCGACCACCACAGCCAGGTGGACAGAGAAATAAGGAAAAGAACAAACAGCAGGTGGTGCTATACAGATTTTATACATTTTATATAATTACTCTGTGGCTATGCTAAGTTTTTAATTACATGCAATTAGAACATTGCATTGTTCAGATCCAGGTGCTGATTTGAAAAATGAACATTTTTCATACCCCTTTAATGTAGTTTAAAAGTGATAACAACACCATATGCTCCCGACACTCCCACCGATCAGCGCCACATCTCGTCTCCAGTGGAGCGGTGGCGTAGTGTAATTAAAATTATACTGCACTTCCAAGACCAAGTATGGTGTAATGAAGAGGAAGCAGCGCTCACGTGGGGCTCCGCCTCTTCTTCAAACAGCTGTTCGGCAGGGGTGCCGGGTGTCAGACCCCCGCGATCAGATATTGATGACCTATCCTGAGTATAGGTCATCAGTATTAACCGCTGGATAACCCCTTTAAACTATTAAAGGGGATATCCCCTCTCAGACAATGGGGGCATATCGCTAGGATATGCACCCACTGTGTTATAGATGCGGGTCCCACTCCTGGGACCCGCACCTATATCGAGAACAGGGCCCCAAAAGAGAAGGAGGGCCCACTGCGCATGCGCAGCCCCCCTCCATTTATTTCTATGGGGCCGCCAAAAATAGCCGGCGATGGCTCGGCTATTTCCGTCGGCTCCATAGAAATGAATGGGAGTGGTGACCGCGATTGTGCGATGCGCTCCCATTCATTTCTATTGGAACAGCGCGGAGCTGCGCCTGGTGGTGGCCGGACCTTCAGGCACATCACTCCCGCTCCGATCTTGATATACGTGCGGGTCCCTATAAGACAATGGGGGCGTATCCTAGCGATGTGCCTCCATTGTCTGAGATGGGAATACCCCTTTAAGACCTCCCACCAAACTGAAGAAGGGCATCAACACCTCGGCCTTTGCTAGTCACTTCCTGCTAAAAAAAAAGACACTTTTCATCCCCAACTCCTCGCTCGGTTTCATTCGAAACAATATTTGTATTTTTGTAATGAAAATAACCTATAATGGCTTTTATAGTATGCTTTGCACATTTTGTTCCATTCAATCCCTGACTGTAAGAGAAATGAGGCATGCATTGTTCTGCCTAATACGAGCAATTCTCATCTCAGCCAATGCACATGTGTCGGTTCCTCTAGTTATAATGATGGCTCTTATTTACCTCTTTGAATAGAAACTGCTGTGTGAAGGCTTGGTAATGACTGAGCGCCTGAGCTCCTGAGCCCAGAATGCAGAGCACTTCAGCGGGCGAGGGCTTCAGCAGCTGGAACAGAAGAGGCAAAAGCTCATCACTCCTTTTATGAATATGCATTGAAATATTTAGCAAATGAATCTACGTTGAACCTGAATCATAAGTACCTGATAAACATGCGACCTATCATGAGGTCTTGCCCCCCACCCCGAAAAACATGCAATAGAAGCACTCCCACAAGAATTTGTATTCTCTGACCTGTTAGAAAGAAGCATGATGTTAACTGTAGTGAAGGTAATTTTCTTATTGGTGACTGTATTTGTGAGTTATAACCTCCCTACAATGTCTCAATCAAGGGCCACCAGTCATGGACCTTCTATGAAGACAATGGAAACCCCTTCAGATGAAGCTATATTAAAGGGATATTCATATACATTTATTCACAGAACTCTGCCTTCCAAGACCCTGACCTATCAGGAAAAAGTTGGATCCATAGCCCTCGTCAATTCTCACAGACTTCAATGGCACGCCACCTCTCAACTACAGTCAGTGGGGAACGCTGCCTTATTGAATCAGCAAATGGGGATCACAGGACCCCTGTTCTCCCACAGGTGGAATTTGCAACTATCTCCCATTTATTAAATACTGTATGTGTATATAATAGGAACCAGGGGCGGCCGGGAAACTTAAAGAGGCCCTGGAAAAAATACAAAAAGTGGCCCCATTTTGTAGTTGGGTCCAAATTGATGGAAGGCAGGGCCAGCAATACCATATTGTGGCACATTATACCACCCCAACAGAGCCAAATACCACAGTCCACCAGCAGCACTTTAAATATCAATTACCAAAGTTATTTTCGTGAATAACTTATTTCAGCTCATCAGAGCCCATACATTCTAATACTGGACGGAGACAGATCTACGTACAGTATTATTCAAAGTTTTGAACGAAGCAACTTCGGATTAATCATCTGAAGCTCTACTCTAGAGGTAAGTTGAGATGATGGGGATCCACTTTTTCCAAATCACCTCTGAGACCCGCACAACTATCAGACATTTATAACATATTCTATATAAATGTCTGTCATTAGAATACCCCTTTAAATTGGACACTGAAACTTGGGAGTGGAGACACGCTGACTGCAGACTACTAGCTGCCATTCACAATTCTGTACTGGCCGACTGCTCCATTATGGAAAACAGACATATATGCTAATAGAAAAATATTAGGGAATTTCCTATACTCATTAGACAAATTGAAATCAGTGGGTTTTTCTTTAGTGTCACCCCTCTAGGCTACTTTCACATATGTGGTACAGTTTTCCGTCAGGCTGTTCTGGCATGTAAAGTGGACAGTCAAAACCAGGTATAGGTAGCAGCTGGATCTCCACCGGACCCCATTATAGAGGCATTCCGGTACCATTCAGCAATGCCGAAGCCAGAGAGCTCCTGCAGGCTGTTCTCTGCCAAAACAGCCTGCCAGATCTCTTACCGCATATGTGAAACTAGCCTTAGGATTTCGGAGTCTTCACAGACCTGATAAATAAAACCCTGTGCTCTCACCTTTGTCGCGATTACTGAAACTGCAGCTGTTCTCTTATCTGTAATGACTTTGCCATCAATTACCTAGATCCAAAAAGAACATATCAAAAGAATAAATGAAAAATGTAAGCAGTGGAAAAAGAAAAAACAAAACAAAAAAACGAGATAGCTCTGCCAGTAACATGAAAGTTGTAATAATAGAAAAAAAAAATACATAAACTACTGTGAAAAACCTACAAACCAATATCACTCTAACTTCAAATCACTTAATGGGCCACAGTCATGGAAAACAAACATCTATAGGCATCTAAAGGGTTAAAGGGGTTTTCCGGTTGGCATCAACAGCCTTTAAAATAATCCTTAATGAAGGTTGCAGTAATTCTGTAATGTATTTCTTTTCTCTTTATTGCTCCTATCGTCCATTCTGGGCTGTGGTCACATGACCATGTCTATGCAGCTCTTTCTTATTTCCTGTGTCCTGTGATGTCATGTCCATTGTCGGGGCAGTGATAGGGGAGTGTCTATGTAACTAGATGGGTGGGAGGAGCTATAAACTAGCTGGCCATTGTTAGGGGCAGTGATAGGGGAGTGTCTATGTAACTAGCTGGGTGGGAGGAGCTATAAACTAGCTGGACGTTGTTAGGGGCAGTGATAGGGGAGTGTCTATGTAACTAGATGGGTGGGAGGAGCTATAAACTAGCTGGACATTGTTAGGGACGGGCTGGAGCTGCGGCAGAGGAAGGACAAGTGCATCATGGGTTTGGTTGGATACAGCAACAGGAAGCGCTACATACAGGATGGAAACCAACCAAAGAGATTGGATTATATGGTCAAAATGGGTAAGGAGAATCCAAATTGAAAAAGAAAAACCATGGGGAAGATATAATGAGACAAGCAACTACATGAGCAAATCTGTTAAAAACTGTGGTAATCCCAGAAAACACCTTTAAGCCACAGAACAGTCACGGCACCAGTTTAGAGGTGTTGTACTATGCTCCTAATGTATACCTTTAAAATAAAATAAATAAAAATACACTCACCTGTCCCCGGTCCCACCATGCCCCATCCCCTGTGGGTTCTGGACCCTGCAGGACCAGGAAGTAGCTTGGTCCCGTGGCCATTGTGACCAGTCACAGGCCCCAGAGATTATCATGTACTACAGTGCCTTGCGAAAGTATTCGCCCCCCCTGGAACTTTTCAACCTTTTGCCACATTTCAGGCTTCAAACAAAAGGATATAACATTTTAAATTTTTGGTGAAGAATCAACAACAAGTGGGTCACAATTGTGAAGTGGAACGAAATTTATTGGATCATTTAAACGTTTTTTGTAATAATAACACTGAAAAGTGGGGCGTGCAAAATTATTCGGCCCATTTACTTTCAGTTCAGAAAACTCACTCCAGAAGTTCATTGAGGATCTCTGAATGATCCAATGTTGTCCTAAATGACTGATGAAGATAAATAGAATCCACCTGTGTGTAATCAAGTCTCCGTATAAATGCACCTGCTCTGTGATAGTCTCAGGGTTCTGCATCATGAAGACCAAGGAACACACCAGGCAGGTCCGTGATACTGTTGTGGAGAAGTTTAAAGCCAGATTTGGATACCAAAAGATTTCCCAAGCTTTAAACATCCTAGTAAGAGCCATAGTGCCTAACGAAGGCGCTTTTGACTGCTGAGAGGCAGTTTTGTGTTTTGTGGGTAACTAAGGGGTTAAGCAGTCGGTCTTCCACTGGGGTGTGCTCATCTTAGCCTGCAGGGGTGTTTCTGTACATAGGCTGTACGTAGCCTTTGTAACTAGTTCTGGTACTTCTCTCCTCCCCCCCTCCTCAGGGGTAGTGGTAGTGGTTCTCTTTGCCCGCCCCCAGAGTAATAAAAAGGAGGTCTCACCCTGGTTTCCGGTCTCTTTCACCGGCGCCTTCATCTGGAAGCTTCCCTCCCTCCCGCCCGATGGTATTTCGTTTCTTCCGTGTTATGTTTTCATTTACAGTACGTTCTTAAGTCACAGCTGGAGGTTGGTCAAAAAAGATATGCTGATATTGGAGGAGAAGGCGGACTTGCCCACTGTGGTTCGTGGTAGGCATATCGCTTCTCTGACTCCAGGAGAGGTTTCTTAGCACGTTATAAGTTATGATTGTTGGGTATGCTGTTATTAACAATAAAAGCTGTGACCGACCCTCACTCCAACAAAGTAGTGCTGCGTCTTTATTGGTTTCAGGGGAAGACAGGTGTTCAATTTAGTTTACTATTCTCAGCAGTCCAAGGAGCACTGTGCAAGCGATCATATTGAAATGGAAGGAGTATCAGACCACTGCAAATCTACCAAGACCTGGCCGTCCCTCTAAACTTTCATCTCAAACAAGGAGAAGACTGATCAGAGATGTAGCCAAGAGGCCCATGATCACTCTGGATGAACTGCAGAGATCTACAGCTGAGGTGGGAGAGTCTGTCCATAGGACAACAATCAGTCCAACACTTCACAAATCTGGCCTTTATGGAAGAGTGGCAAGAAGAAAGCCATTTCTCAAAGATATATTTATAAAAAGTCTCGTTTACAGTTTGCCACAAGCCACCTGGGAGACACACCAAACATGTGGAAGAAGGTGCTCTGGTCAGATGAAACCAAAATCCAACTTTTTGAAAACAATGCAAAACGATATGTTTGGCATGAAAGCAACACATCTTATCACCCTGAACACACCATCCCCACTGTCAAACATGGTGGTGGCAGCATCATGGTTTGGGCCTGCTTTTCATCAGCAGGGACAGGGAAGATGGTTAAAATTGATGGGAAGATGGATGGAGCCAAATACAGGACCATTCTGGATGAAAACCTGTTGGAGTCTGCAAAAGACCTGAGACTAGGACGGAGATTTATCTTCCAACAAGACAATGATCCCAAACATAAAGCAAAATCTACAATGGAATGGTTCAAAAATAAACGTATCCAGGTCTTAGGATCGCCAAGTCAAAGTCCAGTCCTGAATCCAATTGAGAATATGTGGAAAGAGCTGAAAACTGCTGTTTACAAACGCTCTCCATCCAACCTCAAAGAGCTCGAGCTGTTTTGCAAGGAAGAATGGGCAAGAATTTCAGTCTCTAGATGTGCAAAACTGATAGAGACATACCCCAAGAGACTTGCAGCTGTAATCGCAGCAAAAGGTGGCGCAACAAAGTATTAATGCAAGGGGGACGAATAATTTTGCATGCCTCAGTTTTCAGTTTTATTATTACAAAAAAAAGTTTAAATGATCCAATAAATTTCGTTCCACTTCACAATTGTGACCTACTTGTTGTTGATTCTTCACCAAAAATTAAAAATGTTATATCTTTTTGTTTGAAGCCTGAAATGTGGCAAAAGGTTGAAAAGTTCCAGGGGGGCGAATACTTTCGCAAGGCACTGTATATGATGTTACATACTAATCATGGAATAACTCCTTTAAGAGCGAATGGATTAGTGGACACGGGTACAATAAGAAAGGCAATAGCGCGAGTGAAGATTTACTACATCAGGTAAATGCCGTCAGATTTCTCATAATTCCCTCCTGAATTACCTCTCACTTCTGTAGACTCACCGAGGTGACATACAATCAATATTTGATATGTTTCATCTATTAGCTTCTTATTTTACACAATGTGACATGGAGAGAGGAAAGCGGGTAGATGTAACGGTGTGTCTATGAAATGCCTGGTGGCTTTTCAATATCCATCATCTCAATGCTGGATCATTAATAATATACTAGCAAACGCTCGCTTCTCTTCCCGGCGCAGTTTGCACGGGTTGTATAGGCGCCTGCTTGTAGGTGGAAGGAAGGTGAGTCATACATCTCCTAAGGGTCGATGGGGGATGTCGGGGAAACGTCCTTTATGTGACAAGAAATCATTTTACTCTTTTTATAGTCTAGCAAAAAGATCCAACAAGAAGTTTCAGTTTTGTGAAACTTTTGTGCAAAATGTGTGCGTTAACAAGTCTATTTTAGCAACTACTTGCATTCCCCATGTAATAACAATTCTGGAGCATCTAATCTTATGGCTCCATGTTGTGCCATTTCTGTATTATTCCTGCTACAAGTTTACAAACACATTGCCAGCAGTCTGCAGGAAAGGTACAGAACTGTGTTACCAGTAGGGACACACCCGCAACTAGTAACACTCATCTGTGCCTTTACTGCAAGCTGCTAGCTTCTAGTAGTAATAACAAAGGAATGACACAACAAAAGTCATAAGAATAGATGCTCCAGAATTATATTACATGGGGAATGCAAGTAGTTACTAGAACAGATGTCAGGAGAGGTGTAAGGTAGTGTTGAGCGAGCATGCTCGGCCGAACTCGCTGTTCGGCCGAGCATGCCGGCGCTCGGGTACACTCGGTGTACTCGAGCGCCATGCTCGAGTGCCCTCCCCGCACACTAATTAATTAGCGTGCGGCGAGGGATGGCATTCAGTGTAATGCCAGTAGCCACCTTAGCTACTGGCATTACACTGATTGGCTGGCCAGGAACGCGTCACCGGGTGCTATACAGCATCCGGTGACTCCTTCCCGGCCAGTGTTAGTCAGGGAGAGCTGCCGCAAGGAGGGACAGATAGTGTAGGGATAGAGGCGCGCTAGGTAGAGAAAGAATTTATTAAAAAAAAAAACAAATAAAAGCCTTTTTAAGGGCTAAGGGGGACATTTAGGGACCTTTTTTTATTTTATTTTGGGCACTTTTGTAAACCAGGCACCCCCTGCTCTTCCGCACTGATTTCTGACCCATTCATTTCAATGGGTCTGTGTACATGAGCGTTTTTTTTCCCGCATAAGTTCTGCGTTGCGTGAAAAACGCAGCATGTTTTTCACGCAGCCCTGGCCCCACAGAAGAGAATGGAGCTTCAGTGAAAAACGCATTGCATCCTGAAGCAAGTGCGGATGCGGTGCGTTTTTCACTGATGGTTGCTAAAAGATGTTGTTTGTAAACCTTCAGTTTTTTATCACGCGCGTGAAAAACGCATCAAAACTCATTGCACTCGCACGGAAAAAACTGAACGCAATCGCAGACAAAACTGAGTGAACTTGCTTGCAAAATGGTGCGAGTTTTCCTAAACGCATCCTGAACACATCCTGACCTAATGTGTCACGCTCGTGTGAAAGAGGCCTAAAGGCTCAACTTTCTCTGCAAGTGCCAGGCAGTGAAAACATCATCACCTCCATCCTAATATGATACTCATACTTCCTATCATTTTAGTTGGTAAATTCAGGGCATCTCAGCCCAGCCCCAGAAATGCCCACTTATGGGTTTCAGCTAGGAACAGCCCAAATTTGCCAGGACTGTGTCTGAAAATCAGAGCAAATCCCTGCAAATTCAGAACAGTTGTGGCAACTATAGATATTTACTTATCTATTTACTTATCTTGATAACCCCTTTAAAGGGGTTATGCCATGAATAACGTAAAAACTGAAAATCAGACACCATATAGGACATGACAATCTCTTTCTAACAAAGCTAGAACCAGCCCTGTACCTCACATGGATCCAGAGATCTCCACATTCATTGTTCCAATTGTTCTGTTAGATTTATTTCAAGCTATCAGCTTTGGGGGTGGGGGGCACTTTCTCGGGGGGGATGTTCTTTCTGCTGCCTCTGGTGGCAGTTGAAGGATGGAACTAAGCATGTGCTTTTATCTCAGTGAGCAGGGCAGAGAAATTAGAAAAACAGCAAACAGAAGGTGGCGCTATACAGATAGAATTCATTTAATAACTCAGTAGCTATAATACATTTTTAATTGCAAATATAAAAGTATTCAGATCCAGGTGCTGGTTTGGAAACTGTAGAATATTTTTTGTGGGACAACCCCTCAAAGTAGCAATGAGACTCGAGAAGCGTTGGTCCTGTCGTACATGGAATGGTTATTATAACATATGAAGTAGTTAAAGATGAAGATATTGTGTCAATAACAAATAGTTTCTGCATATCTGAGACAAGTGCTATATCAGTTAAGCTATAAATTACTGTTAAAATGCTATCACTCGACTGGAATAACTATAGCGAGGACATTTAATACAGCAAATATTAACCATTTCCCAACCATTTTTCAATATCACATGACATAAGAGCGAATAGACGGGAATAAAGTGCTTTGATGCCCCCTCCTGGAGATTACAGAAACTGCATAAACCCTCACTGTAAAATGGAATAGTCAGTTATACATTGCACTTACAGCTTTCAGAGTCCCGTTGGACGGCTCAAATAGGAGAACGGTTGCTTGATGCGAGGGAACGTCTGACGACATGTTAGTCTCGTAGAAAGTTACCAACTTTGTGGTTAAGGCATCGTCCTCTGTACTGTACGCCGGCATCACCCCTAGGAAACTAAAAGCACATAATACTTAGCATCTTCTATAATATCTTATATAAAATTGCATTCTCTATTAGGAATGGACAGACTTTGGTTAAGCAGATGCGGCTGCAGGAAATGTTCATTCTCCGGAGAAAAAAAATATTGTGTAGTGGAATGAGAAGAATAAAATGACGCTACTATGGCCAGGTTCACACCTGCATCATAGACTCAGTTAGGGAACCTCTGTCATTGAAATCAGAATAAAATGGTGCAAACCTGATGGAATCCATTATAGTCAAGGGTTCTGACAGGTGCCATTTATCCCATTATTACTGCTGCTGTCTGAGCATAAGCTACGGAAAAGGAGGACAGCACTACGCCCATCCAGGCCCTTCGGCAGAAGGGAGTCAGAAATCTGGACTGTCCGACCTAAAATCGGATGTCTGGCCACCCTAGATGGTCCCGGTACACTTGGCAGCTGACTTGCAAGGAAACAGAGATGCTGGTGAAAGGCAACAGCAATCAAGGCATACAATATAGAATACTGTTCAGGCACAAGACCAGGATACAGGATCACGGACAGAGCCACATAGCCAGGAACCCATGCAAATCAGGATACACGGAACATGGCGAACATAGACAAATAAGAACATAAATGACAATGATACATTGCCTGGAACCCATGTGGAACTAATGCATGGAGCACACAGACAGATCAGGACATATAGACGACATTGATACATTGCCTGGAACCCATGCAGAACTGATGCATGGCACACAGAGACAGATCAGGACATACAGGTGAAACTGATACATTGCCTGGAACCCATGCAGAACTGATGCTTGGCGCACACAGACAGATCAGGACATACGGACGACCTTGATATATTGCCTGGAACCCATGTGCAAGTGATGCATGGCACACACAGGCAGATCAGGACATATAGACGACATTGATATATTGCCTGGAACCCATGTGGAACTGATGAATGGGACACAAACAGAGGGATCCGGGCAAACAAATAGAAATGTGGTAAAATGCCTAGAACCCATGCAGAACGGATGCGTGGCATACACAGACCGATCAGGACATACAGGTGAAATTGATACATTGCCTGGAACCCATGCAGAACTGATGCATGGCATACACAGACTGATCAGGGCATACAGGTGAAATTGATACATTGCCTGGAACCCATGCAGAACTGATGCTTGGCATACACAGACCGATCAGGACATACAGGTGAAATTGATACATTGCCTGGAACCCATGCAGAACTGATGCTTGGTGCACACAGACAGATCTGGACATACAGGCGAAATTGATACATTGCCTGGAACCCATGTGGAACTGATGCATGGCACAGACAGACAGATCAATACCTACAGACAACATTGATATATAGCCTGGAACCCATGCGGAACTGATGCATAGTGCACACAGACAGAAACGTGGTAAACAGCCTGGAACCTAGGACATGAAGACATTGATGAATAACCAGGCTGACCACAAGTCAGGGTAGAATCACAAATACTGTATACTGGTCAGGAGCATGCACCATGCGCACAGCATTCCTGGAGACAGACTGAACTCCGAGGCATACAGCACACAGGCCTGTTTCACACTTGCCTTTTGGTTTCTGGTTTTGAGATCCGGCAGAAGATCTCAAAACCGGACCAAAACGGTTCAGTTTGATGTTAACACATCTGGATGCATCCGTTCTGTTAGTATGTGGCTGTGTTACATCGAAACAGAATAAACCAGATCTGGCACTAAAAGCATTGTAAGTCAATGGGTGACGGATCCGGTTATTTTTTGGATCGGAAAGAAATGGATCCAGCATCATTCAATTACATTGACTTTGCTGCCTCTGACCACCTGGTAATCAAACACAGACTCAGCAAATAATTAACCCTACAAGACACAGAGAGCACACAATTCACAGGACACAGTTCACATACTATAAAAGGCCGAACCCGCACACAAGCAACCAGCATAGACGGGTAATGGACCTCAGCCAGTACGCAGTGCAGGTAGCAGGCCTGCATAGCAACACAGTGTCACAGTGAACCGCACTGTGACACACCTACAGTAAACTGTGTCTATACCCAGGTGGCTGCTGTAAAGGATATCTCTAAATGCTGTAAACAATAGCTCAATCAAGATGGCTGCCCCCATAATCACATTCAGGAAACACAAAAAAAAAATCTACAATCAGAAATTAAAAACAAATTAGAAAAAACAAATATATGTCACTATATGGTTTTACCTGGCAGAAAAAAATGATAGTTGACACACTCCCTTTAAGGACGAGCACATTTTTGGCCACATTTTTTTATTGATTTTCAGCTAAATGCCACTTTTTGCAGGACAATTTGTAGCTTTAGAAATTATTTTGGGGTACATATAAACTATGGTATAATTTATATTGATGGTGAAAAGCATGAAAAATGTAATTTCATAATTTATTTTTACATCATTTACAAGAATTGACCGAATTATTTTATTGTAGATGTGAATACTTTATATGTTTATCTGTTTTACTATTTTAGTTTTATTCAGTAAACTTTGGCTTTTTCTTTCTGGAGATGTACCTAAGAAAAGTTAGTGGTCACTTGGGAAAGTATTCATATAAAACAATAAAACCTAATTACCTGGCTGACAAGTATAACGTCAAAGATGAGGAGATATAGATAATGAGAGTAGCTAATGATGGCGGCAATACATAACTCCATCCCACATGGGAATCTACCCTGCCCTTTAATGATCGCCTACATTGACGTTCCTGCCAGCACAGCACTATAGACCTTTATTAGTCAGAGTGGCTGCTGTAGATTGTCTCACTCGTATGTATTAGAGAACGGGGCGAGTCTCTAATGATCCTGGTTTTCAATAGCCTTATACAGGTAAGAACTTCCCAGATAATGTCACATTTTGTCTCCGTTCATATTAGGGCTCATGAACACGACCGGTCCGCAAAACATGGATACGCAAAAAAAAAAACGGATGACAACTGTGTTACATCCATTGTTTTTTGGATCCATTGTAACAATGCCTGTCCTTGTCCGCAAAACGGAATGTTCTATTTTTTTGCGGACATATGGATATGGAAGGCACACGGAGTAATTTCTTTTCTTTTTTTTTTTGTGGCCCCATCTAAATGAATGGTTCTGCATATGGGCTGCAAAAAAAGCGGAATGGACACGGACAAAAAACACTTTCTTGTGTATGAGCCCTAAAGGGATTATCACATGAAAAGTACAGTATTAAAGGGGTTCTCTGGGATTTACATATTGATGGCGTATCCTCAGGATAGGTCATCAATATGAGATCGGTGAGGGTCCGACTCCCAGAAGCCCCGTCGATCAGCTGTTTGAGGAGGCCACAGTCCTCCCGTGAGCACTGCAGCCTCCTCACAACTTACGAAGCACAGCGCCATACATTGCATAGTGGATGTGCTTGGTATTGCAGTCCAGGCCCATTCACTTCAATGGGGCTGAGTTGCGCCTAGGACATGTGACCAAAAGCTAGGTGAAGGACTTACACACAGGGGCGTAACTACCATAGCAGCACATGCCATGCGACTGCTATGGGGCCCAGGGCAAAGGGTGGCCCAGTTGGGATAATCCCTTCTACTGGGGGTGAAAACCTGGTCAAGACTCTACCCTCTAAAGCAGTGGTTCTCAACTCCAGTCCTCGGGACCCACCTGCCAGTCAGGATTTAGGAATATCCCACAGAATGAATACCTGTGGTAAGTCCTGATGGATGGACGCTAATTATATCAGCTGGTCTAAACTAAGGAAATCCTGAAAACCTGACTGGCAGGTGAGTCCCGAGGACTGGAGTTGAGAACCACTGCTCTAAAGGAACAACTTTTAGCAAATGAGGCAGTGGAAAAATGGCCCAAGGATCACTGAAAGGGGTTTAGGCAGAAACCCTTCTGTCCTGTGTGGGGGCCTGGTCTGATCCTTGGTAAGGGGCCTTTACTTCTATATGTATGCCACTGTTTACACACACTGTGCAAAGCCGAGATGGTAGGAAATGTTTAACAAAGATTGAAAGCTGCTTGATTTTTGCATTTAGGAAGCAAATGAACCATTAAAAATTTTGGGCAAATGTGTCCTACTGCAATAATCAGTGCCTGTATTGGCTGTTGGGGGATAAGTCCAGTTTCTATAGGGCTGTGTATAATGAAGCCTGCTGACAACCCTTTGTCACTTCAAGACATCTATAGCTGAACTTCTCTGGCCTCATGCACACAAAATGTCTAGGGTGGACTGGCCATAGACCCTACAGGGAATTTTACTGGTGGGCCGATGCCCATAGGGGCACCTGAGTCCTCCACAGTGCCATTGGCTGGGGAAACTATAAGGGTCATTATTAGATGAAGTCCAGGCAGCATGCTGTAGGTAGGGCTGGCTTGATATTGAGGCCCACATCTCACCTCCTAAGCCTTCTGCTCCATATCCATATTAGAGACAACTGAAGGAGGACAGAACATGGCAGCTACTGATGGCCACCACAGAGGGACAGCTTCTGGGAAGGTATTTTGTGCTGCACTGGGGTATTTGGTTCTGTGGGATGGTATTCTGTGCTGCACTGTGGTATTACTGACCCTGACAACTTGTATTGGCCCCATCTACTTGTGTCGCCCCACCTTCTGTCAATTTGGACCCCCCTACAACACTTGGGACACTTTTAGGTTTTTTCCAGGGCCATTTTAAGTTTCCAATCCTCCCCTGATCATAACCATTTTGCATACCTCCCAACCGTCCCGGATCCAGCGGGACAGTCCCGGATTGCAGTGGCTGTCCCGCACGGGGGAGGTATGTCCCAGTTTATGGCAGCTGTCCCTGTGTCCATAGGACGCAGAGACAGTTGCCTGTATGGTGATGAAGCAGAGAGCCGGCATCAGCTCACTACTTCACCCATAATCCCTCCGGTGCCCCCTGCAGGCTCTCCATACCTCCCTGCTGATCTCCACACCTTTGGTCTGGGAGGGTAGGGGGGGGCCGGACCACAGTCAGCCTTGCCTCCGCCCCCTCCAGACTAGAGAAGATGATGTCCTGCTGGTGATGCTGCTAGGAAGAAGGTAAGTATATGGTGTTTATTTTTTTCAACTTTCTGTAAGTGGCACAATATGGTCATATTACTGGGGTCACAACATTACTGGAGAGCAAAATTTGCACCGCGCCGCACAATTTATCCCTCTTTCTCCATTTCCAAACTTGAGAGGTATGGTTTTGCAGCGCACAAATCGCGGATTGGCAAAGTACAAACGCTGTCCGTGTGCCGTCTGCATTTTATTCGCAGACCCATGGTTTTCAATGGGTCCGTGGTCTGCGTTTTGTGGACATATGTGGTCATTTCTCAAACTGGTGTATAGTAGAACTGGCTTAGTTGTCCATAGCAACCAATCAGATTCCACCTTTCATTTTCCAAAGGAGCAGTCAAAAATGAAAGGTGGAAGGTGATTGGTTGCTAGGGGCAACTAAGCCAGTTCTACTTTACACCAGTTTGATAAAGACCCCAATAGTCTACCTTTTTGTGGAACGGACATAAAGATGCGGAAAGTGCGAGGATGATCCATGTGCTTTCCGCTTCTGTATGTCAGTTCCAAAAAACATACAAAATGTCATATACCAGTACCACTGACCCATTGGAGTCAATGGGTCTGCAAAAAAATATGGATGCAACATGGACCGCATCCGTATTTTGCAGATCCGCAATTTGTGGACTGCAAAACAGATACGGTCGTGTGCATGAGGCTAGAAATGACTTATTCTTACACGTTTCGGGAGAACAGACATGTTAATCATCAGTCACCAGGGGAATGCTTTCCAGTTCTCTCGAAGGCAAGTGCACATCAGCTCAGAGCTTCCCAAAGGCGACTTCCCGTCTCTACAGCTTCATGTTGTGTGTTAAAGGGTTACAGGTCAGGAGAATGAACGCTCATTGACCTCTTTCTCAAAGTGACATATGTATGGTTTAGCATCGAGTCTCGGAGCAACAACTGTAGAGAAAAAAAGATATGGATTGCATTTATGAACCCAGCGTCCTGGCCTGACCCCTACTCAGAGCATCTGAGATCCCTATAACTGCTACTCTTACTGTTTTCGTTGCGAATAGAACATGATCTTGTACAGTCTGACGCTGTCGGTATTGATCTGACAGTGTCAGGCTGGGGACACACTCTTTTGACAAGGGGAATGGTAACACCCCGTTTTCTATTTGTTCTTACCTTTCCAGGAGGAATAATAGGGGGACAGCAAAATGCAGAATTGTAAGAAACGATGCTCATAAACATTTATACTGAAATGGTGGCACATAGAGTACGACAGCGGATTGTATATCCAAGAAAGGATTAACATAGGGACCCTGAAACAAAATAGAAGCAAATCTAAAGTTGTATTTAAAGGGGTTGTCCCACGAAAAATCTTCTACATTTTTCAAACCAGCACCTGGATCTGAATACTTTTGTATTTGGATGTAATTGGAAATGTATTATAGCTAGAGATGAGCGAACGTGCTCGAAACGAGCACTGTACCGCTCGGCTCCCCTGCGCTCGCATGGGCGCAGGCAGCCGCTTCCATCCTCCTGAGTGCAGGGGAGCTGAGCAGTACAGTGCTCGTTTCGAGCACGTTCGCTCATCTCTAATTATAGCCACTGAGTTATTCAATAAAATGTATCTGCATAGCGCTACCTGCTGTTTGTTCTTTTCCTTATCTCTCCGTCCACTTTGCTGAAGAGGACTGACATGCTCAGTTCCAACCTTCAACCTCCACCAGCCCTATGTTATGTGACAGATACAGGATAAATGTAGCAGAGCCATTGCAGCAATGAATGTGGAGATCTCTGGATCCATGTTAGGTACAGGGTTGGTTCTAGCTTTGTTAGAAAGAGATTGTCATCTACTATATGATGTTTGATTTTCATTTTTTACATTAATCATGGAATAACTCCTTTAACATGTTACTCTGTCAGATGGCCCATAAGTGCCTAAACTTAAAAAGCCCACATGCCTCAGATGCCTCCATCAGTGCCACAGTTTAAAATAATCCCAAAGTGTCTGCAACCAGTATATAAAGGGGACCTGCCAGCAATCCTGAAATGATTCTTAAGCATCTCTTCCTAAAACTCTGCACTATAATGCTAGTTGTTAACTTATTCATACTTCCAGGAGGAATAGGAGAGGAACAGTACAACCTGAAATGCTAAGAAAAAATGGTTGTCATTTCATGTGCTTAAGGCCTCATGCACACGGCTATTGTTTTGGTCCGAATCCGAGGTGCATTTTTTGTGGACTTCACTCCAATTCAATGGGGTCGCAAAAGTGGCAGACAGCACTCCATGTGCTGTCCGCATCCGTTGCTCCGTTCCGATCTTTTCCCTGACAACTGTCCCATGACCAAAGATTGTCGTGTAGCAGTGCATGCAGCCAATGAACTGAATAGAGTCGCAGCATGACCCGTAAGTTTCCGCCACTGTGACCCCAGAATCGCAAAAAAATCCAAAACTGATGGATTTTTTTTGTTACCATGGGGTTGCGGTAACTTGGTGAGTTGCGCTGTGACCTTTGGTCATGTGACAGGCGTCGGGGCCACGATAGCTATGCAGACCCAGCTTAATGCAAAAATAAAAAATCTATTTCCTACAAGGACACATCGACATGTATCGCATGACATATCATTGTGTCGCAATGCGGTGTGAAACATGCCACGACTTCGATGCGTCAATCGTAAAAAAATCCAGACATGTTGTGTTACACGACTTTTAGGCTAGGGCACTGGTCGCTGAGAAGTCACACGATACAAAAATATGTGTGACTTGCTGTCGGGTGCATTCACTCAACCGTATGTGTTTTGCGGTCCCCAAATTGCGGATACGCAAAACACGGATACCAGCCGCGTGCGTTCCGCATTTTGAGGAACACACATGACCAGCCCTATGATAGAAAAGCCTATTCTTGTCCGCAATTGTGTCATGGGACATATTTTTTGCCCCAGTGAAATGAATGGGTCCGTACCTGTTATGCAAAATTGCAGACACATAAATACGGTTGTGTGAATGCATCCTAAGGGTACGGTTACATGGCCACGTGTCGCGTGACAGCAAGGGCAACGCGACTACTTGGCGACAAATCACGTAATTTCACGTAATTATTTCAATGGTATTGCAATGCGACATGAAACATGCTGCGAAAAAATCTGACTTGGATGTATTCTTTGAAGCTGTCGCGCTGCAGTACGTTGAACACCATTGTAATACATAACATGAAATTTTGCACGGCCAGTGTCGCCGTATCCTTAGATCTGTAACCAATTCGCAGGCGAGTTATGTGTTGTGTGCATTGAAGTCAATGGAGTGAATGTTGCATGTGACAAGCGACTTGCAACTTATGATATCTGTTTTTTTTTTTTGCGACTGTCTCATTGCAGTTGCAGCACGTCGCGTGTCACATTGCGACACCATAGACATACGTTACACTGAGTGCACTATAGAGGGTGCAGACGTCCGTGAAGAGGTGTACGTAATAAGAAGATGCTTACCCCCTGTACTTCGCCACCGGGACGATGGTTCGGATGGGTTGCACAACACCCCCTTCCGTTCCTCTAGAATAATTAACCAGAGCTTTTTCCAGCAGCGGGATCAGAGTTGAATAAGCTAAATGCTTCTCCACTACGTCTGCCCCTAGGAACACCGGCTGTGCACTCATACTGACAGTGCAAACGGAGGCTTGATAGTCAGCTCTGCAGGTCAGCAGCCCAGTGTAAAACACCCGGCAGCCAAAGAGACTCCCAGCTACTAACCCGGCCCAATGTCTGGTGACGCCCCCTCTCCCGGACACTCCTCTCGCCCTGGTTGGGGGAACTTTTCTGAGGTTACTTCTCAATCCTTCTGTTGCCAGCACGAGTTTGTAAGGACGGCGTTATAGATCGCTGCACTCAGGCCGAGGGAGAAAATACCTGAAAAGTGACTAGATGTTATCCTGCAGTGTAAATTATTTCCGTACATACATAATGTGAACAAGGCCTAATCGGAAAAGTAGAAAACTATTTCTAGTTGTATATATAGCGGTATATGTGATCTAGTGCTTGTAAGGGTTCTCCAAGCTTTTAATATTGATGACCTATGCTCAGAATAGGTCATCAATAGGGATGAGTGAATCGACTTTGGATGAAACATCTGAAGTTGATTTGCTAGGGAGCGAGCCCTCCGTACAGTATTAGAATGTATTGGCTCAGATGAGCCGAAGTTATTACTTCGCGAAGTCTCGCGAGACTTCGGGTACTAACTTCAGAAATTAATTTCTACTTTAAAAAAAACTTCGGTAAAAGGTTTTTAAAAGTAGAAATTAATTTCTGAAGTTATTCTAACAAAGTATTCTAATGAAGTTTCATGCAAATCAACTTCAGATGTTTCATCCGAAGTCGACTCGCTCATCCCTAGTCATCAATATCATATTGTCGGGGTCCGACACCCAGCACCTCCGCCGATCAACTGTATGAGGAGACAGCACGTGCAGTGTGCGTGTGCCGTCTCTCCTCCTACACTTCGCTGTACGTCTATGGGACAGCAGCAGCGGACAAGAAGAGAGACAGGAGATGGCACGGGTGCACTGCAGCTGATAAGCGAGGGTGCTGGTGTCGGACCCCCGATGATCTGATATTGATCCACTGATCCTGAGGATTGGTAATTGATATTAAAAGCCCAGAGCTGGCCATACACAATGGGGCACATTTACTAAGATCGGCTATTTACGCAGTGTATAATGTGATGGAAAAATGAATCCAGCCAGCAAAGGAGGCAATATGGATAATCACAATACATTAGTAACTGCTTTTCAACATGCTCAATCCTTTTGTTCTTAGCAAGATAAGCTGCCACAGTGGCTTTCTCCCCTCAGAATACATGAACACTTGCTTAAAGGGAGCCTGTCATCTCCGAAACATCCCCTGAGCTAGAGTAAGCGTTGTATAGTGTAAGTGATGCTGAATCTGAATATGTAAGTTTTATCTTCATACTCACTTTCATTCTGACGCTGTGCTCCCACAAACCTGCAGTAAAATGCACTCACTGGACTCCAGTGCTCACTCACATAATGGAGAGGACTCAAAGAAGAGTCCTGTCAATGCATTTTACTGCTGGTTTGTGGGAGCACAGCGTCTGAATGGAAGTGAGTATGAAGATAAAACTTACATAATCGAATTCAGCATCACTTACACTATACAACGCTTACTCTAGTTCAGGGGGTGTTTCGGAGATGACAGTTCTCCTTTAAGAAGAGAGAAAGATAGCTGTCAACCAAATGAGCGCTCAGCTGACAGTGATCTAATACATATGAGCAGCCTTAAGGCTTATTATGCACACGACTGTATGTATTTTGAGGTCCGCAAAACATACTGATGACATCCGTGTGCATTCCGTATTTTGCAGAACGGAACAGCTTGGCCCCTAATAGAACAGTCCTATCCTTGTCCATAATGCGGACAATAATAGGACATGTTCTATTTTTTTCAGAACGGACATACGGAAACGGAATGCACATTTTTTTGCAAACCCATTGAAATTAATGGTTCCGGGGAAAAAAACGGAACGGACACGGAAAGAAAATACGTTTGTGTGCATGAGCCCTTAGGGTACAACCACACGGCATGGTCGTGATGCATTCAGGTTGCGGCTAGCTGCAGTCAAGGATGCAGATGTCTGTTATTTAACAAATGAAGACCGCACTGTATAGGCGTTCTGAATTCTTAATGGCCACGCGGCACCTTCAATACCGCTATACTATACGGTGCAGTCTTCATTAGTTAAATATCAGGCAGCTGCGGCCTAATTGGCTGCACGGTTCTGGAACGCAGTTGGCAGTGGCCTGAAAGGATCACAAGCACGCCGTGCGGTCGTACCCTTAGGCTTTGTTGTCACTGTATGGCTATGACCGATATATATACCCCAGACAGAAGATAGTGTGAACAAAGCCTTATACAGAGCTGTAACAGAACATCCATTGAGGACCATGTTGCATAAGGAGTGTTTTCTTGCTGCTGGATTCCATACATACAGCACCCTGCAGAGCTTGTACGGCAGCACACAGAGGCTGTGCAGGTAGGTGGTCGTACAGGGTTCTGCAGTGTGTATGAGCCCTAATGGAGCTAGGCAGTGCAGTGGTTCCAGCTCTCCCTATATAGCCTTTTGGTTCGGGGAATTAGTGGTCCAGTGTCATCCTCCCATATGTACCTATGACCTATCATTTTGAGTGGAATTACCCTTAAAAGTGAAAATTTAATACGTAATAAAATAAAATATGGCAACGGGGACCATTACTTTCATCTGTTCCAATGGGGACTGAAGTAGAGTTTAGTTTTGAAGGTGCAATATGAGCAACTTATTGTACTATTGGTAAGTTTTCAGTGAGACAGTGACACCTAGTGGCCAAAGCAGTAATCTACAAATGTGGCCATTTCTAGTTTAAAAAATATATAAATTGGGGGTCATTTACAAAGTTTGGCGTTTTACACTGGTCTTTGTCTCCACTCTGCGCTGGCGGAGAAAAAAATCATCATAATTTATGTACTCCATGCGCCTGGAATTAAAATTTGCAATTTCAGCCCCTAAAGTAGTAGCTTTCACTACGCTTTTATGCCTGTGGGGGGGTTCCAACAGCTGGCACCCCCGCCAATCAGTTATTTCAAGAGCCTGAGCTGCACCAGTGAGCACTGCAGCTTCCTGACCGCATAATAAGCACAGCGCCATACATTGCAGAGTGGCTGAGCCTGGTATTGCAGCCCAGGCCCATTCACTTGATTAGGCCACATATAGGCCATGTGACCAGTTAACGTTATATGTCTCTTCCCTAGGAAGAGGCTGTAGCACTCAGGAGTCGGACCCCCACCAATCAGATATTGATGACCTTAGCCTGAAGGTGGGTCATCAATATTATCCTCTGGATAGGTCATCAGTATCTGATCGGTGGGGGTCCGACACCCAAGACCCCCGCCGATTAGCTGTTTGAGAAGGCACCCGTGCTCGTGGTACTCACCAAGCACAGCGCCGTACATTGTATAGTGGCTATGCTTGGTATTGCACTCAGCCTCATTCACTTCAAGTGATCATCACTGGCCCAGGGCACTACTGCCTTTTTAAACAGCTGATTGGCAGGGGTCCTGGGTTTTGGACCCCTCCACCCACCAATCTTGAGGACAGGCCATCAATATGTGTAGTCCAGAGAACCCCTTTAAGAAATAATTTCTGTTTGTCCTTTACCACAGAGCACAGATTGTGCATTTGCTATAATGGGGGGTTTACTGGGAACAGACGACAGAACCGCACTTTCTGGGTAGCGATCCTTTCTCTACCCCTTGAGGAATAATTGGGTATTGTGGCTGGATTTCT
The DNA here is from genome assembly GCA_900303285.1 of Rhinella marina. Lineage (NCBI taxonomy): Eukaryota > Metazoa > Chordata > Amphibia > Anura > Bufonidae > Rhinella > Rhinella marina. Next base: position 1,427,089 of record ONZH01001400.1, on the reverse strand, counting down.
ATTTAGTGAAAAGTGAGTGTACCAAAAGCGTCATTGAGTGATTTTGGCAGGTTAGCGTGGGAAGCTGGCTCGCCTGCCGTTCAGAGTCTGTCTATTCAGACGTAGAGGCAGCGTTTTTCTCCTTCCAGCCGGCTGCTCCTCTAATCGATTTTGATTTGGAAGTGACCCGGACCTGCTTTCCCATCGCTGTCCTGAGCTCACACCATGCTGTCCTACATGAGAAGAAAGCATAGCCATGATGTTCAGCATGGGAGCAAATCACAAAGGTCTTTTTCATAGATCCTATATTTATAAAGAAATCCAATTCAATTGATGAAAGGAGTAATCATCCCATTTTAGAAAATGACTGTATACGTTGTATTTTTTATACTAGATGGGTGTCGGGCCTCTAGGACCCTCACCGATCTTGAGAATAAAGGGGCCACTGCGGTACGTTATGCTTTCCCTTCACTGTTTTTGTACTACATTATTCTGAAGGGCTTCCCTCTGTGTATACAGGACTTATGCAGGTTCAAATTTAAAGGGGTTGTCCCACGAAAAATACTCTACAGTTTTCAAACCAGCACCTACATCTGAATATTTTTGTAATTGCATGTAATTAAACATCTAGCATAGCTGCTGAGCTATTCAATAAAATGTATCTGTATAGAGCCACCTGCTGTTTGTTTTTTTCTTATTTCTTTGACCTGCTCAATGAGAAGGCCGCACATGCTCAGTTTCATCCTTCAACTGCCTCCTAAGCTGTGATAGGGAGAGCATGGACACACCTCCTGAGCTGTGATTGGGAGAGCTGAGACACGCCTCTTGAGCTGTGATAGGGAGAGCATGGACACAACTCCTTCGCTATGATAGGGTGAACATAGACACGCCTCCTGAGCTGTGATAGGGAGAGCATGGACACGCCTCCTGAGCTGTGATAGGGAGAGCACAGACATGCCCCCTGAGCTCCAGCAGAAAAGACACTCCCCTTGAGCTGTCAGCTTGATATAAATCTAGCAGAGAAATAATTGGGGAGATCTCTGGACCCATATGAGGTACAGGGCCGGTTTAGGTTTGTACTATATGATATCTGATTTTCATTTTTTACGTTAGTCATGGGATAACCCCTTTAAGTAATTTTTGTGATCATTGCACATTCAGGACATATCATCTGTATAGGATATCTGGTGCTTATTGGTTCCAAGGTCTGCTCCAAATTATCCTCTGCTAGACCTCAGTAGCCTTGTTTTATAAGGGGCTCTTTTATTATATAGGGTCCATTATTGTGTCAGTGCTTGGGCGTACCAGGAGATCCTTTGGTATTCTGGTGGGCTAGTCCGTCCCTATTGGTCTCTTTCTGTGCCACCTTGGCTTCACGTTCAGTTTGCCATTCATTTGCACTTCCTACGAGAAGCCTCTGGAGAAGGTGTGCAGCCTGATGGACATCTGTGAGGATGTGACAGGACCTGTTTATAGGACATTTGTCAGCACTTTTATACCTATGACACTGGCTGACCTGTTACATGTGCACTTGGCAGCTGAAGACATCTGTGTTGATCCTATGTTCATATGTGTCCGCATTGCTGAGAAAAATGATGTTTTATTTTATGCAAATGAGCCTCTAGGAGCAACGGGGGCATTGTCATTACACCTAGAGGCTCCCCTCTCTTTGTAACCCTCCACTTCTTCATTCCCATTCCTCCCCCCTGCTAGCACTCCACATTACAGGTCTGTGCAGGGGGGCGGGGCCGGCAGTCAGTCTCCGCTCATCCACAGACTAGAGCTGCTGATGTATCCTGCTGCTAGGGACAAGGTGAGTATGTGGAGTTTTGGGGTTTTTACCTTCCTGTGAGGGGCACAACTGGGCCTAATTCTGTGAGGGGCACATTTCTGGACATAACTACTGTTAGGGGCACTTATCTGGACATAACTACTGTGAGGGGCACTTATCTGGACATAAGTACTGTGAGGGGCACATATCTGGACATAACTACTGTGAGGGGGCACATATCTGGACATAACTTATATCAGGGGGCACATATCGGGGCATAACTACTGTGAGGGAGCACATATCTGGACATAACTACTATCAGGGGGCACATATCTTGACATAACCTGTGAAGTGGGCATAAATACTGTGTGGTGGCATAAAAGAGGAATAATTACTATGTGGAGGCATTTACATACCTCCCATACCTCTAGCGGGACAGTTCTGGACTGTAGTGGTTGTCCTGCAGTCCCGGTACAAAGGAGGTATGTCCTGCTTTCTGGCAGCTGTCCTTGTGACCATAGGAAGCAGAGACAGTTGCCATAATGAAACAGAGAGCTGTGGCTGGCATCTGCTCCCTGCTTCATCATCCCTCACCCCACCAGCTCTCCACACGTCTGGTCTGTGCAGGGGGCGGGGCCAGCTGGCAGCCAGACTCAGATCTGCCCCCTCCACAGACTAGAGCAGCTGATGTCCTACTGCTGCTAGAAAGAAGGTAAGTATGTGGTGTTTATTTTTTTTACTTACTGTGAGGGCATATTACTAGGGGCACATAACTGGGCATATTACTGGGGGCACATAACAGGGCATATTACTGGGGGGCACAGCTGGGCATATTACTGGTGGCACAATGTGGACATATTAGTGGGGGCACAGCTGGGCACATTAATGGGGGCACATAGCAGAGCATATTACTAGGGGCACATAACTGGGCATATTACTGGGGACACAGCTGGGTATATTACTGGGGACACAGCTGGGCATATTACTGGGGTCACAATGTGGACATATTGCTGGGGGCACAGCTGGGCATATTACTGGGGGCACAATGTGGACATATTGCTGGGGGCATAGCTGGGCACATAACTGGGGAATAATTACTATGTGGGGCAGTAAGTGGACTGGGTGGGATTAGGTGTTTAGTTATGTTTTGGGCGCAGTTAGAGATGTGTCCTAGTGTGGAAAAAATTTGCAGCAGTGCGCTTTTTGTGTCCCTCTTCCTTCTATTCAAAAGTTTGGAGGTATATATATATATATATATATATATATATATATATATATATATATATATATATATATATATATGTCATGTACTATTTACAGTGTAGTAAAACTGCATTGTCAATAACAGTCAGCTGTAAGTACATGCTGGGAGTTATAGTTCACAGGCAATGCTTTATAGGAGTAGGACATGAAGAGCTCGCAGTGCCGCAGCAGTGACGGGGTTAAGTAGAAAGGGGGCGGCGCTGGGCATGCCGGGTAAGCGGACGCGGCCATCTTGTCTTCCTGTCAGGGGCTGAAGGAGAGAGCGCGGTCATGAAGCTGATCAGCGGCGCCCGGTTCCTCTCTGTAAGGACCTGTCTCCGGCGTTACCCTCCTGTCACTCCCGGTGGTTCGGGCTGCGGCTCGGGGCTGTTATGTCTGGGGCTGTGGCCGTTTATATTGGAGGGGTGGGGGACGCCGGTGGTAGTCAGGCCTTCACCTCAGTGTGTATGCAGGGTATTGCCCGGGTGACCCCCCAGGCACTGGCGGGCTGTGCGGCAGGTGCCGGGGTGTCAGTGCTGGGGCTGGTGGAGGGGAGGTCAGTAGTGTGTGTGAGAATGGCTGGGGGCACGGTGAAGGTGACCCCGGTGTCCTGAGTGACGGCTGCACTACAGGCTGCTCTTGGCCAGGGCTGCACTAGTGTGTCACTAACATACAGTGTCCATGGCCTCCTGCAGCTGCTTGGGGGGGGGGGGGGGGGGGGACTACAACTCCCAGCATGTTATACACGCCACTTTGCTACATCTTGAGCCCTGTTAGTGTATCTGATATTGTTGTGGTTTCAAAAGAAAGTCCAAGTAGAATGTAGTGCTGAGCTGCCTTAACCATACTGCCTACTTCAGAGCTGAAATCTCTGCATGGAGCAGGCTCTGGGTATTGCGCCTACAGTGTCTATTGGGTGCATAATTTTACCATCATCTATAGGTGTCCATGTTAAAAAGAATTGTATTTGCTTAGTTAAATAAAATTAAAGGGTTTCTGTCACCAGATTTGGGCATACTAAACAGGATGGCATTTGCAATGTGCAAATGCCACCTGATGCCCAATCTGGTTTTATTACTGTAATCAGATGAGCCGTTTTGTTAAAAAAATCACTTTTGTAATATGTAAATTAGGCTTACTAGGTGCAAGAGGCGTTTACCTCGCACCTAGTAATCGCCTTGTTCTAACCTCCAGTTCCGCCTCCTCCTTCCTGATTGACAGGGCCAGGCAGTTTGCTTGATGAGCTGCCGGCCCTGACCTCGATCGAAATCCCGCGCCTGCGCCGTGTAGGCTAAATTCGGCGCAGGCGCAGATAGTTCACCCGGCCGCCCGGCTCCTGCCTCTCTCACTGCGCCTGCGCCGTGCGGAGTAAAAGCGGCGCAGGCGCAGTGAGTTCCGCCGGCTCCCGGGTCTCAGTCGATCGCCGCTCACCTTCTTCCCCGATGAAGCCGGCCGCCGTCTCTTCCGGGTGTCCTCTGACGTAATCGGCGCAGGCGCAGTGAGAGAGCCGGGAGCCGGCGGAACTCACTGCGCCTGCGCCGATTTTACTCCGCACGGCGCAGGCGCAGTGAGAGAGGCAGGAGCCGGGCGGCCGGGTGAACTATCTGCGCCTGCGCCGAATTTAGCCTACACGGCGCAGGCGCGGGATTTCGATCAAGGTCAGGGCCGGCAGCTCATCAAGCAAACTGCCTGGCCCTGTCAATCAGGAAGGAGGAGGCGGAACTGGAGGTTAGAACAAGGCGATTACTAGGTGCGAGGTAAACGCCTCTTGCACCTAGTAAGCCTAATTTACATATTACAAAAGTGATTTTTTTAACAAAACGGCTCATCTGATTACAGTAATAAAACCAGATTGGGCATCAGGTGGCATTTGCACATTGCAAATGCCATCCTGTTTAGTATGCCCAAATCTGGTGACAGAAACCCTTTAATGCTGTTGAACCTGGCAGTATTGTCCAGCATCTCATAGTGAAAACGACGAGCGGTTTTATGAAACGTTGAAAAAAAAAAAACTGACTGCAGCATGGCGTTCATTGCTTATAAAGAAGGAATGCTGCACTGCTGTGGTTGGTTGCTTTGGGCAACTGACCCATTTTGTCATTCTGACCCAACCGGGAAAAGTGCCGGCATGGTGGAGAGGACCCAAAATTATTAAAACATTTTTATTGTCTGACCTGTTAGAAAGGTGCATGATATAATCTGTAGTGAATGTAATCTACTTATCAGAGACTGTAATTGTGAGTAATAACCTCTCTTCTTATTGTAGCTGGGTCATGTGACCAATTCCCTGACCTGCAACTGACCCAGGACGGGAAGCCAGTATCTGCTCTATTCATTCCTATGAGACTGGAAGTGAGGCTCCCATAGGAATACATAGAGAATTAGACTTCCTGTCCACACATAAGATGCTGTGTTATCTGGTGAGTCTGATCGCTGGTCACATGACACAGATGAGAAGCTTCAGGGAGATATAACTCACAAATACAGACACTGGTAAGAAAATGACATTCACTACAGATTACATCATGTACATACAGCTCTTTAAATTATTATATACGGGTTTTGTTTTTAGAAAGTTTTTTAAAAAAGGTTTTAGTCCAAAAGTGATAAAAATCATAGTTCTTTATTATGTAAGTTTATTCCAGTAATCGGGGATGGAAGATAACTATGGGATTGGTGGTGGTCTCACTGCTGGACCCTGATGATCGTAAGAATGGCGTCCATGTTCACTGCAAGGCCCCCTGAATTGAATTGGCAGGTTGTATGTTCGCCCACTGCTCTGTTCATGTGGAGCACCTTGTGGGGGAGAGGATTCTGAGTTTAGGGGGGACATAACAGTAGGTCTCCCACCAATCTAAGGCCTGCTTCACGTTTGTATTGCGGCAGGGCACAGTCTGCCAGATCTCTGTACATTCCAGCACTGCCAGAATAAAACTTATCACCGTCCATTCACTATAATGGGGACCGGTGGTGACGCAACCATAACAAATGTGCCAAGTAGCCGCTGGACTAATACTGCTGGGCGAAGCGGTTTTCATCTAGCCGCTTCTCGGCATGTTTGCTGGGTTGCGGCTGGTCCTCTGCCGGTCCCCATTAAGGTGGATGTCAGTTAGTATCTGCTGTATGGGTTATCAGTATCTGATCCCTACCTCTGGAAATGGGTGCAGGTCCCAGAACAGGACCCCGAGGTGAACGGAGGGCAGCAGAGGATGCGTGCCTGTCGCCCTCCTTTCATTTCTGTAGCTATTTCTGGCATTCTCATAATTATCATATCATTCTCAAATAATGCCTTACTCACATGTAAGTGTATTGGTCAGTGATTTCCATAAGTTTTGGCTCAAACTCACTGATGGAAATCGCTGACCAAACACTGACTGTACGAATAAGGCCTAAGCAGTGGCTGTGCTTACGTAGCGCACACTACATTGATTTCTATGGGACTTCTGATAATAGCCTTTTCTGGAGATAGGAGCTGGTCCCACCTCTGGTACCTGCACCTATCTGGCATTGGTGGCATATCTTGGCAATATGCCATCAATATCTGAGATGATTAAACCCCTTTAAGACGTTTTAACTTCCTTGAATTATATTTTGATATAATACGCAATCGTCCACTGTAACTGAGGTATCCACAGGGCCCCAGTTACAGGAGGGCACAGCCCCTTGTAGTTCCATTAGTCTCTGGCTGAGCTGTTCTGGGGCAGCGATCATTAAGAGGCTGAAAGGTGATGGTAAGATTAAAGAAGAACTCCCGACAAAAATTTTATTCCATGTCCTGCTATAAATGTACATGATATAATCTGTAGTGAATGTCATTTTCTTACCAGTGTCTGAATTTTTGACTTATATCATCCTGAAGTTTCTTATCTGTGTCATGTGACCAGCAATTAGACTCACCAACTCACACAGAGACTTATGTGTGGACAGGAAGTCTAATTCTCTATGTATTCCTATGAGACTGAAAGTGAGGCTCCCATAGGAATGAATAGAACAGTTACTGGCTTCCTGTCCTGGGTCAGTTGGAGGTCAGGGAGTTGGTCACATGACCCAGCTACAATAAGAAGAGAGGTTTTTACTCACAGAAACAGTCACTGATAAGAAAATGACAATCACTACAGATTATATCATGCACCTTTCTAACAGGTCAGAGAATAAAATTTTTTTGCGGGAGTTCTTCTTTAAGAAATGTTACCAGTACTAACCAAACATGGAGTGGTATTGCTTCCTGTATCCTGAATACAGTATTGTTACTGTCACCCCAGTAGGAGCCTTGTGATGATATGTAGTAACCGCGTCCTTTGTCCTTCCTTATAGAGGAGGCTGTACTCTGCAACAGCAGCCGCAAAGCCAGAAGCTGCCGGAGGAGCACGTCTCCTGCCCGAGGAACTAGAGGTAAGGTGAAGGCTTCGGTTTTAGTGATGACACGCCAGATTTTATGGCCGTCATAAAATCCATATTATACGTAGTCTTGCCCTGCTTTCTGCCTGTGTAGACAGGGGCTCTGAGCGGCAAGATATAGATAGACTATATTTATTTAGACATAAACTGTAAAGACGCCCACGTTTATCACAGCAACTCAATTCGTCTTGGTGTAAAAGATGGCTCCGGTGAGCAGTCATGTGGAGTAGAGCCGCTGCACCTAAGCAGCCTGCTATCTGCCAAAGGTTGAGGGTAAAACCAGTTCGTCCTCGGGATCGATGGGATCTCAACCAATCAGTGCATCGTAATATGTTCTAAAACTACCTGTAAGGCTCAGCTTGATTCTCTTACTCTGCATCCAGAGGCTTAAAGGGGTTGTGTCCCTTCAGCAAATGGCAATTATCATGTACAGAAAGTTAAAGGGGTTGTCTGGGCTTTTACAATCGATGACCTATCCTGAGGATAGGTCATCAATAGAGTTGAGCGAACATGCTCGTAACGAGCACTGTAGAGCTCGGATCCCCTGCGCTCGCATGGCCGCAGGCATCCGGATCCATCTTCACTTGACTTACAGTCAGGTGAGGACTGATCCGGATGGCTGCGCCCATGCGAGCGCAGGGGATCCGAGCTCTACAGTGCTCGTTACGAGCACGTTCGCTCAACTCTAGCCAGCAATGGTAAAAGCCTGGACTACCCCTTTAATACAAGGCACTTACTAATGTATTATGATTGTCCATATTGCCTCCATTGCTGGCGGGATTCATTTTTCCATTACATCATACACTGCTCATCTCCATGGTTACGGCCACCCTGTAACACAGCAATGGTGGTCGTGCTTGCACACTATTAAAAAGAAAAAAAAAAAAAAACCTCTCTAGTGGCTTGGAGCATGGGAGTGCACATAGTCTAGCACTTTTTCCTATAGTGTGCAAGCATGACCACTACTGCTGGATTGCAGGGTGGTCATAGCCATGGATACGAGCAGTGTATAATGTGATTGAAAATTTAATCCAGCCAGCAAAGGAGGCAATACGGACAATCACAATACATTAGTAAGTGCCTTGTATTAACTTCCTCTACATGATAAATGCCATTTGATGGAGTGAGACATCCCCTATAAGGACCTGAACATGGGGAACCTGTACAGATCCTGAATGTGGAGCTTATGTTATTACTTGCCCCGTTCAAAGTTATTTTTGAATTCCGGTAGCGTGATCCAGCTGAGGATCAGGCTACCGGAGCTCACAGTGTCCATCATTGTCAGCTACGACTATGTACCACCAGATCCCCATTGACTATAATGGGATCCAGCTACTCTGCCGGCATAAATACTAGGTTTTGGCCAAACAAGTACCACTGCATGCAGAGGTCTTTGTCTGGCCGACATCAGATCAGGCTACTGGATTCACAACGATACTGTGAATATTGCCATATATACATAATGATGCACATGATACGAAAAGCTTGTTGCTCAATGTGAAAGGGGTTGTCCAAATTAAATGAAAACTCTGGCAGCCCCTGTACATGTGAGGTTATGCCTCTTTTCTCCACTTCCAGTGCTGCGCTCTAGTCCTCCCCACTGCAGTTTGTTTTCATGGCTGCAGCAGTGACGTTCTGTGCACGCAGGTCACCGTGCAGCCAATCGCTGTCCTCAGCAGTGACATCTGTATACTGCTGAGACCAGTGATTGGCTGCATGGTGACCTGAGTTTACAGAACATCACTGCTGCAGCCAGGAAGATGGGGCCGACCGGATAAACCATGTAATGTTCTGCCTGTCAATAAGTAAATTATCCGTGTGTTTTACAGATCACAAAGTTGCCAAACGGGCTGGTGATTGCATCTCTAGAAAACTACTCCCCGGCTTCTAAAATTGGAGTGTTTGTAAAGGCTGGAAGCAGATATGAAAATGCCAACAACTTGGGTGTTAATCATGTGCTACGCCTTGCCTCTAACCTGGTAAGTTTTGCAAAGGTTTGCATTCCAAGATGTGTTTTTAGCTTAAAGGGGTTATCCCAAAACTAATATAAAAAATGAAAATCAGACATCATATAGCACATGACACTATCTAACAAAGCTAGAACCAGCCCTGTACCTCACATGGATCCAGAGATCTCCGCATTCATTGCTGTGATAGATTTATAGCAAGCTGACAGCTCAGGGGGCGTGTCCATGCTCTCCCTATCACAGCTCAGGGGGCGTGTCCATGCTCTCCCTATCACAGCTCAGGGGGCGTGTCCATGCTCTCCCTATCACAGCTCAGGGGGCGTGTCCATGCTCTCCCTATCACAGCTCAGGGGGCGTGTCCATGCTCTCCCCATCACAGCTCAGGGGGCGTGTCCATGCTCTCCCCATCACAGCTCAGGGGGCGTGTCCATGCTCTCCCCATCACAGCTCAGGGGGCGTGTCCATGCTCTCCCCATCACAGCTCAGGGGGCGTGTCCATGCTCTCCCCATCACAGCTCAGGGGGCGTGTCCATGCTCTCCCCATCACAGCTCAGGGGGCGTGTCCATGCTCTCCCCATCACAGCTCAGGGGGCGTGTCCATGCTCTCCCCATCACAGCTCAGGGGGCGTGTCCATGCTCTCCCCATCACAGCTCAGGGGGCGTGTCCATGCTCTCCCCATCACAGCTCAGGGGGCGTGTCCATGCTCTCCCCATCACAGCTCAGGAGGCAGTTGATGGATGAAACTGAGCATGTGCGGCCTTCTCATTGAACAGGACAAAGAAATAAGAAAAAAACCAACAGCAGGTGGCGCTATACAGATACAAAAAATTTTGCACAGAGGTATTCAATAAAATGTATTTTTCATGGGACAACCCCTTTAAGTTTGTTGGAATTTTACATGGCCGTGTGATTTAAGAACCTCACAATGTTTGACTGCGTGTATAGAGACCTATCTAGTGTATTTAGTAACATTTGGGGAGGAGCATGGCAAATGAAATAAAATGGGTCAAGACCTATTAAAAAGCACTTAAAAGGCCCAAAATACACACTCTTGCCCTCCATCCTTATTTAGTAAGTAAATCTTTTCAGTAGTTTCCAACATAATCACAAACCACTTACTGACCTGTAGTTTACCATCAGCTCACTGGTCAGGCATGCTCAGTTTCAGCATATAGGAGGCTGTAACGGGGAACTAATGTGAGATGCTCAGTAGTAAGGGATCACAATGTGATGCACGAGAGAGTGGAGCCAGGGAAATAAAGGGGAAGGAGTACAGTCTAGAATAGATGCCAGCGGTGCCAGATGGGAGCTAGTCTGTACCCACAGGGGCTTTTGCTGACGCCAAACCCTTTTTTTACCGTCTTGTCTGATTTACTATTAGATATGGTTTGTTAAAGGGATTCCTTGGCAATAAGCTGATCATAAAGTGTCCTGCTTCTTGGTCCCCACACTATTGACAAAACATTGGCAGTATGTGGTCACGTTCTCTGCAGCGCCACCACAGGGGAAATGAATGATTACACAGCACCCATTCACATCATTCTGCTGTCTGTGTAATGCCAGAGCGAGAGAGATTCAACAGTGAAGGATCCTGAACAGAGGACCCCTCTAATATCTCCCCCTCCTTGTATTATGGTATATAAACATGACTTTTCTAAACCAGACAACCCTTTTTACTAGCATTATATAAAGGGGTTGTCCGGGCTTTTACTATTGATGACCTATCCTCAGGATAGATCGTTAATATCAGTTCGGCAGGGGTCAGACACCCATCACTCCCCCCGATCAGCTGTATGAGGAGACGGCACGCGCAGGGTCTCCTGTCTCTCTCTGCCATAGACAGTGGTGAACAGGAAAAGACCATAGACTGCAGCGTCGGACAGGAAGAGAGAAGGGAGACGGCGCATGCCGTCTCCTTATACAGCTGATCGGCGGGAGTGCTGGGTGTCCGACCCCTGCCGATCTGATATTGATGATCTATCCTGAGGTTAGGTCATCAATAGTACAAGCCCAGAGAACCCATTTAATGTATTCATCAGGCAGTCGCAGTCTATTCACCCCATTTAACCTTGTCAGTACTTTGAAGGGGTGAGAAATTGCAGGATGCACTGCAGCTGTCCATTTAATGCATTCAAACAGTCAATTCTTAACCTGCCCTTGTCTTCTAGTGAAACGGTCATAAGTACTGTAAAAGCGAGAGCTGATATTCAGTGGGGCTGTAGTTCACACAGGAGCAGTGATAAGTGTGCATAGATGCTTGTCCATGTGGCTACTTTCATCCATGTGTTTTTTTTCTCATTTCAGACTACAAAGGGAGCCTCTTCTTTTAAAATAACCCGAGGTCTAGAAGCTGCTGGTGCAGGATTAAGGTTTGTGTCTAACGTCATCTTTTTGGAGCATAGTTTACAAAAAATCAGGTTCAGTCCAGCATTTAAAGGGGGACTCCAACCTAAACATTTATCCTTAGTCCAGTTTCCATGTCCCATGAAACAGTCTTCCTGGCCCTGCGGCCGCCCTCCATTCATTTGTATGGGGCCGCCGAAAATAGCCGAGCGCTGGCTCGGCTACTTCCGTCGACTCCATAGAAATGAATGGGAGCTGGGCCGCGCATGCGCGGTGTGCTCCCATTAATTTCTATGGAGCCAACGGAAATAGCCGAGCAAGTGCTCGGCTATTTTCGGCGGCCCCATACAAATGAATGGAGGGAGGCTGCGCATGCGCGGTGCGCCCTCCTTCACTTTCGGGGCCCGGTTCTCGATATAGGTGCTGGTCCCAGCGGTGGGACCCGCACCTATAGGACAATGGAGGCATATCCTAGCGATATGCCCCCATTGTCCAAGATGGGAATAACCCTTTTCTGGTACGAAGATATCAATGGCCTCACCTCCAGATAGGTCATCAATATCAGATCAGTGGAGTGTTGATCCACGATCGACTGTTTGGTGAAGCCATCAGCGCTGGAACATATACAGTGGATGGAGCCAGAAGCAGAACACTTTGTCCGCAAAGTTATTGGCCGTGCTGAGGTACTGCAGCTGAGTCCCCATTCAGGTCAATAGGAGTTGAGCTGCAGCAGGTTTGTGCCGAAAACTACAGAGCCTTTGCTTCCAACTGCGTCCAATACATAGTTTTCGAATAGCTGTTGGTGGAGGTGTTGGCTCTCCGCTCCCCACCGATCTGTTATTGATGACCTGTCCTGAAGATAGCTCATCAGTATCTAAGTACCATGACACAATGATAATTCTACCACATTATGTAAATGTATGGCGTGGTGTGTATTTAGATTTGATGAGACTGCCATAGGAGCAATAATTTGCAATAAGAAATTACCATATTTTTCGCTTTATAAGACGCACCCGAAGATAAGACGCACCCCAGATTTTAGAGTAGGAAAATAAGAAAAAAATATTTTTCATCAGACCTCATATCTGACCCCCTCATAAATTTCAGGACATCACATCAGGCCCCCATCATACCTCAGAACAGCCCAGCGTTCCCCCATCAGACCTCAGATCAGCCCAGCGTTCCCCCATCAGACCTCAGATCAGCCCACAGTGCCCCCATGAGACCACTCTGTGCCCCCATCAGACCTCAGACCAGCCCACAGTGCCCCCATGAGACCACTCTGTGCCCCTATCAGACCTCAGAACAGCCCACAGTGCCCCCATGAGACCACTCTGTGCCCCCATCAGACCTCAGACCAGCTCACAGTGCCCCCATTAGACCACTCTGTGCCCCCATCAGACCTCAGACCAGCTCACAGTGCCCCCATTAGACCACTCTGTGCCCCCATTAGACCACTCTGTGCCCCCATTAGACCACTCTGTGCCCCCATTAGACCACTCTGTGCCCCCATTAGACCACTCTGTGCCCCCATTAGACCACTCTGTGCCCCCATTAGACCAGCTCACAGTGCCCCCATTAGACCAGCTCACAGTGCCCCCATTAGACCAGCTCACAGTGCCCCATTAGACCAGCTCACAGTGCCCCCATTAGACCAGCTCACAGTGCCCCCATTAGACCAGCTCACAGTGCCCCCATTAGACCAGCTCACAGTGCCCCCATTAGACCAGCTCACAGTGCCCCCATTAGACCAGCTCACAGTGCCCCCATTAGACCAGCTCACAGTGCCCCCATTAGACCAGCTCACAGTGCCCCCATTAGACCAGCTCACAGTGCCCCATTAGACCAGCTCACAGTGCCCCATTAGACCAGCTCACAGTGCCCCCATTAGACCAGCTCACAGTGCCCCCATTTAGACCAGCTCACAGTGCCCCCATTAGACCAGCTCACAGTGCCCCCATTAGACCAGCTCACAGTGCCCCCATTAGACCAGCTCACAGTGCCCCCATTAGACCAGCTCACAGTGCCCCCATTAGACCAGCTCACAGTGCCCCCATTAGACCAGCTCACAGTGCCCCCATTAGACCAGCTCACAGTGCCCCCATTAGACCAGCTCACAGTGCCCCCATTAGACCAGCTCACAGTGCCCCCATTAGACCAGCTCACAGTGCCCCCATTAGACCAGCTCACAGTGCCCCCATTAGACCAGCTCACAGTGCCCCCATTAGACCAGCTCACAGTGCCCCCATTAGACCAGCTCACAGTGCCCCCATTAGACCAGCTCACAGTGCCCCCATTAGACCAGCTCACAGTGCCCCCATTAGACCAGCTCACAGTGCCCCCATTAGACCAGCTCACAGTGCCCCCATTAGACCAGCTCACAGTGCCCCCATTAGACCAGCTCACAGTGCCCCCATTAGACCAGCTCACAGTGCCCCCATTAGACCAGCTCACAGTGCCCCCATTAGACCAGCTCACAGTGCCCCATTAGACCAGCTCACAGTGCCCCCATTAGACCAGCTCACAGTGCCCCCATTAGACCAGCTCACAGTGCCCCCATTAGACCAGCTCACAGTGCCCCCATTAGACCAGCTCACAGTGCCCCCATTAGACCAGCTCACAGTGCCCCCATTAGACCAGCTCACAGTGCCCCCATTAGACCAGCTCACAGTGCCCCCATTAGACCAGCTCACAGTGCCCCCATTAGACCAGCTCACAGTGCCCCCATTAGACCAGCTCACAGTGCCCCCATTAGACCAGCTCACAGTGCCCCATTAACCAGCTCACAGTGCCCCCATTAGACCAGCTCACAGTGCCCCCATTAGACCAGCTCACAGTGCCCCCATTAGACCAGCTCACAGTGCCCCCATTAGACCAGCTCACAGTGCCCCCATTAGACCAGCTCACAGTGCCCCCATTAGACCAGCTCACAGTGCCCCCATTAGACCAGCTCACAGTGCCCCCATTAGACCAGCTCACAGTGCCCCCATTAGACCAGCTCACAGTGCCCCCATTAGACCAGCTCACAGTGCCCCCATTAGACCAGCTCACAGTGCCCCCATTAGACCAGCTCACAGTGCCCCATTAGACCAGCTCACAGTGCCCCCATTAGACCAGCTCACAGTGCCCCCATTAGACCAGCCTCACAGTGCCCCCCATTAGACCAGCTCAAGTGCCCCATCAGACCTCCGATCAGCCCAGGCGTGCCGCATAACATAAAAAAAAAACTTCACTTACCTGTCCAGAGCTCCGCTTACCTGCCGTGGCTCCGCTCCGGGTCCGGCGCTTCTTAGGCTTCCCGACCCGGCGCTGCACTGTCACCTGACTGCGTGCAGCGTCAGGTCATAGTGCGCGCACTACGTCCTGACGCTGTACGCGTTCAGGACAGTGCAGCGCCGGGCCCGGAAGCCTAAGAAGCGCCGGACCCGGAGCCGCGGCTCTGGACAGGTAAGTGAAGTTTTTTTTTTTTATTGTTATGGAGCACGCTGGGCTGATCTGAGGACTGATGGGGGGGGTCCCGGCCCCCCAGCAGCTAAAACATACAAGTGAGCGCTTCCATAATGGAAGCGTTCACTTGTATTCGTTTTATAAGACGCACTGCAATTTTCCCCCTACTTTTGGGGGAAAAAAAGTGCGTCTTATAAAGCGAAAAATACGGTACTTTTTAGCAAATATTTGTTCTGTTAAGAATAAGCAAAGCCGAGTAATTGTACATATTTGTTTGCAGTGTAACATCTACCAGGGAAAACATGGTCTACAGCGTGGAATGTCTGAGAGACTACGTGTAAGTAATTTTTCAGTTTTCACCAGTACAAAGAGCACCCTGCCCTCCAGACACTCAGTGGGGTGAGGGTGTAGGGGAGAAGGATGCATCATAGCAAAACATATCTCAAATTTTTTAGTTGCATACACTTTAAAAAAAACTTACGGATCATACTTATTTCAAGTGTATCTGAAAAGAATGCAAGATAATCAATTCATAAATTGTGTTTCAGTGATACTGTGATGGAATATCTCATCAATGTCACTACGGCCCCGGAATTTAGAAGATGGGAAGTGTCTGACCTTGATGGACGGGTAAAGCTTGATAAAGCTCTGGCTTATCAAAATCCACAAGTTGGTGAGTAATGCCTGAGTCTGCTCTTTGTTCAGACATAAGTACCAGCCTTACTGAGGTTCTGACAACCCAAACTAACAGCATCTTAGATCCTTATGCATCCACATTATGGCTCTGTGAAGTTGGCCTTAAAGAAGAACTCCCGACAAAAATGTTATTCCATGTCCTGCTAGAAATGTACATGATATAATCTGTAGTGAATGTAATTTTCTTACCAGTGTCTGAATTTTTTACTTGTATCATCCTGAAGTTTCTTATCTGTGTCATGTGACCAGCAATTAGACCCACCAACTCACACGGAGACTTGTGTGGACAGGAAGTCTAATTCTCTATGTATTCCTATGAGACTGAAAGTGAGGCTCCCATAGGAGTGAATAGAGCAGTTACTGGCTTCCTGTCCTGGGTCAGTTGGAGGTCAGGGAGTTGGTCACATGACCCAGCTACAATAAGAAGAGAGGTTTTTACTCACAGAAACAGTCACTGATAAGAAAATGACATTCTCTACAGATTATATCATGCACCTTTCTAACAGGTCAGAGAATAAACATTTTTGCGGGAGTTCTTCTTTAAAGGGTTATTCCGGTTATATTATAGTTATCCCCTATCCATCAGTGGGAGTCCTACTGCTGGGACCCCCCACCAATCACAAGAACAGGGGTCCTGTACCCAGTGGAGCCCCCTAAAATGAACGGGCCTACTGAAATGGTCACTGTAGTCGGCTGTCTGCTGAACTCCCATAGAAATTAATGTATGCATGTGCCTGGCTGGCTGCTCCAGTTATTTCAGGGGGGTATGGGGCCCTTGTTCTCGTGAGTGGTGGGGTTCCAGTGGTTGGACTCCAAACCAATCTAATGCTTATTCCCTATTCTGTGCATAGGGGATAACTTTATATAACCAGAATACTCCTTTAAAGCGTTTTTGTAAATGACCCATATTTTTTGGCAGAAGGTTCTGAGACTGAAGATCATCTAAATGTTTTTTTCTGCAATATGTACGTGAAGACCCATTCAAATGAATAGGACAGTCACAGAAATTGTTTCTGATATGCCACATTTGAATACGCCGTAAGGCAGTGATGGCTAAGCTCCAGCACTCCAGCTGTGGTGAAACTACAACTCCCAGCATGCTCCATTCATTTCTATGAAGCAAGGGGTCATCTTAGGAGTTGTACCACAGCTGGATTGCCGGAGGTCAGCCATCACAGCCCTAAGGGCATTTCAGAAACTGCAGTTTTTTTCCCAAAACCTCTGCGACTGAACATTATTTCCATCCATCTGAATTGGATTGTCTTTGTAGAAAGCTCATGGATTTCTGCAGCCCTCTTTCTTCAGATGAATGAAACAGTAGCAGAAATTTCTGCAAGAAATCTGCTGCATGTGAACTCATCCTAACTCTCCCACTGAGGGCACTCGGCTGCACTTGTGTAGGGCAACTATGATTATGATTTTAATTTGTGTTGGTTTTTTAGGTGTCTTGGAAAACCTACATGCTGCATCTTACCGCAATACACTTGCTAACTCCTTGTATTGTCCCAACTACAGAGTTGGAAAAGTATCACCTGATGAGGTAAAGAATCAGTATAACATAGAGTATATTTATGGATTGTAGACATCCAAGAACTTTTAAATTCAAACTTTAGATATGAACCTTTAAAATAGTGTTTTGCTTTTTTTTGTTTTTTATTTTTAATTAACAGCTCTTTGTCTTTTTGTAGCTTCATCAGTTTGTACAGAATCACTTTACAAGCGCAAGAATGGCACTGGTTGGATTAGGTGCGTATTATGGGCAAATTGCATTATAGCACATAGGGGGAGATTTATCAAAACTGGTGTACAGGAAAACAGGCTTAGTTGTCCATAGCAACCAATCAGATTCCACTGTTCATTTTTCAGAGCACTTTTGGAAAATGAAAGATAGAATCTCATTAGTTGCTGTGGGCAACTGAGCACGTTTTCCTGTACACCAGTTTTCATAAAACACCCCCATAGAGAGTCCTGCTTCCCCTGCCCATACATTGTTCAGTGATGACCGTATATGTGTTTGACACATTTCTCTGAAATCTGTGACATTTGTATAGGTTTTTACCTAAAAAGTTTGAAAACTATATACTGTATTTTTTGCCCTATAAGGCTACTTTCACATCTGCTCCTTGTATTCCTGTTTGAGATCTGGCAGAGAGTCTCAAAACTGGAGCAAAAAGCTTCTGTTTGATTTAATGCATCGGTATGCATCCATTCAATTCGGATGTGGTTGTATTAAATAGAAACTGAACAAACTGGATCCGGCACCAAAACCAATGTAAGTAAATGGGTGGTGGATTAGATTTTTTTATTTTTTATTTTTTTTTTTATCCTGGAAAAAAAAAAGATCCAGCACCATTGACTTACATTGGTTTTTAGTGTCAGATTTGTTTTTTTTCCATTTTGCAGACCGGACACAAAACTGCAACTTGCAGAGATAGAATAGAATGCACCCTGATCTGTTTCGTCCCCATTGATAATGCATTGGGACAAAACTGAACCACTTTGCTCCTGGGGTGGATCTCAAAACAGGAATATAAAGCGCAGATGTGAAAGTAGCCTAAGACTCGCCTAGGTTTTAGAGAAGGAAAATGGGGAAAAAAAATATTTTTCATCAGACCTCGGCTCCGAGCCCCAATGTTAATTAGACCTCAGATCAGACAAAAAAAAAAATTACTCGCCCCTCCTGTTCTGTTTGCCGCCAATGCTCTTCCTGCTGTGCTGTGACCCCATGTCACACAATGTGAGGTCACAGAGTGCGCCAATGTCGTCATTCTGGACACAGTTGACAACACAGTGTGTGGTGCCGGCAGAAGACCAGGGAGTGGTGAGTACAGAGCCAGCAAAAGGAGCACTGTATTCTATAATGGAAGCGCTCGTTTGTATTCACCCCATAAGATGCACTGACATTTTCCCCCCACTTTGAGGGGGGGGAGAATGCATCTTTATATGTAGAAAAATATGGTAATCCTGAGTGTAGCACCTCTTTCTATCCTATACTGGCCCCAGATTGGGTGTAGATGATCTGACGGATTCCATTTTAGACATTTAGCTTTATTTTTTAAGTAAGAAGACCAGTTTTGCAGAAACTCATTTGGCACAATATCCCGTTTCAGGTGTCAGCCATTCCGTCCTTAAACAAGTTGGAGAGCACTTCCTTAACATCCGAAGTGGAGCTGGTTCTGGGTCGGTGAAGGCTCAGTATCGTGGAGGTATGTGTGTGCCCAATGATTCACATCTATTTTCCAGCACTGTCTTCTTGCTCAGTTCATGGAATATTCATGCTGAGTAATGGAATTTAATAGCCACATTGCATCTGGTTCTTACCCATAGCCAGATCATTGCCTGGGGCCCTTTCAGACTCTCAAAACATTATGTTGCAATGGAAGCATCTGTTTACTGGGAACTTGCATATTACACTGGACCAAGTACATATATTTTTCAATACAAAAATAGAAAAAAATGTCTGACGCAAAATTGCTCTGCTGTACTAACCATTCACAGCAAGACCTCATGGACACATGTATGGCCTCCTTGTACTACTGTGCCATGCTTCCTGCAGGTGCAGTATGTACAGAACTTCCAGGGGGGAAATACTTCCATACAAAGAGTATCCTATGGAGTTTGGCAGGTTTTTTCTATCCTTTTATATTAAATAGGAGGCACAATTTATTACAGGCCATGTGCACGAGGCCTAAACCTGAAGCAGCTGGTGAAGAAAATTGATCTTGATATGATCTTTCCCACCAGGTGAGATCCGAGAGCAGAACGGAAGTGATCTTGTCCATGCAGCTGTTGTCGTAGAAGGAGCATCAGTAGGAAGCCCCGAAGCAAATGCCTTCAGTGTCCTCCAGCACGTCCTGGGTGCAGGACCTTACATCAAGAGGGGAAGTAACACCACCAGCAAATTGTATCAAGCCGTGTCCAAGGCGACTAATCAGCCCTTTGACGTAAGTATAAAACTAAAGAAGGGGGGGGGGGGCAGAGCGAGTTCTTTGTTAATGGTGAAAACCTCACTGCTGTGATCGCAAAGGTTTTAGATGTTTTGCTTAGTTGATTCAGAGGAACCAGTGATTAGATTTTCTGGGAATTGCAGAAGACTGGGAAATGTTGGTGCAGTCTTTTTGTTTTGGTCTTCTACTTATTTGGATTTAATTCTTCTTTTTTTTATGCTTTCAGGTATCTGCGTTCAATGCCAACTATTCAGATTCTGGTCTTTTTGGAGTGTATTCTATCTCACAGGCAGCTACAACGACGGATGTAAGGAAGTAAAAACTTTTTAAGTGGTTCTTCTTAAATGTTTGGTACCATAAGGGGATAATTGGATGCAGCACATTTGCTGTAGGAATTCCTGTGACTGAAAATCTCACAAGCATTTGGGTTTCTGCAAGCCTGAATCACAATGCCTCAGTCTCAGAAATTTCTGCTTCAAATCTACAGCACAAGCCCTGTACTTAAAACTATAGCAGGGTCCATATGATGGCTGCAAAATGGTATTTCCAGTAATAAGCAAAAGGGGTTTTCCATGACACAATTGGGGCAATGGGAGGAAATGACATAAAGTAAGTCATTACTTGCCTGACAAATGCCCCGCTGTTACTGAAGCACAGAGTAGTAGAGATGCAGTGGCGGATTTGTCCGGTGTTTGAGTAGACTTTTATTATTTTACAGTATTTTATAGCATTCTCGCAAACCTTATTGGTGTTTTTTGTTTTTTGTTTTTTTTTTTTTTTCCTTGTCTTACACCCCCCCCCCTTCACTTGTGTCATTGGGGGACACTGAAGTCCATGGGTGTAGCTGCAGCCGCTAGGAGGTGACACTTAGCAGAAAATGTCGTGCAAAACCACTTTAGTATATACCTGTTGTAGGTCTACACCTCCTTTTTTTTTTTTCAGGTGATTAAAGCTGCAGTTAACCAAGTGAGTGCTGTTGCCCAAGGCAGTATCACAGAAGCTGATCTTACAAGAGCCAAGTGAGTAATTAGGAATCAGTTCATTCTGAAATACGTTCATGTCAAATTCTGACAACATTCCTCCTCAAGGAGAGGTTTGTAATCAGACATTTACATTATATATGTGACTGGGCTTTGAATTTCTGGCTAGGCTATGGACACCTTAGCTTACATGCTTAATTGCATTGTGTGTTTTATTTAAAAAAATGTATATATATATATTTAATAAATTATATTAATGTTTAATTAAAAATGTAGTACCATTTTGATTTTTGCAGCATGCACATGTGTAGGCTGCAAGCTGCTCAGTTCCATTCTGTGTTAAATCCATCAACTTGCTCCCGGTTGTGTCTGGCTCCAATCCCACTTTCTCCTTTCCTGAATGCTTATCTGTGGTCTACTCTGATTTCAGTTGATTTAAAGGGTTGTTTACTGGGGCTAGACTTGCTCTAATAATTTAAAAAGGGGAGGAAGAGGGGTGGAGATGTCTTAACTTCCTGGTTCCCCGCCTTCTATCCCCACCTGATTGGAAGTGGTACATGCGCACCTATGTGTGATTTCTGTACATACCACTGCTGGAGACCATTGATTGGCCAGCAGCGATGGCGTGCATATAGACAGCGTGTCACACCAAGTGCATTGTGCAGAGGTTGCAGCGTTGATGCCCTTTAGTTCCCAGGAACTGTGGAGGTTCCAAAAGTTGGAGGCCCCCCACCCACACCAGTCATAAAGTGATGGCATGCCTTAGTGAGAAAGCTATACGTACATAATAAATATCCAGCTAACCTTCCCCAAAAGATTTGCACTTCTGTGTTTGTATTTTACTGACAATTACTGATGCAAAATAAGCCTGTGTGAAAGCGGCCTAATGAAAAACTCAGTTTTTAAAAACATATAAATACCTCACGTAGGTAAATGGTGTCTGGTCATTAAAGCTGAAAAGAGCCACATCAAAAAATGGTTTGTCTGTGAAAACGGTGAGTAAAGTAACTGATGTCATTTTAGGAACCAGCTGAAAACCCATTACCTGCTGTCTGTGGATAATTCCTCTGGGCTGTTGAATGAGATTGGCTCCCAGGCATTGGCATCCGGCTCTTACTCATCACCATCTGCCATCCTCCAGAAAATAGATGCCGTGACCAGCGCTGATGTTGTAAATGTGAGTGTTCAAAATTGTTACTAGAGATGAGCGAACGTGCTCGTAACGTGCACTGTACCGCTCGGCTCCCCTGCGCTCGCATGGGCCTCACCCGATGGAAGCGGCTGCCTGCGCCCATGCGAGCGCAGGGGAGCCGAGCGGTACAGTGCTTGTTACGAGCACGTTCGCTCATCTCTAATTGTTACCCTTTTTAAATGTGAGAAAAAGTGTTAAACATAAAAGGACTCGTATACAGGTTCAATACTGCTCCGGCTGTGTTCACACCATATAAGCAACGAGAAGGTTTCTGGCATGTAGTCTGACTGTATTAAAGGGGTTCTCATCTTGTACCACCGCCAGGCGCAGCTCCCCCGCTGCGCTCATAGAAACGTGTGGGAGCGCACCGCGCATTCACGGCCCAGCTCCCATTCATTTCTATGCTGCCACCGAAAATAGCCGAGCACTGGCTCGGCTATTTCCGTCGGCTCAATACAAACGAATGGGAGCTGGGCTGCGCACGCGCGGTGCGCTCCCACTCGTTTCTATGAGCGCAGCAGGGGAGCTGCGCCTGGCGGTGGTCGGACCCCAGGAAACCCGGGGTCCTCCAGGCTCAGAGCTCCTCTGCTTCGTTCTCAATATAGGTGCGGGTCCCAATAAGACAATGGGGGCACATCCTAGCGATATGCCCCCATTGTCAAAGATGGGATAACCCCTTTAATAGCCCATAATGGGCCAGACGTATTATTCAAAAATATCCTTTTGGATAGTATGTGGTTTATGTTTTTCTCCTTGCTGTATTGAAAAGCTTAGTCTGCTCTTTTCAACACAGGATCCTGGCAAAGAAAGTGGAATATACATTTTACCAATAGGAGTCAATTTGGCAGAATATTCAGCAGTGTAGCATGGAGTTGCATACCTTAGGGCAGTGATTTTCAACCAGTGTGCCTCCAGCTGTTGCAAAACTACAACTCCCATCATGCCCAGGCAGCCTACAGCTATCAGCCTACAGAAGGGCATGGTGGGAGTTGTAGTTTTGCAACAGCTGGAGGCACACTGGTTGAAAATCACTGCCTTAGGTCTTTACATTCAGCGTACACATTAGAAGGTTTTCCTGACGTACATACTGAATATGGGGATGAAACGGGGTGTATATTGAGCCCTAATGAAGCAGTGATGAAACCCGGGTCAGGCAAGCTGTGGAAACCTTGCAGATTTTATGGTTACGTGATGTGCCTGTTTTTAATCTCCCCTTGTGAGTAATAAATCTAGTGGTTTTATTTTCTGCATTGCGGTGCTTCACTGTTTTGCTCCCCATTCTCTGTTTTTTAATGGGAAGTGGGAAAAAGTTCACATTGGAGCTTTTTCTGCAAGGGAATATCAAGCAGCGATTAGGAGGATAGAGCCACACATGAAGACATTTTAACATCTAAATGTGGATCGCTCCTTCTCCTCCGAATTGTACCAATAGAAAAGCAGCGCAGATCTGTTAAAGTTGTTCATTTGCTGATATGAGTTGGAGCCAGTCCTTCAGATCATTTGGAAATAGGAATCCGAAGTGGGCTGTGGTACCGAGGTACCAACCAGTACCAAAGCCCACTTTGCATTCCTATTTTAAACTGTTTTTAAATACGCAGATATGAATACAGCAGTAATTTACTGAAGTATCGTGCGACTTCGAGCGAGACAGTTTGGCTCCAGGGAGCCAGTCCGTTTTAATGCTGTAAGGAAACTGCATTAAAAACAGTTTTTGAACAAATCGACTTTGGATCTATGATCCAAAAGTCAGTTCGCTCAAGCCTAGGAGTCACTTCAGAGGATTTTGCAGTGCTCACAGTGGGAGAAGAATTTAAGGACTATTCTCTTTTTAGACACCCTCCATATTCCAGCCTAATTATTTCATTTATTCTAGAAAGAAGTTCCCGACCAGTGGGGGGGGAATGGGAGCAATCCACCTGGTTGCAATTAGCCATAGGGGCTTTATTTAGTATTCTCTGGATGTCCAAGTCCCGAACCCCTAGCAGGAATGTACACAGTCGAGGGCCAGAACAATGGAATACACTCAAACTACCTTAGACATGCGCATTCTCACACCTTATGTAGCATATGGGCATCAACCATGCTGCATCTGGGACAGCAAGCGTCCGCCCTAATACCAATTCTGTCCAACAGGGTTTTATAAACTCTATGAAGAAAATATAGTTGAGACATGCGCCGCCCTTTCCCTAATAATCTAGGGACTAATTGCAAAACATCAGTATATCAGTGTTCATCACTAACCCGCCCCATATCACTCTCCCATGTCTGCCTTATCTGCAGGGGGCATGCTTTTAAATATTCTGTGAAAATTTGCCTATACAAAGAGGAAACCTATACTCCACGACGTACTCCAGCAGTGAATGTGAAATAAAATTAAGGTTTTGATGTTTGGTGGAATCAGGGAATACTACCTTCCACAGATTTTTAGAAAGTTTATATGTCGAAGTTTTTTTTTCCCCTAAGTTATTGAAGTTTTATTAAGCAAGGATACAGAGGAGGTGGGAAAAAAACTTTTCGAGTCAAAGAAACAATTGCGTGGCCTAATGGTTGAGCACTCTTAGGCCTTTCCCCTCTGGCAAGATGAGCAGGATTCAGTTTGTTTGCTGTGTATATCATTCAGGCATGACAGGCCAGCCTGTCTTGTAGAGCATTTTCCTACAAATGTCACTCCATGCACATAACTCACTGATGGGGTAATGCAGTATGTGAATCCCATCCATTATGTGCAAGTTAAAGGGGTTTTCCAGGATTTTACTACTGATGACACCCAGGACCCCCAACCCCTTCTATCGGCGGGGGTCCTGCATATCCTCAGGATAGGTCATCAGTATCTGATCGGTGGTGGCCCGACACCTGGGAACCCCACTGATCAGCTGTTTGAGAAGGTACCAGTACATTGTACAGCGGCTGTGCTTGGTATCGTGCTCAGCCCCATTCACTTGAACGTGACATCACGGGCCTACGAAAAGCTAAGAGAAGGCCGCGGCGCTCACAGGAGTGCCCGTACCTTTTCAAACAGTTGATTGGTGGGGGCCCAGGGTGTCAGACCCCCACCGATCACATACTGATGGATAGGTCATCAGTAGTAAAAATCCTGGAAAACCAAATCTTTTTTTTATTTCTGGTATTGGGGTATGTTATTACGTTTACAGATTGGTAATTGCTTGATTTTGATTTTTGTTTTCTTTTATTTCCAGGCTGCAAAGAAGTTTGTTTCTGGAAAGAAATCTTTGGCAGCTTCCGGAAACTTGGAAAATACCCCTTTTCTTTCTGATCTGTAACGTCCGTCGAGGAAGTCACCTGTATAAAAGCCAGATCTCTTGCGAAGATTTGACTAGTGGACCCTTTAAGTTGACGTCTTTTGATCCACACCATGTAGCGCGAATTATTTATGACGGCAAGCCATACATGTAAATGCTCATGTGGAATCCACAAAGGCTTCAGATCATGATTTCTTGGGGGATGAGCTCACGTGTCTGTGTGTTGGCAGCATAACATACAATAAAAGATTACTGTTTCTATCATTGAATTATTATGTAAGATTTGAAGAACAGTGTGCACTGCGCCTTGTGTACATAGTATGGCTGAAAAAAAGACCAAGGGGGGACCTGCGCCAGTTTTCTGGCATAAATTAAGTTGCAAATGGTGTGTTTTTGTAACTTTTTAAACACCATTGCAACAAAATATGGTTGTAAGTGGCATTTCTACGCCGCCCTCACCACTACTCTTCCCAGGGTGTGTGGATAGGGAGTGGGGCCAGTGAGCCCGATAAATTTACTTTCTTTCATGCTAGTTTTCTGGTGCAAAAAAAAGACTGAAATCTATGGCAGCTCGGAGCTGCTGTAGTTATCAATTTTGGTGCCCTGCCAGAGGATGCACATAACTTATGATGAGGTGAATCCTCTGCAGGGCAAGGGATGTCATAGATCGGAGTAAAATGCTGGACTATGATAAATCTCCCCTTGCCCATGTTTTTGGCCCCATTCAGACGACCGTGTTTCACTGTACGGCGGCGGCCTCAGGAAGCGCACGGCGTCATAGCAACCAATGACTCCGTGCGCTCCCGTCCTCTGGGGCAGCACAGGCCGGTCATCTGAATGGGGCCTTTAAGAGAGAGGGTGTGAGTGGAATCTTCCCAGTAAGTTCCATACATTTTACTTCTCTAAGCCTTTCTTAAAGGGGTTGTCTCATCATAGACAATGGGGGCATATGCCCCCATTGTCTGATAGGTGTGGGTCCCACCTCTGGCACCCGCACCTACGAGAACGGAGCGGAAAAACTAATGGAGGGCGCACTGCGCATGCACAGCCGCCCTCCATTCATTTCAATGGGGCCGACGAAAATAGCCGAGCTATTTCAGTCTGCCCTATAGAAATTAATGGGAGCAGGGGCCGCGCGTGCGTGGTGCGCACCCATTCACTTCTATGGGAACAGCGCTTGGTGGTGTATGGACCCTGGGAAATCCAGGGTCCTCCTGCCACAACTCTCACCTCTCCATTCTGGTTGTAGGTGCAAGTCCCAGAGGAGTGACCAGCCCCTATCAGAAAATGGGGGCATATTCTAGTGATATGCCCCCATTGTATGTGATGGGAATACCCCTTTAAAGGGGTACTCCATGATTTATATATTGATAACCTATCCTCAGGATTGATCATCAATATGAGATCGGCAGGGGTCTGACACCTGGGACCCTTGCCAATTATCTGTTTGATAAGGCCACAGTGCTCCTGTGAGAGCCACAACCTCCTCACAGCTTGCCAGAAACAGCACCATACATTGTATAGCGGCTGTGTGTGGTATTGAAGCTCGGCCTTGGAGCCCCTGCAGTGAAATAGTGGGGCTCCGATCGGTTACCATGACAGCCTGGGCTCTTCTGAAGCTTCCCAGGCCTGCAATGGTGAGCTCCCTGCTAAGCTATGCATGAGACACAGCTCAGCAGGGAGCGCACTTTGTCACTCACCTTAATAGATCTCTATTAAGGTGAATAGGACAAGGATCAAAAGGCCCCAAGTTCTAGACTCCTAAGGGGGTTAAAAGTCAAAGGTTAAAAAATTAAAAGTTTAAATCCCCCCCCCTTTCCCAATTTTATATATAAACAATAAAAAAAAAATAAAACATACTGGGTATCGCCGGGTCCAAAAATGTCTGAACTAGTGAAATATTTTTTTAAAAATGGGGGGGGGGTCACTGTTTGTTTTTTTTTAGTCACCTTTTCTCCCCCCTAAAATTGAATAACGGTGATCAAAAAGTAATGTGTACCTCAAAAATGGTACCAATAACAACTACAGTTCACCCTGCAAAAAAAACAAGCCCTAATACTGCTCTGTGGATGCAAATCCAAAAAAAAAGCTATGGTTGTCAGAAAATGGTGATGCAAAGATTTTTTTTCAAAGGTTTTTATTAAAAGTAGTAAAACACAAAAAAAACTATAGACGTTTGCTATCGCCATATTTGTATTTAGCCGCAGAATAAGGAAGTCATTTTTCGCTCACAGCGAATGCCGTGTTGTCAAAACCCCAAAAACCTTGGTGGTATTGTGGGGTTTTTTTTAAATTTAACTGTACAAAGTTTTCTTTCCCTATTTTCCAGCAAAAGACATGGTAAATTAAATGGTGCCATTAAAAAATACAGCTTATCCTGCAAAAAATAAGCCCTCATATGACTATATGAATGGAACATTTAAAAAGTTATGGCTATCAGAACGTGGGGTGAAAAAAAATTAAAATGCAAAACAAAAAATGAGCCCAGTACTTAAAGAGGACCTGTCCCCTCTCCTGACATTCCTGTTTTAATAGCTTCATGCATTCCCCATATAATAACAATTCTGGAGCATCTATTCTTATGGCTCTATGTTGTGCCATTCCTTTATTATACCTACTAGAAGTTATGAATGAATTGCTATTAGCCCTCAGTAAGGGTACAGAGGGGAGGTAACCAGTTGGGGGTGTGTACCTGCATAGACTGACTCTAGCCAATCAGTGCTGTCATGTTCAGACTGTGCAGGTACACACCCCCAACTTGTTACCTCCCCTCTGTACCCTTACTGAGGGCTAATAGCAATTCATTCATAACTTCTAGTAGGTATAATAAAGGAATGGCACAACATAGAGCCATAAGAATAGATGTTCCAGAATTGTTATTATATGAGGAATGCAAGGAGTTACTAAAACAGACATGTCAGGAGCAATGAAAGGTCCTCTTTAAAGGGCTGTCTCACTTCAGTAAGTGGCATTTATTATGAAGAGAAAGTTATTACAAGGCACTTACTAATGTATTGTGATTGTCCATATTGCTTCCTGTACTGGCTGGATTCATTTTTCCATCACGTTATACACTGCTCGTTTCCATGGTTAAAGACCACCCTGCAATCCAGGCCGTGGCCGTGCTTGCACACTATAGGAAAAAGCACTGGCCTCTCTTGTGGCTGGGACCAAGGGAGTGCACATAGGCTGGTGCTTTTTCCTATATTGTGCAAGCATGACCACTACTGAAGAATTGCAGAGTGGTCGTAACCATGGAAATGAGCAGTGTATAATGTGATGGAAAAATGATTCCAGCCAGCAAAGGAAGCAATATGGACAATCACAATACATTAGTAAGAGCCTTGTATTCACTTTCTCTACATGATAAATGCCACTTGCTGAAGTGAGAGAACACCTTTAAGGGGTTACAACTCCTGTGACAAGCTTCTGAGGTAGGCTGTTCCACTGATTCTCCAAGGTATAAGTTTTTTGCGACAAAATCTACGATTTACTGCATCACTGCACTGCATACCAAAGCATTGATGTGCATGGAGGGGAGGAGGGTGTTTTTGGTAAAGGGTTATATACAGCAGCTAGACACCTGTCAGGGACTTGCCTTACTGACCTTAAATATATATAATCCCTATTTTTACATAACATTTGCCCCCACAAACACTTTAGATGGCTGACCCTGATCTCTCCTATGGATCTATATATGAATCGGTCGTCCCTGGAATTTAAATGGTGAATGTGTGACACTGGTTAATTTCTGGAAGGTGTGTGATTGTCGTTCTGTGCATTGCGGATCACAAATTGCAGTCCCCGCCGCACGGACACAGTCTGTGTGGCTGGTGCAGACAGATGCAGACCCATTCAACTTGACTTAAAAAGACTAATTTTTTTTGCGGTGCGGAATCATGGAGAGAAATCCCACGGTAGCACTCTGTAGTGGTTGTGGGCCTCAATACAGGCACCAACCAACAACGCTCGTTTTGCATGAGCCCTTATACAGTAGTTAAAAACCTATAGTGAGTCCTGAAGGCTGAAGATTTTTTTTTTTTTTTTTTAATTGAGTTTCATTTCTGATCAGTTGTAGAACTCTAGCCAAAAGACGAAGAAAGTATTCATGCACAGGGAAATGAAGGCACATGGTGAAGGCGTGTCCTCTTTTGCCCATTGTTAAAGGGGTTATCCTATCTTGGACAATGGGAGCATATCATTAGGATATACCCTTGTTGTCTGATAGGTGTGGGTCCCACTGCTGGGACCCGCAAGCTTTATCGAGAACGGAGCAGGGGAAGTTGACGAGGGCGAGCTGCGCATGCGCAGCCGCCCTCCATTAATTTCTATGGGGCTGCCGAAAATAGCCGAGCGTTGGCTTGGCTATTTCCGGCGGCTCCATAGAAATGAACGGAAGCAGTGGCCGCGCATGCGCGGTGCGCTCCCATTCATTTCTGTGGGAGCAGTGGGAAGCTGCGCCTGGTGGTGGCCGGACCCCAGGACACCCGGGGTCCTCCAGGCACAACTCTCCCCACTCCATTCTTATTGTAGGTGTGGGACCCGCACCTATCAGACAATGGGGGCATATCCTAGCGATATGCCCCCATTGTCTGAGATGGGACAACCCCTTTAAAGGTGAAAGTAGGGGTGCTGCCTTGGCACCAAGGTAAGTTCTCTAGCCAAATTTAAATTGAAACTGCTCTGTTAGCGCAGTTTTGGGATCTTTGTCTCGTATGTGTTTTTACTAGAACTTATTAGACCACCATATTACAGCTACAAGACCTCGCCAGGTCAAAGTAAGCTGGACATGGCTCACCATAGGGCTCTATAGAGTTGTAAATTAGGTTCTCTTGACCTGCTGACTATCAAAAAATTTAATTTTTTTATTTTCACAATGTTCATTCAAACAAATAGACAGCGGGTAACACATCTTCCGATGTAACGTTCTCTTAGACAGTAAATGATTTGTTAGAGCATACAGCTGCAGCACTTAAAGGGGTTGTGCCAGGAACAATATTCTACATTTTTCACAAAAGCACTTGGATGTGAATACATTTGTAATTGAATGCAATAAAAAAAATAGTATAGCTACCGAGCTGTTCAACAAAGTGTATGTGTAGGGCCACATGGTGTTTGTTCTCGTCCTTATTTCTCTGTCCACCTTACTTAGATGGTCGCACATGCTCAGTTTAAATCTTCGACTGCCACCCGCCCTATGTTCTGTTAGAACAGGGGTCAACAATCTTAGGCTAGGGCTACACGGCGACATGTGTCTCGCAACTTATTTTATAGTGTTAGTCTATGGCGACAGCAACACAACAGTTGCAAAAAAAAAAAAAAAAAACATTTTGGATGGGTTTTCTTGCAACTGTTGTGTCGCAGTGCGACGCCATAGACTAGCATTATAAAATATGTTGGGCGACATTACTGCGACAAATGTTATTGTGTAGCCTTAGGCACTCCAGCTGCTGTGAAACTACAACTCCCAGCATTCACACTTGCTCAGCTATTTTTCCAACGCCCATAGAAGTGAGTGAAGCATTCTGGGAAATAGAGTTTCAGAACAGCTGGAGTGTCCGAGGTTGCTGATCCCTTTTTTAGAAGTTACAGGGAAAGAGCTACAGCAGAAAGGACATGTCCCCTGAGCTGCCAGTCTGAAATAAAACTAGCAGAATAATTGGAGCAATGAATGTGGAGACCTCTGGATCCATGTAAGGTCCAGGGCTGGTTCTCATGTACTGTATGATGTCTGATTTTCATTTTTTACATCAATCATGGCATAATCCCTTTAAACAGGACATATCTACTTTTGGTTACTGCCAAGGGTTATGTATGGATTTGTCACAGTTTTGGTATCATTGGATCCCCCTTTAACCACCTGTTCTGCCGGAGTCCAGCTAACTGGAGCGGGGAGGGCTGCTTTAGATGGTGATATCTCCTCAATGGTAGCAGCTAGAAACATGCAACTGGTCTTAAAGCTGACAGTCCGGGCTTTAATACAAGACCAAAATGACAGCTAAAGTCCAAGAAACAGAGGAGAAATCACTGTTAGAAATCAAGTCGGGAATAATTGGGAGTGAAACCTGTTTTTACTTTCATTTTCAGCATCCTGATTTCTATCAGTGACATCTTTCTCTGTCCTGAACATATTGCTGACATTTTGGTATTGTCTGCTTTCAAACCAGATCAGTTGCATGTTTCTAGCTGCTACCATTCAGGAGGTAGCAGCATCTAGAGCAGCCCTCCAGTTAGGGCTCGTTCACATCAGCGTTAAGCCTTTCCGTTCTCATGCTCCGTTTAGGAGCAGGAGAACGGAAAGGACTGATTCGGCACATAACTGAGCCCAACGGAGCCTAAGGGACCCCATAGACCATAATGGGGTCCGTTAGGTTTCCGCTCAGAAGATGATTTTTGAAGCGGAGACAAAAGTCCTGCATGCACAACTTTTGTCTCCGCTACAAAATCATCTTCTGAGCGGTAACATAACGGACCCCATTATAGTCTATGGGGTCCTTAGGCTCCGTTCGGCTCAGTTATGTGCCGAATCCGTCCTTTCCGTTCTGCTCCTAAACGGAGCATGAGAACGGAAAGGCTTAACGGTGATGTGAATGAAGCCTTAGCTACTTTTCCCACTGCTGGAGCTATGTATGACAAAAGGTGCACTATGGTCATGCAATACTCTGTGAGTCCAGTAGGTGGCAGTGCTTTCATTCTGAACATATGCCTTGACATTTCAAAATCGCTGTTCTTGTACGCTATTGTTTCTTTCTTGAATGTACTATACCTACTATGATCCATCTGTATCAATCTAAGATATTCTGCAAATAAGAGTTAAAAGTCGCAATTCAATTCTTCCAAGATGGGGAATAGATTTCATCCACTAGAGTTTCACTGACGCGTCAAAGTCTATGGGGTTTATTTATTATGAGGATGATTTTTAAATTCCATTTTTGCTTCAGTTAGCGTACTTTGCACCAAATGTTGCGCACTGTTTGCTAAATTTTGGGCATCTTTAAGCACTCATTCAGACGGCTGTATGCTGTCCGCTAAAATGCGGATTCGGTTGTTTTTTTTTTGCGGATTAGATGCTGACTAGAGTTGAGCGAACGTGCTCATAACGAGCACTGTAGTGCTCGGATCCCTTGCGCTCGCATAGCCACAGGCATCCAGATCCGTCCTCACCTGACTGTAAGTCAATGGGGGCGGATCCGTTTGGTATGACACACGAGTGTGTCATACCAAACGGATCCGTCCCCACTGACTTGCAGTCGGGTGAGGAGGACGGATCCGGATGGCTGCGCCCATGCGAGCGCAGGGTATCTGAGCAGTACAGTGCTCGTTACGAGCATGTTCGCTCAACTCTAATGCTGACCCATTCAATTCTATGGGGCCCTTTTCTTCTGTCCTACAGCTCCACAAAGCAAATGAAACATGTCCTATACTTGTTAGTGAAAATCAGGACATGGGCCCATTGAAGTCTATGGGTCCGCAAAAATACGGCATACTATCCGCTTTTTTGCAGACATATTGAACTGTGCGCAAAAAAACGTTTCCGCATTTTTGTGGACAGTATACGGCCGTCTGAATGAGCCCTAAACCGGACACTTTGGGGGAGATTTATCAAAGACTGGCGATGCTGGAGGATGTGCACAATTCACAATT
The DNA here is from genome assembly GCA_900303285.1 of Rhinella marina. NCBI lineage: Eukaryota > Metazoa > Chordata > Amphibia > Anura > Bufonidae > Rhinella > Rhinella marina. Next base: position 1,394,222 of record ONZH01001400.1, on the reverse strand, counting down.
AGCGCCAGAATGAAATCTATGGCAGCTTAAAGCTGTCTTCATGCGCGCCTGAAAACTGATGCAAATAAAGACAAATGTGGCGGACCCTGCCCTCGCCACGTCACAGCACACTTTCAAAATTGGTGGGGGTGTAGTAAAACTGATAAACGGCACAGAAAACATGATTAGTACATTAGATACATTAGTCTAGATTCACATACTAGGCGACAGGAATTACCGTATCTGGCATAGCTGGGACCCATCAGATCCTCATTCAATATAATGCTGGCTTTCTGCCGGAAAAGACTACTGGGATACCGTAAAGCAGATGTGAACGTATAATTACCCCTTCCATATTTGTTTAATACATAGGTCAATGTGTATGAAAGCGCACGGCACAACGCATCGTATGATAATGGCTTCATCATTTGCCTTCTTTGCTCCATGAACACGATGGAACAGCAGCCAATTTTATGGATCACTGAGCTGGACGCGGACAGGATTTGTGATACACGTGGCTGATTTATATCTGTAGTGATTAAAAACTGCCCTGAGGGGTTAATGAAAGACGTCAGAAACTGAAAACGCTGACTTGTGACCTAAAGAAAACCCTTCACTGTGACGGACCTATTTAAAGGGGTAGTCCGGGCTTTTTAATATCCATATCATCCATATCAGAACGGCGGGGGTCTGACACCTGGCACCCCACGCCAATCAGCTGTATGGGGAGACGGTGCGCACGTGCAGTCTCCCTTCCTGTCCGCTGCGGTATGTCTATGGGACAGCAGCAGCAAAGAAGGATGATAGCATGTGCGCACAGCACGCGCCGTCTCCCCGAACAGCTGATCGTGGGGGTGCCAGGTGTCAGACCCCCGCCGATCTGATATGGATGACCTATCCTGAGGATAGGACCTCAGTAGTAAAAAGCCCGGACAACTCCTTTAAGCCTGTAGTTCTTTGGGGCCAAACTCGAAAAGCCACAACTGGTTTATTTTTCCATCAGCAAACCCAAAGGAGGGTTTTTTTTTTTTTTTTGGGGGGGGGGGGGGGGCATATAACTTATTGATTACCTTTTATCAACTCTTTCTGGGTGATTGCAAAAACAGCAACTACACCATTGCGTTTATTTTTTGTCTTGAATCTTACGAAGGGACCTGAAACGCGTAATACCTTTCATCCACATAAAACATTTGAGGCTGTTCAAGTTTGGGCCTTGGGGGCTTAAAACAGCTACAGGCTTGAACAGGTCTGTCCACAGTGACGAGCAACGCGTTTTGGGTCTCTTCTGTGGTTTCTGTTAGTCAGCCTGCTTATGGTTATCATTTCCCCAGCGCAGCAGCCCGTGGTGTTTTGAATGCTGATTTGGGTGCTGTGATCCCACTACTTTGGGGTCTGGTTGATGGGGGAAGAGTTTTATAGGGGACATTACTTTGGGTTCTGATCTGAGGTCTTATTGATGGGGCCATGACTTTGGTGGTCTGATTTTAGGGATAGATGGGTGGGGTTATAGGGAGGCACTTTAATTTGGGGCTAATCTGGGGTCTGTATTCATTTTGGTCTTGGTTTTGATGTCTTAAAGCAAAAAATTTTATTCTCTGACCTGTTAGAAAGGTGCATGATATAATCTGTAGTGATTGTCATTTTCTTATCAGTGACTGTTTCTGTGAGCAATAACCTCTCTTCTTATTGTAGCTGGGTCATGTGACCAACTCCCTGACCTCCAACTGACCCAGGACAGAAAGCCAGTAACTGCTCTATTCATTCCTATGGGAGCCTCACTTTCAGTCTCATAGGAATACATAGAGAATTAGACTTCCTGTCCACACATAAGTCTATGTGTGAGTTGGTGGGTCTAATTCCTAGTCACATGACACAGATAAGAAACTTCAGGATGATATAAGTCAAAAATTCAGACACTGGTAAGAAAATGACATTCACTACAGATTACATCATGTACATTTCTAGCAGGACATGGAATAAAATTTTTGTCGGGAGTTCTTCTTTAAGTCTGCATTGGGCCCATCACTTTCTAGTTCTATAGTGGTGCCCTTTGCCACTATAATTTTGGCAGTAAAAAGAACAGTAATGATGGAAGCTACAAGATGGGCAAGTTAAAAGGGAAGCTAGATAGAGGGTTCTTTGCTATAGAGGGTGTAACCTAATCTCCTGGGCCCTAATGTAAAATCTGTAATAGTGCCATCTACAGTGTGCCATTTATTAATCCTAGTGTCTTCTTATATGGGTCCATTCACATGTTGGCAACTGTTTTGTGGTCCGCAAATTGCGGATCCGCAAAACACAGACACCGGCCATGTACGTTCTGCATTTTACAGACCGCACATGGCTGGCACTATGATAGAAATGCCTTTTCTTGTCCGTGGCTGGCTATTTTTTTGCGGGGCCGCAGAACGGAAGTGTGGATGCGGACAGCACACCGTGTGCTGTCCGCATCTTTTGCAGCCCCATTGAAAGTGAATGGGTCCGCACCCGTTCCGCAAAATTGAGGAATGGATGCAGACCCATTTTGCAGACGTGTGAATGGACCCTATAGCAGAGGAGGTAGTACACCTGTCCGTGCATGATGGTCTGGACCAAACGGTGAAGAAAAGTAAAGTGAACAACTCAGATCCATGGATTCATCACTTGTAAGTCACTATGTGAAATTAGTTTAGAAGAGTTTTCGGCCTGTAATTTTAATTGGCTGGTAAGAGGAGGTAAGAACAATAATAACAATATAATAGCAATACTTGAGTGTAAAGAAAATATGAAGCAGTTTCCTATGGCAACCAATCAGATCCCAGCTCTTATTTTTCAGAAGCCATTAGGAAATTGAAAGCAGCAACCTGTGTTGTAAACTCCTCCCCTGTGATATGTGGGCGGTCTGTAATATGTAAATTCAAAATAAAAAAATACTAGGCACAGGTTTTTGCAGCATCAGTCATGCCGCCCCGTATCACGTGACCACTGTTGCTAGGGAGAGCTGTCCTTTATCAGCTTCCGTAGTAACAAGGAGAGGGCGGAGCGTACAGTATCTGGGGGCGGAATCCTCCGCGCTATTTACTTCCGGGGGCTTCTCCGGAGAGAGGGGGGTTTGAGTTCCGGGGCAGTATCCGGCCCGGTCCCAGCGCTGGGTTGGTGGTTTGCACGGAGGGATCGCCCCCCTCCGTCTGAGAGGGGAGCGGGCACCTGGAGGCCCAGCGGCGGCGGGGGGGAAAGATATGGATAAACTGACCATCATTTCAGGATGTCTGTTTCTGGCTGCGGATATCTTTGCCATCGCCAGCATCGCCAACCCGGACTGGATAAACACCGGGGAGTCGGCTGGTGAGTGCGGGGTGCACGGGGCTGGAGGAGGCGGGATGGCAGCTGTGTCTGTGGGGGCATGAGAGGGCAGACATGGAGGAGAGGACAGGGGCAGAGACAATGGCTGGCACTGCCAGAGGTACAGACCTGCTGTATGGGGGAATGGGGATTTAAAATAGAGATTCAGTTACAGGAGGTCTCAGCTGGAAGCCCTCCATTGATTTCAGTGGTGCAGCTGGGACCAATAATGGATCCATTGAGCTCTGGAGAATGTGTGGTGGCAAATACCCCTGACCATTCCTACCTCAGAGGCATGCATTCAGGTCACCAGCCTGATCGTCTATATCAGGGATCAGCAACCTTCAGCAGTCTAGCTGCTGTGAAACTACAACTCACAGCATGCACACTTACAATGCTACTCTTGTAGCCCCCATAGAAGTGAAGTGATTCTGGGAGTTGTAGTTTTGGAACAGCTGGAGGGCCGGAGGTTGCTGATCCCTGGTTTATATCCTTGGTGCAGGTTGAGAAAAATTGCTTAAAACATTATAGTCCTGATGTGAAGGATCTAAATGAGGACGCGGGACGGACAGAAGGGAAGCTGCAGGGGAGGACGCGGGATGGACAGAAGGGAAGCTGCAGGGGAGGACGCGGGACGGACAGAAGGGAAGCTGCAGGGGAGGACGCGGGACGGACAGAAGGGAAGCTGCAGGGGAGGACGCGGGACGGACAGAAGGGAAGCTGCAGGGGAGGACGCGGGACGGACAGAAGGGAAGCTGCAGGGGAGGACGCGGGACAGACAGAAGGGAAGCTGCAGGGGAGGACGCGGGACGGACAGGAGGGGAGCTGCAGGGGAGGACGCGGGATGGACAGAAGGGAAGCTGCAGGGGAGGACGCGGGACGGACAGAAGGGAAGCTGCAGGGGAGGACGCGGGACGGACAGAAGGGAAGCTGCAGGGGAGGACGCGGGACGGACAGAAGGGAAGCTGCAGGGGAGGACGCGGGACGGACAGAAGGGAAGCTGCAGGGGAGGACGCGGGACGGACAGAAGGGAAGCTGCAGGGGAGGACGCGGGACGGACAGAAGGGAAGCTGCAGGGGAGGACGCGGGACGGACAGAAGGGAAGCTGCAGGGGAGGACGCGGGACGGACAGAAGGGAAGCTGCAGGGGAGGGCGCGGGACGGACAGAAGGGAAGGTGCAGGGGAGGGCGCGGGACGGACAGAAGGGAAGGTGCAGGGGAGGGCGCGGGACGGACAGAAGGGAAGGTGCAGGGGAGGGCGCGGGACGGACAGAAGGGGGGCTGCAGGGGAGGGCGCGGGACGGACAGAAGGGGGGCTGCAGGGGAGGGCGCGGGACGGACAGAAGGGGGGCTGCAGGGGAGGACGCGGGACGGACAGAAGGGGGGCTGCAGGGGAGGACGCCGGGACGGACAGAAGGGGGGCTGCAGGGGAGGACGCGGGACGGACAGAAGGGGGGCTGCAGGGGAGGACCGGGACGGACAGAAGGGGGGCTGCAGGGGAGGACGCGGGACGGACAGAAGGGGGGCTGCAGGGGAGGACGCGGGACGGACAGAAGGGGGGCTGCAGGGAGGACGCGGGACGACAGAAGGGGGCTGCAGGGGAGGACCGGGACGGACAGAAGGGGGGCTGCAGGGAGGACGCGGGACGGACAGAAGGGGGGCTGCAGGGGAGACGCGGGACGGACAGAAGGGGGGCTGCAGGGGAGGACGCGGGACGGACAGAAGGGGGCTGCAGGGAGGACGCGGGACGGACAGAAGGGGGGCTGCAGGGAGGACGCGGGACGGACAGAAGGGGGGCTGCAGGGGAGGACGCGGGACGGACAAAGGGGGGCTGCAGGGAGGACGCGGGACGGACAGAAGGGGGGCTGCAGGGGAGGACGCGGGACGGACAGAAGGGGGGCTGCAGGGGAGGACGCGGGACGGACAGAAAGGGGGGCTGCAGGGGAGGACGCGGGACGGACAGAAGGGGGGCTGCAGGGGAGGACGCGGGAACGGACCAGAAGGGGGGCTGCAGGGGAGGACGCGGGACGGACAGAAGGGGGGGCTGCAGGGGAGGACGCGGGACGGACAGAGGGGGGGGCTGCAGGGGAGGACGCGGGAACGGACAGAGGGGGGGGCTGCAGGGGAGGACGCGGGACGGACAAGAGGGGGGGGCTGCAGGGGAGGACGCGGGACGGACAAGGGGGGGCTGCAGGGGAGGACGCGGGACGGACAGAGGGGGGGCTGCAGGGGAGGACGCGGGACGGACAGAGGGGGGGCTGCAGGGGAGGACGCGGGAGCGGACAGAGGGGGGGGGCTGCAGGGAGGACGCGGGACGGACAGAGGGGGGGGGCTGCAGGGGAGGACGCGGGACGGACAGAGGGGGGGGCTGCAGGGGACGGGACGGACAGGGGGGCTGCAGGAGACGCGGACGGACAGAGGGGGGGCTGCAGGGGAGGACGCGGGACGGACAGAGGGGAGGACGCGGGACGGACAGAGGGGAGGCTGCAGGGGAGGACGCGAGATGCATGTGGGTACAGCTCTGGTTTAAGACAGAGTGGCTATAAGGACAGCGTTGGATGAGGACATTGGCCACATGTGGGGACCGCTCTGGTGGAGGACATTGAGCAGGTGTGCATATATCAAATACATCGCATAACCCCTTTTACACACTTTATTTTGGTGCTGTCTTTTTCCTTCTGAATTTCTTTGCCTATACCCAGGTAATAGCTGGTACAGGAGGGAATCTTTTTCAATTGACGCTGACTATTTACCCAGTATTAAGTGAACCATACACATAAGGCCTCTTTCACACGAACGTTGTTTTTGCGGGCTCCGATCCGCATTTTTCACATCCGTTGCTCCGTTCCGTGGCCCGCAAAAAAAAATAGAGCATGTCCTATTCTTGTCCGTTTTGCGGACAAGGATAGGCAATGTTACAGTGGATCCGCAAAAAATACGGATGCCATACGGACGCCATCCGTTTTTTTTGCGGACCGCAAAACACAACGTTCGTGTGAAAGAGGCCTAAGGCTTCATTCACACGACCGTATTTTGTTTCCGTGTCCGTTTTTTTTTGCGGACCGTATGCGGAACCATTCATTTCAATGGGTCCGCAAAAAAAACGGAAGGTACTCCGTGTGCATTCCGTTTCCGTATGTCCGTATTTCCGTTCCGCAAAAAAGATAGAACATGTCCTATTCTTGTCCGTTTTGCTGACAAGGATAGGCATTGTTACAATGGATCCGCAAAAAAACGGAAACACGGATGCCATCCGGAACGTCATCCGTTTTTTTTTGCGGACTGCAAAACACTTACGGTCGTGTGAATGCACCCTAGGGTAAGGCTTCACTGCCACTGATATATTTTAACTATTGAACTATAGCTGCAGTCAAAATGAATGCTTTCAGTTGAATGCAATCTCATAGACTGCACTGTCACTCAATAGTTAAAATCTGTCGCACTACAAAAAGTGGCCGTGTAGCCTAGACCTGAGGGCACACGCTGTGGATTTTGTTGCAGAATTTTGCACAGCTGAAAGCCAGTTCCATTCACCTGAATGCAGCTTGCAGAAATCCATGTTCTTCAAATGAATGGAACTGATTTCCAGTCGTGGAAAATGGAGCAATGGCATTATGGAGCACTCGGCCTGACCTCGTGCACACGGCCAGAACTGTTTTTGCGGATCCACAAAACACAAATACCGGCCGCGTGTGCTCCGCATTTTACGGAACATTCTGCCCATGATAGAACAGTCCTATCCTTGTCTGTAATGTGGACGAGAATAGGACATGTTCTATATTTTTGCGGACAGCGCTCTGTGGAAGTAAATGGGTCTGCATCCAACCCACCAAAAATCTGGATTGGATGTGGACAAAAAATACGTTCCTGTGCATGACCGCTAATGTGTATGGCCAGCATGGGTGACTAATGAATGTAAAATGTAGTTATATTTGTAGGGGAGCCGCCACCTCTTTCTTTGCCTTGGGGAAACGTAGGTCTGTGTTGTCTAGGTCACGGATGCCCAACCTGCGGCCCTCCAGCTGTTGCAAAACTACAACTCCCAGCATGCCTAGACAGCCTACAGCAGTGCATGGTGGGAGTTGTAGTTGCAGGTTGAGCATCCCTGGTCTAGATTCTCAGTGAGTCGGCAGGACTAAGCAGTGCCAGTTGTGGACCTCCAAATCACCATCTCTGTAAGGCCTCATTCACATGTCTGTGATGACATCGGTGACCATATGGTCAGTGGTTCGTCCGTGAAGGATCCTTGTTTGGTCCTGGTGCTCCACGTGTCATCCATTTCCAGAGCATCTCCTACCAGTGGTCGGTGAAATCCACGGATCAAACACAGATGGCATTGGCCCACTGTCTGCACCACTAGTGGATTATTTACATGTCGATGACTTTAGCAGTTGGTTTATTTACATGTAAATAGCTTTTTACTAATGTATGACCTTCTGGTTATTATATATTTTTTTTTTTATTACTTGGGTAATCTGCGATTTCTGTACTTAAAAAGTTTGGTAGCACATTGCTAGGATAGGCCACCCATGCCCACTTGCCTTGGGTGTGATCACTTTGGCAGCGGTGCCAGGAAAGTGCCGCGCTGCCGTCTGCTGTTGGCTCTGCTCGGCACTCACGTAACTGGCCATTGGCTGTCCATTTAGTTACTGGTAAAAGAGACAGCCGATGTGGAGTCTTGGAAAGCTGCATCTTCTAGGCGAGTTGTCACTCAGCTCTGTAAGGTCTCCTAAACCTAGTGCTTAAAGAAGAACTCCTATAAAATTTTTTATTCCATGTCCTGCTAGAAATGTATACGATGTAATCTGTAGTGAATGTCATTTTCTTACCAGTGTCTGTATTTTTGAGTTATATCATCCTGAAGTTTCTTATCTGTGTCATGTGACTAGGAATTACACCCACCAACTCACACAGAGACTTGTGTGGACAGGAAGTCTAATTCTCTATGTATTCCTATGGGAGCCTCCCTTTCAGTCTCATAGGAATGAATAGAGCAGTGACTGGCTTCCTGTCCTGGGTCAGTTGGAGGTCAGGGAGTTGGTCACATGACCCAGCTACAATAAGAAGAGAGGTTTTTACTCACAGAAACAGTCTCTGATAAGAAAATGACAATCACTACAGATTATATCATGCACCTTTCTAACAGGTCAGACAATAAAACTTTTTGCGGGAGTTCTCCTTTAAATATGCCATTTTCTATTATTTGATTAGTATTTTCATGTAGAAACATTTTAAGGGCATGTTCACAAGAGGAAGATACACTGCGTATTTTCAGGCGTACAATCTATAGTAGCTACAGTACCAGCAAAGTCACAGTTCAGGTTTTTACTCTTTGGAATGCTTCAGGTGAAATCCGCACATAAGGCCGCTTTCACACGGTCAGTGTTTGATCAGTGATTGTGAGCTTAAGTGGAGCGTACACAGAGATGAGGACTAATGGAAAGATCTGCCCACTGATCAAACACAGACTGTGAGAAAGCGGCCTAACCCTTGTAAATCGTGTATTGGGACTGAAAGAAAATCAACAATCTAAGGCCCCATTCACACAGCCGTATTTTTGTTGATCCATTCATTTCTGCGGGTATATCAGTATGTCCGTTCCGCAGCCCCACAAAAAAAAAAAAAAAAATAGAACATGTCCTGTTCTTGTCCGTTTTGCGATGGGTCCTCCAAAAAAAACAAACAAAAAAAAAACATATACAACACGGATGTCACCGATGTCATCTGCGTTTAGCAGACCACAGAATACAAGTGGTTGTGTGAATGCACCCTAAAATATACCCTGTTTGTGGCAGGACCCAAATGAGGCCAAGTAGCTGGAAACGAAACACTCCTTTCTTTAGGGTGGGTTCACACAGGTTTTGTGTTTTTGTTTTTTTTGTTTTTTTTTTATCTTTTCTCCTTTTTTTCCTATATGTACTTTTAGCTGCGTGTTGAAGCAATGTAATGTTTTTTTGTTTTGTTTTTTTTTGGGGGGGGGGGTTGTTTTTTTTTTTCTCACCCCTTTTCTATAGGGGTAAAACCACAATTCAAGCCTGTGATGGCACAAAGAAGGCCACTAAAAATATCATAAATTGCATGTGGTATACATAAAACATCAAGCAGTTTTTATGGCATTTTTTACGTGGTAAATACTTGTGGAGAGTGCCTAGTAGGTGTAAGGAGTCGTATAGGCCAGGGATGCCCAACCTGCGACCCTCCAGCTGTTGCAAAGCTACAACTCCCAGCATGCCCTAAGAGCTGTAGGACGTTCAGGCATGTTGGGAGTTGTAGTTTTGCAACAGCTGAAGGGCTGGTATAGGCCATGAAGTGCTCCTCTGGGCAGAAGGTGCCCGAATTAGCTCTCTTTCCGAAATGAAAAGAAAGCTGAGCCTCTAATACCAGCGGATGTAAGGCAGCTACCCTATGAATTAACATCTGACCTTGTAAACAGGCCTTGAAGCATAATTTAGAAAATACAGCCCAGCCAGAACCTCATTGGCAGACAGGTGTTGGGGGCGTCAGTGCAGAGCAGTCTCATAAGCAGCGTACGGCTGGGTGTTGTCATACTAAAGGTCCCATATCAAGTATTTGATGAGCCCGAGCCCAAATTCTCTTCATATCCCCTTTCCACCTCCAATGCATGTGAATGGGGTTTTAACCCCGTTCACATTCATCGGAACGAACTTGAGTGGATTTATGCCCACACCACTTCATCAGCTAGAAGGAGCGTGTTCACTCCTCTTGAGGATCATGCAGGGATGTGGATTAGGCCTCATGTATGGTATTTTCAGACCGCATCTGATATACTTTTTTTTTTTTTTTGCGGACCTAATGCAGACCCATTCAATTCTATTGCGGATGGCACAAAGGGAGCCCCATTTCATCCATGGTCATGCAACATGGACACCGTTGCTAAAACTGGCGGTATCAACAACACATGGTCCGAACTCTACGATATTGCTGGCAGGCAGGATACTAAACTCCATGACCCCAGTGCCTACGCCGTCAGCATGGAATAAACTAGGAGCGTTTTTATATGTCCTCCCTGGTATAATTTCATTTTTCAAAGCCATTTTGGGTCTCGGTGCAGTAAAATAATGTAATTTATCAGAAGCGTACGGTCCGGCGGTGTCTGCTTGACTCCAGGCCTTGCGCCTCGGCAGCATTAATTGGATAAAGCAGGTCTGCCTGGCACCTACGACCTGACCAGAGTACATCCGGACACGGGAAACCTTCCAGATCTTCAGTGCGGATTGATTTTATTTATGCATAGGCCTTCTTAATTAATGGGCATTTTGTAGGCGATCCGTCTTGTCTTGGCCATGGAGATGACATTTTCTAGCACTGCCGAGTGGGGGTCGGGGAGGGAGGGGGGTGCAAAAACAAATGCAGGGACAAACAGATGAATATTCACATATTTAAAAGTTTTTGTAAGATCAAAGTGTGTTGTTTTTTTTTGTTTTTTGTTTTTTTTTTTCTCTTCTTACTGGCAGACTTATGTCAGGAGATCTTGGGATCCTCAGGTTGAGACGCCCATTTTTTTTTTAAAATTTTTTGTTTCCCTCCTCGATTGATTTGATATCTGTTCTCATTAGGAGAAATCCATTTGTTGATTTTCTAACATGTCATAATTACAACGTGAGAGGATCATAGCGATCTTGGGGGGGAGGGGGGGGGGGCATTACTGATTTCTGCAATGAAGAGGCTTTATGGATCACTTTGACACGGCTTAGAGATTTCTATCATGAGAGATCTGACACACAACACTGGACCAGCAGTGATACGGAAATTTCCGAACCTTCATTGTGAAAATCTGTGTGATCATCTCGCGTTAACCAGTACGTGGATATTGATGACCTATCCTGAGGATAGGTCATCAGTGTCCGATTGGTGAGGATCCGTCACGTGGCACCCTGACTGATCAGGGCCGAAAACTGTACAATGGAGAGAGCAGGAAGTGCGAGGTTGTGGCCATGTCGGGGTACTGCAGCTCAGCTCCCATTCAAGTGAATAGGAGCGGAACTCTAGTATGCCGGTGCTGGAATCTACACAGTGGTCAGAGCCCTCCGTCCGCTATATAACTTACAGTACCAGCAGCTGGGAGTGTCAGACCCCCACCAATCGGATACTGAGGACAGGTCCTCAATATCTACGCACCAGAAAACCCCCTTTTTGACCCATCCGATCTATTTGACTGGACTCTTTGGTGCCATTTTTAAAATTTGCGCTGTAACTTGAAATCAGTGGCAGAACGTTTTACTGGTTTCACAGTTTCTTTAATTGATAACTAAAAGGAGAATTTTTCATTCACTGTCCTATATTCCGGTCCCTATCGGGACTGGCACAGCTTTAGGCCACACGCACGCGCCCATATTGCGGCCTGCAAACGACGGGCTTTCTGTGACTGTCGGCCAAAATACGGATGCATTCTATAATTTGCAGAACGAGCATACAGACGCAGATGGCACACATGACATAGGAACTAATGGGTCCATGTGCCGTTGACAAAAAATGTCAATCAGATGCAAAGTACGGACATGTGCTTGACCTCTTATTCGTGGCTCTGGACGTTTTTTCCACTAGGATTGCACTAACATCTGTAATCCCGACAGTAGTGATAGTATAGCGTGTCTGTGACTTTCAGACTACCCCGTCCCCGAGTATCTAAGTCTGTGCTAACACCTCTACAGTCTGTGTGGGGAATTTATCAATTTATTTGTGCCTACTTGCTGCAAATTTTATTTTATTTTTTCCCGCCACTTTTGAAAACTGAATGGAGTGGGCATGGTTAGCGATGTTAATGGGGTTTTCTGCAGAAGAAAAATATGTTCCAAAAAACATATGTTCCTGCTGAGGGTGCTGATCAAAACAACATAGTTCAGTCCCCCACCCTTCCCTCCTTCCTGGTCCAGTGATGGCGTTCTGACCCAGGGTCGGAGTCGCGCGGAGGTGATGATTGAATCGCATCCTCAGCTTTTAGACCGTAAGATTTTTTTTTTGTGCCGGCAAACCCTTTAACTGGGTGTACGCCATATTTATCAACTGACTTATTAGGGAGTTGGGGAAAAAAAAAAGCGCACTCTTACCCCAGTAAGGGGCGGCATAAAAAATAGTAACCTCCAGATCAGGAGTAGGCAACCTCCCGCTCTCCAGCTATTGTGACTACAACTCCCAGCATGGATAATTTGCAATTTTCTTCTCAGAACTCCCATAGAAATGAATGGAACCTGCTGGGAATTGTAGTTTCACAACAGCTGGAGTGCCGAAGGTTGCTGATTCCGGGTCTAGACAAAAGTGTTCTTTGTAAAGATGCGCCAGATTTATGAAATATCCTGCAGCATTAGATAAATTTGCCGCAGTCTACGCTAGCATAGACGTAAGCAAAACTGACTTCCAAAATGCACCTCATTTATAAGTTCCCAATGTGAGAAGATGTCCACAGCCTTTAGTGACTTCTAGCTCTGTGTGGTGAGGGAAGAGGGGTTTGTTTTTTAGCTTCTATATTGCCCTCCCCCTCCACAGGGCTAGAAGTCACTTTAAAGGCTGTGGACATCGTCGGGACTTTTATTTTTATGATTTCACTTGACTCATTTTTTTTTAGTTGGTCTTTATTAAAAATGTTCAGCTGTTTTTGAGATACAAGGGTTAAAAAAAGTCTGTTTGCAGAGCATCACCTCTCAGTCCCATCAGCTGACTGCTCATGTGAAGCCTTATTTCTGATCTCCTGACCTCATAAGCCCAGTTAAGGGTGGGTTCATATCAGCATTATAGTTTCCGTTTGTGTTTTCCGTTAGAACGGAATCCATAAGACGGAAGTCAAAACGGAAGCCTTTAGAGGCTTGAAGTCTATGGAAATCATATCTGTTTGGTTCCCGTTATGTAAGACGGAAAAAAAAAAGTCCCTTCGGCAGGACCATGTTATAACGGAAACCATAACACTGATGTGAACCCACCCTTAGCCACATTCTTATCAGTTTGATAAGAGTTTAGCTATAATAAGTGTTTATGGGGCCAGGAGACCAGAGATAAGGCTTCACATGAGCCGTCAGCTGACCAGACTATATATAATTAAAAAAAAAAAATTATATATCTATATAACTTTTTTTTTAAATTATTATTATTATTTAACCCTTGTATCTCAAACAGCTGAGCATTTTTTTTAAATAAAGACAAGTTGAAAAAAAAAGATTTTAATACTGAACTGCATAAACTGCAATCCTAAAAAAAAAAAAAATGCCCGAAGGTGTCCATAGCCTTTTAAGTTGGGTAAATGTCCTTCAAGTATATGAAATCGCTTACAAGTGCATTTTCCGTCATGGCTTTGGGTACCGGTGGTTTATCGCCGCCTTGTTTGTTTTTTGCTCTTTACTCGCTGTGTTCTTCATTTACACCTTTTCTCAAGGAAGCAGCCGGTAGCGTGAATATCATTCACCATCATGGCCGCCCTGAAAGCATTTTTAAGCGGTTTCCCCCGAGGATCACACACACGCTATTAACAGTTTGTCTTTCTAGTGTTAGATTTATCATGGGGAATCTAATTAAGCTTCACGGAGAAGGAGACCGGGGGTGATTTTTAGCTCGGCTTCCTGTAAACAGACAGAGCGTGGATTGTGGAGCGAGATAAAGCTCCGAGAAGAACGTCTCCGCTCCTCTGAAGCAGGACCCCCGTAATAGACAGGATAATGGGAGTTTTAATCCAATGCTCGTCCGTATCCTCGGTTGTTTACTGCCTACCTCGCTCTTATCTGGAGGAAATAGTGTAATCTGGCATCCAAATAAAATCTGATTGGCAGCGGAACGTGTTGTAATAGAAATAAAATATTGATGCCGGGGAACACATTGATAAAATCTGAATTATTAATAAATATAACTTAAGCATTCATGGCAATCTGTTTTGGCTGCGAATGGCTTTTTCAAAGGAAGTGCTATCAAAATACCCATGTTAAGGGTAATTAGATTTCCAAAAAGTACATTTTGTAATTGGACGGGGTTGTCCAGGACTAGACAAACATGGCTGCTTTCTTCCAAAAATGACCCCACTCCTGTTGTTTCCTGCACTTCTGCTCAGCTGCATTGAAGTGAATGGGGCTGAGCTGTAATACCACATGCAGCCTGTGGATAGGTGTGGGTGCTGTATTGGTGGCTTTTTTTTGTTTTTGTTTTTTTAAGAAAGCGGCCATCTTTTTCTAGTCCTGAGCAACCCCTTTAATTTTAACCCTCCATGGGGGGGTGTCGGTCATCATTAGGACCAGACTGGATTTGTAAGAGTGGACAAGACTTACAACTGAGCAGTGTCCAGGAGTCCATATGCTAAAGGAGCCCACCAACCCACACCCCTTCTGGCAAATGCGTCTCATGATGCCATTACTATACATACACTTTTTAAAGGGTCTGTACATGTTTACATCAGGGGTCCTTAAGATAAAGAAGCTCGCTGCCACATGTGGCCCCGGGTGTTGTTACCAGGCACACATGTGAATTAAAGACATGTACATCTTCACAATTTTTCTTCACATTTTTTTATTTTGTTATTTATTTTTTTTATTGCTTCAATGAATCTAAAATTAAAAAAAAAAATAAAACTAAGGGTAATTTCTTGCTGTTTGTTATAATGAAGCTCTAAGCATCTCCATGGTAACAGACTACAAACAAACTGTGTGTAGTCTGTTCCTGCAGTCATTCCACCACACATCTATCCTTACATTTGAAAACCTGTCCAGAAATATGGGGCATGTTGATGGTGCATTGGGATTCTTACCCAACTACTCAGTTTGTTTGTAGTCTGTTGCTATGGAGACGCATAGATCTTCATAGGGAGGTCTAAACCTAAAACAAGCAGAGATACTTTTTAATTTTAGATGCATTGGAGCAATACAAAAAGGTGGACGTAGACCTGAAGATAGTAGTCCCATGTATAGAGGTTGGAGTGAGACTCTTCTCTTCTAGTCTGTTTTGTTCCCTGCTCCACAAAGCCACGCAAAATGGCCCTCTGGATTCGAAGCTGCAACTTTCAGCATGTCCTGACAGCTGTATGCTGAGAGTTGTAGTTACAAACCACAGGACACCACTGCAGTACATGAATCCTTGATATACACCGGCCGTTTATCGGTTTGCAGCTTTGCTTCTCTGTTGGGATGATCTGCACTAGTAGTGGTGACCTTGCTGGCCTCGGCCCAATCTCCAGGCATAAAAATAACGGCCCTGTGTGTAAATACACGTTATTATCTCATGCCGTGCCAAATACCATGGGTTTACCCTACGGGGATGCTTCCCCCGTGCTTCCAATGCATATGTATGAGTCAGATTCATACAGCGGGGTTACAAGCGCACAATCTGGTGCACGCTCTGCTCTCCTTATTGAAGGCAAATGTCATCTGCATCCCTTCAGGGCTGGAAGCAGAAGACCACGCAAATGTAATGACTTGCCTCCAGGCTGTTCATTCCTGTCTTCTGTACCTATACTCGTTTTTAATCCAAGACACCCTAAATATAAGATATATTGAGAAAAACCATGGAGGGAGCATCTTAGGAGCCACATCTGAGAGAGTGATATATTCCACCGTTTTTCTTAGCTCAGCTTCATTGAAAGACCTATCGATCAAGGCAAGCTTGTGAGGAGAAGCCAGTGGTGAGCCGCCCACCCATGACTCTTCTTTCCGTTCACGGTTCGTCTTTAGAATAGGTTTTATTTGAAATGCTGTAATGAGGGAACCTGTGAGGTTCCCTTTAAAGTGTGTAACTTGAATTGAAATTCTAGCTTGGGGGTTAGGCCTTAAAGACTCTCTTATCCTGCTCTTCTAGACAGTGATGACCTTATCTTCTCAATGTAGTCATGCCATGAACCTTGCTACGTCGGGACCAATTTTTCTCAGCAAAAACTATCCATGTTGGACGTTTGCATCATACTGTAAGGGTAAGTGACTGAGTGAGTGGCTACCCAGTCTCTAAGAAAACCAAAGGTTCTCCAGGATGCATATATTGATGACTCATCCTCAGGATATGTTGTCAATATCCAATTGTAGGGGGTCCGACTCCCGGCAGCTATGGTGCCGGAAACTATACAGTGTACAGAGTGGAAGTGGAAAGCTCATTACGCTGTATAGTTCCCAGTACCGGTGGGTAATTGGTGGGGGTTCAAAGTGTCTGATGCCCTATTTTGAGGCTAGCTCAGGCTTCGGAGCAGCAACTGCACAGGCACCCTTACCTCGAAGAGTAGCAGTGCCTCTGCCCTTGCTCTGCTAAGCGGAGCAGCGAATTTGTTAGGGGTAGGCTAAATGTCTGTCCCTGTCAATCTTGCTGCAGGTGCGCCCTTCTTCACCTCCAGGGACAGCCCCTCATGGGAAGAAGTCCTGCCGATGAGACAAATCGATTCTTTATAATCGATTAGCTCATTTCTAATACACATGCATGCTCAGCTCGGCCACCCATGCATGTGTTTTCTACCTGGAGAGAGGAGAAAGTTGCTGTCAGTCCAGGGGCCACATCTAATGTCAGAGGGTGCACTTAAAAGGAACCTGTCAACAGAGACCTCCCTATCAAACTGTTTGCATAGACACATAGCTGTGGTCCTTTTGTTGATCCCCCGGTTCTGTTCCTAAGTTATATATATATATTTTTATTTTATTTTATTTTTTGTTATATGCAAGTCAGGCCTTTGGTGCAAAGAGGGTGTCACCTTTTGTTCTTGTTGCACCCAAGCTCCACTCCTTTCTGTGGCCAGGCCCTCCCTGGCCGATTTGATTGACAGAGCTAATTGGAGGCAAAGCAGTAAGGCAGGGGCTGACTACAGAAAGGAGTAGAGCTTGGGTGCAACAAGATCAAAGGTGACTCCCTCTTTGCACCAAAGGCCTAATTTGCATATTTAAAAAATTTATCATACCTCTGAAACAGAGCCTCGGATCAAAAAGAGTTTTAATCACGTCCACCACAATTGCGTCTATGCAGACAGTTTGATAGGAGGTCGTCGGTGACAGATTCCCTGAAATGGAGCGCAATTACAACTCGCCAGGCGCTTATCATCCGTAATATTATAATAATGCCTTTCAGAATTTTATTTTATTTTTTAAAGAAAAGGCTTCTGACGGGTTTTTTACTGCGTCCTTCCGGCGAGGCCCTGTCAGATTCCAGCACTGTATCTTTCGCCGCGGTTAGAACAGAAGGGGAATAATGAATTTCTTTGTGTCTGCGAATTAATGGGAAGCTTTTTATTCTGCCGCCGGTGGAAAGATTACAGGCTCCCAGCTCTGTGCAAAATCCAGATCTCCTCCTAATATTTTATATTCTGCACAGCGTCTTCTTTGTCTTTCAGTTTTCCTCTTCACAGCGTCTGGGGATTTGGGGGGAAAAAAAAATAGTTTGGCACAATTCATCAAACTAGCAGTGATACTAAACCGCAGCACTGTGGGCTTTACTGCAGGGCAGATGCCGAGGAGAGATTCGCTGCCCGTGACTGGGATGCAGGCGCTCGTTAATGGCTTTTGTATGAGCGGAGAGGTGAATAACGCAAGATCCACATTCATTGATTGCATCTTGCCGTTCCACGGGAGTTGCCGTGACACTGAGTGGTCGGGTCCTCATTGTGAGGTCGATATGGCTACCGGTCTGCATTCTGAATTTGCCTCTAATTTTAAGGCCTGTTTGCGTTTTTAAAGGGAATCTGTCAGCAGATTTGTACCTATGACACTGGCTGACCTGTTACATGTGCACTTGGCAGCTGAAGACATCTGTGTTGGTCCCAGGTTCATATGTGCCTGCATTGCTGAGAAAAATGAGGTTTTATTATATGCAAATGAGACTCTAGGAGCAACGGGGGCGTTACCATTACACCTAGAGGCTCAGCTCTCTCTGCAACTGCTGCACTCTCTCCAGTTTGACAGGGAGAGACATTAGGGCTCATACACACCAACGTGTGCAGCCTGTGCCCATATTGCAGCCCGCAAATAGAGGGTCCACAATATACAGGCAGCGGCCGTGTGCACTCTGTATCACGGATGCGGACCCATTCATTTGAAAGGGTCTGCAATCCGCAAGATACGGAGCGGCGGCCCGCTAAAGTACTATGGAGCGCTTGAGCTCCTGAATGTTGCGGATTGTGGACCCATTCAAGTGAATGGGTCCGCAAACAATGGGCACACAGCCGGTTCTTGTGCATTGCAGAGCTCTATTTGCGGGCCACACGTATTTGTGTGCATGAATCCTTATGATGTTTCACTGCCTGGTCCTGTCAGTCAAAGTGCAGAGGGCACGACAGTTGCAGAGAGATCTGAGCCTCTAGGTGTAACGGCAACGCCCCCATTGCTCCTTGAAGCTCATTTGCATATATTAAAACTTCATTTTTCTCAGCGTTGCGGACACATATGAACATGTGACCAACACAGATGTCTTCAGCTGCCAAGTGCACATGTAACAGGTCAGCCAGTGTCATAGGTACAAATCTGCTGATAGAAGGGGTTGTCCCACGAAGAATATTCTACAGTTTTTCAAACCAGCACCTGGATCTGAGTAGTTTTGTAATTGCATGTAATTAAAAATTTTGTATATCTACATGAAATGTTATTCAAATGAAAGATGACTGTATAGTGCCACTTAATTTCTTATTTCTTTGTTCTGCTCACTGAGATGGCCGCACATGCTCAGTTTCATACTTCAACTTCCTCCTGAGCTGTGATAGGCAGAGCATGGACACGCCCCCTTAGCTCCAGCAGAAAAGACACGCCTCCTGAGCTGTCAGCTTGATAGAAATCTAGCAGAGCAATGAATGGGGAGATCTCTGGATCCATGTGAGGTACAGGGCTGGTTCTAGCTTTGTTACAAAGAGATTGTCATGTCCTATATGGTGTCTAATTCTCATTTTTTTTTTTACATTATTCATGGGATAATCTCTTTAAGTTACTGTAACCAACTCTTACCAGACGTCCTGTGGTGTGTACAGCTTGGGGTTGTCTGTGGCTACTTGCGACTCCTCCCCCCCCCCCCCAGAGCCTGTACGCTGTCGTACCTGCACCCTGGGATTCATTACACGTTGCACTTGTGTTTGTGCTTGTTATCCGGTCTAGGTGTAAGGACTTTGCAGTCAGGTTCACATTGATTTGTTTCTTGGCTTGTCTGCTTATGATGCACTTAAGAATCAGAAGGCAATGATTTATTCTAAGGAGTGTGACACCTAAGAACGTTGTCGCACATCAGGCGAGAGCCAGGGCTTTTAGATAATTAAAACATGCCGTTGCATCGGGGGCTGATGTCATGGGTGGATGTTGTTTAAATGCTAAAAATGCACAATTTTCTGGGTACAATCGATTTTTTTCGCATACTTTTATTAAAATGTTTTTTCTGCACATACACGACAGTGCCAACTGTTTTGAAGGGGTGCCGCAGCTTCTTCCTAGGCCAGTGATGTCAGGTTTATGGCCTCACGTTCACGTGACATGGCCTCAGCCCAGTTCAGTCCCATTCAAGTGAATGTGACTGGCCCGCAATACCAAGCATGACCACTATACAACGTATGGCACTGTGCTTGGCTTTCTGTGTGGAGGCCGCAGAGCACCACGGCCTCCTCAAACTGCTGATTGGTGGCGGTGCTGGGTGTCCGACCCCCTAGCGATCATATATTGATGACCCCTTTAATAGGGGTTCTTCCATGATATAAAAAAATGAAAATCGGACAGCATATCGATATAATAATCTCTGACAATCTGTGCCACACATGGGTCACGATTTTAATTCTTCTGCTAGGTTATCTTCAGTCTGGCAGCTCAGGGGAAGTGTCCTTTCTGCTGCAGCTCTCTCCCTGTAACTGCCACAGCTTGTATGTGAACATATGGCTGGTGGCAGTTGAATATTTAAACCGAGCACGTGCGACCACCTCAGTGAGATGGACAAAAAATAAGGAAAACAAACAGCAGGTGGCGCTATACAGATAAATTTTATTTAATAACTCAGTGGCTATACTACATTTTTAATTACATGCAATTACAAAAGTATTCAGATCCAGGTGCTGGTTTGAAAAATGTAGAATATGTTTCGTGACACAACCCCTTTAAGTTTTATCCAGGATGATGGGAGTTGTCATAAAATGTTGAAAGGGAATGAGACCACTGCATGTGCATGCTATCCTGTCTGTCTGGTAATGTAAGTTTGCCGTCAGTCACGACCAGTAATGGGCTCTGACCGCCTGTGGTAATTCTTTCCAGCTCCTCCACAGTATACGGTATGCGTCAGTCACACAACATGTCGGCGTTCCCGTGCAGGGCGCATTTTTTATATTCCATTAGTTAGGATGAGAAATGTCAGGCTCCATAATGAAAGCTTTTGAGCAGACTGTTCTGTAATCGCGTTCGCTCTCGGGTGACTGACACCGCAGTTAAGTGCCATTCATGTTTAACTTCTCGCCGCCGCGACGCCTCGTGTATTCTAATTGGCCCGTGACCATAACTATTCAAATAACTCCCACATGAAAGGGAGCTACAATCCCAACAATAGGAGCTACCGAACACCCACTGCCACTTATCCCATCCCAGGGCAGGCAGGCTATACTTGAGCAGGCCTCATCTGGCGGTGGATGAATGACGACCATTATCTACTGTAAATATTTTCGTATAATAGATCAGAACTATGATTGAAATTTAGTTAATGCACTTTTGCTATATACGTTCAGACCATGGCATGGAAAGATTGATTTTTACATATGCGAGTGGTTACTATGAGTCAAAGAAATTGTTTCACTAAATTTTAGGTTGCAATCCTCATTCCTTCATTCATTTTCAGCAACTGATATTTAGTTTGCAACCTGCTCCTATTTTCAGGCTTTTCTCATGTTGGATGTGCCTCTCCCGGTGTATCCAGGATGCTGCTATCTTCATTAGCTCTCGTGTAACAGCACAACTTCATTACTGTACTGATTTCTCCTTCTGATGAGGCATCTCGTCTCACACTCCTTATCTATAATTTCTACAACTATTCATTTACTCCTCCACTCATTTTAATCTGCTTTACATCACTTATCTCGTCGATATCATTATTCCTATGTTAAAAGATGCCTGAGGAAGAGGCTTAAAGGCGTATTCCCATCTTAGACAATGAGGGCATATCGCTAGGATATGTCCCCATTGTCTTATAGGTGCGGGTCCCACCGCTGGGACTTGCACCTATATCGAGAATATGACTCTATGACTAAGGGTGTTGAAAAGATGCACCTGAAACGCGTCAGAGTGATGTAAGGCCTGTCTGTATTTACCATTTTTGCAACTGTTTTTTAATGGAGAAGAAATAAATCTAATGGAGTTTACCAACACCGGTGGCTGGAGATCGTTCGTATTTGTCGCTGAGTGAGTGCAGTCCTGCACCATCCGTGCCCCGGAGGTCCGAGCAGTAGCTGGCGTTTGTTACTGTATCTATATCGAGAATGGAGCCCCAAAAGTGAAGGAGGGAGCCCTGCACATGCGCAGCCGCTCTCCACTCATTTCTATGTGGCTGCCGAAAATAGCCGAGCGCTGGCTCGGCTATTTCCGTCGGCTACATAGAAATGAATGGGAGCGGTGGCTGCGCATGCGCGGTGTGCTCCCGTTCATTTCTATGGGAGCAGCAGGGAGCTGCGCCTGGTGGTGGCCGGACCCCGGGAAACCCAGGGTCCTCCAGGCGCAGCACTCCCCACTCTGTTCTCGATATAGGTGCGGTGGGACCCACTCCTATAAAACAATGGGGGCATATTCTAGCGATATGCCCCCTTTGTCTAAGATGGGAATACCCCTTTAAAGGGATTCTGTCAGCAGGATTTTGGCTACAGAGCTTGTTACATTTACACATTAGTCTCCTTGATTTAGTTTAAAATCTACTAGTCTTACTGTTATCTGTGCTGTCGTTTCTGTAGAAATTAGCTTTTATTCATATGCAAATTACTTCCCTAAGGAGCCAAAGGAGCTGCCCCTCTGGCTGTTGGAGCCCGGCCACGCCCATTCTCTTTGAGCCCAGCACCACCCCTTACAAATTATTCACTCCTTTTGGCGCCATCATTGTTCTGATGTGTTATAATCCCGCGCATGCGCCCGTTCACTTCCTGAGGCTGCCGCCAGGACTCTTCATGGGTGGTGAAGACTGGGCGCCCATGGCACATGCGCGGGATTACGATGCATCAGAACAATGACGGCGCTGAAATTAATGAATAATTTGTAAGGGGTGGTGCTGGGCTGCAAGAGAATGGGCATGGCCAGGCTCCAACGGCCAGAGGGACAGCCCCTTGGGCTCTTTAGGGAAGTAATTTGCATATGAATAAAGCTATTTTTTTTGCAGAAACAGCACAGATAACAGTAAGACTAGTATATTTTAAACTAAATCGAGGAGACTGATATGTATATGTGACAAGCTCTGTAGCAAAATTCCTGCTGACAAAATCCCTTTAAGTAGCTTTAGACACTTGCAAATGTCTTGTCATCTTTTCAGTTAGATATTAAGATATTAACCACTGAAGCATCTTTTTTTTTTTTTTTTTTTTAATATATATCTACTTTTTCTCTACACATGTATTTTGCCTGCTTGATTCTCCCCCTGCAAAATACCTTGTATGCACTGTTCTTTCTAACTACAACCTGTATAAGTTGCTCTCCTTGAATGCTGCCCCCCTTTCCACACTATGATCTGCCTTGTACAACCTCCTCCCCTTCCCTGCTGCCATCCAACACTGAGAGGAGGAGAAAGAGACTAGGGAGAGCCACTGGAAACAGGAACAGTGCTCTGATTATATTTAGATCAGATTCAGCAGCTAAGTGAAGGACTTCCATATACTTTTCAGAAGCAAAATGGTAGGAAATTTCTTTTAATGAAGACTAGTTGATTAGTTTTGCATTTAGGAATAAATTGAACACTCAAATCGGTGCAAAAGTATCCATAATAATTAACTTATAATTCTTCAACGTCCCCAGACCATCCCAGTTCAGGTCCATTGTGTCATGTGTGCAGGATGACGTAATCCAGAAGGTGTCTTGTCTGATGCAATATGCCTAGGCTGCGAGTATACAGCTGCACAGACTAATGCATTTCAGCAGGAAATAAGTGAGCCCTAATCCTGAGGATGCACATGATGGTGACCTCATTGTATGACCATGGGACCAACACAGATGCCTTCGGAGCTCGTAAAACAAAGCGCATGTAATCACTAGACTTCTACTGACCAGACTGCAGCTAAATCCATTAAACAGATTGTGGCTGCAGGGACTGTAAAAGAAGTGCAACTTTGCAAATTGTCTTAAAGGAGTTGTCTGAGATAATTAAAAATCTTAGACTAGCCCTGCAATAGTAAAATCATCTTAAACGTGCCGTTATCTATGGCCCGGTCCAGTCCTCTTGTCGCTGATTTTTTTTTTACAAGCTGCAGCTGGAACACGCAAGTAAATGTCATGTGCTGTTTGCAGCCAATCGCTCTCCTTAAAGGTGCCCCCCAAAGAGGCCAGTATTCCCAGTCTGTGGCAGACTAATAGAATTTTTTTAATTTTTTTTTTGTTTATGGCTGCAAAACATATTAAGGGCATCTGTCAGCAGTTTTGTACCTATGACACTGGCTGACTTGTTACATGTGTACGTGGCAGCTGAAGACATCTGTGTTGGTCCCATGTTCATACGTGCCTGCATCACTGAGAGAATTTTGATATATGCAAATGAGCCTCTAGGTGCAACATTACACCTAGAGGCTCTGCTCTCTCTGCAACTGCCGCTCCCTCTGCACTTTGATAGGCCCAGGTGTGATCATGTTCACACAGCCTGGTCCTCTCAAAATGCAGAGGGCGCAGCAGTTGCAGAGAAAGCAGAGCCTCTAGGTGTAATGTTGCACCTAGAGGCTCATTTGCATATATTAAAACATAATTTTACTCAGCAATGAGGGCACATGTAACAGATCAGCCAGTGTCATAGATACAAATCTGCAGACAGATGCCCTTTAATGTCACGTCCTACTCCAGCTGACTAGCCTGCAAGAATCTTGTGCCCTGTTTGTCGTGCTGTATCTGCGGTAACTGTGCATTGAGCCAAGACGGCATTTGTCCTGCCCTTCTAGGAACTTGTCTGAATCTGTTCCTTGCCAGCAGTCTGGAGCCGTCAGTTATTGATGAACGCCTGACTTAGCCTGAGCTGGTCTTCTAGGTGAAGGGAATTGAAGTTGGATGGTTCCAAGGTTACCTAAAGGGTTAAAACCCCTTTTTGTCTTCTTCAGCAATTACCTTGATTCCACACAACAGGTCACAGCGATAGTACATGTGGTCTCGTCCTGGTTTAGCAGCGGTGCATTGTTCTTAAAGGGGTATTCCCATCTCACAAATGTAGTTTGTATAGTTAGATATAGCCATACCAATATTATTACTAATAGAATGTATTTATATAAAATGTACCGTTTAGAAGATTTTCCTATTTGTATATCCATTGTCCCACACACATCAGTCAGGCCGTTGCCCTTGGTTACGGCCACCGCGGCCATGTAGTAGTGGTGGTCGGCTTGCTCCTTTTCAAACCCGCTCTGAGGTAACTGCTGTATTGTGAACGCACATTACATGAGCATGCGGAGACACATCTTAGGGTTGTAGTATTTTTGTCTGCGCTTCCAAAACGCAAAGAAACGGATCCTGTTCCAAGATCAATTCATCTCTATGGAGCAGGATCCGTTTATAAAGACTGCGTTTTGGATGGATCCTGACCATTGGACTGGTAGCGTCCAAAACGCAGAGGTGAAAGTACCCTAAGATGTGTCTCCGCATGGTCATGCAATGTGCGTTCACAATACAGAAGTTACCTCAGAGCGGGTTTGAAAAGGAGCAAGCCGGCCACCACTACTACATGGCCACGGTGGTCGTAACTAGGGGCAACGACCTGACTGATGTGTGTGGGACAATGGATATACAAATAGGAAAATCTTCTAAACGGTCCATTTTATATAAATACATTCTATTAGTAATAATACTGGTATGGCTATATCTAACTATACAAACTACATTTGTGAGATGGGAATACCCCTTTAAAGAAACGGCCAGACTGCGACTAAAACGTGACCCGTGAAATGTGCTCAACAATGTGATGTGCCTTTACTCCAATTTGTGAATGGGATTTTACCAGATCACATTTACTGCCGTAGCGGTAGTCCGAAAGGTCCCATTTCAGTGAGACCAGTCCACAATGTGATACAGACTTTCCCTAGGGGGAGATGGGGCATGTTGGATTTAAACATGCCTGATCCTTTGTTCTCGAGGGAGATAAGCTGCTGCTAGAGGTGTCTGGAAGTGAGGGGCTTATTCCTTTCTTCTGGATGTGAACAGATGCACTCTTGGCCACAGAAACGGAATGCATACGGAGTAACTTCCATGTTGTTGTGTTGTTTTTTTTTTTGTTTGTTTTTTTTTTTTTTTTTTTTTAACAGACCCGTTGAAATGAATGGTTCCGCATACAGTCTGCAAAAATAACCAGAATGGACACAGAAAGAAAATACACTCGTGTGCATGAACCCTAAGTGTGCATTCACACGACCGTATGTATTTTGCAGTCCATATGACATCAGTCTTGTCTCCGTTGCCATTACACCTAGAGGCTTGGCGCTCTCTGCACTTAGAGAAGGGCAAGTATGATGAGGTTTACACTGCCTGGCCCTGTCAATCAAAGTGCACAAGACACAGCACTTGCAGAGAGAGTAGAGCCTCTAGGTGCAACTGCAATGCCCCTCTTGCTCCTAGAGGCTCATTTGCATATAATAAAACATAATTTTTCTCAGCCATGCGGGCACATATGAACATGGGACCAACACAGATGTCTTCAGCTGCCAAGTGCACATGTAACAGGTCAGCCAGTGTCATAGGTACAAATCTGCTGACAGATGCCCTTTAGGCCTTATGCGCGCAACCATGTGCCAGCCATGCTCGTGCTGCACACTGCAAATTGAAGTCCACAATGTGTGGGCACTGACTGTGTGCCCACCGTATGTGGACGCGGACACATTCAGTCGACTGGTGTCCGCAATCCACATCCGATGGTCTGTAGCGCAACAAAGAATGGGTCCACATCCGTGATCCAGCGCACACATGGCCTGTGCCCGTACATATTGCAGACCTGCTGTTTGCGGACCGCCTACGGTCATGTGCATAAGTCCTTAAAGGGGTTGTCTGGGTTCAGAGCTGAACCCGGACATATCCTTAATTTCACTCAGGCAGCCCATCTGATGTTAGCTTCGGAGCATCTCATGCTCCGATGCCCTCCCTTGCCCTGCGCTGGATCTTGTATTTTGTTTACAAATACACACTGCCATGTGGAGGCTTCCTCCCGACAGTGTGTTCGTTGACGTCACCAGCTCTAATGGGCCGGCTTTAGCGCTGCCCTAGTGGTTGTACTGGCTAGGGCAGTGCTAAATCCCGACCATCAGTGCCGGTGATGTCACCGGGCTCACTGCTGGGCGGAAGCCTCTGCCTGGCAGAGCCTGGTTCGTCATCCGGAACTGGGCAAAATGCCTTTGCCCTGCACGATTTAGCGCAGGGCAAAGAAGGGCATCTGAGCATGAGATGCTCCGATGCGAACATCAGGCAGGCTGCCTGGGTGAAATTATGGGTATGTCCGGGTTTAGCTCTGAACCCTGACAACCCCTTTAAATGTAGAATTGGGAGTACGTGGAGATGGACTCCTTGGCCGCTATAGGTCTCAGTTGTATTTTGCTTATGGTAATATTTTTCTGGTTGGATTTTATTTTTCATTTTTGCTTCACGTGTAATGTTTTGTCTGACGTTCATCTCTAAGCCATCGCCGCGTCTGTTCCTAATAAAATGAGCCTTTTGTTTCTTAGAAGAAATGCGTTGGCCAAGAATGGCTGCTTTTAATTTAGAGGAGCCGCGGGTTCAGCTGAGGACGGTACCTTTTTTTATTAAATATGAATGCTGCTTTAAAAGGAAGGTTAATTAGACTGATTGTGACGCGGCTGCGATCTAAGTCACCTTCCCGGGGTTTTTTTGTGTTTTCATTAAACATTCATTAAGTAGCCTAGTCCTCTGTAGGGTACAGGCTTAAATGGGACCCGTCCCCTCTCCTGACATGTCTGTTTTAGTGCCTATTTAAGATTCCCCATGTAATAACCGTTCCCGAGCATCTGTTCTTATGACCCTGTCGTGCCGTTCCTCTGTTATTCCTTCTAGAAGTTGTGAATGACTTGGGGGTGTGCCCCTGCAGTCTGGCACTGGCAGCAGCGATTGGATAATGTCAGACTGTGCAGGGTGACACCCCTAACTGGTAACACCCATCTGGACCTTCTTTGCAAACTGCTAGCAATTCATTCATAAACATCTAGTGGGAATAATAGAGGAATGACACAACATAGTCATAAAGATAGGTGATCCAGAGTTATTACATAGGGGTTGCAAGAAGCTTATAAAACACGCGTCGACCCCCCCCCCCCAATGCGCTTAACCTGCGTTCGAATAAAAAATTGAGCCAGTGTCTGGGTGGTCTCCTACCGGGACCCCCATTGATCACAAATCCCCCCCCCCCCTCTCCCCCGCCATTCTATTCCTTCTATGGAACTGATATAGACAGTGCTTTATCAGTCCCACAGCAGGGAAGGGCACAGTAGGCCGCACTATTCAGAGAGGACCTGGGGACCCTCCATCCTTGGGATCGCTGGGGTCCCAGTTGTCAGACACCCAAGATCTGAGAATTATCACCTATCCTGTTTAGATTCTTTTCCTGAGATCACGCCTTTATGTATTTCGGTGCACAGTGGGGGACATTTACAGAGACCTCCGGTCTTAGGGGGTCATTTACTATCAGATGTACACCAGTTTTCTGTCGTTTTCTGGCGCAGATTGTGGCAGTTTTGTGCCGCGATCTCTGACTTTTCCTTGCTATGTCTCGGTGCGTGGTTTCTTTAAGATCCCTTCAAAGGGCATTTGTTCTGACTTTATATTCTAAAGCAATGAGACGTTTTATTCATCCGTCTCTCGCATTCATCTCCTCCGGACAAGTTGAGGCTTGCTTCTTCTAAATATGCAAAAAGCTACACATTGGAAAGCATCTGAGCGTCCGAGCCCCTCCTGAGGCAATCTGATGGCTTCTGATCACCCGCGGTTAATCATCAGTCAGCGTTCCCTAATATGAATTGGTTTGAGACGCACATAATAATGGCTGCTTTTTGTCCAGAAGGACGCCACTCTTGTCTATAGGTCGTGTATGGTATTGCAGCAAAAAAAAAAAAGCAGCCATGTTTTTCTAATCTCCCACCCCCCTTTAATGGTTGTGAACATCTGATGATCACACTCCTCTTCTATCCTGATTGTTGATGTGTCCTTTCCTCTGCCAGATCTCAATACTGGAATTCACAACGCAAGTGTGAAAGTAGCCTTAGTTATGAGGCCCAAAGTTCGGCTTAGTAATTCGACACAGTAATTTATGCGAATAAACGACAAAGTAAGTCTCGCAATATTTGCAGAAACTATATTTAGTTAGTTTTGCAATATTTGCGGAAAGACCTCCGGGGAGGCAATACATTTTACAATAGGACGGAGCCAATATCGTTAACGTAGTTTTTAAAAGAATCGGGTTTGGCTTCAGATACTGCAATGCGAACCTGATTCGCTCAGCCCTAATTATACCTTATCTCTGCTTATGGGTATAGCATCCACTTCTGTTTTTGGCTCAGATCACTGATCAATCACAGGCGTGTAAATCAGGCCTTTAGGGTCCATTCACACGTCCTGTTTTCCTTTCCCGATCCGATCCGCAAATCATGCGGATCCATTAATTTCAATGGATCCTGAAAAAATGCGGACAGCACTCCGTATACTGTGCGCATCCGTTGTTCCGTTATGCGGATCCACAAGTAAGAGCTTGTCCTACTTTTGTCTGCATATGCGGTCCGTGGTCCCATTATAGTTAATTGGTCCGCAAAAAATGCGAATGATGTGCGGAATGTATCAATATGTCATCTGCATATCATCCGCAATTGCGGATCCATTTCCAGGAAATAGAAAGAAATACCCTACCAACATATATTCCTCCTTTTTTTTTTTTTTTTTTGTGGAAAAGCTGAACGGATGCGGATGTACAATTGGTAAAAACTGAAGGTTTTGCGGAAACACGGATCCGCAAAAAATGGACCGAAAATCTGGAAAAGAAAAATATGGACGTGTGAATGAAGCCTTAGACTCCATTCACACGTCCTGTTTTTCTTTCCTGATACGATCCTAATGCGGATCCATTCATTTCAATGGGTCCTGAAAAAATGCGGATCAGATCAGGAAAGAAAAATGGGACGTGTGAATGAACCCTTAGGCCGAATTCAGACGACCGTGTTTCACTGTACGGCGGCGGCCTCAGGAAGCGCATGGCGTCATAGCAACCAATGACGCCGTGCGCTCCCGTCCTCTGGGGCAGCACAGGCCGGGCTTTCACGGCCCGTATACGACCATGAAACACGGTCGTCTGAATGGGGCCTAAGTCTGTGCTGGCTCCGGGTAAAGTCTCCTCCCCGAATTTTACTGCAGTTTCTGTCTGACCTGGAACAATGTAGATTTGGGGCCTCTCCACTTTGAGCCTGTGAAAAGTAAACAGGGGGTGGAGAAGTGAGTAATGGCTCCGCTCTCTGTGAGGACACCCTTTCCATTATGTCCTATTGTGGACAGTGAGTGCAATGCATTCATCAGCTAGATGAGGGGGAGGGGGTCACAGATCGATCCGAATAAGTGATATCTGACTTTCTGTTCAGTGTGATCTTCAGGTCTTTCTGGATAAATATAATGAGATTATCAGAATATTTCTTAGCACAGACTAAGGGTCCATTCACACGTTTGCGTGTGTTTTAGGCTACTTTCACATTAGCGTTTTTAAATTCCGGTATTGAGTTCCGTTATAGGGGCTCAATACCGGAAAAAAAACGCTTCAGTTTTGTCCCCATTCATTGTCAATGGGGACAAAACTGAACTGAAGACAATGGAATGCTCCTGAAAGCATTCCGTTCCGTCTTCAGACCGGAGAACAAACCGCAGCATGCTGCGGTTTGCTCTCCGGTCCAGGCATCCGCACCAAGACGGATCCGGAATGACCCCCAATGCAAGTCAATGGGGACAGATCCGTTTGGTGTGGACACACCAGTAATCCGGATCTGTCCTCCATTGATTTCCAATGGGGGGTCATTCTGGATCCGGCTACATACACACAGACATACAAACAAACATACATACATACTCACATACTCCAGGGATGCCGGCAGAACGTCTTCACGCGCCTCCTGCGCGCAGCTATGACGTTTCCCCACTGCGCCCAGCAGAGGGCGCTGTGGGGAATCGTCATCACTGCGCGCAGGAGGCGCGTGAAGACATTCTGCCGGCGTCCCTGGAGTATGTGAGTATGTATGTCTGTGTCTTGTTTCAATGTGTCATCATTTGTGGGGCTGGAGCGCTGCTCCGGCTCCACACATGTATAGCGTTGGCACGGATCCGTTGGCACCCTTTAGGTGCCGGATCCGTGCTAACGCTAGTGTGAAAGAGGCCTTACAGATCCGCAAAACATGGACACCGGCCATGTGCCGAGACTATAGAAACGACTTATCTTGTCCATGGCTTCGGACAAGAATAGGACATGTTGTATTAAAAATGAATAAATGATGCTGAACCATTCATACGTACATGTGAATGGACCGTTAAAGGGATTTAACAGGATTTTTTTTAACTGATTTTACTGTATCTGATCGGTTGGGGTCCAACACCCGGGACTCCTGCCTATCAGCTGTTTTGAGAAGACACTGGCGCTCCTGTAACCACCATGGCCTTCTCACAGCTTGCCAAGCACAGCGCCATGCATTGTACAGTGGCTGTGCTTGGTATGGCAGTCCAGCCTCATTCACTTCTATGGGGCTGAGCTGCTCCTAGACCATGTGACTGATGTACGTGACATCACAGGGCCTAGGAAGAGCAGTGAGATGGCCGTGGTGCTCACAGAAGCGCCGGTGCCTTCTCAAACAGCGGATCGGCGGGGGTCCCGGGTGTCGGATCCTCACTAGTCAGATACTGATGACCTAAGATAGGCAAAATCTTAAATGTCAGAAAATGCTCAAAACCCCATATGTTGTTGCGCATTCTAACTGGGGGAGCAAATTCTGCACATGTGGTCCGTTGCTAACAACAATCCCCAGCAAAAATGTATACAATGGAGGATGCCTGCAGCAGACCACATGTACCACAAAGACATCCTACACAGGATAACCAAATGTGCGGATGAGACAAACTATATAAAACAGCAATTCACGGAAAATAGCGCACTACAACAGTATATGCAATTGACCATATACGGCTAAACCCTCACACTGAGACTTTCGCCAATATATTCTTATATCAAGAACATACCTAGTATAGGTCATCAGTGAGAAAATCTCAGAAAACCCCTTTAACTGATTGTTTGAGAACACAGTTACCGGTAAATTTAAGTTGACTTCTGGAGCCCCAGAGGATAGGTCATCAATATATTTTCCCGGATATCCCCTTTAATTCCTGACAACCCATAGACACGGATGCTTGGCTGAGCATGCATATTTATTTTGAAGCAGAAGAAGCTTCCATAGGAATGAAGGATTGGGTACATTAAATTCTGCATGCATATATATGGGACCGTCGGATGACATTTCTTTTGTTTATGCCTAGCTTATCATTCGGGGAGGAGGTCACACTGGGAGCAGTTGTTGTTTTTGCCTTTCTTTCCCTCCTTTTATGTTTAGTACAGTTTCCTCCCCCTCCGGCCGTCCTCTCGTTACTTTGTCTTGCACAGTGGAGTATTGATTTGCTATGCTCTTGAGTATTAATGCAGTTTGTGTTCTCCGCAGGTGCTCTCACAGTCGGCCTGGTCAGGCAATGTCAGACTATACACGGACGTGACAGGACCTGCATTCCTCCTCGGCTCCCTCCGGAGTGGGTTACAACACTGTTTTTCATCATTATGGGAATTATATCATTGACTGTTACATGCGGTTTGCTAGTGGCTTCCCACTGGAGAAGAGAAGCGACAAAATATGCCCGCTGGATAGCATTCACTGGCAGTAAGTGTTCGCTTGGATTCAGGGTGAACTTACCGTGGAGCCACCATTTTTACTGGATGGAGCGCTGGGAGAACTGAGAGGTCCTCAGTATTTATGTTGTGAGGACAGGGACCAAACAGTCCTTCCTTAGGCATCATTCACATGTGTCTGACATCCATGACACGTTTGTTTTTGTTTTTTTTTCCACTTTGTGTCTTATCCATATTTTCCAGACACCACTAAGTAGGGTCGGGCAATTTTGGCAAAAAAAAAAAAATCCGCTTTATGGATTATCTTTTTTTGTTTTTCTTGCTAAATTAAAGGGTTTGTTAAAGTTATTTTTATTGATCACTAGAGATGAGCGAACGTGCTTGTAACGAGCACTGTAGCGCTCGGCTCCCCTGCGCTCGCATGGGCGCAGGTATCCGGATCCGTCCTCCTCACCCGCCGATCAGCTGTTTGAAGAGGAGGCACGCGCCGTCTCAGCGCTGCCTCCTCTTCATTGTTTACATGCTGGCCGACACGGGGGTAGTGGTGAGTATGTGTAATTATACCTCACCGCCCCATTCATTTCTATGGGAAGAATCGCTTCCATAGACTTGTATGGGAGCGATTCTTCCCATAGAAATGAATGGGGTGGTTAGGTGTAATTACACCTGCTCACCACTACCCCCGTGTCGGCCAGCATGTAAACAGTGAAGAGGAGGCAGCGCTGATACGGCGCTTGCCTCCTCTTCAAACAGCTGATCGGCGGGGGTGCCGGGTGTCGGACCTCCGATCTGATATTGATGACCTATCCTGAGGATAGGTCATCAATATATATAACTCGGAGAACCCCTTTAAATCCACGTGTCCGTTTTTTACTGTCTGTCATCCGTGTTTCATGGAAACTGCACAGCTGAAAAATAATTTTCAAAGCATCTCTTCCTAATGATCCATGTTGCATCTGTGGTTTTCACAGACCCATAGACTATAATGGGCGTGATGGATCCGTGAACACCGGAATAAAAGAGCATGCATCCGTGCTAAAAACACGGACCCGTGGACCTTGCTGATGGCATTGGTGTGTGAATATACACAGTAAAATGAATGTGTATGTGTGCAGCCCATGGAGAACACGCAGAGCTCACGTCTATGTTGCATCACTTGATTCCTGGCTGATCTATAAATCTTGCATTTTAGGATTCATTATGGAAACCAAATAAAAACCTTCATCATAATGTGTTTTTTTTTTTTCTTCTTTTCTTGCAGTGATCCTCTTCTGTATGGCAGCATTAATATTCCCCATAGGATTTTACATCAATGAAGTTGGTGGACAACCTTACAAACTACCCAACAACACGGTCGTTGGGTCGTCCTATGTACTTTTTGTCTTATCCATTTTCTTTACTATAGTGGGACTATTATTTGCAGGCAAAGTATGTTTACCCGGCTGATGTAAAAGGGGGGAAAACGACAAGACTATTTTATTTTGAAATTTTTTTTTTTTCTCCTGGAATGGATAAGATAACTTTATCGGGAAGGGTCTTGGGGGCAGTTCCTTGAACACTTGCCTTCTCAGGAGAAGACCTGAAAGGGACAAGAGGACTGAGACGTTAAGAAAAACAAAAAAACATTGACTTGTTCTCACTATGCACTTTGGATCAAATGGAAAGCCTTTCTTTCCGCAACCAAATAGAAATATCATTGACTGATCTCCTGAGCATATTTATGCCGTCAGGTCTGCACTGTGACGTGGACTCGTGAAGAACAATGCTTTACACTGACAAGCAAAACTGACCTTTATTACTGTACCCGATTTTTCCCGTATTCGTTGTCTGCTAACATAGGAACCGAAGAGGAAAAAAAAAAAAAAAAAAACGTTAAGAGTATTTATGGACTTTGTATATGACCTAGGATCATTTCAAGGCCAAGTGGGGCTGGCCTCACTTAGGAGAGTGGAGCAATCGCGGACTAGAGACTCGGTGACCGGAGAAAAAAAAAGCAAAAAAGATCAAAGTCTGTTCAAACCCTGTGACATCCTGTGGCTGAAAGCTTGGTTATTACACGTTCGGCGGGCACCTGCCAACTTAATACTATTTTGGGGTTCGTTCCTAGACGGCGGAAACCTGACCCGTCTAGGAGGTTATTGGTACTAAGCGAGGGGGGGTCATCTGAATGGTGCTTTGCTGATATAAAGGGAATATCCCGTTCCTTTTAGAAGCACCCAGCCTACTGGAAACACTACGTCTTTTCCCCTCCAGGCCCCACGTTGCATGGGCCATCAGAAGAGGACATTTCAGGATGGGGTTGTCTCATTTATATTTATAAAAATATATATATATATATTTTTTGCTGACGCAGTATACAGTGTGTATATACAGGCAGTACTGGGGAAGGAATGCTACAAATGCTTTGCTAGCGGAATCACTGTGGCGTGCAAACTGGAAGCGGTAGATAACTAAAGCCATTTCCCTGAAGACTGCATAGCGAATGGTCTTCAGTTTACCTCATACGTCGTAGCAGCCCTCAGAATGTTTTTTTTGTTCTTTTTATGGTACAGACATTTCATATAGTTTTAGTTTTTTTTTTTTTCCTGTAACTTATTTGATCTCAAGTTCTATTTGGGATCCTTTGGATTCCATGGGATTTAGAGGGCATTTGTCCCTAGGACAGACCCCTTTTATATTGTT
Organism: Rhinella marina; assembly: GCA_900303285.1. Classification (NCBI taxonomy): domain Eukaryota; kingdom Metazoa; phylum Chordata; class Amphibia; order Anura; family Bufonidae; genus Rhinella; species Rhinella marina. The sequence continues at coordinate 1,359,261 of ONZH01001400.1, read as the reverse complement.
ATCTTCGAGGCTATAATAGGGGTTGGATGGTCAGTTGTTGCCAGCGTATTACCTATCTAGATGCTGAACAGAGAGTTGTATGACAAATGCCCCCTCAATTAAAGGGGTTGTCTCATCACAGACAATGGGGGCATATCGCTAGGATGTGCCCCCCATTGTCTTATTGGTGCAGGTCCCATGGCTGAGACCCACACCTATATTGAGAAGGGAACCCCAATAGTGTTGGAGGGCGCACTGTGCATGCACAACCACCCTCCCTTCATTTTCTATGGGGCTGCTGAAAATAGCTGGCTTGGATATTCCTGTCGGGCCCATAGAAGTGATTGGGAGCAGTGTATAGGAACTAGCCTTCCCATTGAAATGAATGGGGCGGTTAGATGTAATTACACCTGCTCACCGCTGCCCATGTTATGACTAGGATGTAAACAGTGAAGAGGAGGCAGCGCTGGCACGGCTCGTGCCTCCTCTTCAAACAGCTGATCGGCCGGGTGTCGGACCCCCGCCGATCTAATATTGATGACCTATCTTGAGGATAGGTCATCAATAAATATAACTTGGGGGACCTGTCACATCGAACACAGTGCCCGAGCTGCAGGCAGCATGTCATGGAGCAGAAGGAGCTGAGCAGACTAAACCTCTGCTCATTCTCAGCTTAGGAGTCAAATTAGCGGTCTTACGGATGATTGACAGCCTTCCTTTCATACAGAGATAACTGTCGATCATTGAGTAGGACCGCCCACTGGACTCTTAAGCCTAGAATGAGCAAAGGTTTCACTAAAATACTTGTTATACTGAATCTGTTTCCACAAGATATACCCATATGCTCAGCTCCTCCTGCTCTATAACTTGGTGCCTTTAGATCAGGGATGGCCAACCTGAGGCTCTCCAGCTGTTGCAAAACTGCAACTCCCAACAGGGGCGGATTGGCCATAGACCTTACAGGGAAATTTCCCGGTGGGCCGATGCCCAGAAGGCCGGTCAGTGGGAGCTTTTAGGGATGTACTTTGTGATGCTGGCAGTATTTGGCTCAGTTGGGGTGGTATAATGTGCCACAATATGGTATTGCTGGCCCTGCCTACTTCTGTTGGCCCTGCCTTCCATCAATTTGGATCCGACTACAAAACGGATGCCACTTTAAGTTCCCAGTCTGCCCCTGACTCCCAGCATACACAGACTACCGACAGCTATCAGCCTACAGCAGGGCATGGTGGGAGTTGTAGTTTTACAACACCTGATGAGCCACAGGTTGGCCTTGCCTGCTTTAGATCATTCTGCATGTTCAATGTGCTTTAAAAGGTTTCTGTCACCAGTTTTGGGCATATAAAACAGGATGACATTTGCAATGTGCAAATGTCACCTGATGCCCAAACTGGTGATCATTTTTTTACTGGTGCCCCCGTTTTTGAAATAAATCAACTTTTGTCGTATGCAAATGAAGCTTACTAGGTGCAAGGGGCGGTAACCCTGCACCTAGTAAGCGCCGTTTCCCTACCTTTATTCACGCCCCCTTTGTTGTGATGGACAGGGCCAGGCAGCTCGCTCTATCTGCTCCTGGCCCTGTCCGTGCTGAAAATCCCGCGCCTGCGCCGTTCGGACTTCATTCGGCGCAGGCGCAGTGAGTGCCGATTGCTGCCGGGCTCCCGGCTTCCTCACTGCGCCTGCGCCGCCTTCTCTTCTGGGTGTTCTGTGACGTCATCGGCGCAGGCGCAGTGAGGAAGCCGGGAGCCCGGCAGCAATCGGCACTCACTGAGCCTGCGCCGAATGAAGTCCGAACGGCGCAGGCGCGGGATTTTCAGCACGGACAGGGCCAGGAGCAGATAGAGCGAGCTGCCTGGCCCTGTCCATCACAACAAAGGGGGCGTGAATAAAGGTAGGGAAACGGCGCTTACTAGGTGCAGGGTTACCGCCCCTTGCACCTAGTAAGCTTCATTTGCATACGACAAAAGTTGATTTATTTCAAAAACGGGGGCACCAGTAAAAAAATGATCACCAGTTTGGGCATCAGGTGACATTTGCACATTGCAAATGTCATCCTGTTTTATATGCCCAAAACTGGTGACAGAAACCCTTTAAAAGGGTTGATCTGCTTTCCGCCATTCTGTTTTGGCTCACAGGCTCTCAGCAGCATGTACCGCTGCAGCCAGTGACCGGCCTCAGCAGTGTTGTGTCCCCCAAGTGGCATGTCACTACTGGATCACGAGCTGCTTGGGGACACGTCACCTCTGCAGCTGCTCACCTGACCCCAGACAACACCTTTTTAAGGGCGGATTCACATGCAGCAGATTTGTTTCTTTTACATTTGATGTTTTTATTTTACATCTGAAAAGACAAAAACATGAGTGGGTTGGTGCAACCATTTCTGTTCTATTCCTTTGCAGAAAGCCATCAGTATGCTGCAGAAATAGCCACATTCAAATGTTTGGGAAGGATCTTCGGTCGCAGAAATTTCTGCCACATGTAAATTCATCCTAATGCTCATGCACACGAACGTATTTTCTTTCCGTGTCCATTCCGTGTTTTTTTTTGCGGACCGTATGCGGAAGCGTTCATTTCAAAGGGTTAAAAAAAAAAAACGGAAGTTACTCCGTGTGCATTCCGTTTCCGTATGTCCGTATTTCCGTTCCGCAAAAAAAACTGAACGTGTCCTATTATTGTCCGCATTGCGGACAAGGATAGTGCTGTTCCGTTTTGCAAAATACGGAATGCACGCGGACGTCATCGGTATTTTTTGTGGACCGCAAAATACCTACGGTCGTGTGCATGAGGCCTAAGGCTGAGCATGAATGATTTGCTGACGCAGATTTTCCTGTGGCAACTCTGCAGCTTTGTACAGTACCAGCCAAGTGAATGAGCTTTCAGAAATTCTCAGTCACGTTTTTGACCTTTTTTGTGCGGATTTTAAATCAGCAGCGTGTCAATTTATACTGCAGATTTCACAGGGATTTCTCCCTTTCAAATGCAAAGAATGAAACCGCGTCTAATCTGCAGCTTTTCTGCAACAGAATCCGCAGCGTGCGCATGCTTCCTGTTTTTTGCTTTTTTTGTGCTGCAGAAAATCCACAGCTAATCAGTAACTTGTACTCCCAGATTAAGGCTACTTTCACACTAGCGTTTTATAATTCCGGTATTGAGTTCCATCATAGGGGCTCAATACTGGAATAAAACACTTCAGTTTTGTCCCCATTCATTGTCAATGGGGACAAAACTGAACTGAACACAACGGAATGCTCCGGAAAGCCGGCATCCACACCAAGACGGATCCGTCATGACCCCCAATGAAAGTCAATGGGGACGGATCCGTTTGGTGTGACACAATGGTGAACGGATCCGTCACATACATACATACATACATACACAGACATATACACATACATACTTACATGCTCCCAGCAGGTCTCCACAGCGCAGGAGGAGCAGGACGGCGCACACATAGGACAATTCCACCCGGCGCCCAGCAGAGGGCGCTGTGGGGAATCGTCTTATGTGCGCGCCGTCCTGCTGCTCCTGCGCTGTGGAGACCTGCCGGGAGCATGTAAGTATGTATGTATATTTGTATGTGTATAAGTCTGTGCGTATGTGCTGTGTGACGTGTGGGGCCGGAGCGCAGTTCCGGCCCCACACGTGTCCCTGCGGAAGCATGGATCCGGCGGCACCCTTTACCTGCCTGATCTGTGCTGCCGCTGGTGTGAAAGAGGCCTTACTGCCGATACACTGCAGATTTGTGTGTAGAAAATCTGCACCAAAGCTGCACAAAAAAACACATAAATCTGTATTATGACTTTTTTTTTTTTTTTTTTTTTGTGCAGATATTCTGCAAACCTCACCATTTTATTGAAAAGGGTGAAATTGCACAAGCAAAACGCAACAACAATGACATGCTGCAGATATCAAGATCCACACCTGAGAGAAAAAGCAGTGTGTACATGAACCCTGTCTCATCTCATGCACTTTGCTGGTACTGTAGTACACTGCGTTTTTTTTTTTGTTTGTTTGTTTTTTAGCACGGAAAAAACGTGCGCATTTCTTTAGGCATCCTTAGTCCATATGCTGCAGACTTTTTCCATCATGGATTTGCAGTGGAATGCCTGTCTACACCTGCAAGAGCTATATCCAGATTTTGACCTGTTATGGTGCGGATATACATTGGGTGACGCACCCTTTGAAATAATAGAATTTTTACACTGCGGCTTAGAACCACCGCCTTATGCCCTCCATTATTTCAGTAGGGCTTTTTTCAGGTGCTCAAAGATTGTTTTAAAACCCAGTCCACGTGCCATAAATAGCTGCAGATTTTCAGTGCGGAGTCTGTACTATTTGTCTGCAGTTTGTGGAGTTATCATTAGGGAACAAGCACACGAGACAAATCCGCAGAAAGAATTGACATCCACACCACACATCAATTTCCGTGCAGCTTTTTTTTTCCTCAGCGTGGGCATGAAGTTTGTTAAAATATATATAATTTACTTTTACAGCAAGTGTGATATACTGATGATTTTCTGTCTACAAATCCAGATGGAAAATCTGCAGCGGATCCTGCATGTGTAAATAGAGCCTAAGTACTCCCCTCTATTATCCCATGTTCTAGATGCCCTGATTTAAAGGGGTTTTCCGGGGCAAGAATAGTTAAGCGTCCATGACTATGGGTTTTCAGAAATTAAAGGGGTTATCCTGGAAAAGCTATTGATGTCTTAGCCTCAGGATAGGCCACCCGTATCTGATTGGTGGGCGTCCGACTCCTGGCACCCCTGCTGATCAGCTCCTTGGTGAGCAGTAGACCAGTGATGTCACATTCATTAGTCACATGGCTTATGTGCAGCTCGGTGCCATTTGAGTGAATAGGGGCTGAACTGCAATACCAAGTACAGCCACTATGCAATGTATGGCGCTGTGAGGCAGTCGCAGAGCTCACAGGAGCGACGCAGCGTCTTCAGCTGTTCTTTCCGATCAGATAGGGTGCATTCACATCACTGTTTAGCTTTCCGTTCTTCTGATTCGTCAGAAGAGAGAACTGAAATAAAAATAGGATCCAGTAAAAAAAAAAAAAGATCCAGTTGTCATTTCCGTCTGAGATCCATGTTTTGTTTTGTTTTTTTTAAATGGGGGGGAAAAAAGTCCTGCATGCAGTACTTTTGTTTCCATCTAAAAAAAAAAACGCATCTCAGACGGAAATGGTGCAAACGGATGATAACTGATCAGACAAGAAGAACGGAAAGCTAAACGGTGATGTGAATGCACCACTTACTGATAATCTATCCTGGGGATAAGGGCTCATGCACATGAGCAAATGTATTTTGCGGTCCGCAAAAAAAAAAAAAAAAAATGACATCCATGTGACGTCCGTGTTGCTTCCGTCAACAAAATGGACAAGAATATGACATGTTCTATTATTTTGAGGAATGGAAACGGAATGCACACAGAATCATTTCCGTTTTTTTTGTTGACCCATTGAATTGAATGGTTCCACATACGGGCTGCAAAAAAAAACAAAAAAACAAAAACACCGGAACGGACACTGAAAGAAAATACGGTCGTGTGCATGAGCCCTAAGTCATTATTATATTACTTCTGTAAAACCCCTTTAAAACCAGTCTACATTGTATGCGTTTCTTATACTTCTGTCTTTCTTTTTTGCATTCACTGAGCTTTTCTGCTACATGTAGCTGCATTTTTTTTACCAGCGATTACTCCAAGCACAGCTATAGACTTTGAAACACAAGTATGCTACAGGAGACGTCACTACTAGGTCAACATGATGTAAATACCTTTGTTCTGTAATGTGTGTTACTTGTTATGACTAATTTATTATCAGTCAGATGGACCTTCTTAAATTATTTTGTGTGAGATTTTTTTTTTTTTTTTTTTTTAATTTTTCTTCACCCTTCATCCCTTGCACCAGTTGTTTTCTCATGGAATTTTGCATTCTGTAGATAACGATTTCATTGTCACATGATTATGGAAATATTTGCAGAAAAAAATACATATAAACGGGGGATACAAAAAGAAAAAAACACAAACTTGATATTCAGGTTTGATTTTGTTGATGCCGTCGTGTTATGGGAAATCAGAGATTTCTGGAATAAAATGCCTGAGCTCCACCGCGTTTGTTATAAAGATCGGGGGTCCAAAATTGAACTGAATGCTAGCGTTGTATGAAACTAAGGCCAGGTTCAGACAAGCAGGTTCACTTGCTCCACGTGGGAGGTTGAATTCCAGTAGTGAACCCTGCTCCTGTGACCGGACTGCATGGCATTATAAGGACTTATAATGCTGTGTGTCTCTGACCTGAAGTGTAATGAACTGTACTGACCGCATCATTGCAGAGGATGTCAGGCAGAGAGACACAGCGTTGATTTATAATGATGCCGTCAGTACAATTCATTACACTTCAGGTCAGGCAGAGACACACAGCATTATAAGTCATTATAATGTGATGCAGTCGGGTCAAAGGGGCTCGTCTGAATAGGTTTTTGGATAATCAAGTGGTTGAAAAAACTCAATACTGATAAGGCTACTTTCACACCAGCGTGGATCCGTCATGTATCAGCAAAAACGCTTCCGTTACTGATCTGCATCCGTTATGAACGGATCTGGTTGTATTATCTTTAACATGGCCAAGACGTCATGAACTCCATTGAAAGTCAATGGGGGATGGATCTGTTTTCGATTGTCAGAGAAAACGGATCCGTCCCCATTGACTTGCATTGTGGGGCATGACGGATCCATCTTGCTCTGCACTACATCGCGGACAGAAAAACGCTGCTTACAGCGTTATGCTGTCCGTGATGGGGACGCAACCAAACGGAATGGAATGCTTTCTGGTTCATTCCGTTTCGTTCAGCTCAATTTTCTCCGCATTGACAATGAATGGGGGTCAAAACAGAAGCGTTTCCCTCGCTATTGAGATCCTATGACGGATCTGAATAGCGGAAAGGGAAAGCGCAGATGTGAAAGTAGCCTAAAACAGATGTTTCTGCCTACCAAAGAGTTATCACCATTCCACCTGCAGCGGATGCTCTTTATGCACTGCTTTTCAAACGTATTCACTCCCCCTCAGTTTTTCTGCTTTTCTTGCATTAAAATATATTCTTAGGGGGAAGGGGGTGTACCATTTGATTTACCCACCACGCTCACCACTTTAAAGAGCACCTGTCACCACTCCTGACATGCCTGTTTTAATAGCTTCATGCATTCCCCATGTAATAACAATTCTGGAACATCTATTCTTATGGCTCTATGTTGTGCCATTCCTTTATTATTTGCACTAGAAGTTATGAATGAATTGCTATTTGCCTTCAGTAAGGGAACAGAGGGGAGGTAACAAGTTGGGGGTGTGTACCTGCACAGTCTGAACATGACAGCACTGATTGGCTAGAGTCAGACTGTGCAGGTACACACCCCCAACTGGTCACCTCCCCTCTGTTCCTTTACTGAAGGCAAATAGCAATTCATTCATATCTTCTAGTGCAAATAATAAAGGAATAGCACAACATGGACCCATAAGAATAGATGTTCCAGAATTGTTAGTATGTGGGGAATGCATGGAGCGATTAAAAAGTCCTGTTTAAAGGTGCAAAATATTTTTTGCTGTGAAACAAACAATAAGGCAAAAAAAATTAAAACACAAAACTTTAAAGGGAATCTGTCACCCCCTTCTTACTAGTAAAACTACCTGAAATGGCCATCAGTACGTGTTAGCGCCATTCTGATCATATCTGTACATCACCAGAATAAGGACTTTTAGGCCCCTTTCACTGAAGTGAGTTTTCTGCATGGGGCAGTGCGTGGAGTGAATGCATAGCCCCCGCACTGAATCCTGACCCATTTATTCTATGCTCATTTATTCAGGTATCATTTCTGCATTACGTTAAATTCAAAACATGTTCTATATTTTGCTTTTTTCAGCAGCCAAGGTCCCATAGAAGTGAATGGGGCTTCAGTGAAAAACGCATTGCATCTGGATGTAACCTGGATGCAGTCCGGACGCAATGCGTTTTTTACTGATAATTTCTGATTTTTTATTTTCTCCCACCCGTGTGAAAAACGCATCAAAACTTTTTACCCGCGTGTTAAAAAAACAAACAAAAAAAAAAACACTGAACACAATCACAGCCAAAACTGGCTGAACTTGTGAAATGGTGCAAATTTCACTGAACGCATCCTGATACAATCCGTATCGTTCGTGTCAAAGAGGCCTTATTCATATGCAAATCTGCTCCAAAGTGTCCAGCTGGGTGGGCCTTCCTTTTCAAAATGCCTAAGCCCTCCCCTGATGCCTGCTTCTCCCTTAAAGGGTTTCTGTCACCAGATTTGGGCATACTAAACAGGATGGCATTTGCAATGTGCAAATGCCACCTGATGCCCAATCTGGTTTTCTTACAGTAATCAGATGAGCCGTTTTCTTAAAAAAAGCACTTTTATAATATGTAAATTAGGCGTACTAGGTGCAAGAGGCGTTTACCTTGCACCTAGTAATCGCCGTGTTCCTACCTCTAGTGCCGCCTCCTTCTTCCTGATTGACAGGGCCAGGCAGCTTGCTCGATGAGCTGCCGGCCCTGACCTCGATCGAAATCCCGCGCCTGCGCCGTGTAGGCTAAATTCTGCGCAGGCGCAGATAGTTCACCCGGCCGCCCGGCTCCTGCCTCTCTCACTGCGCCTGCGCCGTGCGGAGTAAAAGCGGCGCAGTGAGACCCGGGAGTCGACGGAACTCACTGCGCCTGCGCCGCTTTTACTCCGCATGGCGCAGGCGCAGTGAGAGAGGCAGGAGCCGGGCGGCCGGGTGAACTATCTGCGCCTGCGCAGAATTTAGCCTACACGGTGCAGGCGCGGGATTTCGATCGAGGTCAGGGCCGGCAGCTCATCGAGCAAGCTGCCTGGCCCTGTCAATCAGGAAGAAGGAGGTGGCACTAGAGGTAGGAACACGGCGATTACTAGGTGCAAGGTAAACGCCTCTTGCACCTAGTACGCCTAATTTACATATTATAAAAGTGCTTTTTTTTTTAAGAAAACGGCTCATCTGATTACTGTAAGAAAACCAGATTGGGCATCAGGTGGCATTTGCATATTGCAAATGCCATCCTGTTTAGTATGCCCAAATCTGGTGACAGAAACCCTTTAACCTCTCAAAACTTCCTCCCTCTCCCCTGATGTCATGGTGCTTCCATACCAAATCTGCAGGCGCCCACTGATGCTCTTCCAGCGCTTGCGTGCTACATTCCCTATTTCTTCGGGGATATGTTCTGCACAGGTGCCAGGGACCTACGCCCTTGACCATCAGAGGGCGCCTGCACGGTATTTAGGATTGAAGTGCTGTGAAGTCAAAGGAAGCATCGGTGGGGAAAAGAAAGGTAAATCTTTCTAGCTTTGAGTCCGATTTTGCTTATGAATTAAAATGTTCTTCTGAGCTTTCACTGCACCCACTGGTGACTTACAGATGTGATCGGAATGGTGTTAACATGTACCGATGGCCATTGCAGGTAGTAAAAAAGGGGGTTACAGATTCCCTTTAATAATGCATATAAGTATTCACAACACCTTTTGCTGCAATTGCAGATGGAAGTCTCTTGGGGTATGTCTATTAGCTTAGCACAGGGATGCTCAACCTATGGCTCTCCTGGACAGCCTACACCAGGGGATGATGGGAGTTGTAGTTTTACAACAGCTGGAAGGCCGCAGGTTGAGCATCCCTGGCTTAGTACATCTAGTCGCTGAGGTTTTTGCCCATTCTTCCAAGCAAAACTGCTTCAGCTCCTTGTAGTTAGGTCTGATTCACATGACCATACCTGGTCCGCGTGTCAGCTGCATCTCCCGACCTGATTGTGTTCCAGGGTTGTGCGCCCACAAACCAGCAGTAAAATGCATTTAGGGGACTCAATAAAGAGTCATTTTACTTCTGGTCGGTAGGAGCAAGTGAGTATGAAGATAAAAATGACATAATCAGACTTGGCGTCACTTACATTATACAACACTTACTCTAGTTTGGCGGGTATTTCGGAGCCGAGAGATTCCCTTTAAATATCCACAAGTGAGTTAATGTTTGGTTTTGCAGGTAAGTTTCAGTTTTGTTGAGAACCATGACCACTTGCAGCAAAATCACATATCTGTGTGGGGTGTTTGGTCGATCAGGAGTCGCTGGTGTATCTATAACGTTATGTGACTGTCAGTATAAGGGTCCGGCTACATGGCAGTATGTTGTGTGACACAAAGGGGCATGGCGACATTTGATATAATTATTTCAATGGTGTCGCAATGTGAGATGTCACATGTTGATACTGCAACGTGACCGTCTCAGAAAAATCAGACTAAGGGTACATTCACATGTCCGCAGAATGTATCTGCATCCGTTCCGTGAAATTGCGGAACGGGTGCGGACCCATTCATTTTCAATGGGGCCACAAAAGATGCGGACGGCACACAGTGTGCCGTCCGCATCCGCACTTCTGGTCCGCAGCCCCGCAAAAAAATAGAACATGTCCTATTCTTGTCCGAATCCACGGACAAGAAAAAGCATTTCTATTATAGAGCCGTCCATGTGCGGTCCGCAAAATGCGGAACGCACATGGCCGGTGTCCGTGTTTTGCAGATCCGCAATTTGCGGACCGCAAAACACACTCTGATGTGTGAATGGACCCTTAGATGGAGCAGTTGCTGCATGTAACATGTCCCATAGCGAGACCGTTCATATTAATTACACGAAATGTCGCTGGACCCCAAGAGGCAAAATCTGAAACATAATGAGGCGTCATGCACACAAGCTTATCTTGTATCCGTATCTGATCGGCATTTTTTTTGTAGATTGCACACAGACCCATTTATTTCTATGCGTCTGCAAAACGACCCATACTCGGAGTCATCCGTGTGCTGTCTTCATCCGTGTGTCTGTTTTGCAAAAAGATAGAACATGTCCTATTCCTGGCCGCAAATTTTGGACCATAGGCCCGTTGAAGTTTGCAAGAAAAATGGAGGCGACACGGATGTCCTCTGTATTTTGTGGATTGCAAAATGGATACGGTTGTGTGCATGAGGCCTAAGCTGCCATGGCCTGGTTTCTGCAGCATGTCATCTCTCCTGTGTATAATGAGGGGGCAGCAGTTCTGTTGTGTTGCTAGAGGCCATAGATCAGGGATCAGCAACCTTCGGCACTTCAGCTGCTGTGAAACTACAACTCCCAGCATGCACACCTATTTGCCTATTCTTGTAGCTGCCATAGAAGTGAAAGGAGGATTCTGGGAGTTGTAGTTTCAGAACAGCTGGAGTGTTGAAGGTTGCTGATCCCTGCTATAGATCACGCTCCAGTATATAGCAGCACTAGGTAGACACATTTAAAAGTAAGAATTCCTCTTGCCCCTTTCTGGGAGAGGGGTTTTTACTCCAATCTTTCCTAGAGACTCATTCATGCTGCCTAATTGTAGGACAGGTTATCAGCAACAAACGTTCGTATCAGATAAAATGATCTTTGGTACGGACAGCTCAGTCACTGTTTCTGGGCAGCAGATCGTGTGGTGTGAACAGGGATCTACTGCCCAGGATGAGCAAAAGCAGCATCCACCACTCGTCCTCATTCAGAGGAGGTGATTGCTATATGTAACCTCTACTGCTGAGCAGGCAATTGTCGGGAAGCAACACTTCCTTCCTGATAATTGCTCATCAGCGCAGTGTAAATGTGTCTTAATAATCTATATCATTTGCCTGACCAATAAAGTCTTGAAATAGATTATAACCACTTCAGAAAATCCCCAAAATTAGTTTCTATGGTTTTTGCTGCCGTTGTGATTATTACAGGGGAGAAATATGGAATAAATGTCATTGACCTCTAATGAAACACATTGAAATCTGCAGCAAAAACACATGTGGTTTGTCTGCATCTCTATGGTATGTGCAAATGGATGTTCTAAACAAGACAACCTCTTTAAAGGGGTTATCCGAGACTAAAAAATATCCCCGTATACCCGGGCCCCTCACACTGGTGCGTCTCCCCGTGTGTGGATGAAACAATTTGGTTTCGGGGGGGGGGAGCGCCTTCCTTCGTCACGGCCTGCAATTGGCTGCTCCCCCCAACACCGGATGTTTCCATCCATGCACGTGGAAAAGCACCAGTGGTGTGGGGACCAGAATAGGCGCGGGGAGCCAGGTAAGTCGATTCAGTGTGAGGGCCCGGATAACCCCTTTAGGCCCCATTCAGACGACCGTGTTTCACGGCCGTATACGGGCCGTGAAAGCCCAGCCTGTGCTGCCCTAGAGGACGGGAGCGCATGGCGTCATTGGTTGCTATGACGCTGTGTGCGTCCTGAGGCCGCCGCCGTACAGTGAAACACAGTCGTCTGAATGGGGCCTTACTCCCATGGGTTAAGAAGAATTGAACCCATTGGAACTACATCTGCCCTGACTAATAAAACATGGTCCAATTGTTATCCATGTCACAATTCTACACAAACACAATCTAATGAGACCGATAACACAGTTTTATTTTTCATAAGCAAATAGGCCCAGATTTACTGATGTGTCTGCGCCTAGAACCCGAATACTGCCATTCACTGCTGAGCCCTATTGACTATAAGGGGATCCAAATGCGGATCAGATGTGGACCAAAAATAGGGTTGTGTGAGTGGGTCCTAACACAAGTGTGAACCTACAATTAATCGGCAAGGTAATATGGCCTAAGCTGCAAATTATGGGACAATTCTGGGGTAAAATTCTGTCTTGAAGTAAGCCAGCCAACCAATTATATAGAGTCAGAGAAAAGTGTCTGTCCCTGAACCACATTTATCATTCAGCCGGAAGTCCTGTTATAAATCTGCGTCAGGTCTAGAGCCCAGTATAAGCTTACAGCGTCTACAAGACTGGTAAATCTGCCCTAATGGGTGAACATCCACAATGCAGGGACAATGCATGAAACGTGAAAAAGCTACAACAATCTTGCTAAAGTCATAATAGACTGACACAGAGTACTTCTCAGTGTCAAGTCATCTCAGTATCATCAAAGTCAGGATTACAAAGAAAGGTAACACATATATACATAGTACAGGGTCCACCCTTCAAAATAGGTAGTAGTCCCAGCACAGTGACCTCTACAATAGTCAATAAACAACTCCAGACTATGGTTTTCTATGTTCCACATGTCTGCTGTACAGCAAATCTCTGAAGGCTGTTGACGACTGCTCAGGCAAGATGGACGCCCTCGTAATCCTATAGAGAAAATAGAATTTCAAAATATGTGCAATCAGAAAATAATACCAGATTAGAAAGAGGAGACTAGTCACAAGTAGCTGGTTTAATTCAGGCCTCATGCACATGACCGTATGTATTTTACAGTCCGCAAAAAAAAACGGATGACATTCGTATTGCATCCGTGTTTTTTGGGTTTTTTTTACGGATCCATTGTAACAATGCCTGTCCTTGTCCACCATATAGACAAGAATAGGACATGTTCTATTTTCTTTGCGGAATGGACATATGGAAACAGAATGCACACTAGTTATTTCATTTTTATTTTGCGGAACCATTGAAATCAATGGTTCCGCATACGGACCTGTAAAAAAAACGGAACGGAAATGGAAAAAAAATACATTTGTGTGCATGAGCCCTTAAAGAAATGTATATATGGGTGATACATTCCCTTTAAAGGGATATAAGCACATTTTTTTATCCTATACCATGTAAAGAATGTTACCAGACAGAAAGCAGAAAATATTTGGACGTGAAGGATTGCGTTCTCTTTTCAAGCACCGTTGCCTGTAAGTGTCCTGTAGCCATTTCCAGCACACGTACCTAATGAAAGAGCTGTAGATTGTGCGGTCTCAGGAGTGCTGAATAATACGATTTCGTCCCTGAATCCACAGCACTGGGAATGTAATTTAGCTGGAGAAGATAAATTGATGTCGGATCATCACACTCTCGGTAATACATGGGCTTTTTTTTTTCGTCCTCCACCACTTAGTTTCAAACCTATCCCCAAAGCCGTCATGGGACTGTTTCTGCTTATCAGAATTGAAATATGCTTATTCCATTTTATGTTAAATTAGCATCTGAAAATCATCCAGCTTTCTGGGAGACAAGGTCAGTATTTTCTATTAGCACGTAATGAGATTTGCATTAGATGTGTGGCTAATCTATTTACTGTACAGTAATGCTTTATTTGTAAATGAGACGCAATAGCGTTCCAATCTGGCCATGCAGTGTGGAATCCATGTTGTGTTTTCAGTCCATATAGCAAAGGATCAGGAAATCATGAGCTCCTGGGAGTGGCGTGACTAGGGTGTTTGGCACCCAGGGCGGGTCCTTTCTCTGGCAACCCCCCCAATACTTTCAAAAAATGGTAACCCCCTCACATTGTACAACCTTCACAGTAGTTTTGTCCAGATATGTGCCCCCTCACGATAGTTATGCCCACACTGTGCCCCCCTCACAGTATTTATGCCCTCACTGTACAATTTTGGGGCCACAGTAGTTATGCCTACATTGTGGCCCCTTAAAGTAGTTATGCCCTCATTGTGCCCCCCCTCACAGTTATGCCCTCTCCGTGCCCCTCTCACGGTAGTAATGCCCTATCTGTGCCCCTTCACATTTTTAATGCCCTTTCATAGTAGTTATGATTTCACTGTGCAAACCCCCAACCCCCCCCCCTCCCCGCGCCATAATAGTAGTGATGCCCTCTGTGGCCCTTCACTGTAATAATGTCCACTCTGTGCCCAATAACAGTTATGCCCACCCACTTCAGAGAAGTGCCCCCTTCATAGTAGTAATCCCCATTGTAGCACCCTTCACAGTAGTAAAGCCCTCTATACACCCTCTGTGTTAAAAAAAACAAAAACACAGTAACTACTCACCTTGTCCCGTTTCTGAAGCTCCCAACCAGCTCTCCCCTGCAGGTACAGATCGCTCTGCAGCCCTGTGTGGGAGGAGCACAGGCAGATTCCCGGGCTGAAGGCTCCTCCCATACAGGCTGGCAGCGCAATCTGCATCTGAAGGATGAATGGAGGAGCAGGGAGCAGAAGTCTCCTTGCCTCACCATACAGTGCAGGAGAGACGGAGAGCTGAGTGACAGGATCGCAGCTCCCAGCGCTTCAGCAATGAGTGCTTCCTTCACAGAGTGATGCCTCCTTAAAGAAGAACTCCCGCAAAAAAATTTATTCTCTGATCTGTTAGAAAGGTGCATGATATAATCTGTAGTGAACGCAATTTTCTTATCAGTGACTGTTTCTGTGAGTAAAAACCTCTCTTCTTATTGTAGCTGGGTCATGTGACCAACTCCCTGACCTCCAACTGACCCAGGACAGAAAGCCAGTAACTGCTCTATTCATTCCTATGGGAGCCTCACTTTCAGTCTCATAGGAATACATAGAGAATTAGACTTCCTGTCCACACATAAGTCTGTGTGAGTTGTGGGTCTAATTGCTGGTCACATGACACAGATAAGAAACTTCAGGATGATATAAGTCAAAAATTCAGACACTGGTAAGAAAATGACATTCACTACAGATTATATCATGTACTTTTCTAGCAGGACATGGAATAAAGTTTTTGTCAGGAGTTCTTCTTTAAGTGGCTTCCTCACAGTATGATGTCGCCTTAAGTGGACCCCACATAGTATGGTGCCCCGTAAAGCGGATGCCACAAAGTGCTGTCCTCTCAGGTGCCACCACTGAGAGTGATGACCCCTTAAGTGGCCCCAACACACAGTGATAACCCCCTTATTGAGTTATGCCCCTTTAGGTGGCCACACACACAGCAATACCTCCTACATAGTTATGGATGCAATGGGTCTGCTTTAAGGCGCAAATAAACTCGTCCAAACCTTCTATGGTCTCTTTTCTTACGTTCTTATTTTATTTCCAAGGATAAGTGTGCACAAAAACGCGTTTCGGGGAGTACAAGGTCCCCTTCATCAGGTTATAAAAGCCTCTATTTCTCTTAAATACCATTTCACAATTTCCAAACGTTCTCACACGATAGTGCGCTTCCCTTTATTTTCCTATCTGTGCCTGCCTCAGCTGAGTGGGACTAGGGAGAACGCCAAATTCAAGCATCCTACATAGTTATGGCCCTTTAAGGGCCTCCAGTTTGAATACTTACCTACCTCATATTCCCCCGATGAACACAACGGAGCATGTCTTCTTTGCTCTGTCTGTGGCTCAGTGCAGCAGGACGCAAATACAGTTGAAAGAGGGATATACAGGGGTCCGGACAGCTGGCAACCGCACTCCAGATACGGACAATGGTCCTCCATTTGAGTACAACTGTCCTAGAAAATAAGCTCTGTTCCCCACAATACTGACTGAGCCTAAATAATGGATGCATCCCACCCCTACACGTATTAGACCATATTTACTAATTCAATAGATGTAAAAGTAGGGGGTAATGCATGAAGTGCACTGTGCCAGAAAAGTGGAGTACCTGGCTGGTTCATTGATAGAGCAGATTTTTGCAGTTTGTATTTACCAAAGGGCTGACAGATGTTTTGTGGGAAGAGCTACATTTTTGGCCATTGAGACTTTTTGCAAAGTCCAAAAATTGCATGCAACCTTTTGTAAATTTGTTGGAAAAAATTGCTTCAAACCAAAAGTTGCATTATTCCCTTAGAGAGACTGCCTAAGGGGGCTGTCACAGTGGCTCACACTGGATGATAAATCTGACTATATACCATCTATTATTTGGCTTACTTTGCCACATAATTTTATGCCAGAATTGTGGCACGATTTTGAATGTTTGATCTTAGGCAACTTTGCCCCCTTTATGGAATAAGTTTAAGAACGTGTGCCGGCCGTGCTGCGGTCTGCATGGGCTGCTGCATGCGGATCGTGGACCCATTCACCTCAATGGGGTCCACGGTATGCATCCGACTGTCCGCACCGCAAACAAATAGAACATATTCTATTTTTTTTGCGATGCGGAGGCATGGACAGAAACACCACAGAAGCTTCCACACCACATCTCCCAGATTGCAGACCCATTCAAGGGAATGGGCCCACATCCGTGATGCTGGTTGCACACAGCCGTTGCCCCTGTATTGCTAACCCACTGTATATAGGCTGCAATACGGCCAAGGCCGGGCAACGGTCGTGTGCATGCGGCCTGAGCCTAGATGTTCCAAATTGTGCCAAATTTTGGCACAATTTAAACCAAAATCTAGATACTCACATTAGTAATGTGACCCATTGTATAGAACAGGAATCAGCACTCCAGCTGCTGTGAAACTACAACTCCCAGCATACAAACATGCTGAACTGTTCTTCTAACTCCTATAGAAGTTACTGGAGCATTGTGAGAGTTCTAGTTTCTGAACAGCTGGAGGTTGCTGATCCCTGGTGCTCTTTTTCTCCTCATCTTTCTTTCACTATACAATTTAATTAGTGGCATCATTTTTTTTTCTATTTTCAGAGCTTCATATCCACTACCTAGGAAAAGTTAAAAGCGTATTGCTGGTGACTTTGCAATGGGTTGCAAATGATCTTCTGCTGCTCCAACGGTGTCCAGTTCTCTGCTGCGCTCCACTTCCTGTTCCTGTCTCAACAAAGCTGTGCAGCCAATCACTGACTGTAGTGATGACCCCCTCTTCAGCTAGAGACTAGCTGGGCAATAGTCACAGCCATTACCTGAGTTCTCCTGGCATCAGCTGAAGTGCCTACAGTCACCACTAGGGGGATCTTAACTATTGTTTGTACATTGAATTCAACTATATATAATGTGCCATAAACGGCCCCCGCATTTCTCATAGTTGCTACTGTAGGCATACAGAATTTGGGTCTCCTTAAAGGAGTTTATTTTTCCAGAAACACTCTATGTTCATTTACTGTGTATGGTATCGCAGCTTACCTTCATTCACTTGAACGGCACTAAAGTGCAGTAAGTAAAGGTGCAGAAATAAAGGTAGGCTGATTTTTTTTTCTTTGAGAACCCCATTAAAGGGGTATTCTGATTTAAGACCCCTTTCTGACGAGCGAGTGTCTCACTGTGGACTTGCAGCAAGGCACCAGGCCTGAACTCCCAGCACTGACGGGGTCACATAGCATTATATTGGTTTATGATGCTATGTAATCCTTACAGTTCTGGAATGTATTAGATGACACTGACATAATGCTGTCAGTGTTACCCGATATGTTCCAGACCTCTAAGGGTTACATAGCAACATAAATCAATATAATGCTATGTGACCCCGACAGTGCTGGGAGTTTACAGCGAGACACTTGCTCGTCTGAAAGGGGCCTAAGAAGGAGACGGGACAAACTCTCAGGATCTACCTGCAATAAAGAAAGGATAAGTTCTTACCTGGCAGATCCCGCGCTGCCACTCCAGTTCTCCTGGACAGGTACTATTTACTCGGTTGCAGTGATGGTGTTGTGTCAACAACACGTGATCGCTGCAGCCAGTCACTGGCCTCATTGGGTGCACCGTTGACCCAGTGATTGGCTTCAGCGCCAGGTGTTGTCGATGTGATGTCACCACTGCAGCAGGGTAAGTAGAGCTTGTCTGGGAGAATTGTAGCGGCAACGCGGGATCTATCAGGTAAGTACTTTCCAGTTCTTTATTGCAGGTGGATCCGAAAGTTTGTCCGGTTTTCTACTGAACCTGGACAACCCCTTTAGGCCTCTTGCACATGGCCATTGTGCATTGGGAACAAGTTCTTTTTTTTTCCGTGCAGAGACACGGACAGTAACACCACGGAACCACTCCATAGGCCTCCGTTCCTCACCGTAGCTCCGGATTGTGGACCCATTCAAGTGAATGGGTCCGCATCCGTAATGCGGGGAGCATACGGCCCGTGCCTGCATATTGCGGGCCACAATATGGGCAACCGCTGGCAACACCCATGTGCATAAAGCCTTAAAGGGGTTCTCCGGGAATTAAGAAAATGAAAATACATAAATATTACTTCATTATAAATATATTCCCAAATACCTTTCATTAGTTATAATGGCTCGTTTTGTCTGGGGAGCAATCATTAGGAGAAACGAAATGGCTGCCGTCCTATCAGTACACACAGAACCTGTTCTAATCACACAGGAGGACAAGTTACTTCACAACACTGAGGTAAAGAGCTTCCTCATCCTCCTCTCTGTTCTGCTTGTCAGGGATTATGATCCTGAATACAGTTTAATATGATATTTAGCTGAATCTTTGTGGGAATGGAGTTCATGAGGAGACATGAAGTAAAGAGAGGACGGACAGGACAAGCTGTAATGGAGACTGCATACAAGTGCTGCTGCTCATTAGCCTCATCTGCTCATGAACTCCATTCCTACAGAGATTCAGCTGAAGATCTTATCATCTGTATTCAGGATCATAATCCCTGACAAGCAGAGCAGAGAGGAGGATGAGGCAGCTCTTTACCTCAGTGTTGTGAAGTAACTTGTCCTCCTATGTGATTAGGACAGGTTCTGTGTGTACTAATAGGACAGCAGCCATTTTGTTTCTCCTAATCATTACTCCCCAGACAACACGAGCCATTATAACTAATGAAAGGTATTTGAGAATATATTTATTATAAAGTAATATTTAAGTATTTTCATTTTCTTAATTCCCGGAGAACCCTTTTAAGGTGGTTGCGAGCAGATACACTTCTCCACAACTTTATCAGAGCTTACTGCAGGCTAATCCATCTGCCAGTCCCCTGATGATGACATTGCAGACCGCTGTGCTGTATTTTATTAGCCCCCAAGACTTGTATATGTCAGTAATTATGTGTAAGCTGATTGAATAAAACAATTCACTTTAATAAAACCATTAGGCATTCATTAGTGAAGCCACATTCTATGGAAAAAAACAACTCCTTCAATACTTTTTTCCCCTTTTATTTAAATCACTAATAATGGGGTTCTGATACCCAGAAGCAATGAAGATGCCCAACTAGCACTGTCAGCAGTTTTGCATGGTCAAAACTGCTCAGAGACTCCTTTTACTCCCTTTAAAGGGGTTTTCTACCTTTTATTACGTGATAGTCCATCCTCAAGATAGGCCGTCCCTAACTAATCAGTAATAGTTCTGGTGCCGGAAGCAGACAGCTCCATCTATTTTGTGCCAATTTTTGTTTTTCTGCCAAAAATCACTGATGCCAGATGTCACATGGCGGCCAATAGGAAATTATAAAAAGCTTTAAAACACTGCTTTTTTGCAGTGCCCTTTTAAGGCCGTTTCCTTGCATTATGTGCTCTCTTCTTTTAATTGCAGCATGCTCTGGGTGAAGCTTTGTTTGGGATTTTTTTCTGTAGATTTCTCTATAAGAAGAAAAAATATTGTATGGCTAACAAAAACAACAACAACAACACACCAAAAACTTGTAAATAAAAAAATCATTAATTTCATGCCCCCAGTTCCCGCTGTCAGCACTCAAAGCTGCACTGAAATACACAGGACTGCTGTGATGTGCTTACATAATGGAGAAGACTCATGTGAGCATGCACAGCAGTCCTGACAATGTACTTCAATGCAGCTCTGAGTGCTGGCAGCTGGAAAACTGGGGGCACTAAGGAAATTAAAAAAAAATAGTGATCTAGACTCCATACCAGCAGTAGTAGTCATGTATTACTGTAGATAATGGTCCAAAATCGGGATGACAGATTCCCTGTAATCCACACTTGACTTTGGTTTTAAAAATTGGTTGGTACGGGCAGCCTTAGAAAACAGCAGCTAGTAATATTTTATGTCCCTGTCAATTCAGTCATCACAATTAACTGGGAAATACTAAGGGTATGGCCACACGGTTTCTTGATGCAGTTTTGGAAGCCAAAATCAGGAGTGGATCATGAAAGGAGAGAAAGTATAAAGGGCAAATATGACTTCTCTTTTTTTAATTCACTCCTGACTTTGGCTTCCAAAAACACATGCAGAAACTTGACCATGTGGTTGTACCCTCACAGTCCCAGGCCTATTAACGGACTCCAAGGCTTCCAAAAATACATGCAGAAACTTGACATTGTAGCCGTACCCTCACAGTCCTAGGCCTATGAACGGACCCAATGGCTACCAGTTTATTGACTGTAAGGGCATACCACAGGTATTCTGTGCCCCCCTCAAGGAGGGTTGGAATCAGCAGCTACAAACCTCCAGGTGGCATCTGTATTATTTATATATCAAAGGATAAGCACTGCAATAAATAATGTTAAGGGTCAGGGGCGGACTGGCCATAGACCTTACAGGGAAATTTCCCGGTGGGCCGATGCCCAGGGGGCTGCCTGGGCCCTCCTCACGGCCGGCCAGTAGTTTTTGGGGATGTATTTTGTGATGGACTGTGGTATTTGGCTCTGTTGGGGTGGTATTTTGTGGCACAATATGGTATTGCTGGCCTTGCCTTCCATCAATTTGAACCCAACTAACAAAGAGGGCGAGTTTTAGTATGTTTTCCAGGGCCACTTTAAGTTTCCAGTCCGCCCCTGGTAAGGGTGCCAACTGCATGTAGTGCTACAAGACTAGACAAGAGAAACCAAGTACAATCCAAATCCGATGCACGCCGTATTGTAATAAAATAGCTTTAAGGGACAGTTTATGGGACTTTATGGGACAGTTTTGAAAAATAATAAAAAAACACACAGCAAACCTGGGGGTCTCAAATTGAATCTACACGAGACCCCCCGATACCCTCCCCCAGCCCCTTCCCCCACAACACAATACATATAATAAATAAGGAGGCCCACAGCATAAACCAATAGATCAGGCATGTAAAATACAATGGAGAAATATCAAATACATCCAGTTGATATAATAATGATGTGGAAGAAAAATGAAAAAATAAAATTATATTCAAGATAATTAATTACAAAAGTAATTCAAAAATAATAATATATGACAATATAAGTGCAGTGTGCAAAATCTCCACCTGTAAGGCAAAGACCTCCTTCTGTGTGCAAATCTGAGGGTCTCAGATTAAATCTATATGAGACCTCCCCCTATGGCACCATACATATAAATAAGGAGGCCCACCTTCTGCAGAGTAGCCGCTGACTGTTGGACCATGGAACCAATGATGGATAGAACATCACATACGGGACAAACAATCAGGAAACTCAGACAATCCAGGATCAAAACCAGGTCAGAACACAGGGTGTAATCCTGAGTAGTAGTGAGGCCAGCCGGGGACTGAATCAGAAGTCAAACCAACATTCGGAATGAAGAGTCAGTAACTGGCAATGCCTGAAAATCCGATTCATATAGAGAGTCAAGGTCTCACATTGGCTGTACTAATCTTTTGTAAGTGTGATTTCCCCCTACTTATCTGTTCTGGGAGCTCCGGAGCTGAAATCAAACATAGTGGAAAGTAAGTAAGGCAAATGATGTCACAGGAGTACAGTGCAGGCAGATTCCACAGGAGGGAGATGCCCAGTTGTTTGTGAGAGAAATGCATCTAGCTGTGCAGCTAAAGGGAGGAATAATTAGGCTGAAAAAAATATTAGGGAAACTAAAAAAAAAAGACCTGTTCCTTCACAGTTATGAAGGTACAAAGAAGAACAGTCAGGTTTACTTTAAAGCAAAGAGTGATTTGTGAACTTAGAAGTAGCTTACCATACTTTGGTATGTTTATGGCCAGATTTATTCCCACAGCTGTCCAGAAAGAAGAAATCTGGGCTGCTGTTTGCAAGGTATTTGACCTGCCCATAATTTTTTTTAAAAAAACTATTCTCTACATATTGAAGCCCTTACAATTAACAGAAGTATACAGAATATATTAAGTATTTACAGGATCCACATAATGTGAACTTGTGTAGTGATGCACCTTTCCATTAACTGTAAAACACATCATTCACCTGGGCTAATGTAAGCCCTCAATAATCTTGTTTGCTCCTGCCAAGCCCACATCTAAATTTACTGAAGATTAAATTATCTCTGGCATATCCTATTTCTTCATTTTTAAACAGTCCATAGAATAAATTCAGGAAATGGCCAGACGCAATATCACGTGGTTTGATATGAACTGAATATAGTATTTCTTGCTCCAGGGTATACGACTGCGTTAACTAACAATAAGCAGGGATCCAGTACTTCCATGCTGAGTCATATTACTCCCATACTGCTACAGATGACTCACAGTTAAACACTATCGGGGGAATTTATTATTCCCCCCTCATGTCAGTTTTCTGGCAGTAAAAAGTCACAATTGTGAGTTTACGACTTATTAAATTCCACTTGCACAAAAATTTTTGCACAACTTTGGACTAATGCTACACTGGGGGACATATACCGAGCATTATGCTCCAGAATTATGGCGTAAAATGCACAAAAAATAATGGCATTTTGATTTGCGCTAAATATGTCAACTGTTTGTTCCAGCCTTTTCAGCATAAAGAATGCATCACGCTAGAAATCTAATATATAAAGCTGAGTGTATGTGTGTGTGTGTGTGTCCACTAAAGGAATCCGCACCACTGTAGCTACAATCACAAAATTTGGCACACATGTACATCAGGTGTCCGGGAAGGTTTTAGAACAGTTTTCAACTCTCCAGGACGTACCGTTCCTGAGATATTCCCAAAAAATGCATTAGCTAATAGTAGCCTGGTCACATGACCCTTATCAGCCAATAGAAGCTCACAGGCACACATCAGGTTTCTATGACAACCTAGCCAGTTCACTGCTTTAGGTCTGCATTAAAGAGGCAGAGCACTGTGGATGACAATGGTAAATGGGTATTCCCGGTTACCATAACTATAACTTATGTTTTAGACTAACTCATCATCAATCATTACCTCATATAATGTAAATTTTACATATTTACTGTTCAGTAGTAATAAAAGATGTTTTCTTCCACTGCTACCCACCTTCCTCCTAAATTACTATGGCATCGACCTGTAATTCCGGCCACCGTCAAAAGAAGGACTTAAAAGCACCACATCCGGATCCCACTAAGTCACGCCCCTGACTCAGTCAGGCCATGCCCCTTCCATGCTGCATTTGACCGGGATTAAAAATATTGGTAAAAATCACCTTCTGTCAGCTGCAGGGGTGGGGGGAGGGTGACTTTCTCCCTGCAGCTCATTGCTCAGACTGCACAGTGCTGCTGCTGAGAGTGCTGCTGCTGTGTCCATCCAGGCCCTGCGCATGACAGAGGACAGGGAGTCTGAAAGCCAGACCGTCCAGCCTAAAACAAGACCTCTGGCCACCCTAGGGGCAGGCTGATGTTAGGGTGGCCAGATGTCCGGCTTTAGGCTGGACAGTCCAGTTTTCTGGCTACCTGTTCTCCGTCCGACGCAGTGCCTGGACAGACACAGGGATGTCCACCCTTTCAGTAGCTCACACTCAGACAGCTTCTCCTCCATGTCTTCACGGAGCCAGGGGGGGCGTGGCCTCATGTTTAGTGATGTGTCTTCATGGGAACTGGAGGCGCTGTTTCACGTTTGGGGGAATGGCCGGTGAGGTCTGGCTTTCTGGGGTGAAGACAGTGGCCACTCTAGCTGCTGTGGAGGTCACAGTTAAAGGGGCGGGCTTCTGTAGAGGTCACTGTAAAAGGGGTGGGCAGCTGTAGAGGTCACTGTTAAAGGGGCAGGCTGCTGTAGAGGTCACTGTTGAAGGGGCAGGCTGCTGTAGAGATCACTGTTAAAGGGGCAGGCTGCTGTAGAGATCACTGTTAAAGGGGCGGGCTGCTGTAGAGATCACTGTTAAAGGGGCGGGCAGCTGTAGAGGTCACTGTTAAAAGGGCGGGCTGCTGTAGAGGTCACTGTTAAAGGGGCGGGCCGTTGTAGAGGTCACTGTTAAAAGGGCGGGCCGCTGTGGAGGTCACTGTTAAAGGGGCTGGCCGCTGTAGAGGTCACTGTTAAAGGGGCGGGCCACTGTAGAGGTCACTGTTAAAGGGGCAGGCACTGTAGAGGTCACTCTCGATATCTTTGAACGACACACACACACACAAACAGTAAAAGAAATAAATTAAATATACCCGGGTGAAGCCGGGTCCTTCAGCTAGTGAGTTATAAATGTCAAATTGTCAGATATTACGCCTCATTTATCATCTTCTTATTGGCAGAAATGGTTCCAAATGCTGAGGACAATTAAGCCAGCTTTTGTGATGGTGTTTTGTGTAAAAAGTCGCATTTATGGCAGAAAGATGCGACTTTTTGTGAAAAAGTCGCATTTATGAAAAGAAAACCAACTTGTCATGGGAACACGTGATAGGTAAGTATTAAAACTGGATAATTTTATCTAATATAAATGAGCTAAACACCAGGGATCTGTCATGAATTGAGTCTGAGACAAAAGACGCATTTTACCAGTGGAAATGTCATGCATATGCTTCAAACGTCACAAATATATTTCAAAAAGTCACAAGTGTGTTCTGGCAGGGTTGGTTGAAATAGCGCATTTGGTTATACAAAAGTCGCATTTTAGTGCCATTGGCGAAAGGCAAATCAAGAGAAATAGGCGAATAATCCAGTTCATATTTTAAAAACTCACATTTTAAAAGTGTTGTGCGTCTTTTGATATATGAGGTGAAACAAATCACCACTTTTGATTTGTAATGTTAGTATTTTTTTGGCGCAAATTACGCCATTATTGATAAATGTCCCCAATGTGTCTCCAAAAATGAAAACAAATTGGCATATCGTTTTGATTTTTTTTTTTTTTAAAAACTTCTTGTTTTGTGTCTACTGTTCCTACAGACGTATGTGTCTCCATGGCAACAGACTACAAACAAACCCTTTATGTAGTCTGATTTTGTAGTCAAACTCTAATCTTTCCCTACTTTTTCCTAACTACTGAATGTGCATTGGCAAAAGGTAGGGGATAGATATAAGGGAGCAAGACTGCAAGATCAGACTATGCAGAATTTTTTGTAGCCTAAGGCCTCATGCACACGAACGTGTTCCGGCCGTGCCTGTATTGCGGTCCGCATACGGCGGGTCCGCAATAAACGGGCACCGGCCGTGCGCAGGCCGCATCACGGATCGCGGACCCATTCACTTCAATGGGTCCGCGATCCGGGAGATGCGGAGCGGAGGCACAGATCGGAACACCACGGAAGCACTATGGTGTGCTTCCGTGGTGTTTCTGGCTGTGCCTCCGCACCGCAAAAAAGTAGCGCAAGCACTACTTTTTTGCGGTGCGGACCCTTGGATGCGGATCGCGGACCCCATTCAAGTGAATGGGTCTGGGATCCACATGCGGTGGCCTCACGGTCAGTGCCCGTGCATTGCGGACCGCAGTTTGCGGCCTGCAGCACGGGCACGGCCGGCACACCTTCGTGTGCATGAGGCCTAATACCATGGAAGTACCTAGGATCTGTAGACTCAAAATGAGAGATGCATATGTAATCAAGACCTATTGCAAAATTAATGCACTGGGACAAAAAACATGTTGTTCTCGCTTTGCAAATAACTGATTTCTACCAGGAGTACAAATGATGGGACTCCTCCTCCATTGTTTCCTTTATGGTTTCTGAAAGCATTTTGTTCACATCTCATTCCTACAGATTTTGCAAGCTGGAGATTTTATGTTTTATTAAACAGACCAAATAAAGGCAAACAATACATGGAGTATCAGTATACTGTATTGAGATTAAAGGGCACCTGCCATTGGGTAGGTCTTTTAATGGTTTTCATGCCCAAACAAATGGGTTTTTGGGGGATAAATTTGTGATGGGGGTGGAGTATAGGAGCAACTGGAGTCAAACCTTTGCTGAAAGTCACAGACACATTCATTAGTGCAAATTTTATTTCTTCCCCTGGGAGAGGCACACACGCTTGGTGGTTACACACATAACAGGCAATAGTTTCTTAATTAATCAGTGCCACAGAACAAACACCTTCTCAAAAGTGGTGTACTGACTCCGAGGACTGTGCAACACTCCACAGGTCCTTGCATTGAAAAGTCTCTGCACCAACTGGTGGCAAAATTTGAGTTTGGCCTTAGACCAATATGTGTCCCAATGAGTCTCAGTCCAGAGTTCTTTATGAGGAACCGCCTCTTTGAAGACTTTTGAAGTTTGCATGCGGTAACAATAATTCACATCTCGACCACATAGGTGGCGCTTACAGTCAGGTACCTTGGCTCCTTGGCTCCCCGGTTATGTCTTCTTCTATCAGGTCTTCTGCTGTCAACGTCCACTTTGATACCGCTGAAGTCAATGACTGGCCGAAGCCGTGACCTGCCCTCCAATTGATATGACGCAGAGGTCACTGGCTGCAGTGGTATCAAAGCTGATGTTGAAAGCTGTGGCCAAGGAGCCAGGACCCAGCAGCAGGTAAGTATGCTATCCTTCGCAGGTTTTTTATGTAAGTTCAATTCACTTGGACCAAAGGGATCGGAGTCTTGCACTCAAAAGACAGACACCAAAATGCAGCGGCATTAGGGCAGTCTGAATTAGGCCTTAGGGTACAACCACGCGGCTTGGTTGTGGGGTGTTCGGGGCATAGCCATGCTGTGGTCAATTACCGCGCAGCCAATTAGGCCACTGTTGCCTCTTATTTAAAAATTGAAGACTGCACTGTATAGCTAGTCTGCATTGTTAATGGTCACCCAGTATTGAAGGTACAGTGCAGCCATTAACAATGCAGAACGGCTATACAGTGCAGTCTTCATTAGTTAGATAAGAGGCAGTTGCAGCCAAATTGGCTGTGCAGTAGTTGACCGCAGCACGGCTATGCCCCATGACCACGTTGTGTGGTCCTGAGGATAGGTCATCAATATTAAAAGCCCAGAGAACCCCTTTAAGCCTCATTTACAAGTCACTGTTTTAGTCAGTGATTGTGAGCCCAAGGCTTTGTTCACACTTCAGTATTTGGTCATTTATTTCCATCAGGGATTTGTGAGCCAAAGCCAGGTGATGGAAATCACTGACCAAATACTGAAGTGTGAATGAGGCCTAAACCAGAATTGGAGCCTCTACAACATAAGGTATAAGGGAAAGATCTGCACCTATTCTGTGTTTAGAGCCACACCTGGTTTTGGCTCAAAATCACTGATGGAAATCACTGACTGAACACTGACGAGTGTGAATGAGGCATTACACTGACCCCATTTAATTACATAGGGTAAAAATTAGTTTCTGGGAATAGAATGCATCTACAGTATTTCCTTTTATAAAACCAGTAGAATAGCTGGAGGTCCAGATCTGTCGCTTTTCCTTTCCCTCCTGCCTCCTGTCATGCAAAATGAGTGTGTAAATCGTGCTACACAGCTGCCCAAGTAAATCTAATATAAGATCCTGATACCGCTTCCATCCCCTAGAGAGTGAAGAAAGACATTATAAGACCATTAGAGAATATGTTCCGGTAAAACATTCTAAGTGATGTGATCTGAGCTTGCAGAAAATACATTAACTCTGGTTCAGACATGTCAGGGTGCACATTACCATACATACATCAAGGATGCAGGAAAAGTCAGGAGTGGTCTGCATTTCATCATACACAATAAATATATTCAACCCCCCCGAGATGCAGTCAGGGACTTTAGATTTTAAGTACCGCCACGGAAATTTCCCTTCAATTTCAGCTCTATAGACATTTTCCAAAGGCAAGTCACCTCTGTATAGACAACTGCTTTAGCAGGAGATGGTTGATGATTTGAACTTGACAGAAGTATGAATGCAGCTGTGGAGGGTAAAGGAACTATAAATGACCAGCAGAGGTGCCAGTCAGGACAATGGAATATAGCAATGATGGGTGTTACCAGTTGGAGTGATGTCCTTGCAAGAACAACTGGTTATAACTGAACAAACTGCTTGTAATTCATTTATAACTTCTAGCAGGAATAATAAGGGAATAGTACATCGGGTCAGAAGAATCGTTACTACAGAGGAAATGCAAGTAGCTACTGAAGCAGACATGTCAGGACAGGGGACAGCTCCTCTAATTCTCAAACCTTATATGTCCCTTTTTATATAGTCCTAGAGTCCCATGTCTCAAACGTTTTGGGGGTCATTTATTAAAACCAGCTTTTTATGGCGGTCTTAGATTCCCCATTAAGATTCGGCTAATTTATAACGAGGCGTGCGTCGCTAAATATTGCAGTATGGCTGGTCAAAGAAGGGATTTGTAATTTTTTTTTTAAGACGATCCCTTGATAAATGACCCCCCTGCCTTGAAACTCGTATCGGTAGGAGACTGTAGTCCCAGCTCACGTACGATATTTTTTGTGCCTGTTGCGTTGCAGTATGTGGCACGTCGCACTGCGACACCATCGACAATCATTAGATGACATGTCGCCATGTAGCCCTAGCCTAGTGCTTGCTACCTGCCCTTTCATCCCACTTTATGGTTTAGACTAGTGACAAGCAATGGGGGACACAAGACTCCTCTTCTTGTAGTGATCATGGAGGTCCCAGCGGGTCACCCATCCTGTAGAAAGGTGATACATGTGTTTTGCTGAAAAACTACGGTACTTCAAGGGGCTCAAAAAGAAAAAAAAGCATAACTCCCACTTGATTCGGCAGTGACAGTCACCTATAGTGTGGATGTATGGATGTCGATATTGTGCAGCTAGAAAATCGTCTGGTAAGAGAAAGTTCGGCGCGACCAGATGATTTTAGTTAGCCAAATGGAGTATCTCAGTTAATTATCATATATCGGGATAGATATAAGCAACACAGAAATCTGGAGCAACCCTTTAAATCTGCATATGTTGTGTGGTAAATGCAGCGAAACAAACGTCTGTATAATTGATGAGGGCTCAGCCTACACATGGCATTTCTCAGCTACACTTGGCGGCCTGCAGACTTGCTTGTCCCTGCAGTTTTAGCCTAGAAATGCTGCACGTATAGAAGCTGGATTTATTAGCAGGCTGGAAGGCTTGTCGTTTAACGGTTATTACCTAAAAGTTGGACGCGACGCGTATATCGCAGTGTAGCAGGGCAGCCATAGAAATGAATGGGTTTGCAGCACGACTCGTACATTTGCCTCGACCGTAGAATTGCAGGAAATCCAACACTGCTGAGGAGGAAACTCTTAGGTCATCTGCAGACAATTTGGATAAATGCACATAAGATCCGCACAAGTTTCCATACAGATTTCTGTGCGTTTCTGCACCATATCCGCACCAAAATCCGCAATTTCTAATTGAAGATTTTGGTGCGTATTAGATGCGTTTTTGCTGCCGATCTCACCTGTCATTGGAAAAGGGTAAAATCTACAGCTAAAACTAAAAACGTAATTGACATGCTGAAGATTTGGAAATCCGCAAGGCAGGTCAATTTCCACATGAAAATAATCTGCAAAGTGTACATGATGTTTGTGTAATCTCATACACTTTGCTGGTACTGTACCACTCTGGGGTTTTTCTAAAAAACGTGCTTATTTCGCAACGTGTGCAGATGGCCTGTATTTGGCCTGGCACCCTGGCTAGAAGCTCTGATACTCTTTATGGGGTCAAAACTTGCTTTATTGTTGGGGGTGCTGTATCATTGCTTAGGAGAAACTCTGGAACTGATAACGCATGGGCACTGGCACTGTTCTGGGGGTACTGTTGCTTGGTTTCTGAGGGCGATGTGGCATAGTTTACGAGGAAGCCTAGTATAATAATGGGGGAACTCTAGCACTATTTTGGGGGGAACTAACGCATTGTGTATAGGTGCACTCTGATATTGTTTATGGGGTGCTCTATCTCTGTGGTGCAGCACTCTGGTTGTGGTTAGAGTGGTGTGAACAGAAGTAGAATTTATGTGAAAAAAACTGAAGGGAGGAGATTTATCAAACTGGTGTAAAGTAGAACTGGCTTAGTTGCCCATAGCAACCAATCAGATTCCACCTTTCATTTTTCACAGCTCCTTTGGAAAATAAAAGGTGGAATCTGATTGGTTACTAGGGGCAACTAAGCCAGTTTTCCTTTACAAGCAGTTTTGATAAATTTACTCCAAGATCTCCAGTTGCAGCACCCTCATGTACAGCGATGCTCCGCGCCTGCGCAGTCTGAGGTGTTGCTATCACCACAACACTGCAGCGATCCATTCACCTCAAGTGTTCTCTGCCTAGTAACGGACTGTACCAACTCACCTCACAGACTAACCTCTTTCCCAATGGCTAAAAATGTCACCTAAAGGTAATTGTAACCCCGATAAAGTCTAGTAAGTAGGATATTTCCCCACATTAAACGCATTTCCTTGCTGAATTCCACCGCCGCAGCTCCCCTGTACCGGGTAAATGGGAGCTACCGTTGCTATGGAGACGCGGTAACATCTCTGCTGCAGGAAGTTCGCTGGAAAGGGGACCGTACACAGTAATTACTCGCGTGAGGGGATTTATTCCATGGGGACTGTGCTAGGCAGAACCGTGCAGGTAAATGTCATTAATCTTCATTAAGAAGATGTCATGTCCTAGCTGAAAGCTGTTTTTTCTTTGGTGAAGTTTCTTCAGAGACACCTATTATATATTCGGTACTTACAGCAGTCCATGGTATATCTGTATACTGCTTGACTGGATGT
This sequence comes from Rhinella marina, assembly GCA_900303285.1. Taxonomy (NCBI): domain Eukaryota; kingdom Metazoa; phylum Chordata; class Amphibia; order Anura; family Bufonidae; genus Rhinella; species Rhinella marina. The sequence goes on along the minus strand of ONZH01001400.1, from coordinate 1,327,934 downwards.
ACGGCTTAGGTGTGGACGCTGCCTCAGGGAAAGAGATGGCTTCCTCAACCAATCAGAGTTCATGTTTCATTTTTCCAGTGGAGGTTAGACTATGAAAGCTCAGTTCTGATTGGTTGCTGTGGACAATCACATTTAACCCTAGAAAGCCTTGTTACACTTTGCTATGCACTCTATCTACTATGCCCAGTGTGAGCAGAGGCATATTATAACGTTTTGCTTACTTTGTTGGCACGCTAAGCCTCAAAATGTCACCCGCATGGAATGAAACTGCGGGTCTCTTCATGGCTACATGTGCGCCAATTTTAGAGTTGGCAGTCCCATAGAAGTCAATGGAGCCATGGTCACACATGCGCACCCCCCCATGATGGATCTCAATAGCGGAATTGGAAGGATGGAGGGTTGGTGGAGGGGTAAAAGAACAGGCCATCAGTAAAATCTCATCAGTAGGAAATGCAGTGGCCCAGCCCAGGTTTTCTGCTTCTGTGAGCCTCTGGCCGGTTCCTTTTATTATATCACATTCTTATATTTCTGGGTCTACAGTCCTTCACAGTACATCATGTTTTTTATTTTATAAAGTAACAGTCCTAGGAACAGGACCTGACACCCTCTTTTGGTTTTTCCCCCTTCTTTGCAGGTATGACCCAATGGATCCAGATACAGACAACATGGCTCTTATTCTGGAAAATGAGCAGTTCTTCAAAACTTCTTAGTAAGTATTTTATCACCTTTAACCCTATAATGAACCTGTCTCCATCAGATTGATAAAGGTGCACAATGTTTTTTTCTGCTTGGATACTCCGTGAACAGCCAGCTTCTTTAGCAGTGACCCTTTGTGACGTACCCTCCTTGTGGAGGGTGTCCATGACTGTCTTCTGGACAACTGTCAAGTCAGCAGTCTTCCCCATGCTTATGTAGCAAACTGAACCAAACTGAGGCACCATTAGAGTGTGACATCATGAGTCTACAATATTGAACCTTTTCACAATTTTCTAATTTTCTGAGTTACTAACTTTTAGGCCCCTTTCACAAGAGCGAGTTTTCCGTGCGGGTTCAATGCGTGACGTGAACGCATCGCACCTGCACTGAATCCTGACCCATTCATTTCAATAGGTCTGTGTACATGAGCGTTTTTATTCACGCATCAGTTCTGCGTTGCGTGAAAATCGCAGCATGTTCTATATTCTGCATTTTTCACGCAGCCGTGGCTCCATAGAAGTGAATGGGGCTTCAGTGAAAAACACATTGTATCCTGAAGCAAGTGCGGATGCAATGCATATTTCACTTATGGTTGCTGAGAGATGTTGTTTGTAAACCTTTAGATTTTTATCACGTGCGTGAAAAACGCATCAAACGCATTGCACCCGCGCGGAAAAAATTGAACAACTGAACGCAATCACAGACAAAACTTGCTTGCTTGCTAAAAAAAAAAAAGCATCCAGACAGATACCACTGGAAGTAAATAGCAGATAACCTCAAGCTGCTCCTTCTATACGTTTTGCATAGATTTGCTTACCCATGGAAAAAGTGAATTTCCTTCTGTACCCCCCCCCCCAGGCATAGAGACAAGGACATCCTGACCCAAGGATCTTTTTACACCGCCAAAGTAAATAGGAGTTGATATATTGATCAGGGGTCGATGCGACCTTAGCACATCCATGCTTGCGGGTTCAGTATTTAAGTCGTCACACTGGTAATATTAAGGTGAACATTTCCAGTGTGCGTTCTTAATAGGTGCTATATCTTGTACTGGTCAGAGCCGTTCTCATACCAGTCATCCGAAACAGAAGCGTGTGTCGTCGATAACTTTTCAGCACTTGACTAATGTTCCAGTAAAAAAAAAACTGGATCCACATTTTTACACTTTTCCTACAGTTCTGGGGCGGACTGTCCATAGACCCAACAGGGAAATTTCCCGGTGGGCAGACACCCCGAGGGCCACCCTCACGCTGCTGGCCAGGTATATAGCGATCTGATGATCTCACAATTAAATAATGTAGGAGCATTAGGTACTTTAATGAGGTACAATGAGCTTCTGAATTCAACTGTATCATCATCTCCAGTGGTATTTGGTTCTGCTGGGGCAGTATATTGTGCTGCACTGTGGTATTTGGTTCTGTTGGAACAGTATATTGTGCTGCACTGTGGTATTTGGTTCTATTGGGGCAGTATATTGTGCTGCACTGTGATATCTGGTTCTGCTGGGGCAGTATATTGTGCTGTACTGTGGTACTTGGTTCTGTTGGGGCAGTATATTGTGCTGTACTGTGGTACTTGGTTCTGTTGGGGCAGTGTATTGTGCTGCACTGTAGTATTTTGTTCTGTTGGGACGTTATTTTGTGCTGCACTGTGGTATTTGGCTCTGCTGGGGCAGTATATTGTGCTGTACTGCGGTATTTGGTTCTGCTGGGGCAGTATATGTTCTGTACTGCAGTATTTGGTTCTGCTGGGGCAGTATATTGTGGCTGTACTGCGGTATTTGGTTCTGCTGGGGCAGTATATTGTGCTGCACTGTGATATTTGGTTCTGCTGGGGCAGTATATTGTGCTGTACTGCGGTATTTGGTTCTGCTGGGGCAGTATATTGCGCTGCACTGTGGTATTTGGTTCTGCTGGTGCAGTATATTGTTCTGGTACTGCCGGTATTTTGGGTTTCTGCTGGGGCAGTATATTGTGGCTGTACTGCGGTATTTGTTCTGCTGGGGCAGTATATTGTGCTGTACTGGCGGTATTTGGCTCTGCTGGGGCAGTATATTGTGCTGTACTGTGGTATTTGGTTCTGCTGGGGCAGTATATTGTGCTGTACTGTGGTATTTGGTTCTGCTGGGGCAGTATATTGTGCTGCACTGTGGTATTTGGTTCTGCTGGGGCAGTATATTGTGCTGTACTGTGGTATTTGGTTCTGCTGGGGCAGTATATTGTGCTGCACTGTGGTATTTGGTTCTGCTGGGGCAGTATATTGTGCTGCACTGTGGTATTTGGTTCTGCTGGGGCAGTATATTGTGCTGCACTGTGGTATTTGGTTCTGCTGGGGCAGTATATTGTGCTGTACTGTGGTATTTGGTTCTGCTGGGGCAGTATATTGTGCTGTACTGTGGTATTTGGTTCTGCTGGGGCAGTATATTGTGCTGCACTGTGGTATTTGGTTCTGCTGGGGCAGTATATTGTGCTGCACTGTGGTATTTGGTTCTGCTGGGGCAGTATATTGTGCTGCACTGTGGTATTTGGTTCTGCTGGGGCAGTATATTGTGCTGTACTGTGGTATTTGGTTCTGCTGGGGCAGTATATATTGTGCTGCACTGTGGTATTTGGTTCTGCTGGGGCAGTATATTGTGCTGCACTGTGGTATTTGGTTCTGCTGGGGCAGTATATTGTGCTGCACTGTGGTATTTGGTTCTGCTGGGGCAGTATATTGTGCTGCACTGTGGTATTTGGTTCTGCTGGGGCAGTATATTGTGCTGCACTGTGGTATCTGGTTCTGCTGGGGCAGTATATTGTGCTGTACTGTGGTATTTGGTTCTGCTGGGGGCAGTATATTGTGCTGCACTGTGGTATTGGTTCTGCTGGGGCAGTATATTGTGCTGTACTGTGGTATTTGGTTCTGCTGGGGCAGTATATTGTGCTGCACTGTGGTATTTGGTTCTGCTGGGGCAGTATATTGTGCTGCACTGTGGTATTTGGTTCTGCTGGGGCAGTATATTGTGCTGCACTGTGGTATTTGGTTCTGCTGGGGCAGTATATTGTTGCTGCACTGTGGTATTTGGTTCTGCTGGGGCAGTATATTGTGCTGTACTGTGGTATTTGGTTCTGCTGGGGCAGTATATTGTGCTGCACTGTGGTATTTGGTTCTGCTGGGGCAGTATATTGTGCTGTACTGTGGTATTTGGTTCTGCTGGGGCAGTATATTGTGCTGTACTGTGGTATTTGGTTCTGCTGGGGCAGTATATTGTGCTGCACTGTGGTATTTGGTTCTGCTGGGGCAGTATATTGTGCTGCACTGTGGTATTTGGTTCTGCTGGGGCAGTATATTGTGCTGCACTGTGGTATTTGGTTCTGCTGGGGCAGTATATTGTGCTGCACTGTGGTATTTGGTTCTGCTGGGGCAGTATATTTTGTGCTGCACTGTGGTATTTGGTTCTGCTGGGGCAGTATATTGTGCTGCACTGTGGTATTTGGTTCTGCTGGGGCAGTATATTGTGCTGCACTGTGGTATTTGGTTCTGCTGGGGCAGTATATTGTGCTGCACTGTGGTATTTGGTTCTGCTGGGGCAGTATATTGTGCTGTACTGTGGTATTTGGTTCTGCTGGGGCAGTAATATTGTGCTGCACTGTGGTATTTGGTTCTGCTGGGGCAGTATATTGTGCTGCACTGTGGTATTTGGTTCTGCTGGGCAGTATATTTGTGCTGCACTGTGGTATTTGGTTCTGCTGGGGCAGTATATTTGTGCTGCACTGTGGTATTTGGTTCTGCTGGGGCAGTATATTGTGCTGTACTGTGGTATCTGGTTCTGCTGGGGCAGTATATTGTGCTGCACTGTGGTATTTGGTTCTGCTGGGGCAGTATATTGTGCTGCACTGTGGTATCTGGTTCTGCTGGGGCAGTATAATTGTGCTGTACTGTGGTATTTGGTTCTGCTGCTGGGCAGTATATTGTGCTGTACTGTGGTATTTGGTTCTGCTGGGGCAGTATATTGTGCTGTACTGTGGTATTTGGTTCTGCTGGGGCAGTATATTGGCTGTACTGTGGTATTTGGTTCTGCTGGGGCAGTATATTGTGCTGCACTGTGGTATTTGGTTCTGCTGGGGCAGTATATTGTGCTGTACTGTGGTATTTGGTTCTGCTGGGGCAGTATATTGTGCTGTACTGCTGGTATTTTGGTTCTGCTGGGGCAGTATATTGTTGCTGTACTGTGGTATTTGGTTCTGCTGGGGCAGTATATTGTGCTGCACTGTGGTATTTGGTTCTGCTGGGGCAGTATATTGTTCTGTACTGTGGTATTTGGTTCTGCTGGGGCAGTATATTGTTCTGTACTGCGGTATTTGGTTCTGCTGGGGCAGTATATTGTTCTGTACTGTGGTATTTGGTTCTGCTGGGGCAGTATATTGTTCTGTACTGTGGTATTTGGTTCTGCTGGGGCAGTATATTGTGCTGTACTGCGGTATTTGGCTCTGCTGGGGCAGTAGTATATTGTGCTGCACTGTGGTATTTGGTTCTGCTGGGGGCAGTATATTGTGCTGCACTGTGGTATTTGGTTCTGCTGGGGCAGTATATTGTTCTGTACTGCGGTATTTGGTTCTGCTGGGGCAGTATATTGTGCTGCACTGTGGATATTTGGTTCTGCTGGGGCAGTATATTGTGCTGTTACTGTGGTATCTGGTTCTGCTGGGGCAGTATATTGTGCTGCACTGTGGTATTTGGTTCTGCTGGGGCAGTATATTGTGCTGCACTGTGGTATCTGGTTCTGCTGGGGCAGTATATTGTGCTGTACTGTGGTATTTGGTTCTGCTGGGGCAGTATATTGTGCTGCACTGTGGTATTTGGTTCTGCTGGGGCAGTATATTGTGCTGTACTGTGGTATTTGGTTCTGCTGGGGCAGTATATTTGCTGTACTGTGGTATTTGGTTCTGCTGGGGCAGTATATTGTGCTGCACTGTGGTATTTGGTTCTGCTGGGGCAGTATATTGTGCTGTACTGTGGTATTTGGTTCTGCTGGGGCAGTATATTGTGCTGTACTGTGGTATTTGGTTCTGCTGGGGCAGTATATTGTGCTGTACTGTGGTATTTGGTTCTGCTGGGGCAGTATATTGTGCTGCACTGTGGTATCTTTGGTTCTGCTGGGGCAGTATATTGTGCTGCACTGTGGTATTTGGTTCTGCTGGGGCAGTATATTGTTCTGCACTGTGGTATTTGGTTCTGCTGGGGCAGTATATTGTTGCTGTACTGCGGTATTTGGTTTCTGCTGGGGCAGTATATTGTGCTGTACTGTGGTATTTGGTTCTGCTGGGGCAGTAATATTGTGCTGCACTGTGGTATTTGGTTCTGCTGGGGCAGTATATTGTGCTGTACTGTGGTATTTGGTTCTGCTGGGGCAGTATATTGTGCTGTACTGTGGTATTTGGTTCTGCTGGGGCAGTATATTGTGCTGCACTGTGGTATATTTGGTTCTGCTGGGGCAGTTATATTGTGCTGTACTGTGGTATTTGGTTCTGCTGGGGCAGTATATTGTTCTGTACTGCGGTATTTGGTTCTGCTGGGGCAGTATATTGTTCTGTACTGCGGTATTTGGTTCTGCTGGGGCAGTATATTGTGCTGCACTGTGATATTTGGTTCTGCTGGGGCAGTATATTGTTCTGTACTGCGGTATTTGGCTCTGCTGGGGCAGTATATTGTTCTGTACTGCGGTATTTGGTTCTGCTGGGGCAGTATATTGTTCTGTACTGCGGTATTTGGTTCTGCTGGGGCAGTATATTGTTCTGTACTGCAGTATTTGGTTCTGCTGGGGCAGTATATTGTTCTGTACTGCGGTATTTGGCTCTGCTGGGGCAGTATATTGTGCTGTACTGTGGTATTTGGTTCTGCTGGGGCAGTATATTGTGCTGCACTGTGGTATTTGGTTCTGCTGGGGCAGTATATTGTTCTGTACTGCGGTATTTGGTTCTGCTGGGGCAGTATATTGTGCTGCACTGTGATATTTGGTTCTGTTGGGGCAGTATATTGTGCTGTACTGTGGTATCTGGTTCTCCTGGGGCAGTATATTGTGCTGCACTGTGGTATTTGGTTCTGTTGGGGCAGTATATTGTGCTGCACTGTGGTATCTGGTTCTGCTGGGGCAGTATATTGTGCTGTACTGTGGTATTTGGTTCTGCTGGGGCAGTATATTGTGCTGTACTGCGGTATTTGGTTCTGCTGGGGCAGTATATTGTGCTGTACTGCGGTATTTGGCTCTGCTGGGGCAGTATATTGTTCTGTACTGCGGTATTTGGTTCTGCTGGGGCAGTATATTGTGCTGCACTGTGATATTTGGTTCTGCTGGGGCAGTATATTGTTCTGTACTGCGGTATTTGGTTCTGCTGGGGCAGTATATTGTTCTGTACTGCGGTATTTGGTTCTGCTGGGGCAGTATATTGTTCTGTACTGCGGTATTTGGTTCTGCTGGGGCAGTATATTGTGCTGCACTGTGATATTTGGTTCTGCTGGGCAGTATATTGTTCTGTACTGCGGTATTTGGCTCTGCTGGGGCAGTATATTGTTCTGTACTGCGGTATTTGGTTCTGCTGGGGCAGTATATTGTTCTGTACTGCGGTATTTGGTTCTGCTGGGGCAGTATATTGTTCTGTACTGCAAGTATTTGGTTCTGCTGGGGCAGTATATTGTGCTGCACTGTGATATTTGGTTCTGCTGGGGCAGTATATTGTGCTGTACTGAGGTATTTGGTTCTGCTGGGGCAGTATATTGTTCTGTACTGCGGTATTTGGTTCTGCTGGGGCAGTATATTGTGCTGCACTGTGATATTTGGTTCTGCTGGGGCAGTATATTGTTCTGTACTGCGGTATTTGGTTCTGCTGGGGCAGTATATTGTTCTGTACTGCGGTATTTGGTTCTGCTGGGGCAGTATATTGTTCTGTACTGCGGTATTTGGTTCTGCTGGGGCAGTATATTGTGCTGCACTGTGATATTTGGTTCTGCTGGGGCAGTATATTGTTCTGTACTGCGGTATTTGGCTCTGCTGGGGCAGTATATTGTTCTGTACTGCGGTATTTGGTTCTGCTGGGGCAGTATATTGTTCTGTACTGCGGTATTTGGTTCTGCTGGGGCAGTATATTGTTCTGTACTGCAGTATTTGGTTCTGCTGGGGCAGTATATTGTGCTGCACTGTGATATTTGGTTCTGCTGGGGCAGTATATTGTGCTGTACTGAGGTATTTGGTTCTGCTGGGGCAGTATATTGTTCTGTACTGCGGTATTTGGTTCTGCTGGGGCAGTATATTGTGCTGCACTATGGTATTTGGTTCTGCTGGGGCAGTATATTGTGCTGCACTGCGGTATTTGGTTCTGCTGGGGCAGTATATTGTGCTGCACTGTGATATTTGGTTCTGTTGGGGCAGTATATTGTGCTGCACTGTGATATTTGGTTCTGTTGGGGCAGTATATTGTGCTGCACTGTGATATTTGGTTCTGTTGGGGCAGTATATTGTGCTGCACTGTGGTATTTGGTTCTGTTGGGGCAGTATATTGTGCTGCACTGTGGTATTTGGTTCTGTTGGGGCAGTATATTGTGCTGCACTGTGATATTTGGTTCTGTTGGGGCAGTATATTGTGCTGTACTGTGGTATTTGGTTCTGTTGGGACAGTATATTGTTCTGTACTATGGTATATGGTTCTGCTGGGACAGTATTTTGTGCTGCACTATAATATTGTTGGCCCCGCCTACTTCTGTTGTCCCCGCCTACCTATATTGGCCCTATCTACTTGTGTTGCCCCATTTTCTGTCAGTTTAGACCCACCTACAATATGGGGCCACTTTTATGTTTTTTCCAGGGTCACTTTATGTTCCCAGTCCGCCCCTGGGGTACATCATCCACATTCGACAGAAAATACAGCAGAAAGTCCACTGCAGATTTTTTTTACACATTGTGCGGATGAGATTTCTGACTACAAAATTGCAGATTTAGCATGTGGAAATCTCCAGAAGTGAATCCGCAGTGTTTCCACCATGTGTGGATCCACCCTTATGTGCCGCTATATGGTGCCTCTGCTCAGTATTGTATGACTGCGGTATACCATCATTTTGTTGCCTTCCTGATTCTTTATGAATCCAGGAGCAAATTTAGAGGCCTATGGGTCTGTAGATTTTTATATTGGTCCGTACAACTCAGAACTTGCACAGAGCTATAATACTGCCATGTAGTGTCATGATGCCTAAAGGTGCAAAATCCCTTTCCCACTGATTCCAAGGTATGTGAATCCTCAACTAGCGCCGTGGTCCCCTTCTGAAATTGTGACAGACATTTTTCTTTTAGGGGCCATTCACACGACTGTAAGGGTTTTGCGGCCCTATGATGGAAATGCCTATTCTAGGACATGTTCTATCTTATCTGCGGGGCTGCGGAACAGAAACTACGGGTGCGGACAGCACGCGGTGTGCTGCCCGAATCTTTTGCCGCCCCATTGAAACGAATGGGTCCGCACCTATTTTGCAATTTTGCGGACCCAGAAATACGGTCGTGTGAATGGACCCTTACTGGGCATGCTGGGCGTTGGGAGACCCATAGGTTACAGATTACCATTGTATTGCACTGTATGGCAGCTGATGCGTTTGCCAGTAATGTGACGCCAGTGTTTGCAGCGGTACTTTTGGGATACATCTTATAAATGATATCATGTGTAGTTGTGTGAGCCGATCAATAACCATTTCTACAATTTTGTGTTATATTAAAGCCAAGAACCAGAAGATGGCGCGATACCTGTTCCCATTAGAGTCAGACCCTCCTGGCAAGACGTGACAGACGACAAATCGAAGAATGACGACAGCTCTCTGGTGACCCACGTTAATCAGACACAAGATCGGCTGGTATCAGTGATATCGTATAATGCTTTTATACCACCCACTAAATGTGTGGAGAGATCATTCATTGAAGCTATAGATCAATGCCAGTCTGCTGTGCTGCCCCCATGACAACACTTCCTGCCCTGTGCTCCTACTCACATCAGTTTCCATGTACTAGCTGCAAGCATTCAAACCAGTTATGCCTCATTCACACAGTCAGTGTTCAGTCAGTGATTTCCATCAGTGATTGTGAGCCAAAAAAAACAGTGGCGGCTCTAAACACAGAACAGGAGCAGATATTTCCCTTACACCTTATGTCTGTGGAGGCTGACAATCACTGATGGAAATCACTGACCAAAACACTGACATGTGAATGAGGTTTAAGGCTGCGTTTTGGAGATCCGGCGCAAATGCCGGCTGACGGCTGGACAAAAAACTGTTGCATGCCGGTTTTGTCTGGTCGAAACACAGCATTTATGCCAGAAATCGAACAGATCACTACCAGACCTCATTGCAGTCATTAGGATCCGGCGGTGAAGTAGAGGATCCGTTAACGCCAGATCCTGTGAGATCAGGCGGCTGCTCTGTGTTGGAAAAGCCTCCTGGATCCCCAAACAGAGATGTGAATGTGGCCTAAGTGGGTAGATATCTGAACTAGGGCAAGACTGGAAGTTTTGTCATGGAGACAACAGAGCCAAAAAAGGCACAAAATCTGTAACTTAAAGGGGTTATCCCATGATTAATGTAAAAATGAAAATCAGACATCATACAGTACATGGCAACCTCAAAGAAAGCTAGAACCAGCCCTGTACCTCACATGGATCCAGAGATCTCCACATTCATTGTTCTGCTAGATTTATATCAAGCTGACAGCTCAGGGGAGTGTCTTTTCTGCTGCAGCTCAGGGGGCGTGTCGCAGCTCAACCTATCACAGCTCAGGAGGCGTGTCCATGCTCTCCCTATCACAGCTCAGGAGGCAGTTGAAGGATGAAACTGAGCATGTGCAGCCTTCTCAGTGAGCAAGACAAAGAAATAAGAAAAAAAAAAACATACAGCAGGTGGCGCTATACAGATACATTTTATTGAATATCTCAGTGGCCATGCTAAATTTTTAATTACATGCAATTACAAAAGTATTCAAATCCAGGGGCTGGTTTGAAAATTGTAGAATATTTTTCGTGGGACAACCTCTTTAAATCACTCTGACAGAGGAATAATTTTGTGATTTTTTTTTGTAACAGAGATTTTAGTTGTTTATTGTAGTGATTAAGATTCCAGCATTGATCATTCAGTACGACAACTACTCATAACAGTGAGTAGGACCAAACTCTGTATTGCTGTTTTCCAGAATCTGAGGGTAAAAACACTGTATCCTAGATTATAATCTTCATGGTCAAAGTATCACAGAGGTGTGACATACGTACGCCACCAACTGCTGTGAATGAAAAACATGAGCACTGGCATAAATAAAGAGGATGGCGCCACCTAGTGATATAACAGTAGTATAGCTTATAGCATATATACCATAATGTATTTATACATACAGTATAATATATTTTATATATGCCAATATAATTTATATAACTTTCTTTTAATTAAAGGAATTAATTTAAGCAGCTGTAAGGATGAGCCAGCTTGCATTGACTTGTACAGTATGTAACAGGCTCGTCTATACGGCCACTTACACAGATATGGCTCTGTGCACACTTTATATGTGTTTAGACCACAAATTATGTACATTTGTGCAGAAATCCTTTAAAGGGGTTTTCTGACATGTTTTTAGATATTGACGACCTATCCTCAGGATAGGTCAACAATATTTTATAGACAGGGGCGTAGCCATAGCCTCATGGGCCCTGGTGCAAGAGTTCAGCTTGGGCCCCCCTTCCCTCAGTGCTCTGTGTGTCTTCTTATGTGGCACAAGGGTCTTTGGGCCCCCTCAGGCTCCTGGACCCGGTAGCGACTGCTACCTCTGCACCCCCTATAGCTACGCCCCTGTTGATAGGTGGGGCCCAGAACCCAACCCCCAGCTGATCATCTGTTCTTTTTTTCAATGTTTCATTTAAAAGCATAAGACTTATGGGGGCTATGCACATTCAACAAAAGTTGATAAATATGTTGGTTTCAACCATAACAGTCATTCATTAGGAGAATGATCCCAAAACGATCCTTCACCCAGGGTCATTGAACATGTATGGTGAATTTGAATGACTGTAAAGGCCAATATGGTCTAAAATGTGTATGGCTGCGTTCAGCAAGCTTACTTCTGCCTAATGACTATGGCCATCATTCGTTTTTCTGATTGCTCACGTACTCTTTCTGCAGAGACTGACCGCAGCGGAGAATGGTCTGAATGATACACAGTGCTCTGAAGAATGGCTTCTCCATCATGGTATAGACTCCAGGCATCTCACCATCCAGGATCTGCTAAACCTGGGGAGCATTGTCATGTGAGTTATAGAATGTAATAATTACCAGATAATCAATTACTGGAATATTTTTTTTAGGAATGGGAAGAGTGTTCCTGTTTAGTAAAATTATTAAATTTCCAAAATATTAAATGGTATCAGCTAGAAACATGCAACTGATCGTGTTTGAAAGAAGGCATTCAAAGCTTTCAGACAATACCGGAATGACTGCAATATGTTCAGGACGGAGAAAGATATCACTGATAGGAATCGGGATGCTGTGAATGCAGCTGAAAATGAAAGTAAAAATAGGTTTTACTCGCGATTATTCCCGACTTGATTTCTAACAGTGATTTCTCCTCTGTTGCTTGGACTTTAGCTGTTATTTTGGTATTGGACTGGACTGTCAGCTTTCAGACAAGACCAGTTGCATGTTTCTAGCTGCTACCATTGAGGAGATATCACCATCTAAAGCAGCCCTCCCCCCTCCAGTTAGCTACTTTTCACGCTGCCCGAGCTGAACAGTTAGATGGTTAGGAAAAATTTTACACACTTAAAGTGGATTTATATGTACCAATAATTGGCCAGATTATCGGAATATATGGCCATCTAAATGTGCCGCCGATCACACGATGAACGAGTGAACCGCTCATTCATCGGGTGATCCTGTCGTTCGTGCACGCCAGTTATCGTTCCTGGGCAGCAGATCGATTGTTAGTTGGGCACATGGTTTTGCAGTTAAGCAGAGGTTTTACCTGTAAAACGACGTGGCTGTTAAAGGGGTTTTATCATCTTGGACAATGGGGACATATCGCTAGGATATGCCCCCATTGTCCTATAGGTGCGGGTCCCGCCGCTGGGACTCGCACCTATATCGAGAACGGGGCCCTGAAAGTGAAGGAGGGCGCACCGTGCATGCGCGGCCCGGCTCCCATTAATTTCTGTACAGCCGATGGAAATAGCCGAGCCAGCGCTCGGCTATTTTCGGCGGCCCCATACAAATGAATGGAGAGTGGCCGCGCATGCGCGGTGCGCCCTCCTTCACTTTTGGGGCCCCGTTCTCGATATAGGTGCGGGTCCCAGCGATATGCCCCCATTGTCCAAGATGGTAAAACCCCTTTAACAATCAGTTTAAAAAGCGTGGTGATTTGTGATAGAACTGCATGTTGGCAACTTGGCCTTACTGTTGCCGCTTGCTCATCATTATGTAGGCCAGATAAAAATCTGATACCTATTCACATACCAATTATTGACACAGACAACCGAAGAATTGCTGTATGTAGATCACGTCATATCAAACAGATCTCGAATATGGTGATAATACATTTGAATGGTGGCATTCATGCAAAAATCTACATAAAAGAAATTAAAGCACGCTCCATCAGATGCCGTACTTCAGACTATATTTTACTAGGGCAGGGATCAGCAACCTCCGGCACTCCAGCTGTTGAGAAACTACAACTCCCAGAATCCTCCTTTCACTTCTGTGGGAGTTACAAGAACAGCTAAGTTAAGTGTGCATGCTGGGAGTTGTAGTTTCACAGCAGCTGGAGTGCTGAAGGTTGCTGATCCTTGTACTAGGGGGATATACACGCACCCAAGACTGAACAGTTTTGCCTAGAATACATTGAAAGGTACTGTTCAGTATTACACATGTCATGACAGGCCAAAATGCTCACAGTCATGTCCATGAGACTTTTCTTTAGGACTGTGGCATCTTGAGATCCTGAAGTTTTTGGATAATAATGAATACAAGCTCTCACTTATCTAAAGACCTGAATGTGAAGCTAAGTACCCATGCTATTATAATATTAGCGTTCATGAAAAATACCCCCAAAAAAGGGATGCCGCCTATAACAACCACTTTTATGTTTCTTTTCATTTTCCAGACTGCACCATGGAAATAGCACCGTATCAAGATTCACACATGACACATTGCTTTACATTGGGTTTTATTAGCATTAATTTTTGTGTGATAGATTAACCATGTATTGGCATTCGGGGTGATGTTTAATAACCAGGTAAACAGAATAATGTGCTCTGTTTTGTACATAGATATCACTAATTTATTTTTATCTAAAGGAAACCATCAAGAAATGCAGCCAAGCAAATTGAACTAACTGCAGAGACCGTAAATGAATTTGAATTGAAAATTCAGGAGTAAGTTGAAAGTTGTGAACATTTCTTGACAGGTTGTAAAACTTCTATAAATACAAAAAAGACCTTTGACAGCAATCAATACTTTTCAAGAGCTTATCCAATCCTATAAACAGCCCCCCACACTGATTATACTTACCCCGCTCCCTGCGCCGCTCCTGGTCCCCAAACCGCCACCGCTGCTTCTCCCCATGTGTGGATGAAAACATACGGTGTCAGGGGGGACCCGCCAATGGCAGACGAGGTCCAGGAGCGGTGTGGGGAGCAGGGTGAGTATATTCAGCGTGGGGGCCCCGCATATTGGGGGGCTTTTTTATAGGATTGGATAACCCCTTTAAGCTCAGACTATGAGGTTTTCTTTAGTAGTTATTGTTTGTATTTTGGCACTGAGATAATTAATGTGATGCAGGCCTACAAATAGATTACAGCCAGGCATTACTCCAAGGCCTTACATTTAAAGGAACTCTTATCAGCTTGGACAAGCCATATTAAAGGGAATGTGATATCAGAAAATGACCTATTGTTTAAATAATGTTTGGTGATTTTATTTTAAATTTTTCATGTCAGTATCTATATTTAAACAAAAACCATAAAAATCCTGCAGTTTTTCGCGGTGGCCTTCAAGCCTAAGGCCACTTTCACACAAGCGGCAGCACAGAGCCTCCATTCTCTTCAGTTCAGTTTTGTCCCCATTGACAATGAATGGGGACAAAACTGAAGCGTTTTATTCCGGTATTGAGCCCCTATGACGGACCTCAATACCGGAATATATAAACGCTAATGTGAAAGTAGCCTAATAAGGCTACTTTCACAGTAGCGTTTTTAATTTCCGGTATTGAGTTCCGTCATAGGGGCTCAATACCGGAAAAAAACGCTTCAGTTTTGTCCCCATTCATTGTCAATGGGGACAAAACTGAAATGAAGACAACGGAGGCTCCTAAAAGCATTCTGTTCCGTCTTCAGACCGGAGAACAAACCGCAGCATGCTGCGGTTTTCTCTCCGGTCCAGGCATCCACACCAAGACGGATCCGGAATGACCCCCAATGCAAGTCAATGGGGACGGATCCATTTGGTGTGACACACCAGTAATCCGGATCTGTCCTCCATTGACTTGCAATGGGGGGGTCATTCCGGATCCGGCTACACATATACAGAAATACATACAGACAGACATACATACTCACATACTCCAAGCAGGGACGCCGGCAGCACGTCTTCACGCGCCTCCTGCGCGCAGCTATGACGTTTCCCCACTGCGCCCAGCAGAGGTCGCTGTGGGGAATCGTCATCACTGCGCGCAGGAGGCGCGTGAAGACGTGCTGCCGGCGTCCCTGGCTGGAGTATTTAAGTATGTATGTGTTTGTGTGTATGTGTGTGTATGTATGTTCTCTGTGTCTGTGTCAACATGTGTGGGGCCGGAGCACTGCTCCGGCTCCACACAGGTATCAGCGGCAGTACGGATCCGTCGGCACCCTTTAGGTGCCGGATCCGTGCTGCCGCTAGTGTGAAAGAGGCCTAATAGGCGCCACTTCTTGGTCTGTACAGATCACTTTACAGCAGTTATCTCCTTATCATTACAGGCAGAATTAGATTACCATATATCACCTCTGTGTACACACAGGATCCTCCATTCACTTTAGGTGATTATCAAAGATTATCTACTCCTTGCTTGTACAATGACCTCTGCACAGGCCCCAGAACATGCCCAGAAAACGTTCCCATAGAAGTCAATGAAGTCAACTTCTATCCAATATATCTATGGCCCATGTGGCTGCTTCCGTAAAGCAATTCTTAAAATGCTGTTAACAACAGTTCAAGCAAGATGGCCGCCCCTATAATCATGTTCAAGAAACAGAATAAAAAAATCTGTGATCACGAAATAAAAACAGATTAGAAAAAAATGATATGTTTTGTTATCTGTATTTAAGTGGCAGAAAAACATTTTGGTGGCACATTCCCTATAACTATACTAATGCATGCTGATCCTGAGTTCAGGTGAGTAATTTGTATTTCTATACGTACCGCAATCTGGCCATGTAATCCATTATGTACGTGTGCTTAGGAGTCCTTTCAGTGCATTACGTGTCCAATTTGCAGGCACACAATGGGGAAACGGGACACAAATTACTGACCTGAGCTTAGTGCCAGCTATACCAATCACTCATTAGTGTCGTTAATAACACTGGTCCAAGGCGACAAGAGTCTCCTTAATGTATCCTTGTGCCTCACGTTATTAATCCACTTATCAGATGTCCTGCAATTCAAAATGTTGTGTAAACTCCTGTGTTATGTTATCTCTGCAGTTTAAAGGGATTCTGCAGTTCTTTTTTACTGATGATTTATCCTCTGGCTTCTCTCTGTTTCCTTCAGGCCCAGTGACGTCACGACTATTATCCCTGGCCTGGGTCATGACGTCATTGGGCCTGAGGGAAAGAGAGAGAAGGCCGTGATGCTCCTGGGGTGCCACCGCCTTCTCAAACAGCTGATTGGCGGGTGTCGGACCCCTGCCTATTAAATGCTGATGATCTATCCAGAGGATAGATCATCACTAATAAAAGAACTGCAGAACCCCTTTAAACGGAATGTGTCATCAGAAAATGACCTGCTGTTTAAATCAATTTCTTATGTTTAACATATTTTTAAATAATTTTTGATGATGTTTTTAATTTTCCATGTATTTCATTTATTTAAACAAAAAAGATAAAATCCTGCAGACTTTGCACTGGCCACTTTGTCTAATAACTGGCACCACTTCTTGGTTTGTACAGATCACTTTACTGCAGTTAGGCCACTTTCACACTAGCAGCAGCATGGATCTGGTGGGTGAAGGGTCCCTCCGGATCCGTGCTGCCGCAGGTGCACTTGTGGGGCCGGAACAGCGCTCCGGCCCCACATGTGTCAGACACAGTCTCACTATTACATACTGGCTCCATACTTACTGGCTCCTGGTGTCCTGGTGGCTTCTGGTTGTCAGAGGCACCAGCAGCTCCGGGCAGCACAGGAGGAGGAGGAGGACGGCGCGCACAAAGGAAGGGAAGATTCCCCACAGCGCCCTCTGCTGGAGGAGGGAGCTGTGGGGAAAAACTAGATTTTTGTGGACTCACCTGTAAAATCTCTTTCTCGCTGTGTTCATTGGGGGACACAGGACCGTGGGATATAGCTGCTGCCCCTAGGAGGCGACACTAAGCTGAAAAAGTGATGGCTCCTCCTGCTGGCTATATCCCCTCCCGCCCGGAGAGAGCATATCAGTTTGTGCCCAAGCAGTAGGAGCAAAACAAGAAATAAAAACAGAAAGAAACGTCAACTAGGTCCGAACCTAGGACCAATGACCCCACCCGCTTAAGGAAAGAAAAGATTCCTTGCGGTAAAATGAAAAACAATGGGTGGGTGCTGTGTCCCCCAATGAACACAGCGAGAAAGAGATTTTACAGGTGAGTCCACAAAAATCTCGTTTTCTCGCTAGTGTCATTGGGGGACACAGGACCGTGGGACGTCCTAAAGAAGTCCACGGGGAGGGGAGAACCAAAAATAGAACGCAGATGCGAAGGCCTAGGGAACCGCCGCTCGCAAAACCTTGCGTCCCAGAGCAGCATCAGCCGATGCAAAAGTGTTCACCTGGTAAAACCTGGTGAACGTGTGTAAGGAAGACCAGGTTGCTGCCTTACAGAGTTGTACCGCAGAGGCCTGGTGGAAATGAGCCCAAGAAGCGCCCACCGCCCTGGTAGAGTGGGCCGTGATACGAGCAGGGGGCGTCCTGCCCCGGGAGCGATACGCCTCGGCAATGGCTAGACGTATCCACCTGGCAATTGTCACCTTGGAAGCCGCCAATCCCTTGCGGGGACCCTCAGGCAGGACGAACAGGGAGTCTGTGCGCCGAAAAGACTCTGAAACGGCTAAGTAGATCCTCAATGCCCTGACCACGTCTAGGCTGTGGAGAGCACGTTCTGTAGGATGGGATGGCGAGGGGCAGAAAGATGGAAGGACGATGTCCTCATTCATATGGAAGGCCGAGACTACCTTAGGTAGAAAGGAAGGCACCGGACGCAGAACCGCTTTATCCAGGTGCAAGATGAGAAAGGGTTCTCTGCAGGAAAGTGCCGCCAGTTCCGAAACTCGCCTGATGGAGGTGACAGCCACCAGGAAGGCTACCTTCCACGAGAGGAGACGGAGAGAGACACTGTCGAGCGGTTCGAAGGGAGGTTCCTGGAGGGAACCAAGTACCAGGTTCAAGTCCCAGGATGGAAGAGGGGGACGATAGGGAGGCACAATGTGAGCTACCCCCTGAAGGAAGGTCCTGATCGGGGATTTTTGTGACAGCTGTCTCTGGAAAAAAATTGACAGCGCAGACACCTGTCCCTTAAGAGAATTAAGACCCAGCCCTAACTCCAGACCTGACTGCAGGAAGGAAAGGACCGTAGACAAAGAAAAGGAAAGGGAGGTAGGTCACGCTCCCCACAGAACCGGAGAAAAGACTTCCAAGCCCTGTAGTAAACTGTAGACGATGTAGGCTTCCTTGCTCTGATCATGGTCCGAATGACTGTGTCAGAGAATCCCCTACGTTTCAAAATGGAGGTCTCAATAGCCACACCGTCAAACGTAGCCAGCTTAAACGCTGGTGGAAGACGGGTCCTTGAGATAGGAGGTCGTCCCTGAGTGGGAGAGGCCATGGAGCGTCTCCCCGAGAAGGAGAATGAGCTCCGTGTACCACGTGCGCCGGGGCCAATCTGGAGCGATGAGAATGGTTGGTATGCCTTCCCTCCTGATTCTGCGAAGAATCCGGGGTAGGAGAGGGATGGGGGGAAAGACATACAGGAGGGAAAACCCTCCCATGGGGCTACCAGTGCATCTGCTGCGTAGGCCCGCGGATCTCTTGTTCGAGACAGGAAGACTGGGAGCTTGTGGTTGAGCCTGGATGCCATCAAGTCCACCTCCGGCCGACCCCAACGAAGGCAAATGGCATTGAAGACTTCCGGATGTAGGGACCACTCCCCTGGATCCACGGTCTGCCGACTGAGGTAATCTGCCGCCCAAATCTCCACCCCGGGAACGTATACTGCGGAAATGACTGGCACGTGATCCTCTGCCCACTGAAGAATCTTGGCCGCCTCGTCCATCGCTGCCCGGCTGCGAGTTCCTCCCTGGTGATTGATGTAAGCCACCGCCGTGGCATTGTCCGACTGAATCCGGATCGGCAATCCTACCAATAGGGGGGTCCAGTGAAGCAGGGACAGATAGATGGCCCGCAGCTCCAGTATATTGATCGGTAGTTTGGACTCCGATGGAGACCACTTCCCCTGGACCATCCGTGGAGGGAAAAACCCCCCCCAACCGAGGAGACTGGCATCGGTGGTGATAATTGTCCACGAGATCGGCAGAAAGGACTTGCCGGAAGTCAGGGCTGGAGCCTCTAGCCACCACACCAGGGTCGACCGCACCTGGGGAGGAAAGGAGATGGAGTTGTTGAGGGAGTCCGGTGACTTGTCCCAGGTCGACAGGATCGCCCATTGAAGTGGGCGAGTGTGGAACTGCGCAAACGGGACTGCCTCGAAGGAGGCCACTAGAGTCCCCAGCACCTGCATGCAACGATGAATCGTGGGACGTGTGCTGCTGTGGAGAAGCCGCACTGATCTTTGGAGCGATCGTCTCTTGTCGAGAGGGAGCCGGACTGACGATGTGGCTGAGTCGAGGACCATCCCCAGGAAGGTGATCTGTCTGCTGGGATGGAGGGATGACTTCTTGAAATTTACTAGCCAGCCGAACTGAGTCAGCGCGCCTATGGTGATGGCGAGGCTCTCTTCGTTCTGACTGAAGGTGGGTGCCTTCACAAGAATGTCGTCCAGATACGGGAACAGAACGATACCCCTGGAACGAAGGAGTGCCAGAAGAGGGGCCAGCACCTTCGTGAAAACTCGCGGCGCGGTTGCCAACCCGAAGGGAAGGGCCACAAATTGATAGTGACAATCCTCCACTGCAAAACGGAGGAAACGCTGATGGGCGTGGGCGATGGGGATATGCAGGTACGCATCCTGAATGTCCACTGAGGAAAGAAACTCGCCCTGTTCCAGGGAGGCCACTACGGAGCGTAAGGACTCCATTCTGAAATGTTGAGTCCTGACAAAGCGATTCAACAACCTGAGATCCAGGACTGGTCGCACGGATCCCTCCTTTTTGGGCACCACAAAGAGGTTTGAATAAAAACCCCTGAAATGCTCGGCTGGGGGAACCGGGGCAATTACCCCCTTTAAAAGAAGGGTGTGAAGTGCCTGAAAGAAAGCTGTCGACCGGCCAGGATCTCTGGGTGGTCGGGACAGGAAAAATCGGTCTGGTGGACGGGAGACAAATTCGATCTTGTACCCTGAGGTTACAATCTCGAGCGCCCAAACATCGGAGATGTGGGCCCGCCAAGCCTCCTGAAAAAGGAGGAGACGACCCCCCACCCTCTGGGGTGGGGGCGCCCCCCCATGCCGAGGATTGCTTATTATTAAATGAGCGGGTGGGCTGTGCCCGAGGGCGCCAAGCGGGTTGGGCCTTAAAGGTAGGCTTCTTCCTCTGTTGCTGTGAGGAAGTGGCGGCCTGAGCCCTTGCTGCTGAACGCGTGCCTGAGAAACGCCGAAAGGACTGAAATTTGGAATTTGAGGATCTAGGACGAACGGAACGTCCGGGCCTCTGTTGCGGAAGGTGGGTGCTCTTGCCACCCGTGGCCTCAGAAATAATCTCGTCCAGCCGGGTTCCGAAGAGTCGTGAACCGGAAAATGGAAGAGCTGTAAGGGAACGCTTGGAAGAAGCATCCGCTGACCACACCTTCAGCCAAACCTCGCGGCGCAAGGCTACGTTAAGGGCCGAGGCACGGGCGATCAAAGCTCCTGCATCCAGAGAAGCCTCACAAAGGTATTTACCAGCCTGAGAGATCTGAAGGGCCAATGCCTGAAGATCCTCCGGAGACAGATCAGACGAGATGTCCTGGTGCAACCGTAAAGCCCACTCAGAGACGGCTTTCGCCACCCAGGCAGACGCAAAAATAGGGCGAAGCGCGGTACCGCACGCTGCAAAGGCCGACTTAGAGAAAGACTCTAGACGGCGGTCCACTGGGTCATGGAGGGAAGAACCATCCGCAACAGGAATTGCCGTATGTTTGGTCAGACGGGCAACTGGTGGGTCTACCTTGGGGGGCGTGGACCACCTATCCACCAGGTTGGCTGGGAAAGGATAGAGCAGATCCAGGCGTCTTGAAGCGGTAAAGCGCCTATCTGGGTGACCCCATGACTTGGTAACTACTGCAGCAAAATCGTCATGCAGAGGAAACACCTTTTGGGAGTGCTTAGAACGAAGAAAGGACACCTTTGAGTGACCAGACAAAGTAGATTCATCCTGAATGTGAAATGTGTCACAGACAGCAGTAACTAAACTGTCCACTAAGGACGCCATCTTGGAAGATTGGTCAGGGTCCGTATCGGAGCCTGATTCAGGGAGCTCCCCCTCAGAGAGAGCTTCCCCCGTGGGGGAAGAAACCTCTGAACGAGACCTAGGGGGTGGCGGAGAAACAGAGGCTTCAGAAGAGGAAGATTGACCTGTTCTGGGCCGCTTGCGAGAGGGTCTACCCCTGGGCTGGCTAGTGGCGGAGGGTGTAGATTGTGCAGGCGGAGCGTGGTCAACCAAACGACCCATGAGGGTGAGGGTGGTTTGGGACACCTTGGATAAATCTGCCACTGCCCGGGATAAGGTACGGGCCCACTCCGGTTCCACGTAGACAGGGGGGCACTGCGGCTGCTCAGGCGGAAGTGCTGGTCTGGGTGCACGGCATGCGGTGCAGAGGGAGTCCGACTGGCCGCGTGCAAACTTTAAGTCACACTTAGCACACGCATAGTGAATGGGCGCTAATAGTGGACGGGGGTCAGCCGTAGGTTCAGACATGACTGACTAAAGAGGCTGGCAGGGAGCTGGAGGGGGGTGGAAGGAGGTGGGAGAAGCTGGAGGAGGAATAAAGGTTGTCCTACCAGACCATCCAGGTAACACCAGGCAACACCAGGTAACACCAGGTCCTGTGTCCCCCAAAGCGTAGCAGCGCGGCGTCTGTGGGAGGAAAGCCTGTCTCACGATGCAGGCATGGTAAGGAGCTCCTCCCCGGAAGAAAAAGCAGAAACTCCGCCCCCCAGGGCGGGGAAAAGGGCCGCGGCCTAGTAGGCCCAAAAGCCGGGGCCTAAATTTGAAACTGCGGCCGCCCGCAAGTACTTCCGGTCCGGAACACCACTTCCGGTGAGCGGAGCGCGGCCGGCGGCATGCACACGCGCCGAGCGTGCCTGCAGAGAAAGCTTCCCCTGTGGGATAACGGGGAACGCAGGACCTGGAAGGCGTCTGGGCCCGAGAAAAAGGTGAGGGTCCCAAGCTCCCACAGGGTCTGGGGAAAGGGGGGTGCCTGGTGGTAGTGGGGCCGCGGGGGTAACTTATACTCACCCCTCTTCACCTTGCCCCCCTTCCAGCACTTCACCCTCCGTAAATGACACCAGCAGGGTCACCTCCTCAGTTGCTGGCACCGAAGTGGCAGGAGACTGGAACAGATGGAGGGACTTTAGATTCCAGGTGACCCCGGGGCTGGCGGGAAGCAGGAGAGCAATGCTGCCCTGGTCCACTTTTCTTCATGGGGGAACTGGGCAGGAAGGGGGTCCGACCCTGGCCAGGTATCCCCGGGGGACAGGAAGGCAAAGCGATCCTGTTCCCCAAATAAAAGGATAAATAAATAAAATAACTAATAACCCTGCAGAGCAGGGAGGTCTGCCTCCTACGACACTAAGCTAAAAAAACTGATATGCTCTCTCCAGGCGGGAGGGGATATAGCCGGCAGGAGGAGCTATCACTTTTTCAGCTTAGTGTCGCCTCCTAGGGGCAGCAGCTATATCCCACAGTCCTGTGTCCCCCAATGACACTAGCGAGAAAGTGCAGGTGACGGATCCGTCATGAACTCCATTGAAAGTCAATGGAGGACGGATCCGTTTACTATTGTGTCACACCAAACCACCAAACGGATCCGTCCCCATTGACTTGCATTGGGGGTCATTCCGGATCCGTCTTGGTGCGGATGCCCAGACCGGAGAGCAAACCGCAGCATATTGGGGTTTGCTCTCCGGTGTGGAGACTGAAGAGAACTGAATGGAATGCATTTTGGAGCATTACGTTCTCTTCAGTTCAGTTTTGTCCCCATTGACAATGAATAGGGACAAAACTGAAGCGTTTTATTCCGGTATTGAGCCCCTATGATGGAACTCAATACCGGAAAAAGGAAACGCTAGTGTGAAAGTAGCCTTAACTCTTATCATCTCTGTATATAGATAAGTCAGGATCCTCCATTTATAATAGGCGATTGTCAGAGCTTATCTATCCTTTCCTTGTACAATGACCTCTGCACAGGTCACACAGCATGCCTAGAAAACTCTCCCATAGAAGTCAATATTGTCCCCTCCAGACCATTGTGTCTATGGTCCACATGGCTGCCGTAAAGCAAGTAACAACTCAGGCAAGATGGCCGCCCTCATAATCATGTTCAGGAAATAGAATAAAAAATCTACAATCAGAAAATGAAAACACATTAGAAAAAAAGGAGATGTGCTTCTATCTAATTTTAACTGGCAGATAAAATTTTTGGTGACACATTTCCTTTAAACCGCCTTACTGATCTAAGAAAAATTCATGCAATACAGTACGGCCAGACAGAGTAGGTCGCTGTACACACCAAGCCATGCCCATCCCCAGCAGCCATGATTCTGCTCATCTGGCTGCCACAGGTTAGCGTTTCTGCCTGCATTCTGCCAGCCATACCCTTTGAATCATCATTGGCCTCAGAACCGATGTCCTATGTAATCTAACATTATTGGTATACGCAGGATACTTTGTATCTCTGTCCAAAGTAATATTTGTACCACGGAGATCGTAATGGTGCAGATATGGTTATCTTTTTTGCATATGTGCTGGGAAAGTGCTGGTTAGGAATGTGCAGTAGACTGTGCTTTCCTAAACAGTGGGTCCCCCCAAAAATAAAAGTATAATGTCGGAGAATACTCCCAATATATACCTCTGGCGTATAGCCAAAATGAAATGTGAACAATTTCTGAAATCACCACTTTGTTCATGATCAGTTTTGCTGTGTTCATAGTGATAACATATACTGATGTTTTATTGTCTTTGTGTTTTAGGGCAATCGATTACTTCCATAGACGAATTCACTGGTTAATGGAAGGCAGCAGGAAGGTAATGCACAAGTGTTCACCCTTCAGCTTCAACAGATACTAGTGTCAGCCAGAGTCCAATGGTAACGATTGGGGTCATTTATCAAACTGGTGTAAAGTAGAACTGGCTTAGTTGCCCATAGCAACCAATCAGATTCCTCCTTTCATTTTTCACAGCTCCTTTGGAATCTGATTGGTTGCTATGGGCAACTAAGCCAGTTCTGCTTTACACCAGTTTGATAAATGACCCCATATGTTCTTAATACTTTGTGCCCACAAAGCAACAAATGGCGCATAGCTCTTATTCACTATATACAACGTTTTCTGTTCAGTGCCTGTATCCCATCTGGCTTGGTCTTGTACACCCACCTTTTCCAATCCCACAATTCACAGATCATCCTGTTTCTCACCATGGTTCAATAAACCCCAAGCCTTTTCCCAGTACTTTATAACCAGAGGCCTTTTATCTTGAAGGCTGGTTGGGGATCTGTTGGACTTGAAAATGGCTGCTCATGCTGAGTGTCCTGTTGCCTTGCTTGTGTAAACTGAACTTTCTATGGGCCGGAAAAATTTATGGCAGCCATCTTTAGCAGCTCTGCTTGCTTCTTCAGTGAGTCAGCGAATGCCAAATTTCATGTAATAGTCAAACCCATCCCCATCTGATCTCACAAATGAGTGAACCTTTGGCAGAGCAAACACGTGATTTAGGCTCCATTCAGACGTCCTGGAAATGGGTCCGCATCCGTTCCGCAATTTTGCAGAAAGGGTGTGGACCCATTCATTTTCAATTGGGCCGCAAAGAGTACTGACTGCACACAGTGAGCAGTCCGCATCCGCACTTCTGGTCCGTGGCCCCGCAAAAAAATAGGACATGTCCTATTCTTGTCTGCAGCCACCATTTCTATTATAGAGCCGGCCATGTGCGGTCCGCAAAATGCGGAACGCACATGGCCTGTGTCCGTGTTTTCGGATCTGCAGTTTGCGGACCGCAAAACACTTAAAGGGGTTGTCCCACGAAAAATATTCTACAGTTTTCAAACCAGCACCTGGATCTGAATACTTTTGTAATTGCATGTCATTAAAAATTTTGTATAGCTACTGAGTTATTTAATAAAATATGTCTGTATAGTGCCACTTAATTTCTTATTTCTTTGACCTATTCACTGAGCAGGCCGCACATGCTCAGTTTCAACTTTTAACTGCCTCCTGAGCTGTGATAGGGAGAGCTGAGACACGCCCCCTGAGCTGCAGCAGAAAAGACACTCCCCTTGAGCTGTCAGCTTGATATAAATCTAGTAGAGTAATGAATGGGTAGATCTAGGGATCCATGTGAGGTACAGGGCTGGTTCTAGCTTTGTTAAATAGAGGTTGTCATGTACTATATGATGTCTGATTTTCATTTTTTACATTATTCGCGGGATAACCCCTTTAAGGACGTCTGAATGAAGCCTTAGGAAGGAGATTGAGTAAAACTGAAAGATCAGTATATAAAACTTTACGTATTACGTTTTACTGTTGCTTTGTTATATTACTAATTCTTTGTGTTATGTTGTAGATGTTTGGTCTTGTTCAAGGGAAAAATGTTGGTCTGCTGATCGATTCATCACATTTAAACTGCGGTCCAAGGAGAATGGATTTCTTAAGAGGCCTTTTGGTAATAAATTATACATAAATGGTTTGTTTTGTTATATGTAAAATAAATTATATTATTATAATATTAATAGTATCACAGACTTAGAAAATATTTGGAATGAATTAAACTAAAAGAGATGACATACCAGTATACTGTATATGGTTAGTTGCATTTCTTACTAGACTGCAGTTTTGTACATGGTTATACTCAGATTTCAAAAAGTCTCCATTCAGATATGTTTTCAAAAAGCTAAATTTCATCAATTTGGAAGCATTGGGGGAGATTTATCAAACTGATGTAAAGTACAACTGGCTTAGTTGCCCATAGCAACCAATCTGATTCCACCTTTCTTTTTCCAAAGGAGCTGTGAAAAATGAAAGGTGGAATCTGATTGGTTGCTATGGGCAACTAAGCCAGTTGTACTTTACATCAGTTTGATAAATCTCCCCCAATGCTTCCAAATTGATGAAATTTAGCTTTTAGCACGTCCTACTTTACACCAGTTTGAAAAATCTCCCCCATTACACTTGTTCTCAGTTGTATGTAAGTAATTCATTCCGTATTATTTAGTGCCTTGTAGATGAGCAGTTGTGCTACAAAGACAAGATTTTTCTGATGTCGTTTGGAACTGATGTCTCGTGTCCATGGGAATATGCAAAAGATGTCAACATTCTTGTGTAAGTATATTCTAATTTTCAGTCCCTCACAGGATATTCATAATTTTTATTACTATTTTCTTGCTGCCTGATTAAAATAAATTTACTAAGGTTGTGTGCAAAATTTACAAAATTAATGCAATCTCGTGTCTAATGTACCAGTACGTACAGTCATGGCCAAAAGTTTTGAGAATGATACAAATATTAATTTTTGCAAAGTCTACTGCTTCAGTTTTTATAATGGCAATTTGCATATACTCCAGAATGTTATAAAGAGCGATCAGCTTAACAGCAATTACTTGCAAAGTCAATATTTGCCTAGAAAATGAACTTTATCCCCCAAAACACATTTCAACATCATTGCAGCCCTGCCTTAAAAGGACCAGCTAACATCGTTTCAGTGATTGCTCCATTAACACAGGTGTGGGTGTTGATGAGGACAGGGCTGGAGATCAATCTGTCATGATTAAGTAAGAATGACACCACTGGACACTTTAAAAGGAGGCTGGTGCTTGGCATCATTGTTTCTCTTCTGTTAACCATGGTTATCTCTAAAGAAACACGTGCAGTCATCATTGCACTGCACAAAAATGGCCTAACAGGGAAGAGTATCGCAGCTAGAAAGATTGCACCTCAGTCAACAATCTATCGCATCATCAAGAACTTCAAGGAGAGAGGTTCCATTGTTGCCAAAAAGGCTCCAGGGCGCTCAAGAAATACCAGCAAGCGCCAGGACCGTCTCTTAAAAGTGTTTCAGCTGCGGGATCGGGCTACCAGCAGTGCAGAGCTTGCTCAGGAATGGCAGCAGGCAGGTGTGAGTGCATCTGCACGCACTGTGAGGCGGAGACTCTTCGAGCAAGGCCTGGTCTCAAGGAGGGCAGCAAAGAAGCCACTTCTCTCCAGAAAAAACATCAGGGACAGACTGATATTCTGCAAAAGGTACAGGGAGTGGACTGCTGAGGACTGGGGTAAAGTCATTTTCTCTGATGAATCCCCTTTTCGATTGTTTGGGACATCTGGAAAACAGCTTATTCGGAGAAGACGAGGTGAGCGCTACCACCAGTCTTGTCTCATGCCAACTGTAAAGCATCCTGAAACCATTCATGTGTGGGGTTGCTTCTCAGCCAAGGGAATCGGCTCTCTCACAGTCTTGCCTAAAAACACAGCCATGAATAAAGAATGGTACCAGAATGTCCTCCGAGAGCAACTTCTCCCAACCGTCCAAGAGCAGTTTGGCGATCAACAATGCCTTTTCCAGCATGATGGAGCACCTTGCCATAAAGCAAAGGTGATAACTAAATGGCTCAGGGAACAAAACATAGAGATTTTGTGTCCATGGCCTGGAAACTCCCCAGATCTTAATCCCATTGAGAACTTGTGGTCAATCATCAAGAGACGGGTGGATAAACAAAAACCTACAAATTCTGACAAAATGCAAGCATTGATTGTGCAAGAATGGACTGCTATCAGTCAGGATTTGGTCCAGAGGTTGATTGAGAGCATGCCAGGGAGAATTGCAGAGGTCCTGAAGAAGAAGGGTCAACACTGCAAATATTGACTTGCTGCATTAACTCATTCTAACTGTCAATATAAGCTTTTGTTACTCATAATATGAATGCAATTATATTTCTGTATGTGATAAAAACATCTGACAAACACACATAAAAACCAGAGGGAAGCAGATCATGTGAAAATATAATATTTGTGTCATTCTCAAAACTTTTGGCCATGACTGTAGATTGCCCACCTAGCATTCTTGTATGGCTCTATTTGGTATTACTGACAACAATTTTCCTTTAAAACATTTCCTTTTAAAAAACATTTTCTATGCTTTCAATAGATTACATGAAGCAAGACAGTGGATTCAAGAGATGCAGCCTCGAGGTGGTTGTAATTTACTCCTAGCATTACGGAAAGCTTTGCAGATCCTCGACCTGGATACTCTTGTTGTTATCGTTAGCAACTGGTATGGTTTTATAATGTGCCTTGTAATATAATAGCATGGTTGTCCAGCACTTTAGTATTGATAGTTTATCCTCAGGATAGGTCATCAATATAAGAACAGCTTTTTGAAGTGGCTGCGATCTTCGGGTGAGCACTATGGACTCGTCACAGTATACCAAGTATTGTTCATCGTGTAGTGGCTGTGCTTGGCTTAGGCCTATTCACTTGAAAGAGACTGAGTTACAGAAAGGCCATGGATGTGAAGGCACAGGCTAAGCACCATGGCTTTTTCCCACAGCTGAGACAAACCCCCACTGGGTAGGTCATCAATGGTTATGTTTTGGACAATCCCTTTAATATACAACAAAAAAATTAGTAACACATATAAAAAAGTATATAAATTACGTCCCTTTTAAAGTAGAATTTGGTATTTAGATGTGTAAATAATTATTTTATAGACTACAGTATGTACCGCAGCTGATCAGCTCAGGAAATGAGCCTGCTCTGTTTAAGTAATTCCTCTAGTAAAGGAACACTACACCTAGAAAGAAACAAGAAAAGTAAACCGGAGATACTCTTGCCCACACTGTTTCTCAGTCAGCAGCATTTTGTGCATGGTCCATTCAAACGTCCACAAGTGTTTTGTGGTCCGCAAATTGCGGATCCGCAAATCACGGACACCGGCCATGTGCATTCAGCATTTTGTGGACCGTACATGGCTGGCCTTGTGATAGAAATGCCTATTCTTGTCCGTGGCAAGAATAGGACATGCTCTATCTTTTTTGCGGTGCCGCGGAACGGAACTGTGGATGCGGACAGCACACGGTGTGCTGTCTGCGTCTTTTGCAGCCCCGTTGAAATGAATGGGTCCGCACCCTTTCCGCAGATTGTGGAACGGATGCTGACCCATTCATATGGACTGGACCCTTGTAGAAATCCTGCTGCGAACACAAGAGTTAGGGCTCATGCACACAAATGTATTTTCTTTCCGTGTCCATTCCGTTTTTTTTGCATTGAAGTTACTCATTGTGTATTCCGTTTCTGTATGTCCGTATTTCCGTTCCGCAAAAAAATAGAACATGTCCTATTATTGTCTGCATTACGGACAAGGATAGTTCTGTTCTATTAGGGGACAGATGTTCCTTTCCGCAAAATACGGAATGCACACGGATTTCATCCGTATTTTTTGCTGATCCGTTTTTTTGTGGACCGTAAAATATATACGGTCGTGTGCATGAGCTCTTAGTCTCCTGCTGATCAGTTCCTTTTTCAGCTAGCTAACTGGTGAGGGGGTCGGTGTAGTCAAAGGACAGGGTTTAGCAACCTTTTTGTCCAGCTACAGACAGAGCAGTGTTAAGGGGGGTCCTGCTGCAGCCAGTTGTCCTACAGCGAGGCACAGTACATTGAAGAGGAGGAGGGCATGGCTGATCTGAGAAACACAGATAAGATTTTTTAGACATTTCTTAGTTTTAATTACATCTTAAGGAGATTAGGGAAGGAATTGCTGGGATATTTTTTTTTTGTTTACTATTTTTTGGCATTTAATGTGTTTTAAGTGTTTTTTAACATCTTCCTGACCACCCACCATAAATTTATGGCTAATGTCAGGTCTATAAACCTGGGGCCTGCTCAGGAGCTGAGCAGGCACCATAGCCGCCAGTTGTCTGCTGTTTTACACAGCAGACACCCGGAGGCATTGTCTGTGATCTACAATAATGCTGGTAACGGACATTTAACCCCTTAGATTCTGTGGTCGGTTGTGACCACAACATGTGAGCGGTGAAATCCCGAGAACACTGCACTCCCGGGGCATGAATGACTACCCCGTGCTGAGATTGAGGGAGTTGTTCGGTTGCTGTGGCAGCCTTGGGCCTTCTGAAAGATTTGAGATCTGCCACAACGGTGTTACAATGGAGCCCCTATAACCTCAGGTAGCCTGCATTGGTAATTCATTGCAGTCTATGGGAGAAGTGATCAGATGACCAGGGAGCATTGAGTATAGCTAGCAGCAGGAGCACGGTGTTCCCTGTCCTACTCTGTACTAGTGAGCGATTCCATAATAGAAGAACTCACTAGTATTCTCTCCATAAGACGCACTGCCATTTCCCCCCACTTTGGGGAAGGGGAAATTGCGTCTTATGGAGTGAAAAATACAGTAAATGTAGTAAGTGTAGCACAGTACTGATGTCACGGGGAAGACAAGGGAATGTGCGTCCTGTACTAAATACCCCCCATTCTCTCCCTGCCTGCTTGCCTCAGTCGGCCCTAGGCGGCCGCGGACAACCATGGTGACGGTCCCTGCTCTGTATAAGTGCGCAGGGAGGGACAGGGAACAATTGGAGAGACAAACACAGACAAAACAAACACAATATAGGAGTAGTCAGCAAGCCGGGTCATACACAGGAGATAACGTCAATACCGGGGGTGAAGCAAAGAGAGGTCGAAGTCCAAGTCCAAGGGTCAGGGTCAAACAGCAAATCAAACACAAGGTCGCTGAAGCTCTGATCAAAGTTGTAACGCTAATCACAGGCGATTAGGGAGGACAACTAGTGGTTTTAAATAGCCCTCCACTGGGTCATGTGACGGGGCCAGCGTCACATGACCTCATTTGCATACTGAGCGCTGGCCAAACGTGACCAGCGCTCAAATATGCACCAAATTTGGTCATGCGGCGTGGCCAGCGCCACATGACCCAAAACCAGTTATAAAAGTATATAATAAATGTCCTGAGCGCTGGTAGTCCCGACCAGCGCTCAGATGTCCCCGCCTGCTCGTTTACTAGGGGGGCGGGGAGGACGCTGTATCAGTGCGCGCGCCGGGCCCTCTCCTGTGAGTGTCGTCATGGAGACGAGGACGCTTCCTGCGTCCTCACTCCAGCGCACTCCTGGGAGACCAGCGGAGCGGCAGAGGGGAAGCGCGCCGCCGGCTCCCCGTTACAGTACCCCCCCCTTCACGAGGGGCCACCGGACCCTTAGCTGGAGGAACCGGCTTTTCAGGATGCTGTCGATGAAAACTCCTAACAAGTGCGTCTGCATGCATCCTGCTCAGCGGTACCCAAGATCTGTCCTCAGGCCCAAATCCCCTCCAGTGTACAAGGTACTGGAAGGAATTCCGGACCTTCCTAACGTCAATGATTCTATGAATCTCGTGCTCCACTTCTCCCTCCACCTCGGCCGGAGGTGGGGGCAGTACCTCTGGACCAGCGGGAGCAACATAACGCTTAAGCAAAGACATATGAAAAACATTGTGAACACGAAGGGAGTCGGGTAAACACAATTCAAACGACACCGGATTGATCACCTTGGTGATCCTGTATGGACCAATGAAGCGAGGCGCAAACTTATAGGATGGTACTTTCATACGTAGATTTTTTGTTGACAACCATACCATGTCCCCCACCTTGAAATTCACACCCTTAGAACGTTTCTTATCGGCCTTAGTTTTTTGAATCCTTTGGGCTCTTTCCAGGTTCGACTGAACCTGTGCCCAAACTGTGCACAGTTCCTGAGAGAGAGCATTGGCCTCTGGGACCGCCGAAGCAGCTGGAGAAAAGGAGCCAAAGCGCGGATGAAACCCCATGTTGCAGAAAAACGGCGATACCCCAGAAGACGAATTCACACGGTTATTAATCGCGAACTCGGCCAGAGACAGGAATCTGGCCCACACATGCTGGTTATCTGCCACATAACATCTGAGGTACTGCTCAACGGACTGATTAAGACGTTCAGTCTGACCATTGGTCTCTGGATGAAAGGCTGATGAAAAGGATAAGGAAATATCAATCTTCTTACAGAAGGCCCTCCAGAACTTAGACACAAACTGCACCCCCCTGTCAGAAACAATATTCTCAGGAACACCGTGTAGTTTAACTATGTGGTCCATAAATACGGAAGCCAAAACCTTTGCAGAGGGTAATTTACACAAAGGAATAAAGTGACACATCTTGCTGAATCTGTCCACCACTACAAGAATCACGGTTTTACCCTCAGAGCATGGCAAATCCGTGATGAAGTCCATGGACAGATGTGACCAAGGTCTACCAGGGATGGGTAATGGACGCAACTCACCCATAGGCCGAGTCTTGTGATTCTTGGACCTGGCACAAGTATTGCACGCAGTTACAAAAGCCTGAACATCTCTGGAGATTGACGACCACCAATACTGCCTAGAGACCAACTCCTTGGTGGCATTGATACCAGGATGTCCACATAAAACAGAGCTATGGCACTCACCCAGCAGTCGCAACCGCAAATGAGCTGGCACAAATAACTTGTCATTGGGGGTACCAGTGGGAGCAAGATGTTGTCCTGCCATGATTTCAGAAGCGAGATCAGATGAGGTAGCGGCCACGATGATATCAGCTGGCAGGATGGGCTCAGGAGGGACGTCAGGAGGCTGATACGCCTGGAAACTTCGGGATAAGGCATCGGCCTTAATGTTCTTGCTCCCGGGTCTGAAGGTAACACAAAAGTCAAAACGAGTAAAGAACAAAGCCCACCTCGCCTGTCTGGGATTCAATCGCTTAGCCGATTCTAGAAACATCAAATTCTTATGATCCGTGAGGACCGTAATGCGGTGTAATGCCCCTTCTAAAAAATGACGCCATTCCTCAAATGCCCACTTGATTGCT
Organism: Rhinella marina; assembly: GCA_900303285.1. Lineage (NCBI taxonomy): Eukaryota > Metazoa > Chordata > Amphibia > Anura > Bufonidae > Rhinella > Rhinella marina. The sequence continues at coordinate 1,294,745 of ONZH01001400.1, read as the reverse complement.
AGTAACTCCCTATTACCAATGTCATAGTCTCTCTCGGCAGGAGAGAACTTGCGGGAGAAGAAGGAGCACGGCTTGAGATTAGTTAAGGTGGAAGACCCCTGGGACAGTACAGCCCCCACACCATCTTCAGATGCATCCACCTCAACTACAAACGGCTTATTTTGATCAGGCTGGATCAGCACAGGAGCATCAACAAAAAACCGCTTTAGCTTTTCAAAAGCTTCAATAGCTGCAGGGGACCAGTTGACTAAATCGGCTCCCTTGCGGGTCAAATCCGTAATGGGTTTGGCTATAACAGAAAAATTTTTGATAAATTTCCGATAGAAATTAGTAAAACCCAGAAATCGCTGGAGCGCCTTCAGAGAGGAAGGTCACACCCAATCCACAATGGCCTGTACCTTACCCGGGTCCATTTTGAAGGAAAAAGGGGTGAGAATGTATCCCAAAAAGGTCACTTCCTGAACTCTGCACAGTAATCCTCTACTGGGCGGTTTCCCTGCTGAATGTTCCTGAGCTGAGTTTCTGCTACAGTGGCCCAGTCTGGTTCTTCATACAAAAGACCTAAGGCCTGGAAAAAGGCCTCCACAGACAACAGACATGGGGAGTCAGATGGCAATGAGAAAGCCCACTCCTGTGGATCCCCTTGCAGCAAGGAAATAATTATTCCTACCCGCTGCTGCTCAGAACCCGAGGAGTGTGGGCGTAAACGAAAATATAATTTACAACTTTCCTGGAAAGAACGGAAAGTTTTTCGGTTACCCACAAACCGATTGGGCAACCTTATATGGGGTTCAATATTGGAGGGAGCGGCTGCGGGTGCAGTTTGCAGCTGCTCCTGGTGTTGGATTCTCTCGGCCAGCTCCTGGATCATCTGAGCCATGTTACTCATATGATCCGTGAGAACTTGCAACGGCTCCATTTAGTATTCTGTCACGGGGAAGACAAGGGAATGTGCGCCCTGTACTGAATACCCCCCATTCTCTCCCTGCCTGCTTGCCTCAGTCGGCCCTAGGCGGCCGCGGACAACCACGGTGACGGTCCCTGCTCTGTATAAGTGCGCAGGGAGGGACAGGGAACAATTGGAGAGACAAACACAGACAAAACAAACACAATATAAGATTAGTCAGCAAGCCGGGTCATACACAGGAGATAACGTCAATACCGGGGGTGAAGCAAAGAGAGGTCGAAGTCCAAGTCCAAGGGTCAGGGTCAAACAGCAAATCAAACACAAGGTCGCTCAAGCTCTGATCAAAGTTGTAACGCTAATCACAGGCGATTAGGGAGGACAACTAGTGGTTTTAAATAGCCCTCCACTGGCTCATGTGACGGGGCCAGCGTCACATGACCTCATTTGCATACTGAGCGCTGGCCAAACGTGACCAGCGCTCAAATATGCACCAAATTTGGTCATGCGGCGTGGCCAGCGCCACATGACCCAAAACCAGTTATAAAAGTATATAATAAATGTTCTGAGCGCTGGTAGTCCCGACCAGCGCTCAGATGTCCCCGCCTGCTCGTTTACTAGGGGGGCGGGTAGGACGCTGTATCAGTGCGCGCGCCGGGCCCTCTCCTGTGAGTGTCGTCATGGAGACGAGGACGCTTCCTGCGTCCTCGCTCCAGCGCACTCCTGGGAGACCGGCGGAGCGGCAGAGGGGAAGCGCGCCGCCGGCTCCCCGTTACAACTGACCTGTAGAATGAAGGTAATTGGTCAGTTTTACCACATATGGAACGCCATAAAATCGAAACCAATAAAACTATGGTGGAATTATGTTTTTTTTTCAATTCTACCCTATTTGGAAATTTTTTCCAGCTTCCAACTACATATACACACTGCAATATCAAATGGTGCCATTCAAAAGTACAAATTGTCCTGCAAAAAATAAGCCATGATATGTGAATGGTAAAATAACAAAAGTTATGACTCTGGGAAGGAGAGAGTACAAAACATAACTGACCATTAGAAAATAATGACTATTTAAAATGTATTTGCTCTAGATGTATTATTACAATATGTCTTGCATTTCATTATGTTCACACCTGCACCTTATTATATTTATTATAATCTATTCGTAAATTTCTGTGTTAAAAATTCTTTTTGTTTTCTTGTTTTCAGCCCTGACCAGACATCAGATGTCCTTTCTGACTACCTGCTGCAGTGCACTGTGGGGAAAAGTCTTAAAATCCACCTAGTTGCATTTGATAGCATTGGGCAGGTAATCTACGGTAGTTTTTAATTAGTCGCACAATATTAGCATATTTTATCAAATATTTTGTAAATAAGTATTTACCTAGAAATATTATCATTCGATATAATTCAATAAAGGCTTCATGCACACGATCGTAGTTTTTTTTTTTTTTTTTGCATTTGGCAAACTACGGATCCGCAAAACACGGATACTGGCTGTGTGCATTCCGCATTTACAGATCATTACGTCCTGCCCTCTGTTAAAACTGCGCATTGTTCAATAAACGGACAAGAATAGGACATGTTCTATTTTTTTCTGCTGGGCCGTGGACGCATCTTTTGCGGTCCCATTGAAATGAATGGGTCCATATCCGATCAGCAAAATGAGGCCTAATAAAGGAGTTTTCCAGGATTTACAAAAAAAAAAAGCCAAGAACAGGAAATAGCATGAATAAAACAACAGTACCCCATCACTCCATGCACCCTGCTGCCTCTGCTTATTTCCTGCAGCGCTCACGTGCCATGCATGATTCACTTGACCACTACAGCCAATCACAGGCCTTAGCAATGATGCTAGGAAGTATGACACATGACCATTGAGGCCAGTGATTGGCTGATCGCTGCAGGAATTAAGCTGAGACTGACCAGACCACTGGAGTAGCAGCTGTGGATCGGCAGGGTAATTGAAGAGATGAGAAAAGGTTTTTTTTACCTTATTTCCTAATATTGGTTACATTTTTGTAAATCCTGAAAAAACTCTTTAACCCCTTGACGACCGCCATCTGTGTATATACGTCCTATCTGCACATGCCCCGTGCAGATAGCACGAATATACACTTGCAGGCCGCCCTTTTTTCTGTCGGTGAGCCGGGACCCGTCCTGCTCCTGCTAGATTGCAGGAGCAGGACGGGTCCCAGCTCACAGACAGAGCGGGGACCCTGAGGAGAAGACAGGAGCGGTTTATTACCGCTTCTGTCTTCTCCTCAGCCGGAGGACAGCCGTACCTGGGCACATGGTGGAGCAGGAAGGAAGCTGCAGCGCCGCTTACTGTGTTAGTCCCGGCGGTCACGTGACCGCCGGGTGTCTCGGGGCCAGAGTAGTGCTGCAGGCAGAGGCGTAGCTAGAGGTTCAGCACAGGGGGGGCGAAAATACTTGAGTGGGCCCCCCACTTATTGGCTTCCCAAACGCACGTTTCCAACTTCACAGGCACATACTACTAGTTGTGGTTATAATATTGTATTAGAAAGATGACTATATAAACTGCAAGATCGTCTATGCTGCTAAGTACAGTACAATAGACTTTCTACATACCCTAGTCTAAATACTCTACCACATAATGCAGGAAAATATAGGATTAATAGGAGTAAAAAACAAGGGGACTCCTATGTTAAAGGAAACGTGTCCCCAGTTTTTACATCACTCCCCTGCCCCCATCAGACCTCAGATCAGCAGAATGTGCCCCCATCAGACCTCAGATCAGCGTATTGTGCCCCCATCAGTCCTCAGATCAGCGTATTGTGCCCCCATCAGACCTCAGATTAGCATATTGTGCCCCATCAGACCTCACATCAGCCTACTGTGCCCCTATCAGACCTCAGATTAGCGTATTGTGCCCCATCAGACCTCACATCAGCCTACTGTGCCCCCATCAGACCTCAGATTAGCGTACTGTGCCCCCATCAGACCTCAGATCAGCGTACTGTGCCCCCATCAGACCTCACATCAGCCTACTGTGCCCCCATCAGACCTCAGATCAGCGTACTGTGCCCCCATCAGACCTCAGATCAGCCCACTGTGCCCCCATCAGACCTCAGATCAGCGTACTGTGCCCCCATCAGACCTCAGATCAGCGTACTGTGCCCCCATCAGACCTCAGATCAGCGTACTGTGCCCCCATCAGACCTCAGATCAGCGTATTGTGCCCCATCAGACCTCACATCAGCCTACTGTGCCCCCATCAGACCTCAGATTAGCGTATTGTGCCCCATCAGACCTCACATCAGCCTACTGTGCCCCCATCAGACCTCAGATTAGCGTATTGTGCCCCATCAGACCTCACATCAGCCTACTGTGCCCCCATCAGACCTCACATCAGCCTACTGTGCCCCCATCAGACCTCAGATCAGCGTATTGTGCCCCCATCAGACCTCAGATCAGCCCACTGTGCCCCCATCAGACCTCAGATCAGCGTACTGTGCCCCCATCAGACCTCAGATCAGCGTACTGTGCCCCCATCAGACCTCAGATCAGCGTATTGTGCCCCATCAGACCTCACATCAGCCTACTGTGCCCCCATCAGACCTCAGATTAGCGTATTGTGCCCCATCAGACCTCACATCAGCCTACTGTGCCGACCTCAGATTAGCGTATTGTGCCCCATCAGACCTCAGATCAGCCTACTGTGCCCCCATCAGACCTCACATCAGCCTACTGTGCCCCCATCAGACCTCAGATCAGCGTATTGTGCCCCCATCAGACCTCAGATCAGCCCACTGTGCCCCCATCAGACCTCAGATCAGCGTACTGTGCCCCCATCAGACCTCAGATCAGCGTACTGTGCCCCCATCAGACCTCACATCAGCCCTACTGTGCCCCCATCAGACCTCAGATCAGCGTATTGTGCCCCCATCAGACCTCAGATCAGCGTATTGTGCCCCCATCAGACCTCAGATCAGCGTATTGTGCCCCATCAAACCTCAGATCATGGTATTGTGCCCCCATCAGACCTCAGATCAGCTTAATGTGCCCTCATCAGACCTCAGATCAGCGTATTGTGCCCCATCAAACCTCAGATCTGCATATTGTGCCCCCATCAGACCTCAGATCAGCGTATTGTGCCCCCATCAGACCTCAGATCAGCCCACCCAGCCACATAAGATAAAAATAAAAAACCTCTCTTACCTGTTCTGCGCTGCGGCTGCCCTCCGGTCCACGCTCCGCTCTCTTCCCTGGCCCGCGCACACTATGACCTGACGCTGCGTGCAGCGTCAGGTCATAGTGCGCGCCGCCAGGGAAGAGAGCAGAGCGCGGACCGGAGGGCAGCCGCAGCGCAGAACAGGTAAGTAAGATTTTTTTATTTTTATGGGCCCCCTTGAGTCACTGGGCCCGGAGCCGTCGCCCCCCCTGCCCCCCCGGTAGCTACGCCACTGGCTGCAGGGTCTAAGGAGACTCTGATCAGCTCTGCTTGTGTCTAATGAGCCCACAGGGGGCTGTTTTCCCCTGTAACTGGGGCTCCTGTGTATGCCTCAGTTACAGTGGAAACAGTGGGGGAAAAAAAGTGTTAAAAAAAAATCGATGTCCTCCAGAGGTCTTTTAATGACCTCCTGGGGGGCATATTATTTGTCAAAAATAAATTAATATATAAGTAAAAAAAAATAAAAAATTTAAACACGCAGTCGCCAATAGAAACAGTCACCATAGTCGCCCCGTTAAATAAAATGTATACATGTTATATATCAAAACGATCGTCATCAAATAGGGAACCCATTGCAATAATTAATTTGTGTCAGTTTTAATATTTAACAAATAAAATGATAATCTATAATTAACAATAATGCCTTTTTTTTAATATGAATTAGCGGTTTTCGTCCAAATTACACCTAAAAAAATATAAAAAATCTTTAAAAAAACATTCTAATAAAAAGTCTTAAGTGTCAAGTAAAAAAAATTGCAAAAATTATTTTCGTATTCAAACAAAAAAAAAATAAATTAAGGTCACTAAACCACCATGTGCCCAAATCACAAAATGTTGCCTGGACATTCAGGCCTTTTTAGGTCCGGTCATGAAAGGGTTAAAGAAGAACTCCCGACAAAAATTTTATTCCATGTCCTGCTAGAAATGTACATGATATAATCTGTAGTGAATGTAATTTTCTTACCAGTGTCTGAATTTTTGACTTATATCATCCTGAAGTTTCTTATCTGTGTCATGTGACCAACAATTAGACCCACCAACTCACACACAGACTTGTGTGGACAGGAAGTCTAATTCTCTATGTATTCCTATGAGACTGAAAGTGAGGCTCCCATAGAAATGAATAGAGCAGTTACTGGCTTTCTGTCCTGGGTCAGTTGGAGGTCAGGGAGTTGGTCACATGACCCAGCTACAATAAGAAGAGAGGTTTTTACTCACAGAAACAGTCACTGATAAGAAAATGACAATCACTACAGATGATATCATGCACCTTTCTAACAGGTCAGAGAATAAACATTTTTGCGGGAGTTCTTCTTTAACCCTTACAGTACCAGCGCCGTACATGTACGGCGCTGGTACGATGCGGGCACATGGCGCCCGCTCGCGGGTGCGGCGGGCGTCATGGCCGGCAAGTCTCTGCTGTTTCTAACAGCAGAGACTTGCCGCTACCTACTGTATCGGCGGCGTCTTCCGGGGTGACTAGATGCCGTGATCACACGTGATCACACGTGATCACGGCATCTAGTTGCGTCTAAACCCGGAAGCGTTCGCTTCCGGGTGGTGTACAGACACCCCGTGTGGCCAATCGGGGTGTCTGTACACCATATGAAAACTGTAATCCTCGCTGGTGAGGATTACAGTTTTCAAAGTGCAATTCTTATTCTGGCCACTAGATGGCAGGCCAGGATAAGAAATGAGCAATTCATGGATTTAACTGCCTCTAGTAAATCCATGATTGCTCATAAAGAAAATTAAAAAGCCACAATATATAAGCTCATATTTGAGCATTCAAATAGTAAAAAAAAATAAAAACAAAATGTTAAAAAATATATAAAAAATAAAAAAGATATAAAAGTTCAAATCACCCCCCTTTCCGTATAAGTAAAAAAATAAATACCTAAATAACACTAAATATAGACATCATGGGTATCACCGTGACCGAAAACGCCCGTACTTTTAAAATATAAAAAAAAATCCAATACGGCGAATTGTGTGGCGGAAAAAAGCGTCCAAATGGCGATTTGCCGTTTTTTGTCGCTTTTTTTTTCTAAAAAAAATTAAATAAAAAGTGATCAAAAAGTCATACACACCCCAGAATGGTATTAATAAAATCTTCAGATTGTCCCGCAAAAAATGAGCCCCCATACAGCTCTGTACACATAAATACCAAAAAGTTATAGGGGTCAAGATATGACAAGGAAAAAAAAAAAAAAAGGCAACTTTCTAATTTTTTTTCACTATCAAAACGCAGGAAAAACTATACATATTAGGTATTGCCGGATTCGTACTGACCAGTAGAATGAAAATAAGGGGTCAGTTTTAATGCACATCGAACGCTGTAAATAAGAAACCCGTAGAACTGTAGCGGAATAGCGTTTTTTTTGCAATTTCACCTGATTTGGAATTTTTTTCCCGCTTCCCACTACCCCATATGCAATATTAAATGGTGGCGTTGGAAAGTACAACTTGTCCCGCAAAAAACAAGCCCTCATACAGCTATGTGAACAGAAAAATAAAAGAGTTATGGCTGTTTGAAGGCAGGGAGCGCAAAACGAAAATGCATGACCGAAAAAACCTCCGGTACTGAAAGGGTTAAGATAAATTATGTTTATTCCCCTACAGGCTGATTTACAAGCAGTGGCTGAATCAGTTGGAGCACATTTTCATTGCTTCTCTTCATGGAAAGAGGTATTCTATATCTGAGGTTATAGTACATTTCCATTGCAATGATCCATCACCAGTAAAGTACCTTACTAACTTGAAATAGAATGACAGTGTTTGGTTTATGTTGCTTTAAACAGGATGAAATTTATGCAAGCACCGATATTAAGTTAGTATTCAAAGAGGTTCAGAAAGCAGTAGGCATCTTGAACAAGATCAAGGAGCTGTGGCAAGGAAAACTGGATGACACATTTATCAGTATAATACAAAAGGTGAGCGAATTCTGATGAATTACTCCTGTCAACGGTACACCCTGGAGGAAAACAAGGACGTAAAGATAAGTGTCTGACCATATTATGCCCTGCAGAGCCTGAAGGACAATTTTAACCAAAACAATGTTTGATTTGGTGAAAATGAATAACCAACTATTGTGTCAGCTGACTGATGGCAGATTGTCGATCACGTCTAAAATTGTCATCTAGCTCTTGAAAGATCTTTCCTCAAAAGAATGTTCCTAAAATGATCCCAGAAAGATGAGATGCTTCATGTCATTGAATATGTATGGTCAGTTTGAACGACTGTAACAAGCAATATTGAATTACCGTACATATGTATGACTGCGTCAGAACAGTCATGGACCAGGTGATCATTCGTTCAATGGTTGGTCAAAAGGGTTCTGTAAGATTTTCATACTGATGACCTATCCTTAGGATAGGTCATCAGTATCTGATCAGTGGGGGTCCAAGACCTGGGACCCCTGCCGACCAGCTTTTTAAGAAGGCACCAGCTCTCCTGTGAATGCTGCGGCCTTCTTGCAGCTTACCAAGCGCAGTGCCATACATTTGATAGCGTATGTGCCTGATATCACGCTCAGCCCCATTCAATTCAATGGGGCTGAGCTGCTCTCAGGCCATATGACAGATGAATGTGTCGTCACTGGCCTAGGAAAAGCTATGGGAAGGCTGCTGTGCTCACAGGTGCCTTCTAAGGCAGCAGATCGGCGGCGGTCACAGGTGTCGGATCCCTACTGATCAGATACTGATGACCAATCCAGAGGAAAGGTCGTCAGTATCAAAATCTTGGAGAACCCCTTTTATGCAACCTCTGTATGAGTTTGTGTATGTAAAAAGCTTCTTTTAAGGCCCCATTCACACGACCGTATGTACTTTTCCGCATCTTATCCGCATTTTTGCGGATAAGATGCTGAACCATACGGATCCATTCATTTTTCCATAGGAGAAAAAAAATGCGGAATGCACACTGTGTGCATTCCGCATCCCGTATCTCACGGAAGTTCCCCCGCAAAAAAAAAATAAAACATGTCCTATACTTGCCCGCAAAATCACGTCCGTAGCCCCATTAAAGTCAATGGGTCCGCAAAATTGCGGAACACTACGGAAGACTTTCGTTATGCATTCCGTTCCGTTTTTATACGGATCACAGAATACATATGGTCGTTTGAATGGGGCCTAAAGGTGATATCCCACGAAAAACATTTATCATTCTCTCCACGAGATTAGTGATAAATGTATGGTTGCTGAGGACACCACCGCTGGGAACCCCACCACCATTAGAATGGGGCCCCCATTCCATAGGAGTCTGATGAGAGCGGTAGTCATGTAGAGTTTATGTACAGCGCTTGGCTATTTCTATCAGCCCTACAGCCCTATAGACATTTAGTGGAGCATCAGGGAGTATGTGTTCAATACTCTATTGAAATTCCTCCAGAATGGGGGCTCAGTACCCTTATTATGGTGATCATGGGAGTTCTAAAAGTGGTCAAACATTTATCACCAATCCTGTGGATCTGTAATATATGTTTTAGTGGGATAACTTTATTGCTACAGTCTGACTACAATGTTTGCCCTTCACTGTGGACAGACTACCAGTGTCGTCCTCTGGCCAGAAATGAATTCAGTCTCATGTAAGAATACACAAGACTCATTTCAAAGCATTCAAGAACCTTTAAGGTTGTTAATTTGATCTTTGCAGGATTCATAGGATCCTTTACATGATTCACTGATGAATTATAGTACATTATGAAAATAGAACAACAGGAAAAATTTAAGAAATTGAACAATGGTGTGTAATATGAATCGTCCCCTATCTGTTTATAACAGTGACATTCATGCCCGTTTTCTTACTTAACCACCCTTGAAGCTGTGTACTTGAACATTCTGGTACTTTCTTACAGTGTCACCATAGGCCGTAGTTTTAGGTGGCAGTAAGAAGTGGTTGTCTGATTTATCTATGTAAATTTACCAGTGCAAAATATTTTTTTTTCACAGATATCAACTGAGGTTGCCAAAATACCTCCCTCTGCATTTCTTCCAAAACCACCCAATCACAATGCACCACTGAATATAGACATACCTAATTTTTCACCCAAAACATCTGCTGAATGGCTGAAGAAAAACGGACTGAAAGGTAAAAGATGATCTGAATTATTGCCCTGATTCTAAGGGCTCATGTACACCACCATATGTATTCTGCGATCTGCAAAAAATATGGATGACATCCGCGTGCATTCCGTATTTTGCGGAACGGAACATCTGGCTCCTAATAGAACAGTACTATCCTTGTCCGTAATGCAGACAATAATAGGAATTGTTCTATTTTTTTGCGGAACAGAAATACGGACATACGGAAACGGAATGCACACGGAGTATCTTCCGTTTTTTTTTTCCCGGACCCATTGAAATGAATGGTTCCACATATGGTCCACAAAAAAATGGAAATAAAATACATTTGTGTGCATAAGGTACACTACATTGTTTAAAGGATCATTATGCCTGATTAGATCATGTAACTTGCACTTTTTCTACTTTGTACAACATGTTGTAAATTAACAAGAAATGCTCTAATACATCAAATAGTATCTGCTCACTACACTTTACCCAAAATGAACCACAAGCATGACGTCTCTGTTTGAATGAATGGTTAAAAAGTACGGTAACAGAACATTTTGGCTCTATTCACACCACCATCAGAGGTTCTGTTCAGCGCCTATAGGGGAGATCTTTCATCTCACTTGTGCCAGAAAAGTGGCTTTTAAAAGTGCCTGTTTTTACACCGCCGTTGACACTTTTCCAAGTGCAGGAAACACCTGAGACAAATATATCTTTATTTACACCAGTTTTCTGGCGCAAATGGAGCTCTGAGCTGCCGTAGAATTTCTGTTTAGGTGCAAGGACTGCCAGAGAACGTGCCTAATTTATCACGATCATTATAAATTAGATGCATCCTCCAGCAGTACAGGGTATATCAAGACCAGCGCAGAAAGCACCATCTTCATAAATCTCCCCCTAGGACTGCAAATTTGATGCAAAGAATTGCACTGCAATGACATAGGGTCCATCAGGCGGCACTACTAAAAAGTAGTGCAAATCTTGACTGGACTCCTAGGAGAGACGGTGAGCGTCTTGATGACCCGGCCCACGAACAGCCACTATCATATCCTGCTCTCAGGACTGCAAAGATCACCTGACAAGTTTGTTGGCCTTACACCTGCAATAGTTGTCGTATTCAGCAATGATAACTATATGTATAAAATGATAAATATAATTTTGTTTATAGCCAAAAAGATGACCCTCTATCAAATACTAGCTCCTAATGCATATTCCACGTTGGAGGAATTTGTGCCCATACTTCAAAAAACTGTGTCATCTACACTTCTCGAGGTAAGCTACTTTCCTTTTACACAGATATTTTATCAAGCCTGTGAGATACAGTTCTGTAAGTAAAATGACACAATGAAAACTATAAAGAATAGTATCTATATTGTTGTGAAAGCGAAACAAATTGACTCCTATCCTCTCTGTTTAATAACATTTAAAGGGATTTTCCGGGTATTTTTTTTCTTTCACAAATCGCCCACAATTGGTTAAAAATAAAGAAATAAACCATACACCTGTCCCCACTGCGCTTGCAGTTCTATAAAACTGATGATCTATCCTCTGGATAGATCATCAGCATCTGATCGGCGGCGGCCCGACACCCGGGACCCCCGCCGATCAGCTGTTTGAGAAGGCAGCGGCGCTGCAGGTATCACTGGGCAGGGCTAAGCTCCATTCAAGTGAACAGAGCTTAGCCCCGCCCAGGCCAGTGATAGTAGTCGTGACGTCACTAGCCTGCGGTAAACACAGAGAAGGCCGCAGCGCTCCTGCAGCGCCGCTGCCTTCTCAAACAGCTGATTGGCGGGGGTCCCAGGTGTCAGGGGCTAGCTGTTCCATTCCGCAATGCACCGGAGCTAGAATCCGTGTTTTGCGCATCTGCCATTTGCAGACTGTAAAACATCGTGTCACTGGCTGAGTGGTCCTTTCGTTGCTTTTTAGGTATGTCAAGCTTGGAGCAGGAAGTGAAGATTAGCGGGGTTGGTTTTCTCAGAATTCGGTTCCATCCCATATTATATGCTTGATCTAGGGGTTGCTCAGGGACAGGAAGCCTGGCGACACAAAAGCAGCAAATCTTTGCGCAACACAGGGGCTTAGTACCATTTTCTTTTGCAGGGGCCTTGATAAATCCCCACCCCATAATCTTTTTATATATACATATATATTTATAAGATTATTTTTATTTTTTAGAGAGCAATGATGCAGTTTGAATGGTATGATGGAACGGTTAAAAACATTCATGTGGATCCCCCAGTGCTTTATGAATACCAGGTAACTCTTCTGATGATTGCACAGCTAGAAGTCCACGACAGCTGATAACAAGGAACTATACATTTCTCACTGATAAAACATGTTACAAAGTTTCTGGTGGTCGCTTATACTATTGATTTATGCAAAGTCGTGTGAAAAGTTAGTGACTATTTAAATCTCTGCGCACTGTGAGCTTAAAGAGGACCTGTCACCACTCCTGACATGCCTGTTTTAATAGCTCCATGCATTCCCCATGTAATAACAATTCTGGAACATCTATTCTTATGTCTCTATGTTGTGCCATTCCTTTATTATTTGCACTAGAAGATATGAATGAATTGCTATTTGCCTTCAGTAAGGGAACAGAGGGGAGGTAACCATTTGGGGGTGTGTACCTGCACAGTCTGAACATGGCAGCACTCAATGGCTAGAGTCAGACTGTGCAGGTACACACCCCCAACTGGTTACCTCCCCTCTGTACCCTTACTGCAGACTGCTAGCAATTCATTCATAACTTCTAGTAGAAATAATAAAGGAATGACACAACATACAGACATAAGAATAGATGTTCCAGAATTGTTATTACATGGGGAATGCATGAAGCTATTAAAACAGGCATGTCAGGAGAGGGGACAGGTCCTCTTTAACAGTCAATGATTGACAGCAATCTCTGTAAGAGAAAAGGAGTCAATCACTGGACCACTCACTGGGCTCCTAAACCTTGAAAGAGCAGAGCTTTTAATGAAGAAAATACAATTTTACTGAATCTTTCTCCCATAAAACTGATCTATAAATTCATGCCCATAGATTTCACAGCATTTTCATGCTGATAGGTCTGCTTTAAAGGGGTTGTGTCACTTCAGCAAGTGGCATTTATCATGTAGAGAAAGTTAATACGAGTGGTACCTTGGAACCAAACCCGAAATGTTTGGGAAATGTTTTTTTACAGTAAAAATGAATTTATGAAGTTATTATGCGAAGTCTCGCGAGACTTCGTGAACTAATAACTTCGGCTCATCGGAGCCAATACATTCTAATACTGTATGGAGCTCCCGCTCCATACTGTATTAGAATGAAGTATTATGCGAATCAACTTCGGATGTTTCATCCGAAGTAGATTTGCTCATCCCTAGTCATAACCATGGAAACGAGCAGTGTATAAGATAAAGAGGAGAGGTCCTTCACATACTTGTGAATACTTCAGACAGAATTCCGGTTATGGACTATTATTGTAATGCTGGATATGCCATTGTGGTAGTCAAAATTGACTTCACAGTTCAACCAATATTTTCCAATCAATGGCTTGGGAGTAACGTGTGACCCTCAGTACCTGTGCCACTGGCTGGCTGTTGGTAGCTGCCAAAAACTCTCCAGTACTAACACTGAATGTATACCATAAATCAAATTGATCATTAGCCGTTGGCAATGGTAACAAAAATGTATGTTTCAAAGTAGTAAATTGACAGAAGACACCAAAAATATTTCGATAGTCTGACAAAGAAAAGAGTTATAGCTCTCAAACCATCGTATGCCTAACACAAGGACCTGATACCAAGTCAAGAGCAAAAATATGCTGGTCATGAAGTGGCTGATATAATACTGTATAAATGTTCTTTTTTTTCTCTTTGTGTCTAATACACAGAAAAACTTAGCCAAAATCACACGGACCTACGAGAAAAGAATAGACTGGCTGACAAAGGGAAGCCGAAAAATGTGGGGAACAGTTTGTGAAAAAAGGTGCATTTAGCTGAATATTATACTATATCTTATAAGGGTTTATTACGCCGCTTTCTTTATAGTGTCCTGGAAATCAGGTTTTTATTATGTCTTTGTTCACGCTGCCATCAGACGTTTTGTCAGATTTGCAGAACTATTCTTATGTATGATGGACTCCACTTGAGTCAGCTCTGTCAGGCAGATTTGGGATTTGTCCTATGACCGATCTGGCAGAGACTGTGTGAAATTGCCAGACGGACGAAAGATCAACTGTGTCTGCTATCCTATCCTCCAGGCTGTCACACCACATCACATATTTACTATAGCCTGAGGAAGGGCAATACATTTGAGAAGTTTGTGCAGCCAAAAGCAACCTGTGATCAAGAGCATTAAACAGAGTGCCGTCTCCATGTGTTTGTATACGTATGCTATACATACTGTATATCACATTTATTATTCAATTATAACGTTGTAATAGTGATTTCTGGTCCCCACACTTTATATTTTGAAAGATATGTACAATATTGATCATAAATATCGCTCAGTCCTGAATTTATGTGTTTTGTTCGTCTACGTGTCTAAAAAAATGTCTTTTTCCCTTAAGGGTTGTGCTGCTTGTGGACTTATCACTAGAGAACGCCTTGCACACTATAGATATTCAGCACGTTCTGCGGCTTTTACTGGAGGAACAAATGGGAAACAAGGATTTATTTAACATTATAGCGTAAGTTTTTTATGTCTTTTGCCAAGGGATAAAGGCAAGCATTACTTATGAAAACACTTTCCTGCAGTGTAAAGTAAAAAAAAAAAAAGCTTTTCACATTATGCTGTACGTTGTCTGCTCACATTCCAGGGGCTTACAATGACAAATGAATATTAAAAGTAAAATAAAAATGTAAAGAAATAATAAAAGTAAAATAAATAAATCATAAAAAGACATATAAAAATAATAAAGTAAAAAAGCCTGTGAAATAAGAAAAAGTTCTAACGTCACCCCCAACCCATCCACACCATCATAGACTAGTGTCTGTGACTTGGCCTATTTGCTATTACACATACAAAAAAAGTTTTCTACATGGGTCCTTTGCATAAATGTACAGATCCCACATACAACCTAAAGGAAGGAGATATATCAGAAATAATGGAGACCTTTGTTCTCTGACATTGTAATAATGGGGTAGTTGGGACAAAGGGGACATATTTGGTATCATTATACATGGAGGAGTACAGGGATTATTTTGTAACATATACAATATCTTGCCAGTTCCATTAATTATGATAAACTTCAAAAGGAAATTGCCATTTTTACAAGCCAAAAGAGAATGGCAGGAACAAAACATAGTGTCTCAGCACCCCAAATTCCTTTCCTTTGAACTTTTAGGGGGTAATTTATAAAGCTGAAATACGCCGATCTAAGCGTATTTCAGGCGCAGATTGTGGCGCAATCTGCAACTTCTCCCCTCTTGCACCAAGTCTAAAAAAGTGGGCCGGCAGGGCTATCTCATTTACCATTTTCTGCACCTGTTTCAGGCGTAGGAAAAGGTCTTAATGTAAGACATCTCGGAAGCTGACTGACTTACATTTAAAACTGCCACAGGATTCGCTGAATTTGTGAAGAAGACAGCGCCTCTTCATAAATTCAGCAGATCCACTGCCATCTTAGGGGTTTATTAAAGGGGTATTCCGGTTACCATAAATATAAGTTATGTTTTAGATGAATTCATCATCAATAATTACCTCATATAATGTAAATTTCACATATTTACCGTTTAGTAGTTATAAAAGTAGTTTTCTTCCTCTGCTACCCACTGTGTTTCCTCATAAATTACCATGGCACCGACCTGTAGTCCTGAGCCTTTAAGTCGAGCATGCTCAGTGTGTTGCTATCAATTCTCTAACTAAATGTCAGTGTGCTGCTGATTACTGAGTAGAAGGGGGCGTGACCGGACTGTATATCAGGCAGCCAATCAGTAAACATTAACACTCACAGCAGGAAAGCTAGGGATTGTGGGGATTGTAGTTTTGTGAGGGAAGCCATGACACTCTCAGTGTGTTGCAGGCTCACACAGGAGCTAGACAAATAGATTGCAAGGTAAATTGAAGCTCTGATCATATGTATAGGTAATGGTTCTGGTTGGGTCACAGCTTGCAGCCCTAATGCAGTTTTTCAAAAATTAAGTTACTTTACCAGAATACCCCTTTAAGACCAGTGTCTAAAATGTGCCCCAAGGTGCCTCATCATACATTAAGCACAGCATCCTGCAGTCTGTGTGTCTGAACTGAAATCTATACCACACCCAGGCTGTCGTAGATTTCAGTTTTCTTCTATGCAAAAAAAATTGGCCTAGAAGATGATAAATGTGGCTGGCCCGTTTGGCCCCTCCATGCCCTTGTCACGTCCCCTTTTCGGGAAGGGTGGTGGATTAGCGGCGACTTTGACGCCAGAAAACTGGCAGAATCTAATGATAAATATCTTCCATATACTTTAAGTGTAATGTGAGGGAAGCAGTATTTCAAGCCACATGAACAGAGTTGAGACAAGAGGAATTTATGGCTTATATTGAGTTTTATCTGAGAATACAAATCAATATTCAATTCTTTTTGACTCTACTACAAACTGAAGCTTATATTGCACCTGCAGATTTTGAGAGGGATTAGTTCCTTCCTCGTATTCGTCTATTACATGCCTCAGTATGGGGAGGAGCGATCACTAAGGCCATCACTCCTCCCCGTACTGAATCACTGTTTGCTGGCAGCAGATCATGATTAGACAGCACAATCTGCCACCGGCAAACAAGGATTTTTAATCCTGTTGGAAGATTCCAATTACCCGATGAGTGAGCATTTGCTTGTTCTTTGGGTAATCCGCTGCAGTATTACACTGACAGATCATTGCTAATTAGCATTCATACGAACACTTGTTGCGATGATCTACATTATCTGCAGGTGTAATATAAGTTTAACTATAAACTTTTATAATTACATTATATAACTAAAGCACATGAGCAGCTTAACTTGAACAGATTTGACTTGGGGCTAACTCCTGAGGACATTATCTAAGTAGCTCCCCTCCCCCTTGGTCTTCACCCTTTAACCCCTGTACAGGGATCTGGACTTTGCTGCAGGAGAACTACCGGGCTGCCATGTCTTGGAGTAGTCTCTATTCAAGTGACTGCTGATCCACAAGGGTCAAGAGATACCAAGAGAACAGGCAAAACCATAGTCAAGGAACAAATCTAGGTCAGGGCAGGTAGAGTGTGTACAACCCGAAAATCAGGCCAAAGGTCAGGTATGGCAGAACAGGATCAATATGAGAGTCAGGCAGAGGTCAGGTCAGACAGCAAAGGGTTAAATCCAGTAATTAGGTAGAGGTTGGGTATGAATGTTCAGAACTTATACAGGGCACCTTCACAGGGAACTAGCAAGCTAGAACCACTGTTGCTCAGGCACCCTCCCAGATGGAGGTATTTTATATACACAGTGCAAGGCTGCCGTAGGCTGGAAGCAGATTTGGGAAGCACTCTCTTATTATTTTATTCACTTATATAGCGCTTACACATTTCAGTGCTGTAAGCAAGAAAGCTTGATAATAAACTAGATGAAACTAATACAAGGAGGAACGGACTTTTCTCTCATATTAACATACAGTAAATACAGTTCATCCATGGGGTGTTAAAGTCCAGGTCTAGGCAGTACAGTGTAATTACAGCTTAGTTTCCCTATATACAGCAGCCTCTCATCATCATGTCTGTCAGTCTATATACAGCAGCCTCTCATCATCATATCTGTCAGTCTATATACAGCAGCCTCTCATCATCATGTCTGTCAGTCTATATACAGCAGCCTCTCATCATCATGTCTGTCAGTCTATATACAGCAGCCTCTCATCATCATATCTGTCAGTCTATATACAGCAGCCTCTCATCATGTCTGTCAGTCTATATACAGCAGCCTCTCATCATCATGTCTGTCAGTCTATATACAGCAGCCTCTCATCATCATATCTGTCAGTCTATATACAGCAGCCTCTCATCATGTCTGTCAGTCTATATACAGCAGCCTCTCATCATCATGTCTGTCAGTCTATATACAGCAGCCTCTCATCATCATATCTGTCAGTCTATATACAGCAGCCTCTCATCATCATATCTGTCAGTCTATATACAGCAGCCTCTCATCATCATACCTGTCAGTCTATATACAGCAGCCTCTCATCATCATACCTGTCAGTCTATATACAGCAGCCTCTCATCATCATGTCTGTCAGTCTATATACAGCAGCCTCTCATCATCATATCTGTCAGTCTATATACAGCAGCCTCTCATCATCATATCTGTCAGTCTATATACAGCAGCCTCTCATCATCATGTCTGTCAGTCTATATACAGCAGCCTCTCATCATCATATCTGTCAGTCTATATACAGCAGCCTCTCATCATCATATCTGTCAGTCTATATACAGCAGCCTCTCATCATCATGTCTGTCAGTCTATATACAGCAGCCTCTCATCATCATGTCTGTCAGTCTATATACAGCAGCCTCTCATCATCATGTCTGTCAGTCTATATACAGCAGCCTCTCATCATCATATCTGTCAGTCTATATACAGCAGCCTCTCATCATCATGTCTGTCAGTCTATATACAGCGGCCTCTCATCATCATATCTGTCAGTCTATATACAGCAGCCTCTCATCATCATGTCTGTCAGTCTATATACAGCGGCCTCTCATCATCATACCTGTCAGTCTATATACAGCAGCCTCTCATCATCATGTCTGTCAGTCTATATACAGCAGCCTCTCATCATCATGTCTGTCAGTCTATATACAGCAGCCTCTCATCATCATGTCTGTCAGTCTATATACAGCAGCCTCTCATCATCATGTCTGTCAGTCTATATACAGCGGCCTCTCATCATCATGTCTGTCAGTCTATATACAGCGGCCTCTCATCATCATACCTGTCAGTCTATATACAGCAGCCTCTCATCATCATATCTGTCAGTCTATATACAGCAGCCTCTTATCATCATACCTGTCAGTCTATATACAGCAGCCTCTCATCATCATACCTGTCAGTCTATATACAGCAGCCTCTCATCATCATGTCTGTCAGTCTATATACAGCAGCCTCTCATCATCATGCCTGTCAGTCTATATACAGCAGCCTCTCATCATCATGTCTGTCAGTCTATATACAGCAGCCTCTCATCATCATGTCTGTCAGTCTATATACAGCGGCCTCTCATCATCATACCTGTCAGTCTATATACAGCAGCCTCTCATCATGTCTGTCAGTCTATATACAGCAGCCTCTCATCATCATGTCTGTCAGTCTATATACAGCAGCCTCTCATCATGTCTGTCAGTCTATATACAGCAGCCTCTCATCATCATATCTGTCAGTCTATATACAGCAGCCTCTCATCATCATACCTGTCAGTCTATATACAGCAGCCTCTCATCATCATGTCTGTCAGTCTATATACAGCAGCCTCTCATCATCATACCTGTCAGTCTATATACAGCAGCCTCTCATCATCATGTCTGTCAGTCTATATACAGCAGCCTCTCATCATCATACCTGTCAGTCTATATACAGCAGCCTCTCATCATCATATCTGTCAGTCTATATACAGCGGCCTCTCATCATCATGTCTGTCAGTCTATATACAGCAGCCTCTCATCATCATACCTGTCAGTCTATATACAGCAGCCTCTCATCATCATGTCTGTCAGTCTATATACAGCAGCCTCTCATCATCATGTCTGTCAGTCTATATACAGCAGCCTCTCATCATGTCTGTCAGTCTATATACAGCAGCCTCTCATCATCATACCTGTCAGTCTATATACAGCAGCCTCTCATCATCACAGCATTAGGGAGCCCCGTTTCACCAGCTTTCAGCTGTCTTATTAAATGATCTAATGAATTTCATGGCTCAAATTTGTTGCTGGATTATTACAGGGACAACAAAAGTAAGTTTTGTGCATAACTATTGAAGATCAAGGAGCCCGTATAACTCAGTGCATTTGGAAAGTCTTCAGACCCTTTAATTTTTTTCACATTTTGTTATTCTTGTGCTAAAAAAAACTACATTTTTCACCATCATTCTGCACTCAGTACTCCATAGTGACAGGTAATGAAGGTAAAACATAAATTTATACAGTAATTTATTGAAAAGGAAAAAAATCTTGCATTGACATAAGTATTCAGCCTCTTTCACACTAGCGGCAGCACGGATCCGGCAGGTGAATGGTGCCGCCGGATCTGTGCTGCCACAGGGACATGTGTGGGGCCGGAACCGTGCTCCGGCGCCACACATGTCACACAGTACATACACACAGACATAGACATATACACATACAAATACACATACATACGTACATGCTCCCGGCAGGTCTCCACAGCGCAGGAGGAGCAGGACGGCGCGCACATAGGACGATTCCCCACAGCGCCCTCTGCTGGGCGCCGGGTGGAATTGTCCTATGTGTGCGCCGTCCTGCTCCTCCTGCGCTGTGGAGACCTGCCTGGAGCATGTAAGTATGTATGTGTATTTGTATGTGTATATGTCTGTGTATGTCTGTATGGGTGTATGTATGTATATGTGCAGGTGACGGATCTGTCATGAGCTTTCTTTGAAAGTCAATGGAGGACAGATCCGTTCACCATTGTATCACACCAAACGGATCCGTCCCCATTGACTTTCATTGGGTGTCATGACGGATCTGTCTTGGTGCGGATGCCTGGACCGGAGAGCAAACCGCAGCATGCTGCGGTTTGCTTTCCGATCTGAAGACGGAACGGAATGCTTTTAGGAGCACTCCGTTGTCTTCAGTTCAGTTTAAAACTGAAGCATTTTATTCCGGTATTGAGCCCCTATGACGGAACTCAATACCGGAATTATAAAAGTAGGACTTAGTTGAAGTACCTTTGGCAGCGATTGCAGCCTCCAATCTTCTTGCAGTTTCCTCTGCAGATCCTATCAAGCTCTGTCAGGTTGGATGGAGAACAGCATTGTTGGACACCCATTTTTAGGTCTCTCTAGAGATGTCTGATTGGGTTTAAGTCAGGGCTCTAGCTTGGCCACTCAAGGACATTCACATAGTTGTCCCTAAGCCACTTCTGTGTTGTCTTCCCTTTGTGCTTTGGGTCATTGTCCTGTTGGAAGATGAACCTTCAGCCCATTCTGAGGTCCAGAGCACTCGGGATCAGGTTTTCATTAAAGAAGAACTCCCGCAAAATTTTTTATTCTCTGACCTGTTAGAAAGGTGCATGATATCATCTGTAGTGATTGTCATTTTCTTATCAGTGACTGTTTCTGTGAGTAAAAACCTCTCTTCTTATTGTAGCTGGGTCATGTGACCAACTCCCTGACCTCCAACTGACCCAGGACAGGAAGCTAGTAACTGCTCTATTCATTCCTATGGGAGCCTCACTTTCAGTCTCATAGGAATACATAGAGAATTAGACTTCCTGTCCACACATAAGTCTCTGTGTGAGTTGGTGGGTCTAATTGTTGGTCACATGACACAGATAAGAAACTTCAGGATGATATAAGTCAAAAATTCAGACACTGGTTAGAAAATGACATTCACTACAGATTATATCATGTACATTTCTAGCAGGACATGGAATAAAATTTTTGTCGGGAGTTCTTCTTTAAGAATATCTCTGCACTTTGCTCCATTCAGCTTTACCTCAGCCCTGACCAGTCTCCCTGTCCCAGCCGCTGAAAATCATTGGTATTGGGCAGGTGATGAGCAGTGCCTGGTTTCCTCCAAACATGCCGCTTAGAATTGAGGCCAAAAAGTTAAATCTTGGTTTCATCAGACCAGAGAATCTTGTTTCTCACACTCTGAGAGTTGTTTAGTTGTTTTTTTTTGCAAACTTCAGGTGGCTTTCATATATCTTTTACTGAGGAGAAGCTTGTTTCTGGCCACTTTGCCATAAATCCCAGATTGGTGAAGTGCTACACTGATGGTTGATCTTCTGGAAGTTTCTCCTATCTGCACACAGGATCTTTGGAGCTCAGCCAGAGTGACCATTGGGTTCTTGGTCACCTCCCTTACCAAGGCCCTTCCTCCTCATTTACTTAGCTTGGTGGGACATCCACTTCTAGGAATACTCCTGGTTGTTCCAAACTTCTTCCATTTAAGGGAACTTTCAGTGGAGATTTTTTTATGCCTTCTCCAGATCTGTGCTTCCACACAATCCTATATCTGATCTCTACAGACAGTTCTTTCCTCCTTGTGGCTTGTTTTTTGCAAAGCATCTGAATACTTATGGCCATGACAAATTTTATTTTAATAAATCTGCAAAAATTTCTAAAATTCTGTTGTCATATTTTTATTATGGGGTTTTGGGTGCAGAAGGTTGGGGAAACGTGATTTTTTTTTTTAACAAGGCAGCAACATAAAATGTGAAAAATGGTAGAGGTTCTGAAGACTTTCTGACTGCATTGTATTCTTGCACAGGCCCCTGTGCTTTGTCCATAACTGGTTGGACTTGCAATACTCACAAGGTCACAGGTAACTTTTCCCCTCAGGAAATAACACTGCAGCCTAAACTTTCATATGACTCTCATGTGAAGTAGCTTCATAGTCCCAGTGTAAATGGTGGAGGACAGATGAAGAAAAGACGGAGAAGGTATTGGTAAAAACACAATACTATCTAAGCGTTCAGATTAATGTGGCGCAATACATATCAGTCTTATATTGGACTTCTAATTTTTGCTATATTTTGCAGGTTCGGGGGTGATGTACACTTTTGGAAGGAAAGAATGGTTCCCACAACATCTGAAAATTTGCAGAGTGCATGGAAGTAGGTTCCTTAACCCCTTATGAACATAGCCAATAATTTTTTCACTTTTGCTTTTTTTTTTATCTTCGCCTTCTGACAGCCACAACTTTTTATTCTTTCATCAGCATAGCGTTTTGAGTCCATGTTTTTTGTGGTATTAGTTGGATTTTTTAATGGCACCATTCCTTGCCCCAATATAGCAGAAAGCTGGAGAAAAAAATTTCAGATGGGATGGGATTGGGAAAAATGCAATTCTGCCATAGTTTTATGGGTTTCATTTTTAAGGCTTTCACTATGCGGTAAAACGCACCTGTTCCCTTCATTCTCCTTCTCAGTATGATTACAGTGATACCACATTTGTATAGTTTTTCTTGTGTTTTAATACTAAAAAAAAAACAAAAAACCTTGGAAAAAAATATAACTTTTTTTATATATAGGTCTACCAAGCTTTGTAAGGGCTCATTTTTTGCAGATCATCATCAGTATTTTTTAATCTCTCTTCACTTTGAATCCTTTTTTTTTTTTTTTATGTCAACTTAGACTTTTTTTTTTTACAGCATTCAATATATGGGATAATATGTTCATATTTTATGGGCATTTTGGGAAATGGCAATGTCTATGATCTTTATTTTTGATTGTTTATTTTTATTTATATAATGAGGAAAGGGGGTGATTTGAAAAAATAAATAAACAAATAAATAAATATGAATAAAAGGACATAATTTTTTCACCATATGGAGGTGCCATAGAATTTCTTCTATAATTGAATCAGGTGATTATTTCGGGATCCAGCAATTCTAATATAGTGTATTTTTCTCTGCTGGATAAATAACATGATATTTTAATAGTTCTGACATTTATTGACATGTCAATACCAGTTATGTTTATTTTTTTATTGACATGGGAAATGTGAGCCGTTTTGAAACTTAATATTTGATATTGTTTATATTTTTAAAAACTTTATCAGACTTTAACTATTTTTTAATCCCACTGGCGGCTATGAAGGTTTGATAGTTTGTACAATAAATTACACTTCAGTACTACTGCATTGTAGTACAATAAGCTTCTTCCTCTAGAATGGGCGGACTGGAAAGTTAAAGTGGCCCTGGAAAAAAACCCCTAAAAGTGGCCCCATGTTGTAGGTGGGTTGACAGAAGGCGGAGCGACACAAGCAGGCGCGGTCAGTAACACCATAGCGCAGACAAACATCCCAGCAGAATCATATACTACAGTGCAGCACAATATATTGCCATTGCTGCCATTTTTGGTCCTCCTCCTCATCTAGTTTTCTCTGATTAAGATATGGAGCAGGGTATTCAAGGGGGAGATGCAAGGAAAAATAATATTGCATTAACTGGGGAAGGAATAGGACACTTACCTGGTGCCTTTTCATCTGCAGATCTTTCAATTCTCAGTCTCCCCTTCTATCATCCAAGATGGCAGCACTGCTTCTCAGACATAGTGCATTTGGTAGCCCAAAACACTTCCTGCCATCCTTGGATTGGCATCAGTGCTCAGGTGAACAGTGCTGACCAATTTAAGATCAGGGATCATGAACAAGTAGAAGGCGTTTTGAGCTACCGATGCACAAGGTGCTATCAGATAGATAAGTAGTGCGTCCATCTTCAGTAGCAGAAGAGAAGCCCAAGAATTAGTAGTTCTGCGACTTTAAAGAGGTGACCAGGTAAGTATTCGTTTCTCAGTTAATATGATTATTTTTGTCTTAAACTAGTGGGTGGCTTGGCTTTTATTTCAGCAGATGTATGCTTTAATTATGCATGTATATTAAATTTACTTTGTCTTTTTTTTCCAGGTGGGTTCTGACTTTGGAGTGTGAAGGCAGCAGAAATACTCTTGGTGCAATTAAAGAAGCAATAGAGTGCAACTTCATTGATCAGGAAAACCAAGAATCTCAGGGAATGTATTTATTTACTAGTGGTATTCCAGATCAGGAAGAGGTGAGTGACAATCCTCGTGGCTACTTGTTGGGAATCATTTTTTTTTTTATAATTTATACTACAAAAAATAATCAAATAAAATGAACAGTACCAAAGAGACCCCCACTCCTTGTAGCAGACACAGGGGCCATGATATATTGAATTACTAATAAAGCTTCCTTCTACAGAATGCAGTTCTTGCCTACCTGTCAGAGGCAGTCAGTGGATGTGATCTGCAGCTCCACGTCTGTCTATTTGCAACCAGTGAAGACAGTGACAATGACAGAAGTGGCACAGCTCGTGTCCTACAGGACTTAGCACATGTCACTAATGGAAGGTTTCATTGGTTTGATGATAAAGGTAAGAACATAATACTTACTTATAACCTCTCAAACTTAAAGGCTATGAACACCATTAGGGGCATTGTTTTATTATTGCATTGTACTTATTTTGAGCTAAAAATCATTTTTTCATTTGGTCTTTATTTAAAAATATGAAGTCCTTTTTTTCTGTACAGAGCTGAGATGCTCTAGTAGCACTCTTTGGATTTTCTGTCTTTTCCTTCAGAGCAGGAGCAGACAGACGCCTTATCTCTGCTCTCTGACATTATAAACACTCATTATAGCTCTGTTCTTGTCTTACTGATAGGAATGTGGCTTAAATAAGTGTTTATGACCTCTTAGTAGTTTAGCGATAAGGTTTATTAGATGACCAGCACAAAGTGAAAGTATCAGTCACACAGTTAGAAAAACAGTTAACCTTTAGTGAGAGATTGAAAATATGATTTTCGGCCAAAAATGAGTAAAATGCAATTAGCTGAAGGCATCTGTGTTAGACCCTCATTGCTGAGAAAAATAATGTTTTATAATATGCAAATGAGCCTCTAGGAGCAACGGGGGCGTTACCATTCCACGTAAAGGCCCTGACATCTCTGCAGTGGTCTCACCCTCTGCACTTTGATTGGCAGGCCAGGCGTGATGACGTTTTAACTGCATTTTTGTACTTCTTTTATAGGTGTGATTGAAAGTGATGACATAAGTGCACTTGTTTCTGAGATGGAGAAAGCAGTTAACTTCTCTAAAAAGGTATGTACAGTCTTATATCCGCTTACAATTTACAGCCAGACCAGAGGATGACTTCTTATAGACAATGCCAACAAAATGTGATGAATCAACTTTCTTTTGCACAAATGTACTGGAAAATCCTGTCACAAAGAAATAATATCTTAAACCAGGCACAACGTTGTGTAGGGCTAGCTCAGCTGAATGTAATGATACCTTTCACTTAGTGATCCGTTGTGTCACTCTGGAGAAAAGTACTTTTCATCCATATGCAAATGAGCAGTTAAATGCACTGAGTGTGGGCCCAAGCCGCTCTGTGCACCCTTAGGCCCCATTCAGACGGCCGTATTATTGCGGGTCCGCAATAATGCAGACCCACAATAATACGGGGGCCACCCGGCGTATGTTCCGCAGTGCTCAGAACACACGGCCGGGCGCCCCATTTAAAATGCCTATACTTGTCCGTGCGTGTGGACAAGTATAGGACATGCTTCATATGAGCCGCGGCACGGGGCTAGTTCCGTGCGGCGGCTCCCCGCTCCCATAGAGGTGAATGGGGCCGCATCTATTCCGCAATATTGTCATGTGAATGGGGCCTTACTCTTCCTGCTCTTTGCCAGCCCCTCCCTCACCTTCTTGATTGACAGGGACAGGTTCCCGCATAGTTATCTCACCTGTCCCTGTCCTTCAAGGAGAGAGAGACTGGCAAAGGAAGCAGGAGTAGCAAGTAGCCTTTGGCCCACCCTTGGTGCACTTAACTGTTTATTTAGATATGGATTAAATGTCCTTTTTCTGCAGAATGTTGCAACGGATCACTAAGCGAAGGATATCATTATTTTCAGCTGAGATATTCATACAAGGCTTTGTGTTTGATTTAACAGTGAATTTCCTTGTGACAGATTCTCTTTAACGCAGCACCAGTCAGTTGTGTTGGGTGTCAGAGTATCAGATATTTTGGATTTGCAGACAGCTTAGAAATGTATATGAAACTTGAACTCTAAGCACTTACAAGAGGGGAGCCTGGAAGAGTAAAAGTTCACACTCCTGATGAGAAATGCTCCACAAAATATACAGTTTTTCCTGCTAACCTAGTGCTGTCAGATAAGCATGGTCAAAACAAACTCCCTTTAAGGCCCCATTCACACGACCATATGTATTCCGTGTCCGTATAAAAACGGAACGGAAGACATACGGAATGTCTTCCGTAGTGTTCCGCATTTTTGCGGACCCATTGACTTTAATGGGGCTACGGACGTGTTTTGCAGCCAAGTATAGGACATGTTTCATTTTTTTTTGCGGGAGAACTTCCGTAATATACGGATGCGGAATACACACGGTGTGCATTCCACATTTTTTTTTCTCCTATGGAAAAATGAATGGGTCTGTATGGTTCCGCATCTTATCCGCAAAAATTCGGATAAGATACGGAAATGAACATACGGTCGTGTGAATGGGGCCTAACTATGTTATCTGAGAGTTGGGAAAATTTACAAAAGCTGAAGGATATGTTCTAACTAAAAAAATACATATACTCACCTATTAAATCCCCCGTCTCTCCAATGCTGATTCTCCCATGATCCTTGACAGTCTTTATTTTCCTGGAGATGTCATACATGTATGTTATCACGGGCTTCAGTGGGGATGCTAGCACGAGTTTTCAAACGCAAACGCATAGCATCCAGACTGAATCCTGACCCACTCATTTCAATGGGTCTGTGTACATGAGTACGCAAATCATCTCTGTGTTCAGGAACAATTGCAGCCTGTTCTATATTGTGTGTTTTTCACGCAGCCCTGGCTCCATACAAGTGAATGGGACTGGTGTGAAGGTATCCGGATGCAAGGTGATAGCTGCTGGGAGATGTAGACTGCTATTCTTCAGTTTTTCTTCATACGTGTGAAAAACAAAAGCAATCCGGATGGAAAAAAATGCACACACTGAACTAAATCACAGAAAAAACCTGATTGACCTTTCCTGCAAAACCATTAGTTTTTTTTTGTACGGATCCTGACGCAATCTGTATCGCCTAACTTAGGTTTTGCTGGTTAAAGAAATAAAATGATCACCTGGTATGAACAATGCTGGTTCAGGGCCACTGTGAGACTGCACAATTTAGAAACACTATTGGCCATGTAGCCTGGGCAGTGAGAATGCTGCTTGCATATTACTAGTATGAATTTTCATCACATGTTGGTAATGTCACAGGTTGGTTAAAGCTCCGTTCCCACACGTCAAAAGCTGTGTCCAGTGTCTCCATAGTTTTTGATAGGAAGAAGCACCAATGTCTGTCATGTGATGGATCTTGCACTGCAGTGGTTTCCTTTTATAATGGGAACCAGGACACAGATGTGACTGGAGCCTCATTGATGCACTACTTCTATAAAATTTGAAACCTGTTTCAGCAAAAATTGCATTTTTCTTTTTGCAGTGTGCCTACTTGGTGGAATCATTAAAATATCGCACATGGACTAAAGATGAAAGCCTGACTCCAGCAGAAACTCCAGCAGTCTTGTATGAAAAAGAGAAGCAGAAGCCGAAAAAACTTCCACTTCCAAAACCAACAGCTCTGACACTTGCTAGAATGGTTAGTAGCATTTTGTCATATGTGTACCGTCTGTATATTATAGGGAGTTTGTTTTCGGACAGTACTTTATTAAAGGGGTTGTCTCATAATAGACAATGGGGGCATATCGCTAGGATATGCCCCCATTGTCTTATAGGTGTGGGTCTCGCCACTGGGACCTGCACCTATTTTGAAAATGGAGCCCTGCAAGGTAGTGGCTAGAGGACTCCGTTCCGGCCACCACCAAGCTGGCTCCCCATAGAAGTGAATGGGGGCGCACCATGCATGACCGGCCACGGCTCCCATTCACTTCTATGGGCTCGATGGAAATAGCCAAGCCAGAATTCAGCCATTTTTTCCGGACCCATAGAAAATGAATGGAGGGCGGCTGCCCATGCGCAGTGCGCACTTTTTCACTTTTGGGGCTCCGGTGGGACCCGCACCTATAAGACAATTGGGGCATATCCTAGCGATATGTCTCCATTGTCTATGATGAGACATCCCTTTTAAAGTATATCTAACGGTCAGTGGTATTTTTAAACTTGTACGTTTCAGAGAGGTGCCCAATTGGTTAAATCTGCAGGTGCTATATATTTCCTAGATGCACAGTTTTCACGAAATCTCTAATCCTGGCCACTCTATGTAGTAAAGAGGCAATGTTACTCAAAGCCTGGAAACTGGCAGGAATTCGCTCACATTGCACCACCTACCTATATGGGTATATTCACACAGTTAAAAAATCTGACTTGTATTTCTTTACCATTGGAGTGCATGGCAAAATTCTGACCAACAGATTTCTGCCCTGGATTTGTAGTTTGTCATGCCACGGTTCCGACCATGGATTAGCCCCATTCAGTGGGGCTATTCTATGTGCAGACACACTCCAGATGAATGGTAACACGGATTCCCATTGGAAGCAGTGGGATGCAGATTTGCCGCTGTTTCTCATATCGATTTTGGAATGGAATACTTGCCAAATCTATGCGAAACTAAAGCCACGTGACCATAGCCTCAGGGTGAATTCTTATGTGGTGGATTTGCTGCGGATTTGCGCAGGTAAAATCTACAGCGGACTACAGTAGGAGGTAGGTAGATGAGATTTTACAATTCTCGTCCACATGCTGCAGATATTTTTTTACACTGAAAAACGAGCATGCAGTTTCAAATCTACATCATACTTATTCTTTTGTAGAAATTACACCGTTGTTTTACACCCTTGATTTCACCACTTTCAGTGTGGCAGGGATGAAATCCACGGTGAATACGCAGCACAATCTGCATCTAACAGATTTCCCTGCGGATATGCACCGATCTATAGTCCCAAAGTTGTAGTAGATGTATCACTCCCTATGTAAACCTTTAGAAACATCCACGTTTTTATTCCGCCTCACACATTCAGCAGTTAGGTTTTGCCCTCTCCCGGCTGTTTCACTAATGGGTTAAATGGAATCTGTCGCCATGAGATTTACCAGGCACAATGCCTTGTAGCTCAGCTGAATTTATTATAATTTTCACTTAGCCATCCATTGCTTCATTCTGCAAAGTACTATTTATCCATATGTAAATGAGCAGTTGAGTGCAATGAGGGCGGGCCCAAGCCACCCAGAGCAACCTTGCTCCTCGTACTGCCTCTGCCTCTCCTATATAGGACTCTGGCTCTGTCAATCAAGATGGAGAGGGATGAACTGGCAGAGGTAGTAGGAGGAGGAAGGGTGCACAGAGTGGATTGGGCCCAGCCTTGAATGTAACTGCTCATTTGCATAGGGATTAAAAGTACTTTTTCTCCAGAATAACACAATAGCTAGCCCTCCAGGACATTGCGCCCAGTGTAACAGTGAATGTCCTGGTGACAGACTCTGTTTAAAGTCTATGCTAATGCACGTGGTTAATAGTACATATATTCATTATGCTCTAAAAGCCAGTATATTCACTCTGACTTCCAGGGTATTAGAGATGAGGACGAAGGAAAGAAGGATGCCAACATGAAAGCATTGATGTGGCGACCAAATAGTGCCAAGGCTGATATTCCTCCAGGTATTTATTTCCCCTGTTCCTGGTATTACAGAATATTAAAGGGGTTATCCAATCCCTATAATGACCCCCATAATGCCCAGGGCCCTCCTCTAGAGCATACTTACCTGCTCCCCGGCACCCACATCACTTCGGATCCCTGCATGGCCGCCACTGCATCTCCCAGCCAATAGCAGGCTGTGATGGTAACCAGCCTCCCTAGCATCTAGGGAGATGCAGTGGCGGTCGTGCAGGGATGCGCAGTGATGCAGATACTGGGGAGCAGGCAGGGGCGTAGCTATAGGGGGTGCAGAGGTAGCAGTCGCTACCGGGCCCAGGTGCCTGAGGGGGCCCAAAGACCCTTGTGCCACATAAGAAGACACACAAAGCACTAAGGGAAGGGGGGCCCAAGCTGAACTCTTGCACCAGGGCCCACGAGCCTTTAGCTACGCCCCTGGGAGCAGGTAAGTATACTCTAGAGGTGGGGCCCAAGCATTATAGGGGTCATTATAGGGATTGGATAACCCCTTTAATTATAATTACTGTGGCAAACATATATTATATGGCCAGTTCATTTTCTAGACGAGTGACTTACAGTAATTCAGAGACTTGTGATAAATATTTTCTAATAAACATAACTTAAAGGGCATTAGGCCACAGTTGAAATATTTGGAATTAATAATGGACACCAAATACGGATAATTCTGTCTTTATATTTCGTTCTGTCTTTATGTCATATTTTCTTGCATGTTGCAGATACAAATACAGCTGTTACTGTATTACTAGAAGAATACGGATTTTGTACATAGCAATGACCCCAGTCATTACTTTTATATTGAGGATCATTTCAATACAGAACTAATATGAATCCTGAGTCTACTACAGTCTTGAAATTGAACGGGGTTGTCCTATCTCACCATATTTAAGTTGAGATGAGACTAAGCACCGGCCCCGGGTGGCCAGATTTACAGAAACAGCCAATTGGGCCGGAGCTGTGCTGTTTTCGTAACTCCCATTATAGTTAACGTGAGCTCCACAAACAGCAAAGAAGAACAATCTATGCTGCTTCTCAACCTCCGGTATAAAAGCAGATGTACACCAGCTATCTGGCGAGTGCCACAATACTGGTTTAAACATGAGTAGTGGACACCCATCTGTAGCCTGCACCCAGCTAACCAGTAACCTCCTCTGTACTGGCACAGGGCAAGAAGGGAGGCACAGCTGGCAGATCAAATACTATAGGTGCCCATACAGATTAGACAACACATGCACAAACGGAATATCGTGTCGGGATCAACCGTCGATCTTATGTGTATAGGATAGTCCCGACTCTCCCCTGAGAACATGTTGGATTGGGCTTGTTAGATTTCAGCATGCCTGATTCTTTGCTTCCATGGTCGGATTGAGCATCAATTGAACGTCATTATAGGAGTGTCCCGACTCTCCCATGTTGGATTGGGCATGTTAGATTTCAGCGTGCCTAATCCTTTGTGTCCATAGCAAATAAGCCATAGCAAGACACTTCTCCTCATGAAATAAACGTGTGTCGAGCCTACAGTTATTTAGGGTAAATGGAGCTTTATTAGTACTCAACAACTAACAGGTATAGAAATATAGCGAGTTACAGTGAAAAGGTCCATGAATAATATCTTAGGTCATAGCAAAAATAAAATAAAAATCAGGCATTCTCATCATAAAAATACAACATTCTGAGAGACCAATGCGCAATAACCGTTTTCTGTCTTCTTTTACAGGGGTCTCCTGCTTTTCCCGTTAGGCTGGCGACCAATCGGATCACGGATGAAGAAAAGGCATCATTCAACCGTTGGACCCGAGGACACCACCTATTACTACAGGTAAATAACTTTATTTATACCAATATAATGAGCGGAACCATGTCCACCATGCGTTCCCTCATTATATTGGTATAAATAAAGTTATTTACCTGTAGTAATAGGTGGTGTCCTCGGGTCCAACGGTTGAATGATGCCTTTTCTTCATCCGTGATCCGATTGGTCGCCAGCCTAACGGGAAAAGCAGGAGACCCCTGTAAAAGAAGACAGAAAATGGTTATTGCGTACTCACGGCGCAGACAAAAACTGATCCTGCCCCCCCTCCCTTCAACTGTACTAGTCACGATGTTCGTTATGGGGGTAAGTCACTCATACTCTTAAGTGGACATATATTTAAGGCGATATTAAGTATTATTCGGTTATTAAATTGGTAAGATAATATTTGGTAAGTAACCAAACATCGCGGCCCTTATTGCGACAAAATTATTAAATAATAAATAAAAAGGTTCATTCTGAATATTTATTGTGGTGTCAAGTTAGGCCCCATTCACACGACCGTATATTTGCGGGCCCGCATCCGCAAATATAGGCCCCATTGAAAATGCCTATACTTGTCCATGCGCACGGACAAGTATAGGACATGCATCAAAGGAGCCACGGCACGGAGCTAGCTCCATGCCGCGGCTCCCGGCCCCATAGAGGTGAATGGGGCCGCATCTATTCCCGCATTTAATATAGTGAAGTAAGATGGAACATATGCCACCATGGTAATACATACTAATGGGTGAGAGAATCAGGGTAAGAGGCCAACTCTGCTGCTATCATAGCCTCTATTCACATAATGCGGTAAAATTCAGCTGCCCACTGAATTCTCCATGTACAGACTCCCAGGCCTTAGGACTAACGATCCGTGTGGCAGAAAGAAAATGGCGCAGCGTGTCCTATAGTTATTTAATGTGATCAGCAATCGCCACCTATACCTGCAATGTATAATAAGAGTCATCCTGATTATCTTACAGCTCAGCCTTTTAAAGATTGGACCTTTTCTAATGACAAGAAGGTGAAACTAAGGAAACAGCAGAAACCGTCCATCAGTTCCTTTTATACTGAAAACGGGAAGGATATTGGTATGTGACCTTCAGTGCCTATTTTCTGTGTATAGTAACATTGGTTGTCATGATCATGAGAACACAGAGGGTTTAAGCCCTTACTTGGGGGGTAATATCTCTCCTTGGGGAGAGGGCACCTTAATCGGAGTGAGGAGACTGCAGATGAGGGACTGCGACTGCACAGCCGACATCCGAGGACCAGGAATCGGCGAGTACACAGCCTTCACCGCTTCCATATCCTCCAGTACCATAATGGAAGCGCTCATTAGTATTCACCCCATTAGACGCAGATGGGGAAAAAAGGCGTCTTATGGGGCGAAAAATACGGTAATTTTATAAAATATAACATTATTTTATTCCTTATGGCAGGGGTGGTGTACAAAGATTATCCAAAGACCAAGACTGTGAGGAAGTCTATCCCTTTTATTGTGTTACCTAAGGAAGAAGAAGTCTGTTCTACCAAAGTGGTAAGCTATGTAAAGTAGATGGAAGATACAAGTAAATTCATGGAGATTGCTCCGCTACTTGACTTTGTTGTATTGTCATATAGCTTTCATGGCTGTACATTACAGTGTTGTACTAAGTTGCTAAAGCTTGTTACAATACACCACGATTATCATGTTTGATTTGGACATAACTAGGCATGAATGAACTTCAAGTTTTAAAGTTCGAGTTCGGGTATATGGAGAGGGGAGGACTCCTGCATAACGGAAACCGGACAGATCCGTTATGCAGGCCATAGACCTCTAAAGGCCTTCCGTTATGCATTCCGTCATGGAGTAGTGTTATAGTCCGTGGAAACGGAATCCTTAACACAATTCAGCATCTACCTGAACCCGAACTTGAAGTTCGCTCATCACTAGACATAAAATGTCACAGTACTATTGAGGCATCTAAAAAATTGCATAGTTATTTGTGGAGGATGCACGTGTTCTATTTGTTCATTTTAAAGAGGCAGTTATAGAAATATAGCACTGCTCCCATCAGAAATCAAGATTGCTGTTCTTGTTTTTTTTTTTTTTCTTGGAATGCTATTGTGCTGATTCATTTTTATAACGTCTATTCTATTTAGCCTGGAGATCTGTTTTTCTGTAACAGAACTCAAAATCCAGTGCGTTGACATATATGATGAAATGCTGGTACCTGCAACCACCACTAGGGGGAGTTTATTGCAACACTGATTTATAGCACTGATAAATATGTAAATGTTAAGCTCTATGTGGAGGCTGCAGGACAGAATTTTGAATTAAAAAATGAATTAGTGCTGTGTTTTTTTTTTTACAACATTTTTTAGGTGCAAAACATGCTGCAGAATTATGTTACACGCTGGCCAATCAAACGGTGTGCTATTGTAGTGGTGTTTTAAGACACAGTTTCCAGGCATTTTGTTGTCCCTTAGTATTTCTTTCAAATCGTAACATGTTCTATGTATTTTTCAGGCATTTTCCCATAAACCTGCTTATAGGAAAAAAACTCTGAAAAAAACTTGTGTGACTAAAACACAAGGTCCTAAAAAAATCGTTTGTAAAAAACGCATGACACTTATGGTGACAAAAAGGTGTGGGAGAGCGTTAAAGGCTATGTACACCTTTGGGGGCAATTTTTTTATTATTGCATTATACTTATTTTGACCTAAAAATCACTTTTCCAATTGGTCTTTATTAACAATATGGAATACTTTTTTGTGTACAGAGCTGAGAAGCTCTACTAGCTGCCTGTGGATTTTTTTTCTCAATTCCGTCATCTGAGGAGCAGACGGACAGCTTATCTCTTCTCTCTCACATCATAAACACTCATTATAGCTCAGTTCTTACCTTACTGATAAGAATGTGGCTTAAATAAGTGTTTATGACCTCTCAGTAGTTTAGAGATAAGGTTTATTAGATGACCAGCACAAAGTGAAAGTACCAGTCACACAGTTGGAAAAACAGTTACTGACTGAACAGCTCAATATTTTTAATAAAGGCCAATTGAAAATATGATTTTTAGCCAAAAATAAGTTAAATGCAATCATAAAAAAATTGACTCCAAAGGTGTACATAGCCTTTAAGCATCAAGACTGGAAAGAAGAACTCCCGCAAAAATTTTTATTCTCTGACCTGTTAGAAAGGTGCATGATATAATCTGTAGTGAATGTCATTTTCTTATCAGAGGCTGAAATTGAGAGTTTCCACGGTCTTCTTATTGTAGCTGGGTCATGTGACCAACTCCCTGACCTCCAACTGACCCAGGACAGCAAGCCAGTAACTGCTCCATTCATTCCTATGAGACTGAAAGTGAGGCTCCCATAGGAATACATAGAGAATTAGACTTCCTGTCCACACATAAGTCTCTGTGTGAGTTGGTGGGTCTAATTCCTAGTGACATGACACAGATAAGAAACTTCAGGATGATATAACTCAAAAATTCAGCTACTGGTAAGAAAATGACATTCACGACAGATTATATCATGTACATTTGTAGCAGGACATGGAATAAAAATTTTTGCGGGAGTTCTTTAAAGGGGTTTGCCAGTTTTCTATATTGATGATCTATCCCCAGCAGGTGTACTTGTAGTTCCTCTATCCTATTCACTTCAATGGGAAGGAGCAGTTATACTCCATCTGCTCCTTCCCATTGAAGCTAAAGGAGACGGAAGAGCAGCAATGACACTATGTGGATGCAGAGCAGGTAAACAGTAAAGAGAAGGCAGCGCTCGCATGAACACTGTCTTCTCTTTGTACAGCTGATCTTGCGGGGGTGCCGGAAGTTGGACTCCCGCTGATCTGATATTGATGACCCCTCCTGAGGATAGCTCATTAATATAGGAAACTGGCCAACCCCTATAAGGACCATATAGAATAATACGGATATATAGGCTGGGCTGTGGTCCCTCCAGGAGACCCCCAGGACCAGTGCCTTATACAGCAGATTATGCAAACAACTAGCACTTTCCAGGCAGCAAACTAAATTAACTGTTAGTATTATATGTTACAAATATGAAGAAAATGGTTTTGATGTATTTTCTTTAATTTCCTAAAAGAGAGTAATGCTTTGTTATCACTTTTATTAAGACCAATATTTTATATTCCCTACAAGTGGTTGAAGAAGTTTGGTTTGAAGAAGCTGAAGTTGGAGCTTACCAAACTGGTGTTTGGCCCAGATTGCACTCACCAGAAAAAGCTGGTACCAACATTACATAAGAAAGTCTCGGCAAAGTACTGCACCATTTTCCCAAGTGTGGAGATCAATGTAAGCCCCATTTCTCTTCTGCCAGGCCATTACTGTTACATGTAGATAATAATTTAAGATTTGGTCAAATAACAGAGTTTTAGTAAAATGTGAATGTCAATGCTTACCAAGCTCTATCTCGCCAGTTGTGGATTATTATAGAGATTTCATCTATTGCCAGATTTACATTATTATTGTACAAGCCGCTCTTCCTCTGACTGCTGCATTCTGAATTCACACTTTGTTCATTTGTTGTGAAATTTCGGTTGCCAAATCCGTGCCCAAATTGTGCGAAAATACAGTACAATATAATTGAATTGGCTTAACAAACCCTATTCACTCACCCACCCTAAAAAAATCAAATCCATAGCATTCCCTTTCTGTGGGAATTTCACAAATTTCCACTGTAGATTTAATGAGTTGCTATGCAAAGGGTGAAAGTTGCAGCAATACTCGCACCAGAATCCACAATGAAATCTGTATGTAATGCATGCGGTTTTCATGGCAGATTCTGGTCCAGATTTTGAGGCTGGCTCTACGGAGTGATTTTTACACTGTGGTATGAATGGTAATGAATGCAAATGGTCGCTTGAATTGTATTAACCTTGGTTACATTTTGGTTGTATAAAAGATAATGTATAGATTACTCACAATAATGTTTTTTTTTAAAGGGAATTGTGAAGCATCTTCAGTTTCAGCCCAAGGAATTAGAGGAATATATTGAACAACTAGAAAAAACTTTAAAGCGCTACATCCAGCGGCTTCAGTGGCTTCTTTCAGGTGACTATTTATCTTCCTGCTAAAAAAATGCATTAAAAAGAGTCTGTCACCAGTATATGATCTTATACAGCGCTTACATGGCTCTGTAGCACACCTATGCATGATTCTAATGGTACCAGCCCGGGGCATGTGCACTACGAGAAGCGATGCCATGTCTACAATGGGCATCACAGTGCACAAGCCTCAGGCCGGCGGAGCAGTGTACAGGCGCAGGATCTCGGCCGGACCTAGTGATGACGCAAGGGACTTGGAGGACGGGCAAAGGAAGAGGCTGGGGAGGAGTAAAGTAAACAGAAGGCAGAGCAACCTGAGCTCCTATACCACAAACCCCGCCCCTGGGCACTTGCGATTGCTCATCTGCATATGGATTAACACCTTAACGACCTAGGACGAGAATGCTCGTCCTAATATGGCGTTACTTAACGCCCTAGGACGAGCATTCTCATCCTAGGGTTAAGGTGGTGCTGCTGCCCCGCTGCCGCAATCTGCAGCAGGGGCCCGGCTGATACTAACAGCCGGGCCTCTGCTGTATCCGCCAGCACCGGTGATTACACCGATGCCGGCGAATTAACCCCTTGTATGCCGCGGTCACGCTGACTGCGGCATACAAGGTAATTGCGGCAGCTGTTACAGCCATCGGGTCCCCGTGAGGCGTGGGGGGGGGCCCGATGGCTGAGATGGAAGCCCCAATGCCTTGCCCAGAGGCATTGGGACTCCAATCTACGGAAGCCCAGGAGACCCAGCCACAGCACTGGGTCTCCTAGGCAACGGTCAGCGTCTCACACTGTGAGACGCTGACAGTTGAATGCAGCACAATACAGATGTATTGTGCTGCATTCAATCAGGGATCAGACCCTGAAATGTTAAAGTCCCTTACTGGGACATAAGTGAAATGTAAAAAAAAAAGTTAAATAAAAGTGTTTTAATAAAAAAAAAAAATAATAAAGTTTCAATAAAACTTCCCCATAAAGAAACACATAAAAATAGAAAAAAATATATACATATTAGGTATCGCCACGTCCGTAAAAACCTGCTTTATTAAAATATCACATGATCCAGCCCGCCCGGTCAACACCGTAAAAAATAAAAACTGTCTAAAAAAAGTCATTTTTGTTCACATTTCATCACAAAAAATGTAATACCATGCGATCAAAAAAGCGTATGCCCCCCAAAATAGTACCAATCTAACCGTCATCTCATCCCG
The DNA here is from genome assembly GCA_900303285.1 of Rhinella marina. NCBI lineage: Eukaryota > Metazoa > Chordata > Amphibia > Anura > Bufonidae > Rhinella > Rhinella marina. The sequence goes on along the minus strand of ONZH01001400.1, from coordinate 1,256,153 downwards.
CAAAAAATGAGCCCCTACCCGAGACAATCGCCCAAAAAAATAAAAAAAAACTACAGCTCTCTGACTATGGAGACACTGAAACATGATTTTTTTTGTTTCAAAAATGATATTATTGTGTAAAACTTAAAAAAATAAAAATAAGTATACATGTTAGGTATCGCCACGTCCGTAAAAACCTGCTCTACAAAAATATAGCATGATCTCTCCCCTCAGGTGAACACTGTAAAAGATAAAAAAATAAAAACTGTCTAAAAAAAGCAATTTTTTGTCACAAAATTGGTATCACAAAAATTGTAATACCAAGCGATCAAAAAAGTGTATGCCCCCAAAAATAGTACCAATCTAATTGTCATCTCATCCCGCAAAAAATGAGCCCCTATATGAGACAATCGCCCAAAAAATAAAAAAATTACAGCTCTCTGACTATGGAAACACTAAAATGTGATTTTTTTTTTTGTGCTTCAAAAATATTGTGTAAAACTTAAATAAATAAAAAAAAGTATACATATCAGATATTGCCGCGTCCGTAACGACCTCCTCTATAAAAATATCACACGATCTAACCTGTCAGATGAATGTTGTAAATAACAAAAAATAAAAACAATGCCAAAACTGCTAGTTTTTGTTACCTTGCCTCACAAAAAGTGTAATATAGAGCTACCAAAAATCATATGTACCCTAAAATAGCACTAACAAAACTGCCAACTTATCCCGTAGTTTCCAAAATGGGGTCAGTTTTTTGGAGTTTCCTACTCTAGGGGTGCATCAAATGTGACATGGCAACTTAAACTTTTTCCAGTGAAATCTACCCTGGCGTTCCTTTCCTTCTGCGCCCTGCCGTGTGCCTGTACAGCAGTTTACGATGACAAATGGGGCATTTCTGTAAACTACAGAATCAGGGTAATAATTACTGAGTTTTGTTTGTCAGTTAACCCTTGCTTTATTCTCAGAATAAAATGATTCATATGGAAAATCTGTCAAAAAAGTTAAATTCGGAAATTTTCCTTTAATTCTTGTGGAACACCTAAAGGGTTAAAAACGTTTGTAAAATCAGTTTTGAATACCTTGAGACGTGTAGTTTCTAAAATGGGGTAATTTTTGGGTGGTTTCTATGATGGAAGCCTCACAAATTGACTTCAAACCTGAACTGGTCCTTAAAAAGTGGGTTTTGGAAATTTTGTGAAAAATTTCAAGATTTGCTTCTAAATTTCTAAGCCTTCTAACGTCCCAAAAAAATAAAATGTAATTTTCAAAGTGATCCAAACCTGAAGTAGACACATGGGGAATGTAAAGTCATAACTATTTTTGGAGGCATTACTATGTATTTTAAAAGTAGAGAAATTGACATTTGGAAATTTGCAAATTTTTCTAAATTTTTGGTAAATTTGGTATTTTTTTTATAAATAAGAATGAAATATTTTGACTCAAATTTACCACTGCCATGACGTACAATATGTGACGAGAAAACAGTCTCAGAATGGCCTGGATAAGTAAAAGCGTTCTAAAGTTATCACCACATAAAGGGAGACATGTCAGATTTGCTAAAAATGGCCTGGTCCTTAAGGTGAAAAATGGCTGGGTCCTTAAGGGGTTATACAGCGTTTTTTCCTGCTTGTGCAAGTCAAAAGAAAATAACAAAAGTACCATTAGAATCATGCATAGGTGTGCTACAGAGCCATGTAAGCGCTGTATAAGGTCATATAGTGGTGACAGACGCTCTTTAAAATACAGCACAGTGCAAAGCTAAAAAAATATCTATAATTTCCATGCAAGACATACATGCTACAAGTCACAGTTTTGAAAATCAGCTGTTTATACTGTATGTTTAATGTTCAAATGTCATATAATCATAGAATATTGTTTTCTTTATTTGGCAGGGCCCACCTCTTAATCTTAGCGTTTAACCTGACTTTAAGCATGCTTTTTAGTCCCATTTTAGTTACCAGCGTGTGCTTCACTTTCCAGGGAGTCGTCGACTGTTTGGCACTATCTTGGAGAACAGAGTGTGTATACTTATTGATGCATCCAGCTCCATGGCTCCCTTTTTGGCAGAACTACAGAAGGGGTTAATATCACTACTGTGGGAACAACTAAAGCCAAGAAATATTTGGTAGGTGAAGATTAGCTAGCATAAGGAACATTATTGCCTTCAATTATTAGTCATATTTTACAGGCCTTTGCAAGCCCAGTTTATTGGAGAAACATTTTTCACTCATTTACGAAGCCTGGCTTTTTATGCTGGTCTTCGAATCCCCCCCCCCATGCTACCGTAACATTCGGCTAATATATGTTGAGGCGTGTGTCTCATCATAAATTAGGTGCAGCCTATTCGCCTAGCATAAAAAAACTACTCGGGCCCCTGTTTCTAGGCATCAATGTTTAGTAAATTTTCCGAGCCAGGCTCCCTGCCCTGGCTTGGCCCCCGACTAAATATTGTTGCATGGCCAGTCAAAAAAGGGACTTGTAACTTTTTTTTACGACTAAAAAAGTTACAAGTCCCTTGGTAAATGAGCCCCATTGACTTTTATGGGCAGCCAGGTAGGTGCAATCAAAACTTCGCTATGCTCTGGCTCTTGTTTTGTCAAGTTTCTGTTCAGCTCTGGTGTTGCAGTAACCCTTTGGGTAGTAAAACCTGGTGGCCGTGGTCACTATTGAGACCAGTGATTGACTGAGCAGTCACATTTCTTGTGTCAAGAGGGACCAGGAAGTAATGACTGGTGAGTAGAGATGAGCCGAGCATGCTCGAGTGCCATTTTTCCGTATTTGCGTACGCATTTTAAAATTCCTACGCTATTCATACGCATATTTTAATCTATACGCAAATGCGTACGAATAGCGTACAAATTGAATTTGTATGCAATTCGTACGCATTTGCGTATAGATTAAAATATGCGTATGAATAGCGTAGGAATTTTAAAATGCATACGCAAATACGCAAAAATGGCACCCGAGCATGCTCGCTCATCTCTACTGGTGAGGAACGGGAAGCAATAGAATGGGAGAGGCTGGGATCTATAAGTTGAGTATGACTTTTTATCTTATTATTTTACAGCATTCTGAGTATTTAAAAAAAATAATCGACAGGACCTCTTTAAATGGGGTTGTTTCTTGCCTGTTCAGTGACGCCGCCGGTCTGAAGTTCGGCACTTCCTGCCTCTTCTGCTGATAGGTCCTTGTCTTCAAACTGACAGCACTGGAAAATTCCACTTTCATTATGTCATTGAGCTGCTTGTTTGTGTGTGCAGGTTAAGCCGGGTTCACATCACCATTCTTCCTGTATTTTAAGCATCCGTTATGCTCAGTTATTCACATTTTGAGATCTGTCTGAGATCCATTATTTTAAACAAAAATGGCTGAAACGGATGCAAAATGTGAATAACTGAGCATAACGGATGCTTGAAATACAGGTTTATTTTTTTGTTCTTCTGGCGGAACCGGCCTCACCTGACTCAGATAATGAAGTCATTTTATTAGCAGCATCGGCACTATCTCAGTTGAACAGCTCCAGGGCTACCGTGCACGCCCTGGAGCTGTACTACAGAAACCTGAGATGCTGGAGCAAGGTGGATGGCACAGGAGCTTGTGCGTATGCATAAATATGTATGCTCCCGGGATCCCCGGCAGCACACCAACAGCTAGTGGAGCTGTACAAGCACGACCACTTCTGCTACATTGTAGTGGTGGCCGTATCCACTTTAGTGGAGACACTTCCACTAAATGAATGCATTTGGTAAGTGTCTTCTAATGCATTGGGATACAGGCTATTTTACTTCACTCTTTTAGGGCTTTCGTCACACATTTCACTGTAGTTTGATAAATTTATTGTTTGTCAAAGATGAAAATGTTCATTATGTATGGGACGTTCCACTTGTGCACATTGAAGTATTAACACGCAAACTAGATTGCCACAAGGAGACGTTATACTGTATGGGGGCCACAAGGATACATTATACTGTATGGGGGCCACAAGGAGACATCCATCAGACCTCAGATCAGCCCCCATCAGACCTCAGATTAGCCCACATCAGACCTCAGATCAGCCGTGACTATCCCCATCAGACCTCAGATCAGCCCACCCAGTCCCATAAGTAAAAAATAAAGTCCCCTCTTACCCTTCCTGCGAGCGGCTGGCTCCGGGTCCGGCACTCATCTCTGTTCCCCTGCACCTGACTTCTGCGGCGTCAAGTCATAGTGCACGCTGATCTGAGGTCTGATGGGGATAGTCACGTCTGATCTGAGGTCTGATGGGGGCTAATCTGAGGTCTAATGGGGGCTTTATGGGCTGATCTGAGGTCTGATGGAGATAGTGGGGGCTGATTTGAGGTCTGATGGGGGCTAATCTGAGGTCTAATGGGGGCTTATGGGCTGATCTGAGGTCTGATGGAGATAGTCACGTCTGATCTGAGGTCTGATGGGGGCTAATCTGAGGTCTAATGGGGGCTTATGGGCTGATTTGAGGTCTGATGGGGGCTTATGGACTGATCTGAGGTCTGATGGAGATAGTGACGGCTGATCTGAGGTCTGATGGGGGCTTATGGGCTGATCTGAGGTCCCCATAAAGTATAACGTCTCCTTGTGGCTGCCCCCATACAGTATAACGTCACACATTTCACTGTAGTTTGATAAATTTATTGTTTGTCAAAGATGAAAATGTTCATTATGTATGGGACGTTCCACTTGTGCACATTGAAGTATTAACACGCAAACTAGATTGCTGCTTGGTAAATATGTTTTCCAATCTGTCTAAATGTGCTTTTTCACCCCACCTTCTCTTCACTGTAAACACATTTATATTATCTGCAAAATGTGAATGCAAACAGCAAGTCTATTGTAGCAAACAGTCCTGATCCTTCTGAATCTCTTCATGTAGTGGTTTGTGCAGAACACTGGTATGGCAGCGTATTAACAACTTGTCCTCTCTGCACAGAGACCTATACTATTACACTGCATTTTCTATGGTGTTTTTTTCCTGTACATCATTGCTTTATTTTATTTTACCCCTGATCTGATTAGGTTCAATATGATAAGCTTTGCTGAGAACATTGAGGCATGGCAGGAGTGCTTGGTGGAGGCCTCTGATGAAGCTTGCCAAGATGCAGTGCAATGGCTTTCCAGGCTACAGCCCCGGGGAAACACCTGCATTCTTCATGCTTTGGAGGTTGGTGAAATTTAACCTAAAGCAAGAATTTAGCATTATCATTTTGCACTTACTCTTTATTACGTTTTAAGACATTATGTAACATAGATACAGTCATCTTGTCCATACCCCCATCCCTTCCGCATGCAGGTGCCAGGAAAGAGAGGATATACATTGCACTGTAGCAAATTCATCAAAATCATTAATTGGGCGAGTGCAAGGCAAAGGCAAGATTTATTATGCAGCAAAACCCGCAGTGGTCTCTGCTATAGTTTTTTTTTTCATTTGAAAACCGTGGACCTGCTGACAGTTTAGCCCCCAGGAATGGAGCTACACAATGATCGGACACCCTCCAAAAAAAGGACATGACCTTTCTTGGTGCAGTCACAGCTATGAAACCCCAGCCCCATTAAGTGCAGCATGGCCTTCCATCAAAAACAATAGGAGGCAGAGGTGCTCTGCTGTCAACGCCAGAATCTGCCCAGCACCTTAATATACTAGGTAGTGAGAGGGTTCATTCATACCGGGTGTCCAGTGGGCTCGGGCAGTGTTCCTGCTGTCCATGATAATTTACTGCATGTGTTCAGCTTCCATCTATAAAGTTCACTGCAGTACGGGGGATAGAGATGAATGTGCTTCTGTGTCCTAACAGCCACGCAGTTATCGCTCACACAGAACAATTCATTAGCCTGATTAATATTGGTCTAGTGCCACAGGGTGCTCGTTACTCAAGAACTCTTTAATTTGCTTGTTCTAATGTCTAGAATATCCATGACGATCTATTAGTTTTAGGTTAAGGGCTATGGACACCTTTGGGGGCAAATTTCTTTTATTATTGCATTGTACTTATTTTGAGGTAGAAATATTTTTTTCAATTGGTCTTTATTAAAAATATGGAGCCCTTTTCTCTGTACAGAGCTGAGATGCTCTAGTAGCATCCTATGGATTTCTGCTTATCTCTGCTCTCTGACCTCCTAAACACTCATTATAGCTCAGTTCTTATCTTACTGATAAGAATATGGCTTAAAGAGGACCTTTCACTGCTCCTGATATGTCTGTTTTAATATCTTCATGCATTCCCCATGTAAAATCAATTCTGGAACATCTATTCTTATGTCTCTATGTTGTACCATTCCTTTATTAATTCTACTGGAAGTTATGAATGAATTGCTATTAGCCTTCAGTAAGGGTACAGAGGGGTGGTAACCAGTTGGGGGTAAGTCCCTGCACAGACTGACTCTATCCAATCAGTGCTGCCATGTTCAGACTGTGCAGGTACACACCCCCAACTGGTTACCTCCCCTCTGTACCCTTACTGCAGACTGCTAACAATTCATTCATAACTTCTAGTAGAAATAATACAGGAATGGCACAACATAGAGCCATAAGAATAGATGTTCCAGAATTGTTATTACATGGGGAATGCATGAAGCTATTAAAACAGACATGTCAGGAAAGGTGACAGGTTCTCTTTAAATAAGTGTTTACGACATCTTAGTAGTTTAGAGATCAGGTTTATTAGATGACCACACAAAGTGAAAGTAGTGGTCACCCAGCTAGGAAAAGAGTTAACCCTTTGTGACAGAATGGCTCAATATTTTTAATGAAGGCCAATTGAAAATATGATTTTTAGCCAAATAGGAGTAAAATGTAATCATAAACAAAAATTGCCTCCGAAGGTGTACATAGCCTTTAACTGTCTTTCTTTTTCCACTTATGCTAAATAAATATTATAATTAAAGGGGTATTCCGGTAAAGTAACTTAAACTGTAAACTGCATTAAGGCTGCAAGCTGTGCCCCAACCAGAACCCATACCTATACATATAACCAGAGCTTCATTTACCTTGTAATCCATTTGTCTAGCTCCTGTGTGAGCCTGCAACACAGAGTATCATGACCTCTGATCTTCCCTCACAAGACTACAATCCCCACAATGCCTAGCTTTACTGCTGTGTGTTTGTGCTTGTTCATGAGTGTTGATGATTACTGATTGGCTGCCTGATCTCAGTCTGGTCACGCCCCCTTTTCTCAGTTATCAGCAGCACACTGACATTTAGCTAAAGAACTGATAGCAACACACTGAGCATGCTCGACCTAACAAAGGCTCAGAACTACAGGTCAACGCCATGGTAACTTATGAGGAAACACAGTGGGTAGTGAGTAAGAAAACTACTTGTATAACTACTGAACTGTAAATATGTGAGATTGATATTATATTATGTAATTATTGATGATGAATTAGTCTAAAACATAAGTTATATTTATGATAACCGGAATACCGCTTTAAATATTATATTTAGCTGTATATATTTATCATGCTTGACTCTAGGTAATCAAAACTTTGTAAGTGACCTGGAAAAAGATCATTTCATTCTACAAAGCAGAAACGATGGTAACTTGGCAGAGAATTCCTTTGTGCACTAGTTTAGGCTACTTTCACACTAGCGGCAGTCCGGATCCGGCAGGTGAAGGGTGCCGCCGGATCCGGACTGCTGCAGGGACATGTGTGGGGCCGGAACCACGTTCCGGCCCCACACATGTCGCACAGTACCATATACATACATACACACACATACATACTTACATACTCCAGGCAGGCAGGCCGCACGTCTTCACGCCCAGGAGGCGCGCAGCTATGACGATTCCCCACAGCGCCCTCTGCTGGGCGCTGTAGGGAATCGTCATAGCGGCGCGCCTCCTGGGCGTGAAGACGTGCGGCCTGCCTGCCTGCAGTATGTAAATATGTATGTGTGTGTGTATGTATATCTGTCTGTCTGTATGTACAGTACAGACCAAAAGTTTGGACACACCTTCTCTTTCAAAGAGTTTTCTGTATTTTCATGACTATGAAAATTGTAGATTCACACTGAAGGCATCAAAACTATGAATTAACACATGTGGAATTATATACTTAACAAAAAAGTGTGAAACAACTGAAAATATGTCTTATATTTTAGGTTCTTCAAAGTAGCCACCTTTTGCTTTGATTACTGCTTTGCACACTCTTGGCATTCTCTTGATGAGCTTCAAGAGGTAGTCACCTGAAATGGTATTCCAACAGTCTTGAAGGAGTTCCCAGAGATGCTTAGCACTTGTTTGCCCTTTTGCTTTCACTCTGCGGTCCAGCTCACCCCAAACCATCTCGATTGGGTTCAGGTCTGGTGACTGTGGAGGCCAGGTCATCTGGCGTAGCACCCCATCACTCTCCTTCTTGGTCAAATAGCCCTTACACAGCCTGGAGGTGTGTTTGGGGTCATTGTCCTGTTGATAAATAAATGATGGTCCAACTAAATGCAAACCGGATGGAATAGCATGTCGCTGCAAGATGCTGTGGTAGCCATGCTGGTTTAGTATGCCTTCAATTTTGAATAAATCCCCAACAGTGTCACCAGCACAGCACCCCCACACCATCACACCTCCTCCTCCATGCTTCACGGTGGGAACCAGGCATGTAGAGTCCATCCGTTCACCTTTTCTGCGTTGCACAAAGACATGGTGGTTGGAACCAAAGATCTCAAATTTGGACTCCTCAGACCAAAGCACAGATTTCCACTGGTCTAATGTCCATTCTTTGTGTTCTTTAGCCCAAACAAGTCTCTTCTGCTTGTTGCCTGTCCTTAGCAGTGGTTTCCTAGCAGCTATTTTACCATGAAGGCCTACTGCACACAGTCTCCTCTTAACAGTTGTTGTAGAGATGTGTCTGCTGCTAGAACTCTGTGTGGCATTGACCTGGTCTCTAATCTGAGCTGCTGTTAACCTGCCATTTCTGAGGCTGGTGACTCGGATGAACTTATCCTCCGCAGCAGAGGTGACTCTTGGTCTTCCTTTCCTGGGGCGGTCCTCATGTCAGCCAGTTTCTTTGTAGCGCTTGATGGTTTTTGCGACTGCACTTGGGGACACTTTCAAAGTTTTCCCAATTTTTCGGACTGACTGACCTTCATTTCTTAAAGTAATGATGGCCACTCGTTTTTCTTTACTTAGCTGCTTTTTTCTTGCCATAATACAAATTCTAACAGTCTATTCAGTAGGACTATCAGCTGTGTATCCACCTGACTTCTGCCCAACACAACTCATGGTCCCAACCCCATTTATAAGGCAAGAAATCCCACTTATTAAACCTGACAGGGCACACCTGTGAAGTGAAAACCATTTCAGGTGACTACCTCTTGAAGCTCATCAAGAGAATGCCAAGAGTGTGCAAAGCAGCAATCAAAGCAAAAGGTGGCTACTTTGAAGAACCTAGAATATAAGACATATTTTCAGTTGTTTCACACTTTTTTGTTAAGTATATAATTCCACATGTGTTAATTCATAGTTTTGATGCCTTCAGTGTGAATCTACAATTTTCATAGTCATGAAAATACAGAAAACTCTTTGAATGAGAAGGTGTGTCCAAACTTTTGGTCTGTACTGTATGTGGTGACGGATCCGTCCTGAACTCCATTGAAAGTCAATGGAGGGCAGATCCGTTTACCATTGTATCACACCAAACGGATCCACCCCCATTGACTTGCATTGGTGGTCATTCCGGATCCGTCTTGGTGCGGATGCCTGGACCGGAGAGAAAACCGCAGCATGCTGCGGTTTGTTCTCTGGTCTGAAGACGGAACGGAATGCTTTCAGGAGCATTCCGTTGTTTTTAGTTCAGTTTTGTCAATGGGGACAAAACGGAAGCATTTTTTTTTTTCCGGTATTGAGCCCCTATGACGGCACTCAATACCGGAATTTAAAAACGCTAGTGTGAAAGTAGCCTAATACTGAAACAAAATTACATTTACACAGGATTCAAAAACTAATTGGATTTCCTCTTCTTTCAGAAAGGTTTTGGTTATTCAGATGTACAAGGCGTCTACCTCCTGACAGACGGGAAACCGGACGTTACCTATAACTTGTTGCTAGCAGAACATCTTCTAAAGTCTCATAATATTAAAGTGCACACGGTTTCTTTCAATACTTCAGAAAGGTATGTGCCTGTAAATAATAGATATATTACACAAATCAGCAACAATGTGTATGTGTCGAGTGCAGTGATATTGTCCATATACCCAGTGGGGCAGAGGATAAACTATAAAATATTATTGTCTCCCAAGACACACATAAAGGAAGCTGACACAGGTTAAATCACTTCTATAAATAAAAACAATAGTAAAACACAATAGATAAATAAAATAATAATAAAGAATAAATAAAATGGGTATACAAAATAAAATGAAATAAACAACATATAGACTGTGGGCAGCCTATCACCATTAACCCCTTCATGACCTCTGCTGTACATGTACGGCGGAAGTCGCTGCCTTAAACATGGCACCCGAATGCACATGCAGTGGGTGCTATAGCCGCTAGGTTTCTGCTGTTTAAAACAGTAGACACCCGCAGTGCACATACGCGATCAGCCATAAGGCTGATTGTATACATTTCCCCAAATGTAACCACAGCATCTCCCGTAAGAGCGTTCCCTGGTTGAGATCAGGGAACCTGTTACAGCACAATAATAGCCTGAAACCTCAAGCAGACTTCAACAGTTATTAGTGGAATATACCAATACAGGCCACTAGGTGGCAGCACTGTATTGTTGTACAGTGATCCCTCAAGATACAATGGTCTCAGGATACAATATTTTCAGCATACAATGGTCTTTTCGGACCCATCGTAAGTTGAAACCAGACTCAACATACAATGTCTGAGACTCAGATCCAACCAATCAAGGCCACCTCTCTGGTAAAATAGCTGTATATATGTATATAATGATTGTTGCATGGAAAGACTAGTTTTATCTATCTTAGTTATCTGCTTATTTTTCTTAAATCGTCATTTTCTCTTATCTTGGATGACATTTTGGAGCTTTGGAACCGATTACTCAACTTACAATGGTTTCAACATACAATGGTCTGGAACCAATTAGTAATGTAACTTGAGGGATCACTGTATTCAAAATGAAGTCTTCGGTGATGGCTGTATAGCCATCAATGAACACAATAGGCAATCTGATTGCCAGTCATAGTCACCCAGTGTGAAAAAATAATTAAAAAAAAAAAAAAGGTAAAAAAAAAAGTTTTAAAAAATCTAAAAAGGTTAAGGATACACTGCAAAAAAAAAAAAAACTTTAGCTTTTGACTAATAGATATAATAGACATGTGGCCACAAATAATAAAAGAAATTATAATGTATTATAATATAAATTATAATGTCCAGATATGATAAATTATTCATCCTTGGTATTTCAGGAAGTATTCTGTATAATACAAGTGTAACTCATCGGTTATCTGTGTAGATGGAGTTGTCATTTTAAGTGATTGTAGGTTAGTTAGTATAGAGGACACGGCTGATTAATGTTAATGTTATTTACTCACCAGCTGGCATGCATGGCATACACGTGTTCTCAGCGCCTCCACAGGAAAGGAGCGAGCGCTCACTCAGGTATGCAGATATACCAAAATGATCCGGTTGTGTGAAGAAACTCTTGCCGGGTTCTTTAGTGCCACATTTTGCTTTTATGGAACTCAAAGGAATGCAGCCGTATGTAGGATGGTTCCTTCATGAAATGGACAATGATTCCGAGCAATAATGACCACGTGTAAATAAATCAATGGAACAGGACTCAAATGCTGATTTACAGCGGTAATGGTGCGGTAGTATAGCGTATCTGCTAAACGTGTTTAGGAGCCCCTGTAGCATATAGATTGAATCTATATGTAAATCAGCATTTGTGTCCCGTTCCAGTGACTTATTTACACATGGTCATTATTGCTCAGAATCCTCTTTCTGTTCATTAAAGGGAACCTGTCGCCTAGAAAAGGCAGAGTAATCTGGCAACAGCATGTTACAGAGCAGGAGAAGCAGAGTTTATGGGAAAAGATTAAAAATTTAAATTTCTGCTCATTCTGGGCTTTAAGTCAAAGAGGATGTCCTATAATTGACTGACAGCCTTCCCTCTATGAGGTCCTATCAGTAATTGACAGCCTTCCCTCTATGAGGAGGAGGTCCTATCAGTGATTGACAGCCTTCCCTCTATGAGGAGGAGGTCCTATCAGTGATTGACAGCCTTCCCTCTATGAGGAGGAGGTCCTATCAGTGATTGACAGCCTTCACTCTATGAGGAGGAGGTCCTATCAGTTATTGACAGCCTTCCCTCTATGAGGAGGAGGTCCTATCAGTGACTGACAGCCTTCCCTCTATGAGGAGGAGGTCCTATCAGTGACTGACAGCCTTCCCTCTATGAGGAGGAGGTCCTATCAGTGACTGACAGCCTTCCCTCTATAAGAAGGAGGTCCTATCAGTGACTGACAGCCTTCCCTCTATGAGGAGGAGGTCCTATCAGTGACTGACAGCCTTTCCTCTATGAGGAGGAGGTCCTATCAGTGACTGACAGCCTTCCCTCTATGAGGAGGAGGTCCTATCAGTGACTGACAGCCTTCCCTCTATGAGGTCCTATCAGTGATTGACAGCCTTCCCTCTATGAGGAGGAGGTCCTATCAGTGACTGACAGCCTTCCCTCTATAAGAAGGAGGTCCTATCAGTGATTGACAGCCTTCCCTCTATGAGGAGGAGGTCCTATCAGTGACTGACAGCCTTCCCTCTATGAGGTCCTATCAGTGATTGACAGCCTTCCCTCTATGAGGAGGAGGTCCTATCAGTGATTGACAGCCTTCCCTCTATGAGGAGGAGGTCCTATCAGTGACTGACAGCCTTCCCTCTATAAGAAGGAGGTCCTATCAGTGATTGACAGCCTTCCCTCTACGAGGAGGAGGTCCTATCAGTGACTGACAGCCTTCCCTCTATGAGGAGGAGGTCCTATCAGTGATTGACAGCCTTCCCTCTATGAGGAGGAGGTCCTATCAGTGACTGACAGCCTTCCCTCTATGAGGTCCTATCAGTGATTGACAGCCTTCCCTCTATGAGGTCCTATCAGTGATTGACAGCCTTCCCTCTATGAGGATCAGACCCTATAATGTTCAAGTCCCATAGTGAGACATAAGTAAAAAATAAAATAAAAGTGTTTTTAACAATAAAAAATAAAGTTTCAATTTAAAAAAATGCTCCTTTCCCATAAAAAGTGACATATAAAATTGTAAAAAATAGAAAAAAAAAAATAATAAAACAGACATATTAGGTATCGTCGCATGTGTAAAAACCTGCTCTATAAAAATATCACATGATCCACCCTGTCTGGTCAACAACTTTAAAAAAAAATTAATAAAAACTGTGCTAAAAAAGCCATTTTTTTGTCACCTTTCATATAAAAAAGTGTAATACCAAGTGATCAAAAAGTCATATCTACCCAAAAATAATACCAATCAAACCGTCATCTCATCCTGCAAAAAATGAGACCCTACTTAAGACAACCGGCCAAAAAATAAAAAAGATATGGTTCTCAGAAAATGGAGACCTAAAAACATCATTAGGCTCACAGAAAAGCTGGATAATTAAATCATAACTTTTTTTCAACAATAAAAAAAAATAAGATGTCTCCGTTGCTCAACTATAAACTACAAGAACCTACACCTCTCACCAATAATACCAAAACAATAGGATAATAGATGAAAAAATCATGGGATGGACAAGGTAAACATATGTAACGGGTTCTGCCCAGAGGTAGAGGGAATAGCAATCCCTATTATGATTCCTGTCGCTACCCCTCAACCCAGGGACGGATCCTGAGGGTGGATGCTCCCTGGTCTCGAACCTGCCCTGTCTTTCCCTTATCTCTCCCTCACAAATAACCCAATGGCAAACCCGACACGTTTCCCCTCATCAGAGGTTCATCAGGGGTTAATGCGGGAAAATGTGATCAAATACATGATTCATAGGTTAAAATACATAATTGTACGGAGGAGATGTAAACAATACGAAATGATAAAAAATAAAGTAGATATGCCCAGATGATCAAAATAACAGCTTAAAAACAGAGGTCAATCCAGACAACACCATAGCTATTGAAACGCCAATTATTAAAAAGCCTGATATACGGCCACCGGGTAGCACTGGCGGTTCACCTACAGTCGCCAAGACACCACAACGTGTGAAACCAGACCTAAATAAATCAGTGAGTTACCATATAAATTACCACATATATCATCCCATGATTTTTTTCATCTATTATCCTATTGTTTTGGTATATTTATTGGTGAGAGGTGTAGGTTCTTGTAGCTTATAGTTGAGCAACGGAGACATCTTATTTTATTTTATTGTTGAAATAAAATTTATGTTTTAATTATCCAGCTTTTCTATGAGCCTGTGGATTTCTCTGAGTTGGATTTCTGTTTCCCAAGTGGAACATTGTTCATGTTGTGAAAACTAAAAACATCATTGTTTTTTGTTTCAAAAATTATTTTATTGTTTAAAACCAAAAGGTATAAAGGTATCGCCACGTCCGTAACAACCTTCTCTATAAGAATATCACATGAGATAACCCGTCTGGTGAACACCGTAAAAAAAAAAAATTCCAAAAAAAATACATTTTTTGTCACCATGCATCACAAAAAGTGTAATACCAAATGATCAAAAAGTAGTATGTACCCAAAAATAGTACCAATCAAACCGCCATCTCATCCTGCAAAAAATGAGACCCTACCTAAGACAATTGCTCAAAAATTAAAAAAGATTTGGCTTTCAGAAAATGGAGACCTAAAAACATGATTGTTTTTGTTTCAAAAATGCTTTTTTTGTGTAAAACCAGAATAGATATTAAAAAATAGACAAATTAGGTATCGCCGCATCCGTAACAACCTGCTCTATAAAAATATCACATTATTTTCCCCGTCAGGTGAAAACCGTAAAAAATAAATAAATTTTTTTGTCTCCATACATCACAAAAGGTGTAATACCAAATGATCAAAAAGTAGTATGTACCTCAAAATAGTACCAATCAAACCGTCACCTCATACTGCAAAAAATGAGACCCTACATAAGAAGATCGCCCGAAAAATAAAAATAATATTTCTTTTAGAAAAAGGAGACGCAAAAACATGATTCATTTGAAAAATGCTTTATTATGTAAAACTGAAACAAAAGAAAAATAAAAGTAGACATATTTAATATTGTCAAGTGTCACCTTATCCTATAATAAAAGTGTCACCTTATCCTATAATTTCCAAAATGGGGTCTCTTTTTTGGAGTTTCTACTCTAGGGGTGCATCAGGGGGTCTTTAAATGTGACATGTCAACTTAAAATTATCCCAGTGAAATCTGCCCTCCAAAAACCATATGACGCTCCTTTCCTTCTGCGTCCTGTCATGTGCTCGTACAGCAGTTTACGACCACATATGGGGTGTTTCTGTAAACTGCAGAATCAGGGTAATAAATATTGAGTTTTATTTGGCTGTTAACCCTTAATGTGTTACAGGAAAAAAAATAATTAAAATGGAAAATCTGCCAAAAAAGTGAAATTTAAAAATTTCATCTCCTTTTTCCTTTAATTCTTGTGGAACACCTAAAGGGTTAACAAAGTATGTAAAATCAGTTTTGAATAATTTCAGGGGTGTAGTTTCTATAGTGGGGTCATTTATGGGTGGTTTCCACTACCTAAGCCCCACAGTGACTTCATAACTGAAGTGGTCCTTAAAAAAATGGGTTTGGGAAATTTTCTTAAAAATTTTAAAATTTGCTTCTAAAATTCTAAGCCTTATAAGATCCTAAAAAATGAAATTACATTTACAAAATGATGCAAACATGAAAGTGGACATATGGGAAATGTAAAGTAATAGATTTTTTTATGATGTATCACTATCTCCCTTAAAAGCAGATGAATTCAAATTTTGAAAATTGCTAATTTTTCAAAATTTTTGGTAAATTTTGGATTTTTTTAATAAATAAAGGTGACTTATATCGACTAAAATTTTCCACTATCATGAACTACAATGTGTCACGAGAAAACAATCTCAGAATCGCTTGGATAAATAAAAGCGTTTCAAACCACATAAAGTGACACATGTCAAGTTTCCAAAAAACGGCCTGGTCCTTAAAGGGGTTTTCCGAGTTTTATATATTGATGATCTATCCTCAGGATAGGTCATCCATATCAGATCGTCGGAGGTCCGACACCTGGCACCCCCGCCGATCAGCTGTTTGAAGAGGAGGCGCGCGCCGTATCAGCGCTGCCTCCTCTTCATTGTTTACATGCTGGCCGTAACGGTGTAGTGGTGAGTAGGTGTAATTACACCTCACCACCCCATTCATTTCTATGGGAAGAATCGCTTCTATACACTTGGAAAGGTCCTTAAGGGGTTAAAGGCCATTTGTTGAAGTGAGACAACCCCTTTAAGGATTTCTGGCAAATTTTTGCACTTTTGAGAAGTTTTTTCTGCCATGCTATCAGTTGCCATAGTACCTTTATTATGTGTATTTTTAGATGTTTTACACTTTGCCAGTCCTCCCTGGCCTTTAGTCATTCTAGGCGTCGCCAGACTACACTGCAAATTATATCACTACATGTATCTACACGGGTTACAAATGAACTGTTCTCAATCACAAAAGTTCCTTAGGAACGTATAACAACGAGGCCTCTCTAATATGTATATTCTGCACAGTGCACCACTGGAAAAAACCACACAGCAGTGTACGACCACAGCTCTCTCTGTATGCACAACCATAGAGGGCAGGCACTGATAGGACCGGCTCCTTAACTTCAATGCCCAGAATGAGCAGGGATTTAAATGACTGAAATACAAGTTTTACTCCTTCCACTTTTTATATCAGGGATGCCCAACCTGTGGCCTTCCAGCTGTTGCAAAACTACAACTCCCAGCATGCCTGGACAGCCTACAGCTATTAGGGTATGCTGGAAGTTGTAGTTTTGCAACAGCTGGAGGGCAAGTTGAGCATCCCTGCTATATATCAATCTGCTCAGCTCCTCCTGCTCTATAACATGCTGTCTGCAGCTCAAACAGCATGTTCAACATGACAGGTTCCCTTTAAGGAACCATCCCACATATGACTGCTTTCCTTTGAGTTTCATAAAAGCAAGATGTGGCACTAAAGATCCTGGCAAGAGTTTCCTCACACAACCGGATCATTTCGGTATATCTGCATTTCTGAGTGATCCTGAGAACACTTATATGCCATGCGTGCCAGCTGGTGAGTAAATAATTATTAACATTAATTAGCCATGTCAAAGGAAAATACATACAATGCAACCGCACACCGCTAACCAGATAAAGCACAAAATGCCATAGTGATATAGAGTATTCTGGAGCTAATGCTATGCTTGTTTAATAAATTAGAGACTCTTGGCAAATATATTTTGTACAAAATTATCTGAGCCATGCCCTCTGTAATAACTACCCTACAGTCACTTGAAATGCCAACTCTACACAGATAACCGGTGGAGTGATGTCAGCAACTTCTTCTGCGTTCACTTTTGCCAGCTGGCATCTCTACAGTGATTCACTTGTGCTTTCAGTAGCAACTATTTCTCTTTACACCTACATTGTGCGCTCGGTCTGTATGCCAATTACTGGCCGATGAGTTACACTTGTATTATACAGAATACTTCCTGAAATACCAAGGACGGGGAATTTATCGTTATACCGTCTGCACATTATAAGGCATGCACATGGCCATTGCCGTTTTTTGTCATCTGCAAATTGGACAAATGCCCTGCTCTCTGTATAAGGCCCCATTCACACGACCGTATGTACATTTCCGCATCTTATCCGCATTTTTGGAACCATACGGACCCATTGATTTTTCCATAGGAGAAAAAAAAATGCGGAATGCACACGGTCGTGTGAATGGGGTCTAATATCTGTCCTATCCTTGTCGGTAAAAAACGGATAGGACATATTCTATTTCTTTGCGGGGTCATGGAATGTACATACGTATGCTGTCTGCATCTTTTGCTGCCCCATTGAAGTGAATAGGTCCTCTGGATAGGTCATCTGAATCTGATCAATGTGGGGTCCAACACCCGGGACCCCTGCCGATCAGCTCTTTGCGAAGGCACCAACAATTGCAGTAGTGCTGCCGCCTTCTTTCTGCTCACTGAGCACAGTACCGTACATTGTACAGCGGCTATGCTTGGTACTACAGATCAGCCCGCTGTGCCTAGGCTATATGACCAGTGAATGTGACATCACATGGCCTAGGGAAATCTGTGAGAAGACCGCAGCTCTGCTCTGCACGCCCCTTTCCTTCTCAAACAGTTGATCAGCAGGGATCCCAGGTGTTGGACCCCCCTCATTGATCAGATACAGGTGTCCTATCCAGAGGATAGGTCATCAATAAAAATTTCAGAAAACACCTTTAAGGTTCTATTTACACGACTGCAAGTATTTTGTGGTCCGCAAATTGCTGATCCGCAAAACACGGGTATGCCCTATGATAGAAATGCTTATCCTTGTCCACAAAATGGACAAGAATAGGATGTGTTCTATCTTTTTTACGAAGCTACAAAACGGACATGCGGATGTGGACAGCACACAGTGTGCTGTCTGCATTTTTGGCAGACCCGTTGAAATTAATTCGCATCCTATCTGCAAAAAATGTGGATCAGATGCGGACCAAAAAATACGTGTGAATGGGGCCTAAAAGGACCATTATAACATGAATGGGTTATACTCACCAGTGGCACTGGCCTGAAACCTGCAACCAGTCAATATTTTATTGTAAATATATATATTTTTATCATTCTCCATTTAGATCAGGAAATGAATTCCTGAAGAGGTTAGCCACTCTGTCTGGAGGGAGATACCATTCTCGACATGGGGATATGGATGGACACTACGTTGCACACAGGATGTTGACTGAGGGCTTCACCGATGAAGATGTATGTATTGTTTTGGTCTGAATGGACTTGCAGCTTCAAGGGTTGTCAACTTTCCTAAACTTCTGAAAGGAAAATCTGCTGTATTATTCAGTAATGTGTTTCTGGAGCATACACAAGACTTCCTGTAATAGTTTATTGCTATGAAATGAAAGGGCATCTGTCAGCAGATTTGTACCTATGACACTGGCTGACCTGTTACATGTGCACTTGGCAGCTGAAGACATCTGTGTTGGTCCCATGTTCATATGTGCCCGCATGGCTGAGAAAAATGATGTTTTACTATATGCAAATGAGCCTCTAGGAGCAACGGGGGCGTTACCATTACACCTAGAGGCTCTGTTCTCACTGCAACTGCTGCACGCTTTGTGATTCCGTTTTCACTGCATGACTCATGTGGAGAGGGCTCAGCAGTTGCAGAGAGAGCAGAACGTCTAGGTGTAATGGCAACACCCCCGTTGCTCCTAGAGGCTCATTTGCATATAATAAAATATCATTTTTCTCAGTAATGCGGGCACATATGAACATGGGACCAACACAGATGTCTTCAGCTGCCAAGTGCACATGTAACAGGTCAGCCAGTGTCATAGGGACAAAACTGCTGACAGATGCCCTTTCATTTCATATCAATAAACTATTACAGGAAGTCTTGTGTATGCTCCAGAAACACATTACTGAATAATACAGCAGATTTTCCTTTCAGAAGTTTAGGAAAGTTGAAAACACCTTGAAGGAACTGTGAATTTGGTCACAAACTTCTCCAAAGTAATGAACTGTGTTTGCATCATACTTTTGTCCAGATTTTAAAGGGGTTGTCCCACGAATAATATTCTACAGTTTTCAAACCAGCACCTGGACCTGAATATTTTTGTAATTGCATGTAATTAAAAACTTAGCATAGCCACTGAGTTATTCAATAAAATATATATGTATCATATATGTGCTCACTGAGAAGGCCGCACATGCTCAGTTTCATCAACTGCCTCCTGAGTTGTGATAGAGAGAGCATGGACTCACCCCCTGAGCTACAGCAGGGTTTTCCGAGCTTTTAATATTCATGACCTATCCTCAGGATAGGTCATCAATATCAGACTGGCAGAGCGTCCGACACCTGGCACCCCCGCCAATCAACTGTCTCCCTTCCTGCTTGCCATACACATAGCAGTAGTTAGTAGGAAGAGAGACAGGAGACGGTGCATGCCTTCTCTTCATACAGCTGATTGGCGGTAGCCCCATCGATCTGATATTGATGACCTATCCTCAGGATATTAAAAGCCTAGAAATCCCCTTTAAGCTGTCAGCTTGATATAAATCTAGCAGAGCAATGAACGAGGAGATCTCTGGATCCATGTGAGGTACAGGGCTGGTTCTAGTCTTGTCATAAGGAGATTGTCATGTACTATATGATGTCTGATTTTCATTTTGTACATGAGTCATGGCATAACCCCTTTAAGGTATACGCATGACATATACACTACATTAAATGGATCCTTCAGATACGTGCCATAGAGCGGCATCCATCACTGTGGAGTCCCATTGTAAAAAACAATTACAATTTACTGGAACCCCCCGGATGGAAAAGTGCAACATACAACTATTTTCCAACTTTTTCTTACCGAGAAATTCGTTAAAGGTGGGATAAAAACATGATCTGAACAGAGCCTAACAAACAGCAGAATAGAATTTGTATATGATGATACAATGTGATTTTTTATTTTACTGTTTCTGATAGGATCCAGTCCTCCCTGTGTTTGAAGGAGATGATCTAAAAGGACTTGCAAAAGAAATAGACAAAGCTCGCCACTTTGTCACCCAAGCCCGATCTTTCCAGTATGTATTTCATTCACATTGATGTATCTGTGTCAGTGATGACACTTGTGGTTATGAAATGTTAAAGGGGTTCTGCAGTTCTGTAAAACTGATGATCTATCCTCTGGATAGATCATCAGTTTCTGATCGGTGGGGGTCCGACACCCGGGACCCCTGCCGATCAGCTGTTTTAGAAGGCAGCGGTGCTGCAGGAGTGCCGCGGTCTTCTCTGTGTTTACCGCAGGCCCAGTGACGTCACGACTAGTTTCATTGGCCTGGGCGGGGCTAAGCTCTGTTCACTTGAATGGGGCTTAGCCCCGCCCAGGCTAGTGATACTAGTCGTGACGTCACTGGGCCGTCAGTAAACACAGAGAAGGCCGCGGCGGTCCTGCAGCGCCGCTGCCTTCTCAAACAGCTGATCAGCGGGGGTCTCTGGTGTTGTACCGCCGCCGATCAGATGCTGATGATCTATCCAGAGGATAGATCATCAGTTTTAAAGAACTACAGAACCCCTTTAACAGTAACAAGAGATTACTTTGCACCTTCACTTAATGCTGTGGTATATAGATATCTACATTTATCTGCCTCTGCCTTTTATCAAACAGTAGAATACGGCATAGCAATGCAAGGCTGAATGAAAACATTCAAGTGACAAACGCTGTTCAAATATCTAAAAGTACATATTGTACTGATAGCAAGGAAAGTAGCCATATTTTTAACTGATAGGCACACTTATTCCCCCCCAAAAGTCAGGGGAAAATATAAGTGCGTCTTACAGGGCGAACATGGCTGGCATATTGCATGTGTACATGGCAGGCCATGCTGTGCTGCATACAGAAAGCGGCCTGCGTACTGTACATCAAATGTTTTAACTGATCTTTCCCCCACGATCCAGAGGATGTCTGCAGGTGGTTGATGGAGATGATGCGCTGGGTGGGTGCTGATGGCAGGAGACACCAGGCAGTTGTGCAGGAGCAGGGAGATGATAGGCGGGTGCGCTGGAGCAGAGAGACTTAGGCAAGATCAGACTTTCTTTTAGTTGTCCCACATGCCTGCTCCACCTCAGCATGCTCCTCCACATGCCTGCTCCACCTCAGCATGCTCCTCCACATGCCTGCTCTACCTCAGCATGCTCCTCCACATGCCTGCTCCACCTCAGTATGCTCCTCCACATGCCTCCTCCACCTCAGTATGCTCCTTCACATGCCTGCTCCACCTCAGCATGCTCCTCCACATTCCTGCCCCACCTCAGCATGCTCCTCCACATGTCTGTCCCACCTCAGTATGCTCCTCCACATGCCTGCTCTACCTCAGCATGCTCCTCCACATGCCTGCTCCACCTCAGTATGCTCCTCCACATGCCTCCTCCACCTCAGTATGCTCCTTCACATGCCTGCTCCACCTCAGCATGCTCCTCCACATTCCTGCCCCACCTCAGCATGCTCCTCCACATGTCTGTCCCACCTCAGTATGCTCCTCCACATGCCTGCTCTACCTCAGCATGCTCCTCCACATGCCTGCTCCACCTCAGTATGCTCCTCCACATGCCTGCTCCACCTCAGCATGCTCCTCCACATGCCTGCTCTACCTCAGCATGCTCCTCCACATGCCTGCTCCACCTCAGTATACTCCTTCACATGCCTGCTCCACCTCAGCATGCTCCCTCCACATGCCTGCTCCACCTCAGCATGCTCCTCCACATGCCTGCTCCACCTCAGCATGCTCCTCCACATGCCTGCTCCACCTCAGCATACTCCTCCACATGCCTGCTCTACCTCAGCATGCTCCTCCACATGCCTGCTCTACCTCAGCATGCTCCTCCACATGCCTGCTCCACCTCAGCATGCTCCTCCACATGCCTCCTCCACCTCAGTATGCTTCTTCACATGCTTGCCCCACCTCAGCATGCTCCTCCACATGCCTGCTCCACCTCAGTATGCTCCTCCACATGCCTGCTCCACCTCAGTATGCTCCTCCACATGCCTCCTCCACCTCAGTATGCTTCTCCACATGCTTGCCCCACCTCAGCATGCTCCTCCACATGTCTGTTCCACCTCAGTATGCTCCTCCACATGCCTGCCCCATCTCAGCATGCTCCTCCACATGCCTCCTCCACCTCAGTATGCTCCTCCACATGCTTGCCCCACCTCAGCATGCTCCTCCACATGCCTGTTCCACCTCAGTATACTCCTCCACATGCCTGCTCCACCTCAGTATGCTCCTCCACATGCCTGTTCCACCTCAGTATACTCCTCCACATGCCTGCTCCACCTCAGTATGCTCCTCCACATGCCTGCTCCACCTCAGTATGCTCCTCCACATGCCTGCTCCACCTCAGTATGCTCCTCCACATGCCTGCTCCACCTCAGTATGCTCCTCCACATGCCTGCTCCACCTCAGTATGCTCCTCCACATGCCCTCCACCTCAGTATGCTCCTCCACATGCTTGCCCCACCTCAGTATGCTCCTCCACATGCCTGTCCCATCTCAGTATGCTCCTCCACATGCCTGCCCCATCTCAGTATGCTCTTCCACATGCCTGCTCCACCTCAGCATGCTCCTCCACATGCCTGCTCTACCTCAGTATGCTCCTCCACATGCCTCCTCCACTTCAGTATGATCCTCCACATGCTTGCCCCACCTCAGTATGCTCCTCCACATGCCTGCTCCACCTCAGTATGCTCCTGTTACCATGGCTTCACAAACCTCTGTCCATCTTGGCTCTTTTGTGCATTTCCTCGCTAAACTCCATATCCTGGCATGCAGGACCACTGCTCTACCTCCTAATACTCTTGTATTCTGACTTTTCCTGTGAATCCCTCCTCTTCGTCTATCACTCAACAACCACCCCAAACTGAAAACTCACCTTTTCTGGCAACCCTTTCTCATTTGTACCTACCGTTTGTATCTACAGAGCTGTCGTTTCCTAGTTATCCAGTTTATACTGTGTATACATTTTTTCTTTTACACTGCTACTACTAGTAATAGCAATAACTAGGTCATGCCATTGGCTGGCAGCAGCGACACGTGTGTAGACAGGACATCACACTGACAGCAGCAGAGAAGGGAGCTTGGCGCAGTACCCGGGTAGTGCCAGCAACAGGTGGCTTTTTTTAACTATTGTACCCTGTTTGGGAAACTGAAAGGGCGCTCTGGTCTGAGATAACCCCTTGAATTCAACTGGCTGTTGCATCCAAGCAAAACATGGAGAGGTGGCTGTGTATGTGCACAGCTTCATACAGTCACTTCTATGATGTTTCTGAAAACATGCTCACTGGACTGTTTCCATTCCTATCTCTCCATTCATTCTCCACTTGGATGCAGCTGCCAGTGGATGACTCACCAGACGGGATGGAGGACCGCCCTTTTGGAAATGGGTATGGGTCCCAGAAGAGGGACATGCATGTCATTTATGGCATATCCTATGGATAGTTGAGAGTGTATCTTTTACATACCCGTCATCCAGCAGAGTTGACTGCTCAGTCTGTAGCCCTGGGATTCACATGAGCCGTCAGATGACGGTATTCAATGTAAACACAGAACCTGCTGCTCTGTAAATACACAGATTATGCGTTAGAGTGGAAAAGTGGTTGAAAATTTTAATAAAAAACTATTGAAATAATGAGTAGAATGCAGTAATAAAAAATTCCATGAAGGTGTCCATAGCCATTAAAGTCTGTGGACCTCTTTGAATTGAAATTTATTAGTTGCTTTCTATATTAAAAATAAAATAAGCAACTTTCTAGATAGTAAAATGAAAATTTTCCCACCACTTTGCTTCAGAAGTGTCTGTAAGTCCTTCACCTAGCTGCTGATGCTACTGAATCTTTTTTAAAGGGAGTCTTTCACCTGTTTTTCACCTATATAACTAACAGCAGTGCCCCACAGAAGATTGCAGACACATCCCAGACATACCTGTGTGCACTGTGTGTCTGTATTACATGTCACATCCCAGACATACCTGTGTGCACTGTGTGTCTGTATTACATGTCACATCCCAGACATACCTGTGTGCACTGTGTGTCTGTATTACATGTCACATCCCAGACATACCTGTGTGCACTGTGTGTCTGTATTACATGTCACATCCCAGACATACCTGTGTGCACTGTGTGTCTGTATTACATGTCACATCCCAGACATACCTGTGTGCACTGTGTGTCTGTATTACATGTCACATCCCAGACATACCTGTGTGCGCTGTGTGTCTGTATTACATGTCCAGGAAAGGCACTTTTATTCTGCTGGAAAACAGCTCCCAAGTGCCCAGCTGAAAGTGAAACTAAAAACAGCTTTCTCTCCCGACTCGATTTCTAACAGCTATTCTGGTATCATTTGAAAGCTTAGAATGTCAGCTTTCAGAGAAGGTCAGAACCATCTGCCACCAATCCGAAGATATGAGCAGCTAAAGCAGCCCTTCCCTCTTCAGTCTGGTTTGCTTTGGGCAGTTGCAGCAGCAGAGCTGGTCACTTGGGAGCTGTTTTCCAGCAGAATAAAAGTGCTTTTTCTGAACATGTAATAAGACACATAGTGCACACAGGTATGTCTGGGATGTGACATGTAATACAGACACAGTGTACACAGGTATGTCTGGGATGTGACATGTAATACAGACACACAGTGCACACAGGTATGTCTGGGATGTGACATGTAATACAGACACACAGTGCACACAGGTATGTCTGGGATGTGACATGTAATACAGACACAGTGCACACAGGTATGTCTGGGATGTGACATGTAATACAGACACAGTGCACACAGGTATGTCTGGGATATGACATGTAATACAGACACACAGTGCACACAGGTATGTCTGGGATGTGACATGTAATACACACACACAGTGCACACAGGTATGTCTGGGATGTGACATGTAATACAGACACACAGTGCACACAGGTATGTCTGGGATGTGACATGTAATACACACACACAGAGCACACAGGTATGTCTGGGATGTGACATGTAATACAGACACACAGTGCACACAGGTATGTCTGGGATGTGACATGTAATACACACACACAGTGCACACAGGTATGTCTGGGATGTGACATGTAATACAGACACACAGTGCACACAGGTATGTCTGGGATGTGACATGTAATACAGACACACAGTGCACACAGGTATGTCTGGGATGTGACATGTAATACACACACACAGTGCACACAGGTATGTCTGGGATGTGACATGTAATACAGACACACAGTGCACACAGGTATGTCTGGGATGTGACATGTAATACACACAGTGCACACAGGTATGTCTGGGATGTGACATGTAATACAGACACACAGTGCACGCAGGTATGTCTGGGATGTGACATGTAATACAGACACACAGTGCACACAGGTATGTCTGGGATGTGACATGTAATACAGACACACAGTGCACACAGGTATGTCTGGGATGTGACATGTAATACAGACACACAGTGCACACAGGTATGTCTGGGATGTGACATGTAATACAGACACACAGTGCACACAGGTATGTCTGGGATGTGACTACAATCTTCTGTGGGGCACTGCTGTTAGTTATATTGGTGAAAGACTCCCTTTAAATCCATCAGGGTGAGCTTGTAAAGCTGCTCCCTGCCTTTGTACAATCAGCAGTTTAGATGATTTTTTTTAGGCTACTTTCACATATGCATTATTGCTGTCCGGTTTTGAGATCCGACAGGGGTTCTCAAAACCAAAGCAAAACACATCTGTTCGAATACAACCGTCCGGATCCGGCACCAAAAACCATGTAAGTAAATGGTGCCGGATCCAGCTTGTTCAGTTTCCCATGCCGGACACAAAACTGCTGCTGGCATAGAGCCTGGCAAACCGGAACAGAATGCATTCTGGTGTGCTCCATTCCAGTTGTTCAGTTTTGACAATGAATGGGGACAAAACTAAAGCGTTTTCCTCCAATTTTGAGAGCCTATGCCGGATTTCAAAACCGGAAAGGAAAACGCAGATGTGAAAGTAGCCTTAAACTTCTCTTTTATGCCTGTCACTGTTTTTACTTCTGCCTCCCTATGGTGCCCGTATCAGGATAGTTGTTTTTTTCTTTCTGCCCCCCTCTTTTATAACAGAGCCCCTGGCTCCCCCTCCTATTTTTTGTCTACTCCATGCTCTTGCTTCCTTACCCTTACAGGGGCCCTGCTACTTTGTCTGCCCCCTAAAGATTTGTGGTTCTTTTACTCTAGTCTTTCCCCTTATTGGAGGCCCTGCTGACTTGTGTTGTAACTTCCCACCCTACAAGGGATTGCAGCCCCTTTGCTTTTGCAGAGGCTTGATTTCTGCCGGTGTAGCTTTCCCTCATAGAACCACCAGTGGTGATGCGGTGTGAAATGTCCCCAGCAGAGCTTCTGGAAGAAGTCGTTCACAGCCTTTCTAAATGTTATTCACGGGATAGATAATAAATGTATAATTGCTACAATGAGGGTCTCCCTATGAGAGGAGATTGAATGGAGCACTGGTCATGTATCTGTACTGCTGATCCATTCATTGGGGGACATTTATCAATTATGGTGTATTACATAGTGTATTTGCTCACAAAAAAATACTAACATTACAAATCAAAAGGCGCACATGTGACTTTTGAAATATAAACTTGATTATCTACCTATTTCTCTCAATTTGCGACATTTTAATCCCAATAGCACTAAAATTTAACTTTTCAGCCAACCCCTGCCAGACTGCGCTTGCAACTTTTGAAGTACAGTACAGACCAAAAGATTGGACACACCTTCACATTCAAATGTAAACCACTACAGCAAAATGACTCCAGACCATGCAGTGCTGGGCTACTGTATCTGGGCGTTTTGATTTGCGCCAAATATATCATCTGTTTTCTACAGAATATTCACCATAAAGAATGCGCCAGAAATGGGTTCTAAATGTCAAAGTGGGCGGGGCTATCAAAAGATGTGACTTTTTGTCAAAAAGTGGCATTTATGAAAAGAAAAACCAACTTGTTGTGTGAACAAGTGATAGGTAAGGCTACTTTCACATTAGTGTTTCTAGTGTATCTATTGAGATCCATCATAGGGTCTTAATACCGGAGAAAAACGCTGCTATTTTCTCCCCATTCATTGTCAATGGGGACAAAACGTAACTGAGCAGAACGGAGCGCTCCAAAATGTATTCTGTTCTGTTTGGTTGCGTTCTCATACCAGAGAGCAAACCGCAGCATGGGATGCGAAGCAAGATGGATCCGTCATGACCCACAATGTAAGACAATGGAGACAGATCCGTTTTCTCTGACACAATAGAAAACGGGCCCTTCCCAATTGACTTTCAATAGAGTTCATGACGGATCTGTCTTGGCTATGATAAAGATAATACAACCGGATGCGTTCATAACGGATGTAGATAATTGTATTATCTTTTACAGGGGTGGATGCTTTATTTTTTTTCTAATATAAATGAGCTAAACAACAGGGTTTTGTCAGTAAACTGACATTCAACAAAAACAAAACATCCCTGAGACAAAAGTCACAATTTACCACTGGAAATGTTGCAAATATACAGTACAGACCAAAAGTTTGGACACACCTTCTCATTCAAAGAGTTTTCTGTATTTTCATGACTATGAAAATTGTAGATTCACACTGAAGGCATCAAAACTATGAATTAACACATGTGGAATTATATACTTAACAAAAAAATGTGAAACAACTGAAAATATGTCTTATATTCTAGGTTCTTCAAAGTAGCCACCTTTTGCTTTGATTACTGCTTTGCACACTCTTGGCATTCTCTTGATGAGCTTCAAGAGGTAGTCACCTGAAATGGTATTCCAACAGTCTTGAAGGAGTTCCCAGAGATGCTTAGCACTTGTTGGCCCTTTTGCCTTCACTCTGCGGTCCAGCTCACCCCAAACCATCTCGATTGGGTTCAGGTCTGGTGACTGTGGAGGCCAGGTCATCTGGCGTAGCACCCCATCACTCTCCTTCTTGGTCAAATAGCCCTTACACAGCCTGGAGGTGTGTTTGGGGTCATTGTCTTGTTGATAAATAAATGATGGTCCAACTAAACGCAAACCGGATGGAATAGCATGCCGCTGCAAGATGCTGTGGTAGCCTTAAAGAGGTTATCCAAACCCTATAATGCCCCCTCTAATTCCTGGGCCCCTTGCTCCCCGGCACCCGTGACACTTCTGATGCCCACGCAGTAGTCCCTGCATCTCCCCGTTGCACGGATCAAAACATCTGGGGGGGGCAGCCAATAGCAGGACGCGACGGGGACGAGCCTTCCTAGTATCCAGTGTGACGCTAGGGAGGTTTGACCCCGTCACGGTCTGCTATTTGCTATGCACCCCCCTTCCCTGGATGTTTTGATCCACATGATGGAGAGATGTAGTGGCGGCTATGTGGGCATCAGAAACAACGCGGGTGTCCGGGCATTAGAGGGGGGCATTATAGGGGTTGAATAACACCTTTAATACAAGGCAATGGGCAGTAATTTAACCCCTTCCCGACCAGCTCCGTACTAGTACGGCGCTGGCCGGGACTTTAAAGATGGCAGTAGCCATCAGAGGCAGGATGACGTGCAGGAGCGGGCGTGATGGCCGCAGGTGACCTGCATATCCAACTAGCAGGCACCCGCGGCTAACGTTAGCCGGTCGCGGACATTTAGCCCCTCGGGTGCCGCGGTCAAGCGTACGCTTCCGGTGTTGCTCCGGCTCCCCCGTGTGGCGATCGGAGGAGCCGGAGCGTGCCTGCAGCAGCCCCTGTCATAGTCAATGACAGGAGGCTGCTGCATAGGCTTTTCTATGGAGCCCTTGCCTGTAATGCCCCTTTCACACTAGCGGGAGACTCGCATGTCTCCTGCAACGCATCTACAGGGCTGGACTCGGCACTGACTGGGATCGCATATAATGCTCTGCAATCCCTGTCAGTGCCGGAGTCCAGCCCTGTAGATGCGTTGCGGGAGACATGCGAGTCTCCCGCTCGTGTGAAAGGGGCATAATAGGGCTCCATAGGAAAGCAGTAAAATCATCATAGACTCCAATGTAAGTGCATTGGAGTCTATGATATAAGCAATCAAATTATTGCTAGTTATAGTTCCCTATGGGAACTCTAAAAAAAAAAATAAAGTTTAAAAAAAAACAAAAAAAAAAACATAAAAGTTCAAATCACCCCCCTTTCACAAAAATAAAAATAAAACTATAAAAAAATAAAAAAATTACACATCATGGGTATCGCCATGTGCAAAAACGCCCATATTCTAAAAATAAAAAAAATATTTCCCATACGGAAAAAAGCGAAACGGAAAAAAGCGTCAAAATGGCCGATTCGCCTTTTTTTGTCGCTTTAAAAAAAAAAAAGTAAATAAAAAGCGATCAAAAAGTCACACACACCCCAGAATGGTATCAATAAAAAGTTCAGATCGCCCCGCAAAAAAATGAGCCCCCCATACAGCTCTGTACACATGAATAGCAAAAAGTTATAGAGAACTGGAAAAAAAACAAATATCCAACTTTATAATTATTTTATCACTATCAAAATGCAAGAAAAACTATACATATTAGGTATCGCCAGATTCGTACTGATCAGTAGAATGAAAGTAACTGGTCAGTTTTAACGCACATTGAACGCCGTAAATAAAAATCCCGTAAAACTGTGGCAGAATTGCGTTTTTTGTTTTTTTTTGCAATTTCACCCAATTTGCAATTTTTTTCCCGCTTCCCACTACATCATATGCAATATTAAATGGTGGCGTTGGAAAGTACAACTTGTCCCACAAAAAACAAGCCATCATACAGCTATGTGAACAGAAAAAATAAAAAAGTTATGGTTGTATCAAGGCAGGGAGCGCAAAAAACAAAAACGCAAAACCAAAAAAACCTCCGGGGTAGAAAGGGTTAATGCATGAAAAATAATCCTTCCAAGATAAAATATAAGCTCAGCAACCCTGTTCCAATATTGACAGGCAGAATTGTGAACGTCGCTTTGGGCAATAATACAGTAAAACCAAATTAACTCAATTCAATCATCCAGAAATATCTGAGGGATAATCTGCAATGCCGACAAAATCAAAGCAGATATATACCATAATATATATACTATATATTTCTATTTATTTAGTCGTCTTCTTCAAGCTCCTGTAGCTCACAGGTGAATACTGTGCAATCTTCTGTCATTCTCTAATAATCTACTATTTGATATTTTGCTACATCTAATCCCCCTTTACATTGTATCAGTGGTGAAAATTTGTGTCAATTTCACAAGATCATCAAGCCTTTTTAATGTCCCTTTACACGGGGCAATTATCGGGTAAGAGCGTTCCCAGGAATGCTTGTTCCCGATAATTGTCCTGTGTAAATGTGCCGCTGGTCTCCTAATGAACAAGCAAACGGCCATTTCTTAGGGTGGAAGCATCATCTTTGGTGGACATCAAAATCATTGTTTCTGGACAGCAGATCATACTGGTAAACAGCCAGAAACAAGGATTCAGAATGGGGACGCACAACTGCCATAGCAATTGCTCATCCCCGTACAGAGGTGATTGCTGCACATAAGTACAGCTCTCACCTCCTCTGACAAGCAGGCAGTCACTGGGAATCCCTGCTGGGAACGAACGATTCATTCCTGATAATTGCCTGCTGAGTCAACCTATGTAAAGGAGCCTTTAGTCATTATAACACATTGGGATCACTTAAGAAAAGTGTTAACTAACTGTATGTTGTTTTATAACAGGTCCCTGATATTAGAAAAGCAGAGCTCTGCCTCCAGAGACGTGTCCTTGGAAGAAAGTGATGTTTCAGGTGAGAATCAAAATAGAAATTTTCATGATGCTGAAATGCCTGATTAGGCTACATTCACACTAGCGTCAGCCTTCTCCCGCATGCTGTTCCGGCAGGTGAACAGCCTGCTGGATCTGTGCTGCCGCTAGTGCGCGTGTGCCGCCAGAAGTCCGCTCTGGCCCCATTCACTATAATGGGGGTGAGCCTGGGTTCTGGCCACAGCACGGCAAACATGTCGTAGTTTTAGGCTAGGGCTACACGGCGACACCCATCGCAGCCAGGATCGCTGAGTAGCGGGGATCCCATAGAAATGAATGGGATCACCATGGCAGTCACAAGAAATCCAACTGTGTTGGATTTCTTGTGACTGCCGCAGCAATCCCATTTATCTCTATGGGATCCTCGCTACTCAGCCATCCTGGCCGCGACCAGTGTGGCTGTGTAGCCCTAGCCTTATTCCGGCCGCCTCTCGGCATGTTTGCCGTGCTGCGGCCGGAACTCTGGCCTGCCCCCATTATAGTGAATGGTGCCGGAGCGGACTTCCGGTGGTACGCACGAACTAGCGGCAGCAGTGGAGCCTGCTGGAGAAGGCTGCCGCAAATGTGAAAGTAGCCTAAGTAATATCAGAAAGTGATGCAACAGGATTATGCCATTGCTGATATTTCCATGTACTGGGTGCCACAGTGGGTAGGATGAGGGTCCTTCAGAGCTGGGGCTAGAGGTATTTATCTGACAATGATGCCATCTGGATGAAGTTGGCAGATTGCTGAGTATGTATTTTCCAATACAGCAACAGTGGTAGGTTGCATCTGCCCCAACAAGTCATCTTTAAAGGGACTAAGCAGTGTCAGGATATTTATGGGGGTGGGGAATCCGTCTCCCAACCCACCAGCAATCAGCTATTTGAAGAGCCCACAGCGCCATGTCCTCTTCAGTGTTTATCTGCATGTTGTCTCCCTTGTAGTGGCGGTGGAGAGTAATTACACCTTCATATCCCATTTAAGTAAATGGGAGAAGATTCTGTAATTAGCCTCTTCAAACAGCAGATCGGCGGGGTGCTTGTAGTTAGAGCTGATATTGATGACCTATCCTGAGGACATTGCACAACCTCTTTAAAGAGACTGATTTCTTTTTGAGGGCTCATGCACACGAACCATGTGCCACCTGTGCCGTAGATTGAGGGCCGCAAATTGCGGCCCCCAATGCACGCGCACCTTCCTTGTGGCCGGAGATGGCGGATGCAGACTAGAGTTGAGCGAACGTGCTCTGACGAGCACTGTAGAGCTCGGATCCCCTGTGCTCGCATGGGCGCAGCCATCCGGATCCGTCCTACAGTGCTCGTTACGAGCACGTTCGCTCAACTCTAATGCAGACCCATTCAACTTGAGATCTGTCCGTTGAAAATTGAGCAAAATATTTTATGGACCGAAATGCCATGTAAACACTCCATAGTGCTTCTGTGGACTTCCGCTCTGTGCCTCCGCACCGTATGTCCTGGATTGTGGGCCGCAATATGGGCACGGGCCACTTACGGTCCTGTACATGAGTCCTAAGCTGGGCTCACTTTTCTCTCAGGGAGTTGTGACTCATGCTGCCGCCTATACTGATTTCTGTTGAGACCCAAAGACATAATAAACTACTAAATACCTTAGATGTATGCATTTAACAGAACTAGGCGCCCCTGTGTATATATATATATATACACACACACTTTTTTTCTGGATATCTCTCTGTGTATTCCATACAATACAAACAGTATCCCTGCTTTCTACTATACCACTTGCCATATGTGCTGACAAGGTTCCCAGCGTATACTGAACGTCACACGTATCCCAAGGCCTCCAATCACCTGGCCAGGCATCAGGCGGTATACATTAGTATTATATACTTAACCTTTTTTGCTTTATACAATAGTGCAGCAGACTGTTATTCTAGAGGCTTCTGGTAAGAAAAAAAAAAAGGTGCAGACGTTTTTTCTTTACACTGTGATCCTATGGACGGCATCCTATGTCTATACAGTGGCACATGTTCGAGGTATCCCGATGTATATCTCCTGACAGACACTGCAGAAAACTGAAGAGACGTTGATCCATTTTCCAAAAACAGAGAATACATTTGTATAAATTTTCACTTTCTCATGCAGTATGCCAGCTGCCTATGGGAAATCATAAGACGGCAGATCAAATAAGCTTCAGTTGATATGAATTAATATTTGTAAAGTGAGGAGTGAGATTTCTAGTCAAAGGTAACTCAAGTGTATCGACCCAAGGTCACCTATTTTCTCCATTTATCCGATATTGAGGTATATTTGATCTCTGGAAGCTACACTTGTGTTTTGATTGCACTACTGATTACCATAAACGTATTTTTATATCCCATCTACAATCTGCATACAACTTATGCAGTGATATTGGGGTATATCAATATTTAGGCAGATTTATGCCCCTTTCACACGAGCGGGAGACTCGCATGTCTCCCGCAACGCATTTACAGGGCTGGACTCGGCACTGACAGGGATCGCATATAATGCTCTGCAATCCCTGTCAGTGCCGAGTCCAGCCCTGTAGATGCGTTGCAGGAGACATGCGAGTTTCCCGCTCGTGTGAAAGGGGCATTAGGGTACGTTTAATTGCTGCAGAAGATCTCCGGCATGCTGTGAATTGCCATTTACAGCGAAGTGCTCATTCACACTTCTGTATTACAAATCCTTATTAATTCAGGTTTTGTTTTTTTTTTTTTAAAAAACACAGTTTCAGTAAATTTAAATGGTTTAATTTCTTGGACATTTGTTTTCACACCAAGGGGTATTTACAATGCTGAAATACACCTAAATTAGGCGTATTTCAAGCACAGATAGCGGCACATAGGTTAGTTGCGACGCTATCTGCGACTTCGGCCCGCCTACACCAGGTCTAACATTGTGGCAGTGGTGTGGGTGGCGAAGGAGACGGGTCGGCAGGCCTCATATTTTTTACACCTGTTAGATTTACAACTGGTGCTGGATGCGCCAGAGTTATGGAGAAGCCTCTGTCTAAAACGCCGGTCTTAAAAAATGTGCCCCTTAAGCATCTTTCACACGAGCGTGACGGATTAGGTCCGGATGTGTTCAGGGAAACTCGCACCATTTTGCAAGCAAGTTCAGTCAGTTTTGTCTGCGTTTGCATTCAGTTGTTCAGTTTTTTCCGCGCGGGTGCAATGCGTTTTGATGCGTTTTTCATGCGCGTGATAAAAAACTGAAGGTTTACAAACAACATCTCTTAGCAACCATCAGTGAAGAACTCATTGTATCTGCACTTGCTTCAGGATGCAATATGTTTTTCACTGAAGCCCCATTCACTTCTGTGGGACCAGGGCTGCGTGAAAAACGCTGAATATAGAACATGCTACGTTTTTCACGGAATGCAGTGTGGGTGCTATGCGTTCACGGCAGGCATTGCACCCGCACGGAAAACTCGCTCGTGTGAAAGGGGCCTTAGTGTTTTTTTCAGTATGCAGCATGCAGAATCTGTATTGTATTTTTTTGGTAGTTTTTTTACATCTGTATTTGAGAAATATTACAAAAACACAAAAAAAAAAAAAACTGATTGAGCAAAAAAAAAAAAAGGAACAAATATGGACCAAAAACTGACACAATTGGGAAACCCAGAAAAAAACTATATGTAAATACAATCCCATATTTGTGATTCATTTTGAACCCACTACTGGTTTTGGTACAAATAACTGCATCAAAACCTAAAATCCTGGACGTATCCTCTTTTTCACTCTGGCGGCCCCTCTGAGATGAGGCAAGGGCTTTTCGTGTCGGAATCACATAGGGCAAGGGTTTTTTCATTAGATCTGGTGACTTATCGTGTCCCTGCTAGACAAAAGCCTCCACCTAGCAGTATGAAGTTATATTTTTGAATCCCTCAATGAACCTGAATGACTGAATGACCAACAAATGTTTTTTAGTTTTTCTCCTCTCTGCCTTTCAGCAGCCATAACTTTTTTTTTTCAGTGACATAGCTGTCTAAGGCCTTGTTTTATGTAAGCCTTGTTTACCGTATTTTCGCTTTATAAGACACACTTTTCCCCCCAAAAGTGAATACTAATGAATGCTTCCATTATGGAAGCGCTCACTAGTATGTATTAGGTGCAGGGAGCGGGTGAAGTGCTGTGAGCGCTGCCTGTACTCACCCTCCCTTGTCTTCTTCTTGGGGGCTGTGCTGCACAGCTGATCCTGACCGCGTACAGCGTCAGGACGTAGTGCACGCGCTATGACCCGACGCTGTACGCAGGGAGGTGAAGACAAGGGAGTGTGACTGGAGGAGCGATTGCCAGAACTGGAGAGGAGAGGTAAGTGAAGTTCTTTATTTTAGCTCTGATCTGGGGTCTGACATAGAGGTTTGATGGGGTTCTGAACTGAGGTCCTGATATGGGGCTCTGAACTGAGGTCCTGATATGGGGTTCTGAACTGAGGTCCTGATATGGGGCTCTGAACTGAGGTCCTGATATGGGGTTCTGAACTGAGGTCCTGATATGGGGCTCTGAACTGAGGTCCTGATATGGGGCTCTGAACTGAGGTCCTGATATGGGGTTCTGAACTGAGGTCCTGATATGGGGTTCTGAACTGAGGTCCTGATATGGGGTTCTGAACTGAGGTCCTGATATGGGGCTCTGAACTGAGGTCCTGATATGGGGTTTCTGAACTGAGGTCCTGATATGGGGGTCTGAACTGAGGTCCTGATATGGGGTTCTGAACTGAGGTCCTGATATGGGGTTCTGAACTGAGGTCCTGATATGGGGTTCTGAACTGAGGTCCTGATATGGGGTTCTGAACTGAGGTCCTGATATGGGGCTCTGAACTGAGGTCCTGATATGGGGCTCTGAACTGAGGTCCTGATTTGGGGTTCTGAACTGAGGTCCTGATATGGGGGTCTGAACTGATGTCCTGATATGGGGTTCTGAACTGAGGTCCTGATATGGGGTTCTGAACTGAGGTCCTGATATGGGGTTCTGAACTGAGGTCCTGATATGGGGTTCTGAACTGAGGTCCTGATATGGGGTTCTGAACTGAGGTCCTGATATGGGGTTCTGAACTGAGGTCCTGATATGGGGCTCTGAACTGAGGTCCTGATATGGGGCTCTGAACTGAGGTCCTGATTTGGGGTTCTGAACTGAGGTCCTGATATGGGGTTCTGAACTGAGGTCCTGATTTGGGGGTCTGAACTGAACTGAGGATATGATGTGAGGTCTGCTGAAAAATATTTGTTACTTATTTTCCTCCTCTAAGACCTGGTGTGCGTCTTATCATCATGTGTGCCTTTTAAAACAAAGAATACGGTAATTTTCAGCGTTGTTCGGGAGTGCATATACATTACAGTGTAATTATTTTTTTATAGAAAAAAGAAATTTGGGGATTTTTTTCGTGTGGATACCTAGTATTTTTTTGTTTTATTTAATGTATGCTCAATAAAATATATTTTCTACTAAATAATGGCATTTTTTGGCAGGGGTGCAAAATTTTTTATTATATTATTTATAACAAATGTTTATAATCCCATTATGAGATGACTATTTTATGACTTTATTTAAGGCTAAGAATGTATTAGCTTACTCCTCTATGCCAATACATTATGCTCTGTGTCAGTATGACACAGGCTGCCCTAATGGCAAGCTTGCTGAGCACACAGCCCTGGAGTCCTTCATAAATCCTCAGGGCTGACTGAAAATCTCTTGCCCAGTCTCCAATTGGGCCGCTGGGAAACTTGGTGACGTGTTCGCGGTAGAGGTTCCCCTTTGATCATACTGCGGTGTGGACTGCAGCATTGCGCTTCCTCATCTGTATACGCAGCGCTCGTTCAGCACTGTGTATACAGCAGTCTAGAAGGCAGGGGCACTGAAGAACCAGCCCTGCCTTCTCTATGGGGTGCTCTGCCATCACAGACAGCTGGCCCCCCACTCAGTAGCTGCACAATTAGCGACCTCCCGGACGTTTATAGTCTATGGGCAGTCGGAAACTAGTTAAAGGGGTATTCCCATCCGACACATTGATGGCATATACAGTATGCCTGCTGCTATCTCTAGAACTGGGCTCCCGAAGTGAAGCAGAGCATACCGTGCATACAGTATGTGGTTTACTCTCCATTCACTGCTGTGGGACTTCCAAAAATAGCCAAGTGGGTACGGAGAATGGAGATAGCAGTGCGCAAGTATGGCCACCTCTTTATTTGCCACTTTGGAACTGACGGAAATAGTCGATCCAGCATTCGCATATTTTCAAAACGGACATAGCAGAACTCCGTTGACCTTGTGCACTTACTCTGTATTATCCTAATACTGTGTCTCCCCATGTACATGTCTTGTCTTAACATCCTTTAAATGCTGTGCCTGTTTCTCAGTCTTTCATTTGTACTTCAGCCTGAAGAAGGAGTCTCTGTCCTCTGAAAGCCTGCAATCAGCCAATAAATGTATCACTCCCATAATACTTCTGTATTTCTGAACCCACAAGTATTGAACATCACGTAGAAATACAGAATTTTTGATGTGAATGTTGATCCCAGCTGGTTGTTATTTGGGATCAGGAAGGAAATTTTAGGACAGACTGGTTCATACCTTATTGGTTTTAGCTTCCTTTGGATCAATAGGGGAAAACAAGTTTCAAAAGTTTTAGCTTAATCGCTAGGATATGCCCCCAATGTCTGATAGGTGTGGGTCCCACACCTATCTTTAGAACAGAGCCGACTAAGTAAAGGCGCACCACACATTCACCGCAGCCCTACATTCATTTCAATGGGAGTGCCAAAAGTAACCGAGCAGATCGCTTGGCTATTTTCGGAAGTCCTATTGAAATAAATCGGAAGCTGACTGCACAAGCGCGACCACCCCTTCATTCACTTCTATGGGGCTGACAGAAACAGCTGGTCAGCAGTCCCATAGAAATGAATAGAGGGCGGTCGCGCATACGTGGTGCCCCCTCCTGCACTATACAGGCTCCAGTCTAAAGATAGGTTCAGGTCCCAGAGGTCCCATATCGCCAGGCTATGCCCCCAATGTACAATGCCCCTTTAATGGACATACTTTATTTTTCACTTTATAAGACGTACCTGATAATGAGACACATGTAAACAATTTGCAGCCACCGGTGTTGGTAAAATCCATTCAGTTTTATTTCTTCTCCATTAAAAAGCTGTTACAAAATGGTGGGTACAAGCCAGGCCTTACATGCATCTTTTTAGCACCCTTAATCATAGAGTCATGATAATGAGACGCACCTAGTAAAAATAAGAAAAAAATATTTTTCATCAGACCCCCATATTAGATTCTCACATCCGACCCCCATATCAGATTCTCACATCCGACCCCCATATGAAGACCTCAGATCAGACCTCCATATCAGACCTCCATATCAGGACCTCACATCAGACCTCCATATCAGGACCTCACATCAGACCTCCACATCAGGACCTCACATCAGACCTCCATATCAGGACCTCACATCAGGACCTCACATCAGACCTCCACATCAGGACCTCACATCAGACCTCCACATCAGGACCTCACATCAGACCTCCACATCAGGACCTCACATCAGACCTCCATATCAGGACCTCACATCAGACCCCATATCAGGACCTCACATCAGACCCCCATATCAGGACCTCAGATCAGACCTCCACATCAGGACCTCAGATCAGACCTCCATATCAGGACTCAGATCAGACCCCATATCAGGACATCAGATCAGACCTCCATATCAGGACCTCACATCAGACCTCCATATCAGACTCACATCAGACCCCCATATCAGGACTCACATCAGACCTCCATATCAGGACTCAGATCAGACCCCATATCAGGACATCAGATCAGACCTCCATATCAGGACCTCACATCAGACCTCCACATCAAGACCTCACATCAGACCCCATATCAGGACCTCACATCAGACCCTCCATATCAGACCCCCATATAGGACCTCACATCAGACCCCCATATCAGGACATCAGATCAGACCTCCATAATCAGGACCTCACATCAGACTCCATATCAAGACCTACATCAGACCCCCATATCAGGACTCACATCAGACCCCCATATCAGGACGTCACATCAGACCCCATATCAGGACCTCAGACATATCAGGACCTCACATCAGACCTCCATATCAGGACCTCACATCAGACCCCCATATCAGGACCCTCACATCAGACCCCATATCAGGACCTCACATCAGACCCATATCAGGACCTCACATCAGACCCCATATCAGGACCTCACATCAGACCCCCATATCAGGACTCACATCAGACCTCCATATCAGACCTCACATCAGACCCATATCAGGACCTCAGATCAGACTCATATCAGGACCTACATCACCATATCAGACCTCATCAGACCTCATCAGACCTCACATCAGACCCCCATATCAGGACCTCACATCAGACCTCCATATCATCAGACCTCACATCAGACCCCCATATCAGGACCTCACATCAGACCTCCATATCAGGACCTCACATCAGACCCCATATCAGGACTCACATCAGACCCATATCAGGACCTCACATCAGACCCCATATCAGACTCACCATCAGACTCATATCAGGACCTCACATCAACCTCCATATCAAGACCTCACATCAGACCATCACCCCCATATCAGGACCTCCCCCAAGGACCCATCAGACCTCCATATC
Organism: Rhinella marina; assembly: GCA_900303285.1. Taxonomy (NCBI): domain Eukaryota; kingdom Metazoa; phylum Chordata; class Amphibia; order Anura; family Bufonidae; genus Rhinella; species Rhinella marina. The sequence continues at coordinate 1,216,017 of ONZH01001400.1, read as the reverse complement.
AGGACCTCACATCAGACCTCCATATCAAGACCTCACATCAGACCCCCATATCAAGACCTCACATCAGACCCCCATATCAGGACCTCACATCAGACCTCCATATCAGGACCTCACATCAGACCCCCATATCAGGACATCAGATTAGACCTCCATTAGACCTGTAAGCCAGACCCCATATCAGACCTCAGATCAGACCATAAAATAAATTCACTTACCTCTCCTGGTCTGCAGGTCCGGCAGTCTTCCCTGCAGTCACGCTCCTTCTCCGGCATACAGTGCATACAGTGTCAGGTCATAGTGCGTGCACTACATCCTGATGCTATACACAGTCAGGACAGTGCAGCGCTGCCTCAGGGAGGAAGGCTAGGGAGGGTGAGTACTGGCAGCGCTCGCAGTGCCTCACTCCCCGCACCTACTGCTCTCTAGTATTTACATTATAAGACACACTGCCATTTCTCCCACTTTTGGGGTAAAAAAGTGCGTCTTATAAAGTGAAAAATGTTGTTTTTTTTGTTTTTTTCATCTGTGCTATGTAATGTATGTATAATTGTCCAGTGATCATACAGAGATCTGCAAGGCTGATTTTCATTTATTTTTTTATCTTATACAACAGATGAAAGGAACCGGATCACTCCAGGAAAAAATCACTTAACCAACCAGGCAACATAGAAGAAACTGGAATTTTAAATGTATAAATTTACTATTATGTAAATGTCTGTTTGTCAATCAAATCTTTTTTTTTCCCAAACTGTCGGTATTTATGTATTCTGAGATCTCTTATTCTTGGAAAATTTTGTCAAATATAATGTGTTAAAGATATACATTGATATAAAGGGGTTTTCTGAAATTTTGATACTGATGGCATATCCTGAGGATAGGTCATCAATATAAGATTGAGCGTGGTCTGACTCCCAACGCCACCCCCAATGAGCTGTTTCAGGAGGCCGTGGTGATCCTATGAGCTCCATGGCCTCCTTCAAGCTTACCAAGCACAGCCCCATACATCGTATAGCGGATGTGATTGGTATGGCGTTCAGCCCCTTTCACTTAAAAGGGGCTGAGCTGCGCCTAGACCATGTGACCGGTGAAGGTGACGTCACTGACCTAGGAAGAGGCCGCATCGCTCACCAGAGTGCCACTGTCTCTTCAAACTGCCAATCGGCAGGAGCATAACTACCATAGCAGCAGACCATGCGACTGCTATGGGGACCAGGGCAAGAGGGGGCCCAGTTGGGACTATCTCTTCTACTGGAGGTGAACACTTAGTCAGGACTCTGTGGCAGTGGGAAAATGGCCCAAGGGTCATTGAAAAGGGTTTAGGTTCTGTCCTGTGTGGGGGGCCTGGTTTGATCCTTGCTATGGGGCCCTTACTTCTCTATGTATGCCACTGGGCAGGGACGCTGGGAGTCAGACCCCTGCAGAACTGATATGGATGACCTATCCTGAGGACAGGTCATCAATATCAAAATCTCAGAAAACCCCTTTAATTCTGAGTAAAAAGTTAGAGAAAAATGCTTCATTTTAACCTTGATACTACAGGAACATGAGATGAATGACCTATGTTCTTTGCCTCAAGAATTATTTTTTATACATATATATATAAAAATAATTATTTGTACATTAATAAAGACTATTTTATTGTCTTGTTTGTACATTATTACCCTTGAAAATGTCTCATATTTGCAATATATTTATTTTGATATATACTGTAAGTTATGAAGAACTCCAATTATTCAGAGGCATCCCACACACAATAAAACAAAGCATAGTATATGCTTTTTAACATGTTAGCCTATGGGTGGCATATGACATTGTATGGCAGTGCAGGAAATCCTTCTGACGTATACCTCCAATGGCAATGTATACAGAAAACACAGGGGGGTATTAACAAATGGCCTTTGCATTTGGGTGCCTTCACACGCTGTAGATTTTGTGGCAGAATTTTCCGCGACTGAAAATCAGTTCCGTTCACCTGAATGAAGCGTGCAGAAATCCAAAGCTTGTGAGTGCACCCTAATAGTGGTGCCTACACAGGGGTACTGTGTTCCTATGAACGTCAGATTAAAGGGATTCCGTGAGCAGATTCATTCTGCCATAACCATGGCAAGAAGTGTCTGCTGTCCGATTTGGCTTCTCCACATCTAGCTCATCTTTTTTGGTAGGGCAGCGTGACTCCTGCTTGGTAAAAAAAAAAGCCCTCAAAGCTTGCCGCTCAAAAGAATTTATTATCTATAATCGACAGAATAAACATGTGGTGTTTTGGTCTTTTATGGATCTTTTTGCCAACAGTCGGATTGCCTGCATTCAGAGAAACCTATGGTATATAAACACTATCAGAGTGCAGCAGTCACTGCTGCGGTGTGGTGCTATGATATACTGGGATTTTCTGCCTTATTTACATTGATGAGCTATCCTCAGGATAGGTCATCAATATCAGATCAGTGGGGGGAAGACTCCCGGCACCCCCACCGATCAGCTGTTTGGTGAGAAGGCCGCACTCCATGCCAGCGCAGCCTTCTCTTGACTATTTACCGGCTTGCGGTCAACATTGCAGTGTCAGCAGGTGTAATTACAAGTATGGCATCCCCAATCACTTCTATGGGACGGCTGTGTGTTCAAGTGAATACTACAGAGCCGAATAATATTTGTATTCTATTATATTTTTTACTTTACTATATCTGAGACACTCATTGATCACAGGACTGCCGGGTCCAACAATGGAAGTGGCACAGTCGGTTTCTATATTTACTGCATAGTTCTCATTGAGCACTATCTACAAAGGGAAGGAGAAGGCAGAAGTGGTAATAAACAGCTTCTGTCTTCTCCTCTAGGTCGGCCACGGACCCAACCTTCTCCTGCTGGATAGCCGGAGCTTTAATCCTGCACAGTACATGTACGACACTCCGGATTAAACGGCTGATTGAGAGAGCTGAGCCTCTAGGTGTAACGACAACTCCCCCATTGCTCCTGAGGCTCATTTGCATATAGTAAAACTTCATTTTTCTCAGCAATGCGGGCACATATGAACACGGGACCAACACAGATGTCTTCAGCTGCCAAGTGCACATGTAACAGGTCAGACAGTGTCATAGGTACAAATCTGCTGACAGATGCCCTTTAAAGGGGTTCTCCGGGAATTAAGAAAATGAAAATACTTAAATATTACTTTATTATAAAAATATTCCCAAATACCTTTCATTAGTTATAATGGCTTGTTTTGTCTAGGGAGCAATGATTAGGAGAAACAAAATGGCTGCTGTCCTAGTAGTACACACAGAACCTGTCCTAATCCCACAGGAGGACAAGTTACTTCACATCACTGAGGTAAAGAGCAGCCTCATCCTCCTCTCTGCTCCGCTTGTCAGGTGTTATGATCCTGAATACAGTTTAATATGATCTTCAGCTGAATCTTTGTGGGAATGGAGATCATGAGGAGACATGAAGTACAGAGAGGACGGACAGGACAGGCTGTGGTAATGGAGACTACATACAAGTGCTGCTCCTTATTAGCAACTTCTGCTCATTAACTCCATTCCTGCAGAGATTCAGCTAAAGCTTTTATCATCTGTATTCAGGATCATAATCCCTGACAAGCAGAGCAGAGAGGAGGATGAGGCAGCTCTTTACCTCAGTGTTGTGGAGTAACTTGTCCTCCTGTGTGATTAGGACAGGTTCTGTGTGCACTAATAGGACAGCGGCCATTTTGTTTCTCCTAATGATTGCTCCTCAGACAAAACGAGGCATTATAACTAATAAAAGATATTTGGGAATATATTTATAATGAAGTAATATTTAAGTATTTTCATTTTCTTAATTCCCGGAGAACCCCTTTAAAGCCTAGCATCAAGCACTAGCATAATCATAAGTGACATATCTAAGGTGGACCCCCACTTTTTTCCCTGAAAGCAATGCACACCCTTAGCAGACGCTAACCTGTGGGCACTTTGAACTTCACCCATCAGGTGCTCCTGGCATAACATCCATATGTGATCAATGCTCATGGTATGAAATGCCCTTTAGACCTCAATTACACAGCAGAACAGTGTGCAAGGAGCCTAGGAGGACTACATTGAGTCTTTTCTATGAAGCAGTAGACACTCCTTGTGCTGCTGTATGGTGCCTCAGTAACCGGTGCCTCAGTTGTCTCCTATTAGTCCAATGAAAAAAAGAAGTCACTATATTATAGGTATAGCAAGGGCCATCATTCAACAGTCTCTCCAAAACCTGTATATATGCCTTAATGACATTAAAACTTAATTTAATGTTTAACACCCCTTAAAGCAGACATCCCAAGTGTCCCTCTTTTTGACCCAAGTCCCTCTTTGCTCCTTATATACCCCTCTTTTTGATCTGAGGTACAGATTTTCATTATTACATTCACAATATTGACCCAGAGAGTGTTCGCCTGGTCCTTCTTTGTATATTTGAGCTCATGTTGTGTATCATTTCATTATCTGATGCAGTTGGGATTTTAGAAACTTCTATATTCAGATTTTGCTCTATTTCGTGAGAAAACACCATTTGAAGTGGATAGATATACAGGAAAAATGGATCTTTCACACAATGAACCATAAGTGTCCTTCTTTGACTGTCCAAATAGTTGGTATGCTTATCCAGTATCGTACAACAGCTCCCCCATGTGCCGGGACCCCCAGAGGGAATATAAGAACCCTGGTCCACGCACTTCCGCTGCTGCTTCTCCCTGTACACGGATTAAAACATCTGGTGTCGGGGGGAGCACCGCGGGTGACGCTAGGGAGGCTTATCCCCGTCCCTGCCTGCCATTGGTTGCTCCCATCCGACACCGGATGTTTGCATCCATGTACAGGGAGAAGCAGCAGCGGCAGTGCGGGGACCAGGAGTGGCGCAGGGAGCGGGGTGAGTATATTCCCTCTGAGGGGCCCAGCACATGGGGGGCTCTTGTATGATATCGGATAACCCCTTTAAAGGATTTATTTTTTTACCTGTGGAGAAATCCATACTTTCCTCCTCCCCTCAGCATTGTCCTGTGTCTGTGCCTCCCAGGCTTTTTTCATTGGACTTCCAGTCCTAGTCTGTCAACTTCCACATGGATGCGGTCATGTCAAGTTCAGTTAACAGAGTGGCCGGGAGCAGGTAAGTATGGATTTCTTAGCAGATGCTGCCCCGGGGGAACATTTATTATGTTAACATTTTTTTTATTGATTTTTTTTCCAAACAGACTACACTGATGATATCCCAAATCCTCCATGTTTTTAGTTAAGGCCTCATGCACACGACCGTATGAATTTTGCAGTCCGCAAAAAATACGTATGACGTCCACGTGCATTCCATATTTTGTGGAACAGAACAGCTGGCCCCTAATAGAACAGTCCTATCCTTGTCTGTAATGCGGACAATAATAGGACATTTTCTATTTTTTAGCGGAATGGAAATACGGACATAGGGAAATGGAATGTACCTTCCGATTTTTTTGCAGACCCATTGAAATGAATGGTTCTGCATACGGCCCACAAAAAAACGGAACGGACACGGAAAGAAAATATGTTCATGAGCCATAACAGAAATCAATTCTAATTTCTAATAGTAATGCAAAGAAGGAATGGAGACCATTCCCCTGCATACACTCTGAATCCTTCCGTTATAGTTATCCTTGTTATGGACCTACCACCCAGACAGATAGACGGCAGGTGATAAGGCACATGTCGCCTACCTTGTTTCCCTAGCAGGATCTTTGCATATTGTGTGAAGCCTCTAGGGGGTGCCTCCAGCTATGTTATCTTTACCCTTTTATACATGCAGGATGTCAGGCTGTGCTCGCTGTCAGCTGCTTCAGCAGAAGTTGATAAATTCGATAGCTGAGTTGTGGCTGGACCAGGTACTTATATGGTGGAAGCTGGTATCTACAAACATGAACTCATGCCAGGTAAAGAATTAAACATTCTTAGTTGGACGAGACAAGAAAGACCCAGTGATCCGTCGGCTTGATGGTGCTGTGAAAGACCCTCAGTCAGGTAAGTGTCATCTTGTAATTGCCTAATCCATATCCAGGATAGTCTTTCGTCATCACATGCCTTAAAAAGCTTTTCCTAAAAGAGGACGCTTCCCCATAAGCTTGGGGTAACCGGTTAACCGTCCTACGAGTGAAAGCTTTATGGCAGCAGGCCATTATGTTGCAGCCTCACTTATCAGATTGGATGCATGTTGATATGTGGTGTTCATATCCATGGCAGCATCATAAACCATAGGCCCGTTGTAATGTCCTGTGTAGCCCATGACAAAGTGATTCCCTGTTTTCTATATTTCTAGATATTTAGTGGAGTGTATCATGCTGTCGGTGCAGATATTAAGAGTAGCACACAGTATTTGTATGTTGCCCTAACAATGGTTTAGTAAAATGAACGAAAGCTGCATTATTATGAATGTGAAATCAGAGATTTGCAAGGCAAGTTTGCTTAACCGCCAAAATAATGTATATAGCAGGTGTCCAGCGTATTCACTCATACCCACCAATATTTTTGGGACAAGGGGGTCATTTACAAACATTTTTACGCCAGTAAAAATTGTCGCACAACTCCCTTTGCAACTTTTTAAGGACTCTGGTGGTAGTGGCTTGTTGCTCAGGCAGTTTTCCAACAATTTCGACACTTAGGAGTGTTTAGGGCTTGACAAGGGCAAGACAAATTTACCAACATTTATGCCTGGAAATAGGAGTAAATGTTACCGAAAAACTACTCCAGTAGGACTGGTCTGGTTTTATCTTGTCATAAATTGGGCGCACCTTCTTTCAGCAAAGCCAGAGCAAAAGGGTAGCAAAAAACCTTTGTAAAAAGTCGGTCTGCTGCTTAAAAAACTTAAAGGGGTTATCCAAAATGCCACGGCGGAGGCTCGTCCCCGTTATGGCCTGCTATTGGCTGTTCCCCACATCGCTGGATGTTTTGATCCGCGCAATAGGGAGATGCAGAAGGCCGCTCGGGCATCAGAAGCTACGTGGGTGCCAGGGAGAGGGGTAAGTATGACCTATATGAGGGGCCTGGGCATTTTGGGGGGCATTATAGTTGGCGTGCACCACCAATGAGACGAGTTGAGGCGATCGCCTCAGGCAGCACCAGGTAGGGGCAAGTGGGGAGCAGCTGAAGGGCCATGGGCTGAAAGAAAGAGGTTAAGTTAAGAAACTGGCATTGGGAAGGGGGGAGGGGGGCGCCTTTTCAGTTTTCTCCTCAGGCAGCAGAAAGGCTAGGTGCACCCCTGATTATAGAGGTTGGATAACCCCTTTAAACAGGTTCCTTACAGAGCTGCTACTATCAATCACCCATATGAATGCTTGTAAATGCTTCTGATGATGCCGGGCAACAAAAGTTGAAAGTTGGCTGAAGTGGACAATTTTGGCTGACTGCAATCTGCCAGATAAGTGATTGGTCACAATTAGTATTGAGCGAACTTGTGTTTTCAAGTTCGGCATACAAGGTTCGGGTTATCTAAGAATTCTGTTATGGATTCCGCTACCGCGGACCATAAGTTTTGGCCCATGGTAGCAGAATCCATTACAGAATTCTTAGATATCGCGAACCTTGTACGAAACTGAAGCTCATGAATATCAGGACTCGTTGGCATGTGCTGGAGCTGTTAGGAGCTAGCAGCATAAAACTGGTGACAGATTCCCTTTAAGGCTTCATTCACACGTCCGGTTTTTTCCTTTTCCGTTTTTTGCGGATCCGTGTTTCCGCAAAAACCTTCCGTTTTTACCAATTGTACATAAGCATCCGTTCCGTTTTTCCACAAAAAAAACAGAAGGAGGAATATATGTTGGTAGGGTATTTCTTTCTATTTCCTGTAAACGGATCCGCAATTGCGGATGACATGTGGATGACATATTGATGCATTCCACATATCATCCACATTTTTTGCGGACCCATTGACTACAATGGGACCACGGACCGCATATGTAGACAAAAGTCGGACAAGCTCTATCTTATATGCGGATCCACATAACGGAACGGATCAATGGAAGTGCTGTCCTCATTTTTTGCGGAGCCATTGAAAAGAATGGATCCGCATTCTGGATTCCGCATTTGCGTAACGGATGCGGATTAAAACATACGGACGAGTGAATGGAGCCTAAGGCTTCATTGACACGTCCGTATGTGTTTTGCGGTCCGCAAAAAAAATGGATGACGTTCCGTATGACATCCGTAATTCCGTTTTTTTGCGGATCCATTGTAACAATGCCTATCCTTGTCAGCAAAATGGACAAGAATAGGACATGTTCTATCTTTTTTTGCTAGATATAGATATATATCTAAATATATATAGATACATAAAAATGATAGACAGACAGATAGATTCCAGGGATCGGTATGGGATAAGTGATGTATATAGACAGTGACTCCACTATCAGAATAGAGAGTGCAGCTCTGGAGTATAATAATGTAACTCAGGATAAGTACAGGTTATATAATGTAATGCATGTACACAGTACAGTCATTGCAGGTCTGAAGCATGACCCCTGTCAAACCCTCTCCACATCAGAAATGGGGAGCTCCATGCCACCCCTTCCTTTCCTTGAAGACCAGCCCCACACCTTATTGCACGCAAACAGTTCCTGCTCTCCATCTTGGCTGGAGCTCACACTACCGCTATCACTCTCCAGAAACAGCAGTCATAGCAATCCAGTGAGTGCTAGTAATGGAAGCTGGCCTGTCAATGCTAGTGGCACTCTGTAGGCCAGCGGCACCAACAAATCAGTGTAAATGGTTTAATTTAGCATAAAGATAAAATTCCAGAGCACAGGGGGCCTCTCTTTACAGCACCCTGCAGTGCCAGCACAAAAAAATGCCAAGGGGGCACCCTGGCTCCACTAAACCCCAGCTTAAAACAACAAAAGCCAGTGAAAAGCAAATTTATTTAAAGGGGTTTTCCAGGTTCAGATCTGAACCCTGACATACCCATATTTTCACCCAGGCAGCCTCCCTGACGATAGCAAGGGCTTGTTTATTGACAATAACACACTGCCGAGCTCTGATGAGCCGGCTTTAGCGCTGCCCTAGCTGTTTTACAGGCTAGGACAGCGCTAAAGTCCGTCCATCAGTGCTGGTGACGTCACCGTGCTCGCTGTTGGGCGGAAGCCTCCGCCTGGCAGCCCTCAGGAGAGCCTGGTTTGTCACCGGAAGTCCTGAAAATGCCTTTGCCCTGCACAATTGGAGCATTGGAGCATGAAATGCTCTGGTGCTATTATCAGGGGGGCTGCCTGGGTGAAAATATAGGTATGTCCGGGTTCAGCTCTAAACCCGGACAACCCCTTTAAACAAAATTGGAGGAAAACCCTATAAAAGGGTTTTCAAAGATTTTTTTAATTGATGACCTATCCCCTGGACGTCATCAGTATCTGATTAGTTGGGGACTGACACACAGGACCCCCACCGATCAGCTGTTTGAGAAGGCAATGGCACTCCTGTGAGCACTGCAGCCTTCTCTCTGCTTTTCCTAGGCCAGTGACATCACGTTCATCAATCACGTGGGCTAGGAGCAGCTCAGCCCCATTCAAGTGAAGAGATGCAGTACCAAGAACTGCCACTATACAATGCACGGCGCTGTGTTTGGTAAGCTGCCAGAAGGAGTACCTGTCACGGGGGAGACAAGGGAAGGTGTGCCCTGTACTTGAAACCCCCCTTCTTTCCCTACCTACTTGCCTCAAACGGCCCTAGGCGGCCGCGGACAACCACGAAGACGTTCCCTATACTGGGTAAGTGCAGAGGGAGGGAAAGGGAACACAGGGAGAGACAAAACACAGACGGAACAAACACAGTGATAGAGTAGTCAGCAAGCCGGGTCAAACACAGGAGATAGCGTAAATACCAGGGGTCAAGAGAAGAGAGGTCAGAGTCCAAATAGCAAATCCAAAACACAAGGTCGCACAAGCACTGATCAAAAGTATAAACTAATCACAGGCATCTGAGTGAGGCAGTTGCCATCTTTAAATAGCCCGCCCAGGATCATGTGATGTGGCCAGCATCACATGACCTGAGGCGGAGCAAGCTGTCCAAACAATATGTAAAGTAGCCATGTGGTGTGATCAGCACCACATGGCTAAACCCAAACAGAGAATTAACTCATGAAGTGCTGGCTGACAAGACCAGCACTTCAATTCCCTATTGCTCGTCTCTAGGGGGGCGGAGAGGTCCGGCGATGTCGTGCAGAGGGAGCGCGACGCCGACCTCGCGTGACAGTACCATTGCTTTCTCAGGTATTGGACCCCCACCAGTCAGATACTGACGATCTATCCCGAGGACAGGTCTTCAGTCAAAAAAATTTGACTTTAAAAGGGACTTTCCTCCTTCTGTGTTTTAAAAAACTTCCCCATTCAGCAGGACCCAGCAAATAAGGCATATTGCCTGCTCCCTGATGCTGAGTTCTGACTGCAGAGGTGGACTCATAGAGCTGCACCAAGTGTTGGGGAGCAGGTATGTATGCTCCATTAGGGGGTATTTTGAGATACACTTATGTAAGGTGCCTGCACACTGCAGATTTGTGTACAGAAAATCTGATGGAAATCTGCACCAAAACTGCATAAAAAGTACATAAATCTGCTCTGTTTATTGCACATTGGGCGCTTTTTTTGTGTGGTTTTTAGGCAGTTTTTGGTGTCCATGTCTGCAGTAATACACGAATAGTACTGCAGACGGAGTCCAGAGCACTATTTTTTATTTTCCCTTTATGAAAGTTATCCATATATTTTCTGTTCGATCTATAGTTATGTGCTGTATCTGTTTTCCATTGGGTGAACTAGTCCATGTTTCTAGCTGCACTACTGTCCAAAGTTCAAGTGATGTGAATGGGTTTCTATTTCCCGGTGTGAATGTCATGTTTGGCGTTGTCTCGCTGTTACCAGATGGGTTTGATGTGCAGAGTACAGACTTTGAGGCTCCTTCTCATTCACTGATGAGAAGGAGAGCAAAATGATCTACTGGGCACCGTATGTCTGGAGCTGGCGATCCTGGCATCACTGCTTTTTCAAACCGTTCGTTTAATAAATCGATAACTTCTAAGGCTTTGTTTTTTTGTGTTTGTTTTTTATTTAGGCCTTTACTACAGTAAGTACTGTCATCAAATGATGTATAGTATAAGATTTGGGGAGGATTTCTTCTTGACGGGAGCCAGAAGGCCCAGATCATCAGGCTGCTCCCCCAAATGTAACTGACTGCAGTACTAATAACCAACTGCCAAAAATGTCCAGGAGGCTCCTGGAAAAAAAGGCACATAAAAGGGTGTGGCCTAATTTAAAAGGGGGCATGGTTTGTAAAGGGGGTATGTCCATGAAAAGGACACCACATTTTGCGTACCATCCTGAAAGCTGGCAGCTATGCTACTAAGGCATACTTGCTAAGTCACACGTATGTACTGTTGTGGCTGTGCCTGGCACTGCAGTTCAGTATTACTCACTGAATGTACTGGCAGACACAGCCACAAGCAACTGTTCAGCACTGTGCCAGGTAAACCATAAAGGGTATGAGACGCTGGCCCTTCATTCAGATGATCCGTAGGGGGGAAAACCTCACTGAGGATAGCATAGGACAGCTGATAGGCTCCCTTTAAAAGGGTTGTCTGAGTTGAATAAAATTCTGACAACCCCTGTACACAGGGGGGGGACTGGGAACTTAAAGTGGTCCTGGAAAAAATACTAAAAGTGACCCTATTTTGTAGTCGGGTCCAAATTGATAGAAAGCAGGGTCAACAATACCATATTGTGGCACATTATACCACCTTAACAGAACCAAATACCACAGTCCATTTTTATATCAATCATGGCATAACCCCTTGAATAAAAACTCCTCTACATGTGGCAAAATAACAGAAGAATGAATATTCACCCCTTTTCCGGTCCTTTCCAATGCTTTTTGTTTCCCTGACTGTAGCAGTGACATTTTGTGCAAGCCGGTCACTGCTGCCAGGGGTGCACCTAGCCTTTCTGCTGCCTGAGGCGAAAATTGAAACGGCGCCCGACCCCTCCAGCATTACTGTTTAAGGCATACTGTGACACGGTTGAATATAGAGATATATTTCCACGGCCCCTCCACTGCCCCCACTTGTTTCTCGGTCTTGCCATCTCAGCTGGCATCATTGGAAGTGCACCCTTGACTGCTGCAGCCAATCAGTGGCCTCAGTAGTATATGTGACATCTTTGCTGAGGCCAGTGACTGGCTGCAGTGGTGACCTGTGTGCACTAAATATCACCACTGCAGCCAGGAAAACAAATCGCAGCGGAGAGGACTGTAGCTCTATAATGGAAAAAGCAGGGGAGAAAAGGGATTAGTATTGATTCTTCATTATTTTATCACATGTACAGGAGTTGCCTGAGTTCATATTTATCTTGGATCTGGGATCTGAGCTGCAGCAGTGACTTATTTGCATGTATTGTCACTGCCGCAGCCATGAAGAGGACGTCAGCAGTGGGGATGACCAGAGCTTAGTACTGGACGCAGCAGAGAGAAAAAGGGGTGAGTCCCACTGGGGACAGTGCGATGTTAATTTTCTATGTGAACCAGTCGGCACTCCGGTATACAATGGCGTGGTGCTCGTGTCCTAGGGGAGGCGTCCAATGCAGACAGTAATAATGAAAGACCGGCACTCACTTGTAGATATAATGCATATTGTGCTATATGAGGAAAGCTTGAGCTGAAACACGTCACATTGTTATTATGTGCCAATAAACACTTTATACATTATATCTACAAGTGAGTGCGGGAAGAGCGTTGCTAGGGTCTCAAGATCCGGGGCCCAAGCCCTAATGAATATGGCCCAGTTCTCCAAGGCTACTTTCACACTAGCGGTAGCCTTCTCCGGCAGGCTGTTCAGACGGGAGAACAGCCTGCTGGATCCATGCTACCGCTAATGCACAGTGCCACCAAAAGTCTGCTTCTGCCCCATTCACTATAATGGGGGCGGCCTGGAGGACTGGCTGCAGCACGGCAAACAAGTTTTTTTTCAGCCCGTCTCTCTTCATGTTTGCTGTGCTGTGGCCAGACCTCCAGTCCGCCCCCATTATAGTGAATGGGGCCGGAGCGGACTTCCGGTGGCACAGTGCATTAGCGCTAGCACAGATCCAGCAGGCTACTGCTAGTGTGAAAGTAGCCTAAGTCGACCCTCCCCTCGCACACTGCATTGTACTCGTTATACAATGTTGAGCAAATCTCCACAGTTATGTAAACAGAAGACAGAGGAGCGTTGCTAAGGCTCAAAATGGTCCAGTTTGGAGCTATTTTTTGAACAGAAATGTACAATTTCAAGAATTAAAGTCTATTACAAAAATGGTCAGTATCACTGTCCCTATACATAGCAAAAATTTAAAAAAAATAAAATAACGGTTACACTTTAAATTAATAATGTCAGTGTTCTGGTTCCCAAGGTCAGGTTTCTCACAGGTAAATGGATAAAGGTCTGGGGGAGTTGTCAGTAAGTGTAAGAGTAACATTAATTACCCACATACTCAGGGAATTTAACGGGATTATCCTGAAAATGATATTGATGACCTATCAAGCCATATGGCACACCTTCCCCCTCAGAGCCCTACTGTGTGTCCATACAGTAGCTTATGACCACATATGGGGTGTTTTCTCCTGTTACCCCTTCTGAAAATGGAAAATATGGGGCCAAAGCAACATTGTATTTGAAAAAAATGTAATTTTTCACTTTCACAGCCAAGTGTTTCTAAATTCTTTCCCTCCAAATGCCATAGGATTCTCCTTCCTTTCTGAGTCCTGTACTGTGCCCATACAGCAGTTTACGACTACATAGAGTTGCTGCCATATTCAGGAGAAAATGGGTAACACATTTTGGGGTGATTTTTTGTCCTGTTACCCCTTGTGAAAATTAAAGCAACATGGGGTTAAAGCAATATTTTATTGGAAAAAATGAATTTTTCATTTTCACAGCCAATTCTATGAAACACCTGTTGGGTCAAAGTGCTATATGCACCCCTTGAAAAATTCCTTGGGGTGTAGTTTCCAAAATGGGATCACTTTTTGAGGGTTTCTACGATAGGGGTACTTTAGTGTTTCTTCAAATGCAACAGGGCACCCAAAAACCATTCCAGCAAAATCTGATCTCCAATATGCGCCTCTTCCTTTCTGAGCCCTTTACGACCACATTTGGGATGTTTCTGTAAACTGCAGAATCAAGATAATAAATATTGTGATTTTTTTTTTTAAGTTAACCCTTGTTGTGTTACAGAAACAATGAATTAAAATGGAAATTTTCTTTCTGACGCAGGCTTTGATCTGGATCCACCTGGCAGAGAAATTGCCTACTGATATCTCTAATCTAACGAAAGCTCCTTTAATGTTCTGGAACAAATTGTCCTAGGTTCCTGATCTCTGGTCCCACCCATCCCCCATTATGAAACTGGGGGATCTGCTAGGCCTTGCTTCCCCATATAGCAGTTGATGACTCTCAACACAAAGAACATTTAATAAACATATCCTGAGCGACATATTATTAGATGGAACCTTCCCCGATCTTCCTTTTCTGCGTACCAAACTGTCCAATGGCAATGTGGACATTCTTACGCATGCACATCTCCTGCATAGTTTTACTGCCCTTCCTAACAAAGATAATTTACGCAAAGAACCCTCTTGGTTTGAGACACTCACAGTTCGACGCGCTCCAACTCCTAAACTGATCTCTAAACTATATTCAGCGCTTGTATCCTCACCGATAGGTATACAACTAGCATACCTAGAGGCTTGGGAGAAGGAATTAAAAGTGACCTTGACCTCAGAGGATGTTAAGCTAACAGCTGTGGTCCATCTAGGTGTATCACTCTTCAGGAAACCTCACATAAGTTTTATACCATCTACTGACTAAGGGCCCATTCACACGACAGTGGAGCGCGGTGGGGACGGTCTGTGAAAACCCGGACCGTGCTCCTTCTCAGGGCAGGAGCGCACGGTGTCATTGGTTGCTATGACACTGTGCGCTTCCTGAGGCCGCCGCTGTACAGTGATACACTGTACACGCTCGTATAGAGTGTATCACTCTACAGCGGCAACCAATGACGCTGTGCGCACCTTCCCTCAGAAGGAGCACGGTCCAGGTTTTCACGGACCGTCCTGGATCGTGCTCCACGGTCGTGTGCAAGGGCCCTTAGTCAGTAGATGGTATAAAACTCCAGTCACATTGCATGCTATGTACCCATCAATAGCACCTACTTGCTGGAGATGCTTGTCGAGCACAGGGACATACTTACACTTATGGTGGGATTGCAATCTTATCAGAACTTTTTGGAAAACGGTAGGAGAGGTTTTACAAAAACTTTGCCTGGGTTCCCCATCACTCTCACTTATGATCGTGTTCCGTGCACCTCATTACAATGCACCTCTTTGGCTGCAACTGGTACTAACAGCCAAAGCTATGATTCCCTTATACTGGAAGCAAACAGTGGCACCACCAATTCTCCAGTGGATACATAGGGTGGGACAGGTTGCAAGGCTCGAGGAGTTGAGTACTAACTCCCCTAGATCTCATGTTAAATATCTAAGAACATGACTTACTTTTTCTACGCAAAGTGACCTTCAACCTATCTGTCGATATCTTGAATAAATCATTGGCCAGAAAAGATGTGGTGTTCTCCTCCGCGTGATTTCTGATGACTGTTACGAGGTATTACAGTAATGACATATGTTACTTATGAGAGAGATTATTTGCTGTTTATTATCTATTACAGAGTCAAACATTTTGTTAGTTTGCATTATACTTAGGTTATTTGTACTGGGTATTTCTATGGGATTTTGGAGCAGTGTGGTTATGTATTCCACCTGTTTCCACACAAGTCCTTTCGGGATCTTTATACCAATGTTCCAGTACACGAATGCCTTATATTTTGTTTGTTTTTGTCTTTATTGAAAAACCAATAAAAAAAATATTAAACAAAAAAAAAATGAAAAATCTGCAAAAAAACAATTTTTAAAAATGACATTTTTAAATTTCACCAGCATTTCGCTTTCATTCCTGTGGAACACCTAAACGGTTAACAAAGTTTCTAAAATGCGTTTTGAATAATTTGAGAGGTGTACTGGGGTAATTTATGAACTGTTTCTATTATGTAAGACCCTCCTAGTCATTTCGGAACTGAACTAGCCCTTGAAAAATTGGGTTTTGGAAATTGTCTTAAAAAATGTTTAAATTTGCTCCTAAAATTCTAAGCCTTCTAATGTCCTAAATAGAATAATAAAATAGCATTTACAAAATGTTGGCAATCTAAAGTAGTGAATGTTATTTAATAACTATTTTTTGAGGTAGCACTATCTGTGTTAAAAGCAGAGAAATTCAAGTTTGGAAAATGGCATTTTGTTCCCAAATTTTCTCTAAAGTTTGTATTTTTTTTAAAATACTTCTGACAGGAGAAGTCATGAGATCATGGAGTATTGGTGACAGGTTAACACACGTCATTGATTCTTCTAGCTGCCTGATATTGGATAATTCTCAGCTCTTATATTTTATGAACAATACATGTTTTTAGTGAGGTTGAGCTAAGAGGAAGCGAGGTCAAGACTAAGGGAGAGTTCAAATCCCCGTTATTTTTCTGTTCTTCTGATCCGTTAGAATACACAAAAAAAACGGATCCTGTAAAAACGCATCCTGTGCATCAGTTATGCATCCCTTTTGAACCATTTCCATTTGAGATCCGTTTTTTCAGATGAGAAAAAAAGTACTGCATACAGGACCTTTTTTACAGTCTAAAAAATGGATCTCTGATGGAACTGGCCCAAACAGATGCAGAATGTGCATAACTGATGCACAGGATCCGTTTTCTTTTTCACAGGATCTGTTTTTTTTCTGTTCTTCTGATGTGAAATCTCCCTTAGTATAATACGGTCCCACAGAGAATATATTAGATATTCATATGATCGAATCTGCTAGGAAACTTTTAGGCAATTAAAAATCACAAATGTGTTTAGAGGCATGGATTATTTTATCAATATTAATGTCCGGATGTTGTCATACAATAGCACTTTTGTCAAATTAAGAATTGTGAAACATACATGAGGTGTAACATCCCTTATGCATAATAACATGCTGATGTAATGAATATTAGTGTAACAACAATGTCATGTATGAAACATAGATGTCTATGCACAGCAGTAGACTGCAGCATTTTAAGTATTTTAATGTTATGAATCTATTGTTCGAGAGAAATGTTAACATTGCCATTTTTACCATTCTACCATTCCATTCCAGACTGCTGTATTAAGAATATTTTTTTATTCTGCCTGAAGGGGTGACAGGAGAAAATGCATCCCATAGTTTGTTATACATTTTCCGTGGAATACAGCAACACTCCATATGTGGTCATAAACTACTGTATGGACACACAGTAGGGCTCTGAGGGGAAGGAGTGCCATATGGCTTGATAGGTCATAAATATAATTTCCAAGATAACCCCTTTAAATTCCATGAGTATGTGGGTAATTAATGTTACTCTTACTGACAACTCCCCTAGACCTTTATCCATTTACCTGTGAGAAATCTGACCTTGACAACCATGATATTGACATTATTATTTTAAAGTGTAACTGTTATATATTTTTTTATTTGTGTAATGTGTAGGGGCAGTGATACTGACCATTTTTGTAATATACTTTAATTACTGAAATCGTACATTTCCTGTGGAACACCTAAACGGTTAACAAAGTTTCTAAAATGCGTTTTGAATAATTTGAGAGGTGTACTGGGGTAATTTATGAACTGTTTCTATTATGTAAGACCCTCCTAGTCATTTCGGAACTGAACTAGCCCTTGAAAAATTTGGTTTTGGAAATTGTCTTAAAAAATGTTTAAAATTGCTCCTAAAATGAGACCTACACTGAGGACAGGTCATAAATACCAGACAACCCTACCAAAGCTCAAGAGAACTATGGGTCACATTCAAGGGCGTAGCTATAGCCTCATGGGCCCTGGTGCAAGAGTTCAGCTTGGGCCCCCCTTCCCTCAGTGCTTTGTATGACTTCTTATATGGCACAAGGGTCTTTGGGCCCCCTCAGGCTCCTGGGCCCGGTAGCGACTGCTACCCCTGCCCCCCCTATAGCTACGCCCCTGGTCAAATTTATTAAGACTGGCGTTTTAGACGCTGGTCTTAAAAAAGGCCCTGTGCTGGAGGTGGATCCACCAAAGTTATGAAGAGACGCAGGCCTCTCGAGAACTTCGGCACATCCAGCACCAGTTCTAAATGTAAGACAACCTCTTTGCCATTATACATTTAGACCATTTTCTAAGCCTAAAACAGACATAGAAAATGCTGAATGAGTGGGCTCTTACCCGCCCACTCAGCTTCCAGTTTTTTAGACCTGGCGTGAGCGGGGAAAAGTGGCAGATTGTGGCACAAATAACCTTTGCTCCAGAAATACGCCTAATAGATATATATATTTCTGGATCGTAAATGACCCACTATGTTCACAGTAATGGAGTAAATATCATTTAGAATGGCATCCCGTAAATAAACTTTAGGAGGCGCCCAAGGCATAAAGATTTCTACAGGCCCGTTCTGTGCTTTCCTTTCAGGAACCTTTTAACTCTATTCAATATGCTAATTCGGCATCCTTTGGGTACAAGATTATTAAACCATATACATTTACCCATATATATTATTTATGAAAACTTCCCCACCGTTTTTATACTGGGACTGTTTTAGTATGTAATTACATATTAAGTTGAGTCAGGTTTATTTTTATGTAAATTCACTTCTAAGGTAAAAGGATATCTACCTCACAGTCACATGCTGTAAGTGTAAAGACTTGCAGGCCATTATATTTTTTAAAATAAATAAATTCTAGAACAATATATCCCAATTATGTAAGGTTTAACCTTTTTACAATTGTATATGCTATGGTGCTAATTCCCAATGGTACAACACAATGGCTATTCTAGTAGTGAGGTTATTAGACTACATTAGAGCCAAAATGAAGACCGTTGCAATGGGAGACTCTCTAGGGTTATTAATTTGTCATTGGCCAGAAAAGACCTGAGATCATGGAGTATTGGTGACAGGTTAACACACGTCATTGATTCTTCTAGCTGCCTGATATTGGATAATTCTCAGCTCTTATATTTTATGAACAATACATGTTTTTAGTGAGGTTGAGCTAAGAGGAAGCGAGGTCAAGACTAAGGGAGAGTTCAAATCCCCGTTATTTTTCTGTTCTTCTGATCCGTTAGAATACACAAAAAAAAACGGATCCTGTAAAAAACGCATCCTGTGCATCAGTTATGCATCCCTTTTGAACCATTTCCATTTGAGATCCGTTTTTTCAGATGAGAAAAAAAGTACTGCATACAGGACCTTTTTTACAGTCTAAAAAATGGATCTCTGATGGAACTGGCCCAAACAGATGCAGAATGTGCATAACTGATGCACAGGATCCGTTTTCTTTTTCACAGGATCTGTTTTTTTTCTGTTCTTCTGATGTGAAATCTCCCTTAGTATAATACGGTCCCACAGAGAATATATTAGATATTCATATGATCGAATCTGCTAGGAAACTTTTAGGCAATTAAAAATCACAAATGTGTTTAGAGGCATGGATTATTTTATCAATATTAATGTCCGGATGTTGTCATACAATAGCACTTTTGTCAAATTAAGAATTGTGAAACATACAGGAGGTGTAACATCCCTTATGCATAATAACATGCTGATGTAATGAATATTAGTGTAACAACAATGTCATGTATGAAACATATAGATGTCTATGCACAGCAGTAGACTGCAGCATTTTAAGTATTTTAATGTTATGCCTTAGTCATCTGGGGTATAAGAATCTATTGTTCGAGAGAAATGTTAACATTGCCATTTTTACCATTCTACCATTCCATTCCAGACTGCTGTATTAAGAATATTTTTTTATTCTGCCTGAAGGGGTGACAGGAGAAAATGCATCCCATAGTTTGTTATACATTTTCCGTGGAATACAGCAACACTCCATATGTGGTCATAAACTACTGTATGGACACACAGTAGGGCTCTGAGGGGAAGGAGTGCCATATGGCTTGATAGGTCATAAATATAATTTCCAAGATAACCGCTTTAAATTCCATGAGTATGTGGGTAATTAATGTTACTCTTACTGACAACTCCCCTAGACCTTTATCCATTTACCTGTGAGAAATCTGACCTTGACAACCATGATACTGACATTATTATTTTAAAGTGTAACTGTTATATATTTTTTTATTTGTGTAATGTGTAGGGGCAGTGATACTGACCATTTTTGTAATATACTTTAATTACTGAAATCGTACATTTCTATTAGAAAAATAGCTCTAAAGTGGCCAATTTTGAGCCTTAGCAACGCTCCTCTGTCTTCTGTTTACATAACATGGTCAATGTTGAGCAAATCTCCAGAGTTATGTAAAAAGAAGACAGAGGAGCGTTGCTAAGGCTCAAAATGGTCCAGTTTGGAGCTATTAAAGTATATTACAAAAAATGGTCACTATCACTGCCCATACACATTACACAAATAATTTAAAAAATGACAGTTACATTTTAACCACTTCCCATCCGCCCATAGGATAAAAACGTCCGGGAAGTGGTTAGTTATCTCTGAATGTACGTTTCTGAACGTCCATTCAGAGATAGCAGCTGCACGCTAATCGTGCAGCTACACAGCGGGGTACCTGCTGTCACTGACAGCAGGGTACCCCATAGAAAAGGCAGGGACCGTTCCCAGCGGTCCCTGCCTTCTAGATCGCTGTATACACTATGCTATTGCACTTCCAGTTCTGGCCCGGCGGTCCTGGGAGAGTGCAGGAGCTGCCGGGTCTATCACCGCTGCCGGGTAATTCATAGTTTTATGCTATACAGCCTCTCTGGGGCTGTATTTCCCCTGTAACTGGGGCTGCTATGGAGAAATCAATAGTGTAAAAAAAAAAAAAGTAAAGTTAAATGTCCCCCAGAGGTCTTGTATGACCTTATGGGGGATACAAAGTGTAAAATTAAAAAATAAATAAATAAATAAAGAGTATTATTAAAAAAAGTTTCACATATAAAATAAATAATTTTAATGTCATTTAAAAAAGGTTACAAATAAAAATAAATAAATAAAATAGACATATTTGGTATCACCGTGTCCGCAATGACCTGCTCTATAAAAATATCACATGATCTACCCCATCAGTTAAACGCCGTAAAAAAAAATAAATAAACATTACGCCAAAACAGATTTTTTAATTACCTCACCTCTCAAAAAACATAATATCAAACAATCAAAAAGTTTTATGTATCCCAAAATGGTAGCAATAAAAACGTCACCTCATCCCACAAAAAATGAGCCCCCACACAAGATCATATCCAGAAAAATGAAAAAAAAATATGGCTCTTAAAAAATTGCAACACAAAAACATGATTTTTCTTTCTAAAAATGCTCTTATTGTGTCAAACGTTAAAAAATAAAATAAATAAATAGACATATTTGGTATTGTTACGTCCGTAACAACTGGCTCTACAAAAATATCACATGATCTACCCCATCAAGTGAATGGTGTAAAAAAAAAATATAGAAAAATGCCCCTAAACTGCTTTTTTTGTGACTTAACCTCCCAAAAATGATATTAAAAAGTGATCAGAAAGCCGGATGTACCACAAAATGGTGCCAATACAAAGCACAGCTTGTCCCACAAAAAATAAGCTCTCACGCAGCTCAGTCCACAAAAAAATTAAAAAGTTATTCGCTCTTAAAAACCATGACAGAAAATTCCATGTTAGAAAATGCAGATGCTGCTCCTCCCCTTCTGAGCCCTGGCGTATCCCCAAATAACAGTTTACGACCACATGTGGGGTGTTTCTGCAAACTGCAGAATCGGGGTAATAAATATTGAGTTTTGTTTTGTTGTTAACCCTTGATGTGTTACAGGAAAAAAAATGATTAAAATGGAAAATCTGCAAAAAAAAAATTAATTTTACATCTATTTTGCTTTAATTCCTGTGGAATACTTAAAAGGTTAACAACATTTCTAAAACCAGTTTTGAATAGTTTGTGGGGTGTAGTTTCTAAAATGGGGTCATTTATGGATGGTTTCTATTATGTAAGCCCACAAACTGACTTTAGAACTGAACTGGTCCTTGAAAAAGTTGATTTTGCAAATTTTCAAAAATTGCTTCTAAAATTCTAAACCTTCTAATGTCCTAAAAAATAAACTGACACTACCAAAATGATGCCAACATAAAGTAGACATATGGGGAATGTCAATTAATAAGTATTTTTTTGGGTATCACTATCTGTCTTAAAAGCAGAGAGATTCAAATTTAGAAAACAGTGAATTTTTTTCAAATTTTTGTTAACTTTTGGATTTTTTTTAAATAAATAAAAGTAAAACATATCGACTCAAATTTACCATTAACATGAAGTACAATGTGTCACAAGAAAACAATCTCTGAATGGCTTGGATAAGTAAAAGCGTTCCAAAGTTATTTCCACATGAAGTGACACATGTCAGATTTGCAAAATTAGGCCTGGTCAGGAAGGGGATAAGTGGCCCGGATGGGAAGTGGTTAAGGTGGAAATTTCCTGCACTAACAAGTGTCAGGATTTATCTTTATAGTGGTTGGATTTTTTTGTTTTCTTTTACAGAGCTCTAAATCCCATGCTTCACACTGCCATAAATAATATCTCTCTTGCTGCCTGCAGCACTAGTGGGGTATGCATTTGTAAGCAAACACCACTAGGGGGAACTCAGTGGATAAAGATTTTTACAGCTTTCATTGAGTTAAATGTATATAATTATAACTTCTAAAACATTGAGCTCACCCTAGTGGTAGCTGCAGGCAAATCATTTTAAAGATAAAATGTAAAGGGAAGCAGAAGATGTAGAACAATATGGGAAAGATTTATCAATGTATTTGTGCAAGCTGATTGGTGTAATACATTGGGAAATTTCTAAACTCATTTATAAACCACTTGTTGCAATTTTTATTCCTCTACGAATAAAAAAAGAATAATAATAAATGTTGAAATGTCACTAGGGGCCTTATAATATCTGTGTAAACCAGTAAATATGATTTAAATTTCTATTATTCACACGTGAAAATATAACGTGATAACTTGAGACTGCAATATTACAACCTGCATTCTAACATTACTAGAATCCCTGGGCTGGGCGTGTGTAGTTATTGCGTACTGAATTCTTTACTAGGGATTTAATTATCTGCAATGGATGCAGACTCCTCCTAATTCTGGTATTAATAAAAAGCATTACAGGTATATTGATCCTCTACTGGTTAGTTCTCATATCCAGCAGTCCTGTTGATAGGCACCGGTAATACAGGTAAGCAATAAAAAAAAAAATATAACTAGACGAAAAAGCAGCACTCCGGAATGCGTGGAAAAAGTGGATCCCTTTTATTTCACCAACCGCAACGTTTCAACTGCTCATTGCAATCTTTTTCAAAAAGACTGCAATGAGCAGTTGAAAGGTTGCGGTTGGTGAAATAAACGGGATCCACTTTTTCCACGCATTCCGGAGTGCTTCCTTTTCGTCTAGTTTTATGAATTTTCATCCTTGGTCCGGAGATTTGGGGCTTTAGCACCTGGGTTTTGTAATTTTTTTGTGCTGCTATTTATTTTGTTTATATATATATATATATATATATATATATATATATATATATATAAACTATATTTGGATATTTTATGACTTCAACTTTAAAATGATCTGTTATTAATATTGTGTAGTTAATTTACCTTTAACTTTCATAGCAATAATGTATGTTCTATCGATCACACATTTACATCTGCAGACCACGCAGGCAACTGCTGTATGGGGAAAGGAATGTTCTTTCTCATTTCATTTACATGCAGTTATCTCCTCCACTGTACAGATTCACTGTTTCTGGGGAGAAGATCGCTGTTCACACAGCATAATCTGCTGCCCAGAAACAATGCTTTGCTCTTTCATCAGTTGATAAGCAGCATATTTACAAACAAACAAGTGTTTGTAGTAATGTTCATTCCCGATAATTGGCTTTACAATTGTGCAGAGTAAATTATTTATTAAAAACAGTGATAAAGTATGGTGTTCTACTGATAATGGAAAATCAGTTCTCACCTCTCCAGTGTTCTCTCCTGTCCTTATACTATATACAGTGATAAGCAGGGTGTTCTACTGGTGATATATAATCAGTTCTCACCTCTCCTGTGTTCTCTCCTGTCCTTATACTATAATCAGTGATAAGCAGGATGTTCTAGTGGTGATATATAATCAGTTGTCACCTCTAATGCGTTCTCTCCTGTCCTTATACTATAATCAGTGATAAGCAGGGTGTTCTAGTGGTGATATATAATCAGTTGTCACCTCTAATGCGTTCTCTCCTGTCCTTATACTATAATCAGTGATAAGCAGGGTGTTCTAGTGATGATAGATAATCAGTTCTCACCTCTCCTGTGTTCTCTCCTGTCCTTATACTATATACAGTGATAAGCAGGGTGTTCTAGTGGTGATAGATAATCAGTTCCCCCCTTTTCTGTGTTCTCTCCTGTCCTTATACTATAATCAGTGATAAGCAGGGTGTTCTAGTGGTGATAGATAATCAGTTCTCACCTCTCCTGTGTTCTCTCCTGTCCTTATACTATAATCAGTGATAAGCAGGGTGTTCTAGTGGTGATCCCCTCTCCTGTGTTCTCTGCTGTTCTTATTCTACAACCAGAGGTTGTAGTTCACTACTGGTCAAGCCTGCAGTAATCTCAGAACTGCTCGTCAGAACAGGAAGACAGCATTAAAGGGGTTGTCCAGGAATAAGTAACTTTTAACAGGTACCCGCTGCCCTCCTCTGCTATGGAAAGATTCATACTTACCTGCTATCCACAGCTCTGGTTTTCCGCACTGGCTCTTGTGTGTCCATTTTCCAGTAAGCTTTGTTTACGTCCTCCCCAGCACGGGCATGGACACGTGTTCTGCCACAGCAGATGTCAGGTTTTGTGTGCACTTATAGGACAGTGGCCATTTTATTACCCCTGACAATTGCTCTCTAGACAAAATGAGCCATTACAACTAATGAAAGGTATTTGGGAATATATTTATAATAAAGTAATATTTAAGTATTTTAATTTTCTTCATTCCCAGAGAACCCCTTTTTAATGATTACATTTTGTAAATTGTCTAAAAATTTTAATTAATTCAAGTCTTATTCTAATCAGGTCTCACTGAAAACCTCTACACAATTCTCATCATGAGGGAAACCACGTCTGTATGTGAACCTGAAGATCTAAGAAAACGCTTAAAAAAAGAAGAAGTGTGTTCAGAATGTATAAGGAACGCTCTGCCCCTTAGAACTGTACGGACCAATGGTGTGGTACCCCACCAAAGCAGGGTCTCCTGTATGCCAAGTGTACACCCAGACACAAGGGAGTTGACCAAAGTGCTGGTCACCGGTGGTGCAGGCTATATGGGACATCACCTTGGATTAGCTCTTGCAAAGTTGGGCTATACTGTTATTTTATTTGATGTACACAAGCCGGACTGGGAGGTTCCAAGTCGTGCTACATTCGTGGAGGTAAATCCAGTTGTAACCTTACTAATCTGACATACAATTATGAAGACGCAAGACGTTTCCTATGTTCTGTAGCCAAAAAGTATTGTGTGCATTTCAGGGTGACATCCGGGATTATGATGCACTGTATGACGTTTGTGAAGGAGTTGATTGTGTTTTCCATGCAGCTTCCTTTGGAATGTCAGGATATCAACAAGTGGGTGAAAGTTACTTTTCTACAAAATTTCTTATAGTTATAATTTATTGCATTCAATACTCTATGTTTTCACACTATAATATGAACAAATAAGTAACATCTCATTATGTTAGATGCCAGTAGACACCTTTACATTATTTTTTTATTTAATTGTATGTATTTTGGGGTAAACATTATTTTTTATTCTACTTCTACTGAACTATTGGCTCCTGCAGCTTGCATGTATTTTAATACTTAGCAAGCTGCAGAATGCAATTCACTAGCATGGTACAGACTCCATTACCATTCTCTCAACGTTCCCCTATCCCCATTTAAAACTAAATCAAATTTGAACCTTGGAATGCTCCGACTGTTACTATTATGGAGGCTTCATGACCAGCTCTGTTAGGGGGAACACTGTAGCTGTCACCCATATGGGGAAACTGTATTTGTCACTCAATGGCGTAATATTAGCTGGCTCTTTTTAACCCCTAAAGATGTGGCCTATTCTAGATGTCAAGGAGCAGTGTCTTTGTGTCTGCGTATAAAAAAAAATAATCTGGAACCTTTTTGAAAAACCTGCCCTTTTCAAAATTATAAATCCTGTGCGTTTATGGCTTATTCAGAGAAGTGACGTAAAACTCGTCCAAGTTCTGTCAGTGAAAAAACGGATGAGTTTCCTTGCCAGGAACCATATGTAAAAATTGGACGTACCTGTGATGTCAGTCTTTTATCATTGACCCACTCAATTCAAAGGACCAGTCCAGTGTAATAAATATAAATGTAAAAGCAGTTTTAAATTAATATGGCACCTGGATGTGAAAATCATTAATGTGAATAAGGCCTTAAAATGGTTAACGGCGTCACACAAGTTAGTAAGTAAATACCCCACGGATGCCCAACCTGCGGCCCTCCAGCTGTTGCAAAACTATAACTCCCAGCATGCTTGGATAGCCTACAGCATTAGGGCCTGCTGGGAGTTGTAGTTTTGGAACAGCTGCAGGTCCACAGGTTGCTTTTAAAAAACATTATAACTTTACTAGTTTTCAAGAAAATTTCTATAACATTTTTAGGGACCAATTTACATTTCAAATTTAATCCAAGGCTATGTTCACGTAACAGCCACCCCCTGCCAGATCCCCACTGACTATAATGGGATCTGATGGGGATCCAGACAGTTTCCAACATAAATGCAGGTTGTTAGCTAGACAAAAGGTCCTGTATCTGGCCTGTAACCTAGCCTAACACAGCAGGTATTAACAGAGAAACCTTGAAAGGAAAAAATAGAGGTTCTGACAATCACGTGAAAAAATATGAAAAATTAAGATTTCATTATCATTCCATTAAAAACATATGACACATCCTTGAATAAAAGTAAAAAAAAAAAGTTTTCAGGTTTTGAAACAATGTGCGCTGGTTCTTATTCATAACATATTTGCTTCTATAGTGTGGATCTGTATAAAACAACACAATCCCTAGAAGCACAGGTGTTCTGAGGTTGGCAATTTGTGGACCGCCCATGGCCGCAACCATAATAGAAAATGCCTATTCGTGGACAAGAATAGGACATGCTCTATCCTATCCTCTGAGCCGCGGAACGTAATGACAGATGCAGATAGCATTGAAATAAATGGGTCCGCACCCGTTCCGCAAAATTGCATGTCATGTCAGAAGAGGGGACAGGTCGTCTTTAATTCAGCTCCACAGGCTAACCATGTCTACTTTCCCACCCAATTTTCAAAACAGGAATACGCGGAGTAAAATTCAATGTTACAAAATTCTTGTACTAATAAGCCCAAAATTTGCAAAGCACTATTTTGCGACTTATTGAAACACGAATTCTGCAGGGCTTGATAAACCCTCTCCTACTGCTATAGGGCACTGTGGAAGTCATTAAGGGAATGTTGTGCCCATTTATAGGAGGCACTTTTGATTACTTTGTTTTAGCTACACTGTGGCTGTTATTGGGACATAGTGAATGACACCATTATAGCCCCACTGGGGGTCTTTTTTTAAGAAGCCTCTGTGACTTCCATGAAAGCTTGTATCTGTCTCCTGTTTCCTATTTACAAATGTATCACCATCCAGGTTTTTTTTTACCTCCATAAAACTCACAGCAACTTATGTGCAATTACACTTTTATCCTAGTAGTTTAATCTAATATGAACAAAACCTTGTGTCCCACAATTTTGGCATAATATATAGGAAAAAAGCTTCAAGTCAGTGCAATAGATTTATGGAAATCTTACAAAAGATCAACCTTTTCTGTATTTTAGCTGCAGACAAAAAAAATTGAGTCCATAAACGTTGGAGGAACACAAGTTATCATTGATGGTAAGTTACTTCTGTAATGCTGTGTCCCCATCATTACTGTGGTTGTATGGGAATGGCATCATATGAATGCAGGTGAGGGACAAGATGACTTGGTGCTCAAGGTGAGGGTTTCAGAAAGCACCCCACAAGCCTTGGTCCCCAAAGATCAGCAAGATGGCTCTCCAATAGA
Organism: Rhinella marina; assembly: GCA_900303285.1. NCBI lineage: Eukaryota > Metazoa > Chordata > Amphibia > Anura > Bufonidae > Rhinella > Rhinella marina. Next base: position 1,187,829 of record ONZH01001400.1, on the reverse strand, counting down.
ACATAATTTCAAGTGTAACTTCAGTTATATGGAAAACATATAGTCAAGAGTGTGGACACTGACCCAGTCTTCTCCTCTGTCTCCTAGGCTCCCATCTCTAGGGGGCTTTGTCTCCTGGTGCATAGACATGAGCTGGCTGAAACATGGCCCGCGGCTGGTCCATGACACTTTTTAGAAGAATAACCTACTATGCAACATTAGTGGAGTCCTTAAATTAAACTACAACTCTCAACAATCTCCACCGTTTAGCTGCGGGCAGCGTTCCTCAACTCCAGTCCTCAGGGACCACCTGCCAGTCATGTTTTCAGGATTCCCTTAGTATATAGATGATATAATTAGTGTCCATTCATGAGAACTGACCACAGGTATTCATTCTGTGGGATACTCTCAAATCATGACCAGTAGGTGGGCTGGAGTTGAGTGGGACTCTGAGCTAGAGGATCTTTGAGGTTATATGATTATGGCACTGCCACAGGAATCAAGATAAAAGTTGGAAGGACACAATGCTTGAAAAGAGGGCTGGCTGGTTCTTCATTCCAGTGACTGATGTAAACTATACCAGGAATGGAATAATAATCAGGGCCTTCCTATTATCAATGTAATTATAATCTCATCCCTCCTTGCAGTGTGCATTCATAGAAACATCCCCAGACTTGTATACACGAGTACTGTTAATGTGGTGTTTGGTGGCGACAACATAGAAGATGGTGATGAGGAAACAACAACCTATTATCCCCTGGAAAAGGTAATAATTGCATGACATGCCACTAGGGCATATGTCTGTGCACAGCTATAGATAGCTCCTTTTTGGGTACATAACAGCCAGGATTATAACATCTAATGGTAGCAGCAATGACGCATAATTAAAGGGGTTTTCCAGTACTAGACTACTGATTTCCTGTCCTTAGAAGTCATCATCAATATCTGATCAGTGGGGGTCCAACTCCTGGCAGCCCCGCCTGAAGATGGAACGAATTGCTCCTAGAAGCTCCTCTTCAGTTCAGTTTTGTTCCCATTGACAATGAATGGGGACAAAACTGAAGCGTTTTATTCCGGTATTGAGCCCCTATGACGGAACTCAATACCGGAATAAAACAACACTAGTGTGAAAGTAGCCTTACTTGAAAACACAGAATAAAATAGCATAAGCAATTTCAAACAACCACAGGAATAGGGGGAGAGTTCTTAAGGAAGCTCATGGGAGATTTTTTTAAGGTAGCAGCATAGTCTGGTGCTGACAAGAACTGCTGCGGCCCTCCACTATATGCTAGCTGCTGCTTGTTGCTGACACCTCTGCTACTGCTCCCGGGCCCCTTCTAAGCTCGGGCCCCGAAGCAGCTGCTTCCCCTGCTTCCCTGATAGCTACACCCCTGGTGATCGATTAGCATTATGAAAACCAAGGAACACACCAGACAGGTCAGGGATACATTTGTAGAGAAGTGTAAAGCAGGGTTAGGTTATTAAAAAAATATCCCAAGGGCTCAACATTTCACGGAGCACTGTTCAATCCATCATCCAAAAATGGAAGGAGTATTGCACAGCTGCAAACCTACCAAGACATGGCCGTCCACCTAAACTGACAGCCCAGGCAAGGACAGCAATAATTAGAGAAGCAGCCAAGAGACCAATGGTCACTCTGGAGGAGCTGCAGAGATCCACAACTCAGGTGGAGCTGATCTACATATCACCCTGAACACAACATGGCGGTGGCAGCATCATGGTGTGGGGATGCTTTTCCTCAGCAGGGACAGGGAAGCTGGTCAGAGTTGATGGGAACATGGATGTTGCTAAATACAGCACAATCTTGGAGGAAAACCTGGTAGAGGCTGCAAAAGACAGGACAGAGGTTCACCTTCCAGCAGGACAACAACCCTAAACATCCAGCCAAAGCTACGAAGGAATGGTTTTGAGCAAAGCATATTCTCGTGTTGAAATGTCTCAGTCAAAGTACAGACCTAAATCTCATGTGTGGCAAGGCTTGAAAATTGCTCTTCACAGACGCTCTCCATCCAATCTGACTGAGCTTGAGCTATTTTGCAAAGAAAAATGGGCAAAAATTTCAGCTTGTAGAGACATATCCCAAAAGACTTGCAGCTGTAATTGCAGCGACAGGTGGTCCTACAAAGTATTGACTCAGGGGGGCTTAATGCAAATGCTCGCCACACTTTCCAGATTTTTATTTATTAAAAATTTGGAAAACCATGTATCATTTTCTATTCAACTCACACATACTTGCTATTTTGTGTTGGTCTATCCCAATAAAATACATTTAAATTTGTGGGTGTAATGTAAAAAACAGGGAAAAAGTGAAGCGGTATGGATACTTTGGTTGTATGGTTTGTAGTTTCCATGTTTTGCCTTACAGCCTCCATGCACACAGTTCTGTCATGTCCATGGCACCTATGAGACAGGTCAAGGACTAAAATGCAGTAGTTGTCATAATGATACTTGGGGTTGGTACCAATCTAGTATCCCATGCTTTACATAAGTTTATTTGTAATAAATATAGTGTTGTCATATATATCACATACTGTATGTATTTATATAACTTGTTGTTCATTTTCAGCAATTGGACTATTATTCCAAGACAAAGACAATCGCTGACCAAATGATCCTGGCAGCTAATGGCTCACTACTTAAAGGTAAACTTTCAACCTTGTAAGCCAAAACAGAAAGGAGTACCTATCACAAGATATGTGCACTTTAAATAAGGCAATCAGTAAGCAATTTGGTTCATGGGGCTAATTAGGTTAATCCATCACGGAGACCTATAAAGTCTATCAGTCTGTGATTGCCAGTAGTAAATATATTTGTATATAACATCGGATGATCTTACAGGGACCCTCTGCCTGGTTACTTGTGGCGGTTGTTCCTACTGACTAGTCATTCTCTTGTTGTATATATACTGTATTTCGTAATTCTGCTTAATACATATGGTATCTATTGTGGCTGAACCTGTTTCCTGTGCAGTATGTGGTGTATCTGGATCTCTGGGTGGAGATGGTGGGTGCATTATGAAATTCTAATTCACTAGAAAGGTACACAAGCTGTCGCCTCTCCTGACCTCTCTGTTTTAGTAACTACTTGTATTTCCCACGTCTTAACAGTTGTGATGCATCTTGCCTTATAACTCAATGTTGTGCCGTTCCTCTCCGTAGCATGGCTGTGAGCAGTGAACCTGATGTTGTAGTTGTTAGTATTGAGATGCTGATTATCTGGGGCAGTTGAATGGAGTCCGGGCCAGCATTTGTCTCAAACGTTAAGGACTCATGCACACGACTATTGCCTGATTTGCGGATGCGATCCGTGTGCAAACGTCCAGCCCATAATAGACCAGTCCTACCCTTGTCCATAATGCAGACAAGAATAGAACTAGTGTTGAGCGAAGTGAGCTTCGGCTGCTTCATCTAAAGTCGCTTAGTTCAAAATTTCCGAATAATACTGTATGGAGATCCGTCTCCGTACAGTATTAGAATGTTTGGGCTCCGATGAGCCGAAGTAAGTTATTCACAAAGTCACGCGTGACTTCATTGAATAACTTCGGTAGTTGATTTTTTAAAGTGGAAAAACGAACCCGGCTTCAGTTCCGAGGTACTAGTCAGCAGGGGCAGACTGGGAACTTAAAGTGGCCCTGGAAAAAATACTAAAAGTGGCCCAGTTTGGTAATTGGGTCCGAACTGATGGAAGGCAGGGCCAGCAATACTATATTGTGGGGCATTATATCACCACAACAGAGCCAAATAGCACAGAAGCACAAAATACATCCCCAAAAACTTTCATTGGCTGGCCATGAGGAGGGCTCAGATGGTCACCTGGGCATCGGCCCACCGAGAAATTTCCCTGTAAGGTCTATGGCCAATCCGCCCCTGCTAGTCAGAACCGAAGCCGAGTTCGGTTTCAAGTTTTAAAGTGTTTTCTTGGCATGAGCAAATTGATATTGGATGAAACATCCAAAGTCAATTTGCATAAAGGTACCACTTGGAACCAAAACCGAGTTCGGTAAAAGGTTTTTTACAGTAGAAATTAATTTTTGAAGTTATTACCCGAAGTCTTCTGAGACTTCGCAAAGTAACTTCGGCTGATAGGAGCACTCGCTCCTTACAGTATTCTAACAACGTTTTATGCAAATCGACTTTGGATGTTTCATCCGAAATCGATTCCCTCATCCCTAGTAGTTTTCCACTTTAAAAATCAACTACCAAAGTTAATCATGAAGTCATGCTCGACTTTGCGAATAACTTATTTCGGCTCATCGGGGCACATACATTCTAATACTGTACAGAGACAAATATCCAACCAGCATTATTCCAAAGTTTTGAATGAAGCCGCTTTGGTTGAAGCATCCAAAGCTTGCTTCGCTCAACATCTGTTCTATATTTTTGCGATATTGAAGTGAATGGATATTGCAGAAAATGTGGATCGGATTTAGACAAAAAAATACATTCACAAAGTGAAAACCAGCACCGTTTTTAATGTGATGATCCTTTATTCTTGAGTACAACAAGCACACGCAAATAATCACGGCACCCCAACTGTAAACGTGTTTCGGACAAACTACATGTCCTTAATCATTGGTAATCGGACTACAACCACTGGGGAAGGTCAGGAATCGGACTACAACCATGCACGTCCGGTACAATTAAGGTACAGGTGAGCTGGAGCTTACCTTTACAAAAAAAAATACATTTGTGTGCATGTGCCCTAATACTAACAATGACAACATCAGATTCTCACCCATGCTATGGAGATATCATTCCTTGATATTCAATTGTGAGGTGATATTGAGATGAATATCATACTGACACACTTAGATTACGAGCAGATCACGGCATGTCACATGGAACCTTCCGGTAGAGGAATTCATCAGGGCACATGGATATTTGTAGGTATTGATGAATCATTTCACAAAGAATGCGAGCGAATGGCAGAACGCTTTTCATACACGTGGCTATAATACTAATGAAATCGATAGGGCTAGAAGAATAGTCAGTGGTAGAACCCGGGGAGAATGACTCAAGGACACAGGAAGTAAACACAAAGGATATATCAGTAGTAATAAGTCAGAGCAACTGGGCTTGTGTTTTTTTTCTTGAAGACGTTTGCTAGTCATCCGTATGTTTTTCGCATTTAGAATTTTCCGGCATTAAATACTGGTGACTCGTGCTAGTTATGGAGATAAGCTGTTGATTGCATTTGTATAATGAAGCAATTAGGTGTGGTTAAACTGCCTTGGGAGAGGTGTTAGAGCTACATGTTATACACAAAGGAGCTTATGAAACATCATCATCATTATTATATGTAAACATCTACCTCATTCACAAAATGAAGCCACACTATGTGACATTTTGGCCCCAGGAGTGAAATATGTTGTAAAAAAAGGCTCCTTCTATAGGTATAGGTGTAAATATAGGGGTCATAGTGGTAGTAATTGTGGCCGGCCCCTAAGCCGATACAATTAGATGCTGAGGCGGGGCACAGAAGCGATGTCTCCCTGCCCCGCCGTTCCTACTGATAGGCTTCAGGCCGATGTGGCGGCATGTTGACATAATCATCATGGCACCGCCTGAGTCGGGCAGTGTGTAACTCTAAAACAAGCAGGGAGAGGCCTGTGCCGCATCGCTGACAGCAACATGGAGGTAGGTATTTAAGTTTTCTAATTTTTTTGCTTGGCGCCACGCTGTTCAGCCACTATGGGGGAGGCGGAGAAGAGCACTGCTGAGTCATCGTTTCTACTGGCGGCAGTAAATAGGGACATTTTGTACCGTCAAACAGAAGGGGGCATTTTTGTACTGGCACAGAAGGGGGCCCTTTTTTTGCACTAGAACACATTTTAATGAGGCATTTTTTGAGCTGACACGCATTACAAGGGTATTTTTGTGCTGGCATACATTGTAAGGGTAGTTTTTGTATTGGTGCACATTATATGGGTATATTATAGTACTGGCACACATTATAACAGTCATTATAACAGAGTATTTTTGTAATAACACACATTAGGGGGCATTTTTCTACTGGCACACAATATAAGAAGAATTACTGTTACTGGGGGACTAAGGGGAACATGCATACAAGTATGGGCACTATAGGGGCATTATAACTTCTGGAGCACTGTGGGGCATTATTACTATTGGGGCACTGTTAACACTAAGTGCACTCTGTCAGAGAGAATTATTACTATTGGTGGGACTTTGGGGTACACTATTACTGTGGGGAGGGTACCCTGGCACTTGTGAACTCTGTTCTGTGGATGCAGACCCATTGACTTGAATGCACTTTGATTGACAGGTCCAGGTGTGATGACTTTCATTGACAGGGACAGGCAGTGAGAAAGTTCAGACAGCGTGGCAGCTGAAGACAGAGCAGAGCCTCTAGGTGTAATGGCAACTCCCCCGTTGCTCCTAGAATCTCATTTGCATACATTAAAACTTCATTTTTCTCAGCAAAATGGACACATATGAACATGGGACCAACACAGATGCCTTCAGCTGCTAAGTGCACATGTAACAGGTCAGCCCGTGTCATAGCTACAAATCTGCTGACAGATGCCCTTTAAGGGTCAGAGAAAACAGAAGTAGACAGCGAGTATACTGACTGATTAATTTATGTAAAGGTTTCGTAATCTATGAAGATATTAATTATTCTGTGTACTCAATTTATTTTATAAGAGTTTTTCTGCTTGTCCCCCAATAAAATTCTGACCATGGAGTGTTCCAGTACTTGGGCTCCAAGCAATTTAATTTAAAGGGATTGTCCAACTTAAGCAAAAGAAAACATGAGTGGATAACCAGAAAGAGTTTGTGACTCCTGAAGCTCAAGAGGTCACATGCCATTTGTGCACAAGTCACTGCTAAGGCCATCGACTGGCCTCGGCGGACATGTGAGCTGATACGGGACAACACCACTTCCGGTCCGGCAGAAGTGGGAGTCGTGGTGCTGTGTAATTCCTAAACACACAGAAGTGGTGCTCGCTTTGTTTTGAGTGCTTATACTACACTGCCGATACTACGCCCTTTTATATCACTTGGCTCATCTGTGATCATACATCTGTGTGAGTTACTCGCTGCCTGCACAATTGCTTCTAATAGCTTTGTCAGCCTAAGACCTTCGAGCAGTCATCTGATACACTGAACTGGAATAATTCATGACAGACCCCAGACATTTCCATAGCCATGGAGTCAGTTCAGCACTTAAGCCGCTCAGAGCAGCGATAAGGTTAGAAATGCCACTGTACAACAAATTAATGTAAAGTGCAACGTGATAGCAGGTGCACAGGTGAGGCCAGGATAAATATAGCCGGGGACACGTCGCAGTACGATCTCACTTCACCTGATATCCATGCAGAAGCTGAAGTATTCTACTACTGAGAAAACTGGGAAAGAGACAGCCTGGGTGAGGTTAATTAATCAAAAGGCGCCAAAAAACGTCCATATACGATTTGCATCACACTAAGGGCTTATGCACATGACCGATGGCTGTTTTGCAGACCACAAATTGTGGATCCGTAAAACACGGATACCAGCCGTGTGCATTCTGCATTTTGCAGAACGTAACAACCAACCCATAATAGTACTGTCCTGTCAATGTCCGTCATATGGACAATAATAGAACATGTTCTACTTTTTTGCGGAACGGCCATGCGGACATGGAAAGCACACAGAGTCATTTCCCTTTTTCCGTGGCCCCATTGAAGTGAATGGTCTGCAATACGGGCACGGGGCACACATGCTTGTGTGTATGAGCCCTAAAGGTATTGTGTTACTTTTACTGCCCAGTGGATGACATAGCGGACATTTTTTGTCCGGCCATACCGACATATTTGCCAGGTAGTGTCCGGATCTCTGTCGGACTCCATTATACAATCTTGTAGATTGTAAGTTTTCACTGGCAGGGTCCGCTCAGATCCAGAGAACTCCAGTAGGCTGTTCTCTGCCAGAATTACAGGCTGCAGTGCAAAACCGGCCTTAGGGGGCAGAATCTCCAGTCTATATGGGCACACCGCAGGGCTCAGAAGGGAAGGAGCACCATGTGCATTTATACAGCTTTAAACAACAACTGCAGAGGCTCTGAGGTTAAATTAAAAAAAAGAAACCCCCAAGAAATGATTTTGGAAACCACACTCCTCGGAGTATTAACCAAGGGGTGTAGTGAGAATTTTGACCCAGCAGGTGTTTTGCCGTATTAATTCACAGCAGATGGTGCAAAGTGAAAATTTGCAATTTTTCCACAGATGTGCCATTTCAGTGCCCAATAAGTTGTACCCAGTGTGTGCCAGTGTGAAAAATGAGCCCACTTGTTATTATGCCGTGCTTAATAGTTTTAGAAACACCCTTCATGTGGTCTAATTTTTTGCCTGGACATACAAAAGGGCCCAGAGTAAAAGTGCGCCATCCACATTTGTGGCCCAATGTGGTGATTTATGCATCTTGTGCTGACAACTGAGGCGCTGGGGTGAATTAATTAATGGAACCGCCGAGAAGTGACCTTAAATCGGAAACTACACCCCAAGGTATTTATTAAGAGGTGGAGTGAGCATTTTGACACCACATTGGTTTGGAAAAATATATATATATAAAAATATAAATTGCAAGTTTTCAATAGATATGGCATTTCAGTGCCCAATATGCTGTGCCCACTGTGCGCCATCTGAGACACACCAGGCCCTTTAAATTTTTAGGTTGGTTCTACTAGGTATGGAGAATGCCATAAATGTGGACATAAACTGCTGGTGTTATGCTGCAGGAAAAGCCGCTATTCGGCATTTGCTGCGCAGAATTTGATGGATTAGGTTACAGACGCCATGTTGCTATTGAACAGCCTCTGGGGACCAGTACAGACATTTTCTGACAACCTTAATATTATCCACTGGTGCTATTTAAGGAACACTACTTGTTGCTGCCGTGACCGCAGCAGAACTGCACCACCTGCTGCCTCGGATTAAATCAGTAAAACAACATATACAATTGGCACCGCGCAACTCTACAACTCCTATTTCCCTTCCCTCTGCTCCGTTACATACCTCCCTGCACAATCTCTATAATCACAGATCGACAAGTATATTGCAACTTTTACAGATACCTTCCTCCAAGATACCTCTATCAGCTGCCCTATAGTATCTGTGCTGTCATTGTGCTAATCACAGCATTACCTATATCTTGGTTGGTTCACGTTACAAACTTTACCACGTGTTCCTACCTCAATACGGTTTGCTGGGGGTATCCGGGTGTCCGGTCTGGAGGGGGGATATTCCCGATCTTTGTTGGGAGTTGTCTTGTTAGATGGAGCGGGCCCCGGCCGGTGGCTCCGCTCCGTTTGAACTCACTGTAGTTTGCGCTCGTACAGAGCACTTGGTGACGTCACCTGCACTACGGGTCGGTACTGTAACCAAAAAGGATTCCACCAATGCGTTTCGAACAAGCCGTTGTTCTTCCTCAGGGTGTCTTACAGGTTTGACTCTGTACCCTCCTTTATACCTTCACCTTATTCACCCCTCATTTGCCGTTCTCCTTCACCCTGTTAACCCCTCATTTGCCGTTCTTATTCGAATGCAAACAGTTCTATTTCTGTATTTAAGCCTCCTGGCATTAAAGTGTCCATTTCATAGATCCATCTTGTTTCTGCTCTAGACATTTTTTTAATAAAGTCTCCTCCTCGTATGTCCTGTTTGATAATTTCCAGACCATAAAATTGTGTTCCTCTGAATATGCCGTTATGTACTTCCTTATAATGCCTCGATAATGGATGTCCCTCGTATTTCTTTTTTATGTTGTACACATGTTCACCTATACGTTTTTTTAATTTTCTCTTAGTACGACCTATGTAGATTTTATCACACGGGCATATGATTGCATATATTACTCCTTTACTATGACATGTAATGTGTTGATTTATGTCATACTCATAAGTCCCCTTTTTATTTTTTATCCCTTTCTGTTTTTTATTTACTCCTGACTTTCTACATCCCATGCAACTATTGCACGGAAAGAAACCTTTCAATGCTCCGCCAGCTCTATAATTATCATTATTTTTTGTTATTATTGAATTTTTTGTAGTTGTTCCACCTATACATCGATCTGTGGATGCAATTATATTTCCTATACTTTTTGCTTTGCGGTACACAAATTTTGGTCTATCTGTTATATATTCTGTTTATATTTTGGAAACCGGAATATATAATAGGTACTTTGGATGTTAAATCTTTATATAGTATAATAGAAAAAATCTTCTTGCCTACCTGCTCTCACCTGTCCTATTTTATACCCATAACTCCGCCCCCCTTTTTCCCCGCTGAATACTAGCCCCTCCCCCTTTTCTTTCCGCCGAAACTAGCCCACCTATTGTTCTAACTAAGCTCCCTGCTGAAACCTAGCCCACCCCCTCCCTCACTCAGCGCCATCTTGTCCCACCAGCTGCCCATGCACTTATATATATAAAAAAAACAAAACAAAACTATCCTATTACCCTGCACCCCTAAACCTCTCAAACTGCTCCCGTGGGGATCGCAGAGACCCCCCTTATGGCTCCTCACCGGGAGGGCCTTTTTGCCCCCCGACTCGTCGCTCTAAAGGAGGGTACAGAGTCAAACCTGTAAGACACCCTGAGGAAGAACAACGGCTTGTTCGAAACGCATTGTTGGAATCCTTTTTGGTTACAGTACCGACCCGTAGTGCAGGTGACGTCACCAAGTGCTCTGTACGAGCGCGAACTACAGTGAGTTCAAACGGAGCGGAGCCACCGGCCGGGGCCCGCTCCATCTAACAAGACAACTCCCAACAAAGATCGGGAATATCCCCCCTCCAGACCGGACACCCGGATACCCCCAGCAAACCGTATTGAGGTAGGAACACGTGGTAAAGTTTGTAACGTGAACCAACCAAGATATAGGTAATGCTGTGATTAGCACAATGACAGCACAGATACTATAGGGCAGCTGATAGAGGTATCTTGGAGGAAGGTATCTGTAAGAAGTTGCAATATACTTGTCGATCTGTGATTATAGAGATTGTGCAGGGAGGTATGTAACGGAGCAGAGGGAAGGGAAATAGGAGTTGTAGAGTTGCACAGTGCCAATTGTATATGTTGTTTTACTGATTTTCTGACAACCATACATTAATTTTTCTCTGTATGGAGCTGTGTCAGGACTTCTCTTTTGCGGGATGAGTTGCCATCATCATGAATTCTATTTTGGGGTACATACAACTGTGTGATCACTTTTTGCTAAGCAGGATAAAGAAATGGTAGCGATGAGGTAGGGATGAAGTGGCAGTTTGATTGGAAGCATTTTGGGATACATACAATTTTTTGATTGATTGTGAGGTAAAGTAACCAGAAATGGCTTTTTGGCACAGTTTTTTTTGCAGTGTTCATCTGACGGGGCAGTTCATGTGACATTTTTATACAGCTGGTTGTTACGGAGGCGGCAATAGCTAATATGTTTATTTTTTTATTTTCGTTAAGTATTACACAGTAAAGGCATTTTTAAAAAGATAAGCCATATTTTTTTTTAATTTCTCTGGCGACTGTCTTATGTGGGGGCTAGTTTTTTGCGGGATGAGGTAACCGTTTCATTGGTACCATTTTGGGGGACATTTTTGATTGATTGATATTACACTTTTTGTGAGGCAAGGTAACAAAAAAATAGCTGTTTTGGCACAGTTTTTGTTCTTATTTTTTTTCAACGTTTACCTGTATGTGGGGGCTTGATTTTTTTCGGGTACCGTTGACGGTACCATTTTGGGGTACATATGACTTTTTGATCACTTGGTATTACACTTTTTGTGAGGCAAAGTGACCAAAAAAATGTCACAGTTTTTACAGGGTGGCTCATGTGATAATTTAACATAGCAGGTAATTACGAACGTGTATTTCTTTATTATGGGAAAGGAGTGTTTTTTTTTTTTACTTAAAAGTTTTATATTTTATTAAGCAAAAACATTTTTTCACCTTTTTTTAAAATTCTATTTTTGTCCCACTATGGGACTTCAACTTTTGGGGGTCTGATCACATCTACAATGCATTGCAATACATTATGGTAAGGGATCGCTTGCTCTCTTGGGGGTAGCAACCACAAATCTTCCGACAAAACCGGGGTTTTCAAGTCCAATAGTGCTTTATTTGGCACTTTGGCAATAGCACATAACACAACAAAATAAACTCCTGCCTGTCTGGGCTCTGACTAACATAAATATTGTTCCTTACTCACCTAAGACTCGCAGTTAAACACACGGTATATCAGGTTCCACCAGTCTGGTCAGCTCACCAGGTATAAGTCCACACACAGAGGAGAGGTCTGGCTTTACATAGCCTTGTGGCCCCTCAGCCCTCCTGGCTGAGACCACACAAACCTCACATGCTTCAACCCTCTTCCCTAGGGTCAGTTCCTCTCCCAGACTCATACACTGCAGGTTGGTTTAACCCCGCCTGATTGCACAAACAGCTGGCCTCACCTGCGATCTCGTCAGGTGAGAGGAAAACGTGTCCTGGAAGGGTGTGTTGACTGGAAGACTCCCATTACCAACCTGTCTCCCAGTCCAAAGAAATCCAGCCAATACACATTAAAGGGGTTGTCCGGGTTCAGAGAAGAACCCGGACATACCTGCAATTTCACCCAGGCAGCCCGCCTGAAGAGGGCATCGGAGCATCCTATGCTCCGATGCCCTCCTTTGCCCTGCGCTAATTAGCGCAGGGCAAAGGAATTTCGCCGGGTTCCGGTGACGTACCGGTCCCTGCCGGGCAGAGGCTTCCGCCCGGCAGTGAGTCGGTGACGTCATCGGCGCTGATGGACAGGCTTCAGCGCTGCCCTAGCCAGTAAAACGGCTAGGGCAGCGCTAAAGCCGGCCCATTAAGGCCGGTGACGTCACCGAACTCACTGCCGGGCGGAAGTACCCGCCCGGCAACGAGTATTTACAAAACAAGAGACCTTGCCCTGCGCGATCTAGCGCAGGGCAAGGGGGGGGCATCGGAGCATGAGATGCTCCGATGTCCTCTTCAGGCAGGCTGCCTGGGTGAAATTGCAGGTATGTCCGGGTTCTTCTCTGAACCCGGACAACCCCTTTAACTTAAAGGGGTTGTCTCACGAAAAATATTCTACAGTTTTCAAACCAGCACCTGGATCTGAATACTTTTGTAATTGCATGTCATTAAAAATTTTGTACAGCTACTGAGTTATTCAATAAAATGTATCTGTATAGGACCACTTAATTTTTATTTCTTTGACCTGGTCACTGAGCAGGCCGCACATGCTCAGTTTCAACTTTTAACTGCCTCCTGAGCTGTGATAAGGAGAGCACGGACACACCCCCTGAGCTGCAGCAGAAAAGACACTCCCCTTGAGCTGTCAGCTTGATATGAATCTAGCAGAGCAATGAATGTGGAGATCTCTGGATCCATGTGAGGTACAGGGCTGGTTCTAGCTTTGTTAAAAAGAGGTTGTCATATACTGTATGATGTCTGATTTTCATTTTTTACATTATTCGTGGGATAACCCCTTTAAGAACAGCTCCAGCAACTATGCCTTGCCAAAGCACTACCATTTCTGGATTTCAGTTCTAACCCAGTTAAACTGATAAACCAGGTGAGATACACACCCCCACCATACCTCTACCGTGCACTTGTAATGCACTGCCTGTCAGCTTTTACACTGACAGCCTGACTATGAGACCCAACCCGGGGGCTGGGTCTGATAGGCCTCCTTAGGAGGTAAGCCCCAATGCCCATGTAAGGCGTAGGGTGTTCTTTCCATCCATCGGATCAACATCACTGCAGCGCAGGGACCCGATGGGGTGGGGGATGGTGTCTGTACCTTCCGTAAACACAGTGCATGCCACAGCATACAAGGATTTGGCACGCCGAATCTGGCGTATACAGCAGGGGCTTGGCTGACAGGAACAGTCGGACCCCTGCCGTTGATCGAGCATGCGCAGCCCCTGCACCACTAAAAGTGGCCCCGCTTTGTAGTCGGGTCCAAATTGATGGAAGGCAGGGCCAATACCATATTGTGGCACATTATACCACCTCAACAGAGCCAAATATCACAGTACATCAGAAAATACTGCCAGAAGCACAAAATACATCCCCAAAAACTTACACTTCCATGTAAGGTCTATGGCCAATCCGCCCCTGAATCACAGCCTTCAGTGCCGTACAAGGCAGCTCACTATAGGTTTATGTTGAAAACTTCTTCTCTCCATTTATGGTTAAACTGGAAAATTTTCCAAACTGATTGGTGTTTTCCATGGTAGGGAACAGAGATTGACAGATTTCCTCTGCAAATCACATATCATCTGCATATAATGAGATCTTAATACTTAATTAATACTTTGAGGAACAAAGCCCTGAATACAGTTATCCCCATAATCAAAGCTGTCAGAGGCTCTAGCTGCAAACAATTTACTATTAGTGTTTAGATTTTTTTTGTTTTGTTACAAATTATATATTGTATTTTTATATAAATACTTAAAAGACAATTACTTGCAATGAAACTTTGTTTAGTATAAGGAACTTTGCTGACTTCAGACATTCTTCTGTGTTCTTCCAGGAGGTGGTAAACTCCATACATGTGTGTTGCGGCCTCCAGGAATTTATGGACCAGATGAAAAGAGACATTTGCCAAGACTGGTCGTAAGTCATCTGGGCCTAAATATCATATACGGGTATTGACCATGAGCTCCGAGGTTTAGCAGAGGAAGGGAGTTTTGGAGTAATGAGCGGAATGTGAGGCACTGTAGGCTTCATGAACAGATGAAAACCAAATCAAATATTATATTGTGATGTGTTTTGTGTGTAAAGAGGCTGCATAGTACTAATAGTACTAATAAAAGGCTTGGAAAATCTATCAACTGGACTGGCATTCCAGTTAAAAAGAAGAGGGCTGGGAAGCACTGGCATCACAGCAGTTAAGAACATATATAACATGTTACTAGGTGGCTGTGGATCCCTTGTGTCTACTGAACAGATTTGACTTGGGGCTACTCCTGAAAGTGGCCCCCCCAGGTCCGCTGCAGGGGAACCACCAGGCTGCTACCTCTTGGAGTAGTTTCTGTTCAGTAGACTGCTGGGATACCGGCAGGAGAAGGAAGGCGTGCGCTGTGGCGGCACGGACCACCGCCATAATAAGAACATATCTTTACTGAACGTCTTTTTTCATCTTCATGCAGGCAAATGCAGAGAAGGGATTATTATATTTTAAATTTTGGAATAAGGAGACCAAGATGAACTGGATCCATTTATATAACCTGATCGATGCTCATATACTTGCTGCAGAGGCTTTGACTTCCAGTAAAGGCTATATAGCTGTAAGTTAATGTAATATGAGATGGTACATGTGATATGTAATATGTGATGGTAAAAATTGTGGTAAAACTAAGCTACATTCACTTTAATGTAATGTGTTTCAGAGTGGAAAAGCCTATTTTATCCATGATGGAGAAGAAGTCAGCTTTGATGATTGGTACCTCCATCCAATAGTAAGTAACAGCTGAAGAGATGGATATTAATGTCTAGAATCAGCTTCAATTGTGATTATACAGTATATATATATATATATATATATATATATATATATATATATAATACCTGTATAAGGGTTTACATGGGTATTTAGCTAAATAATAAAATTCAGACTACTCACAGCCACCACTAGGAGGAGCTTCATTATGGACTCTAATGGAATTTGTATTTACCATATGCAACAATGCAGTAAGCTCCCTCTAGTGGTGGCTGCAGGTAACCAGAATTTTACCATGTTCCTCATGCATTCAGTCAAAGACTAAATTGAGAAGTGGCTGGACATGTGCATGGCTTTTTCAGTTTGCATCTATGGGAGTTATGGAGAAAGCGGAGAGTGTCTGCCCTCCTGTAATTCATGCACACTAGCTCCTAATATTATTAATCAGATGTTTCTCTAGTGTTTATTTCTATGTGCATTAGCAATAGAGTGGTCCCTCAAGATACCATATTAATTGGTTCCAGGATGACCATTGTATGTTGAAACCAGTTGAGTAATCGGTTCCAAGGCCTCAAAATGTCATCCAAGATAAGAGAAAATGAAGATTTAAGAAAAAATGAGCAGATAACTAAGACAGATAAAAAACTCCTTACAGATATCAGTCAGGAATAGCTGATGATTAGCAACTAATACAACCATTTTACCAGAGAAGTGGCCTTGATTGGTTGGATCTGAGACTGAGACATTGTATGTTGAGTCTGGTTTCAACTTACAATGGGTCAGAAAAGATCCTTGTATGTTGAAAATATTGTATCGTGAGGCCATTGTATCTTGAGGGATCACTGTACTTCATAAAACAATGATGCCTCTTTGCATTTTCAGTTTGAAAAACTTGGCTTCTCAGATCCTTGGATAATTATACCCAGTTCTATGGCCTATGCTGCAGGTATGTAAAGTTTATAGATTATTCACAGATTCCGAGTATTTAAAGAGCATCTGTCAGCATGGTCAACCCTATTAAACTAGGCACACTGCATGGTAGGGTTGATCATGCTGATTAAAATCATTCCTTGTTTACGTCTCTATAATGCATTGTTCCAGAGAAAACAGAATTTTTATTAATATGCTTATTAGCTAGTTGGAGCACTGAGGTGGCGGACAAAGCCCTTGGAGCACCAGTTTGTGAACACCCCTGGAGCCTTAGCCATTACCTCACCCTCTGGATTTCCAGGACTGGATATCTCAGGGAAAGGGTAACTGCCTAAAGCTGCAGAGGTCTTCCCAAACCGATGCCTAATAGATTGCCTGTCAGTTTTACACTGACAGCAAATAATGCTTTGGTATTCTAAGTACACAAAAGCAAGATAAAAATGATTAAATTATCACATTGAGCAATCTACAGGGAAAAAGTGCATAGTGCAATGAATCAGCCACAAGCTGTAATATACATATTAACAAACAAACAGGAGATTACAGATCCATACTGTTAGTGAACACGGGTTTGGCAACCACCCCAACAGGCATTTCAGCCTGCAACCTTTGCCTAAATCCAAAACTAACCTATCGTTGTGTATGGGAGCCCCACAAAGAATTGTTTTCCTTTTCAACACAAGGTATGGTAACTTACCATATTTTTTATTTTACCTGATTATAAGACGCACCTAGCTTTTAGAGGAGTAAAATAAGAAAAAAATTTTTTTTCATCAGACCCCCAATCTTTATTAGACCCCCCCCAACTTGACCCACAAACATTATCAGACCTCAGATCAGACCCTGACCCCCCAAATAGATTTTCAACTGACTTCAGATCAAACCCCAGACCTCAGAAGAAGACGCATATCATCAGGTCACAATGCGCACCTACTTGTACTATGTCTAGATGCTGTACACAGTCAGGACACAGTGCAGTGTGGGGCCTGGAAGAAGACCAGCGGTGAATATATCCAGTGCTAGCGGCACTACACTCACCGCTTCCCGTACCTCCTGTATACTAATAAGCTTTTCCATAATGAACGCGCTCATTAGTGTTCGCTTTATAAGATGCACTACCATTTTCCCCCCACTTTTAGGGGGAAAAAAGTGCATCTTATAAAGCAAAAAATAAGGTAAATGGTGTCATAAAATACAAGTTGTCCCACAAAAAACAAGACCTCATACGTCCATATGAACAGAATAGTATAAAAGATAGCCCATGAAAGCACGGAGGAAAAAAGAGAAACAAAAAAATAAAAAAAAGCTAAATTGACCAGTAGCTTAAAGGAGTTGTTCAGGATTTTGATACTGGTGGCTAACCACAGAATAGGCTATCAATATCAAATCCGCAGGGGTCTGACAATTGGTACCACCACCACAGCTCCATTCATTGTGTAGTGGGCGGAGCTGGTGAGTACAGCGCTGCTACTATCCATAGTGCGAGCAGTGATGTACTACTGGCACCTTATTATCCCTGTGCTGTGACATCACTGTGTTCCTTTAACACTAGCTGTGACATCACTAGGGTTATCACTGTTCAGTGACATCATTCCTTTGCTGTGATATACCTTTCTGCATCATTCCCATACTGTGACATCACTGCGCGCTATAACAATTTCCTGTGTGACATCACAGTGTGACATCACTGTGTGCAACAATCCCTTCCTATGACTTCAGTGTCTATTGTTCACGTACCATCACATTATTTTGCTTGTATTTCTGTTTTGTGCCATCACTTTGTGCATTATCCCTGTGTCATACACTGTGACCAAGATCATTCTGTACATCATATCTGCACTGACTTTACCTCGAGTGACTGCATCCCCGTATGGCGACGTTGGCGTCCGAGAATGGATAGATATATAAATAGCAGAGTCAGAAGTTTGGCTTATTGACTCCACACACCTGCTTGCATTATGACATTGCTGTATTTATTATTCTTGTGGCGAGATGTCACTGTGTGTAACGATATTCAGTGACAAATCTGGAAAATATTCCTGTGCAGTGACATCACTGTGTGCATTCTCGGTGCTGTCAGCATATGAGGTGCACAGGTTGCAGTTGCACCTGGGAAATTATGCCGGAAGTGGCACAATGGTTCCCCATAATAGAATAAAAAAACACCCACCAGGGGCGTAGCGAAGGGCTCATGGGCCCTGGTGAAAGAGTTCAGCTTGGGTCCCCCTTCCCTCAGTGCTTTGTGGCCAGGGGCAGGGAAGCACATAGCCAAATTCTTGACCTAACCCTTCCCCTCCAGCATGTACCAGCATCTACTTTCTATAATACCGATGTCTTCATATGTGGCACAAGGGTCTGCGGACCCTCTCAAGCTCCTGGGCCCGGTAGCGATAGCTACTAGAGATGAGCGAGCAGTGCTCGTTACGAGCACTGTAACGCTCGGGTCCCGGGTGAAATGCCCGCAGGCATTGCGGATCCGTCCTCATCTGCATGTAAGTCAATGAGGATGGATCGTTTGGTATGACACTCATACCAAACGATCCGTCCTCATTGACTTACATGCAGATGAGGACGGATCCGCAATGCCTGCGGGCATTTCACCCGGGACCCGAGCGTTACAGTGCTCGTAACGAGCACTGCTCGCTCATCTCTAATAGCTACCTCTGCACCCCCTATAGCTACGCCCCTGGAGGATACCGGGATCTTCATCACCATCCATTTGAATTTATCATCATCCATACATCAGCCATTTGCATCGAGCTGTCCAGTCACTGTAACCGTTCGATTATCCTAGCTATTTTTTCCCTGCTTTATTGATTTTAAACAGACTTATAAAATCACATAGTAAACACATAATAGAATAAAAAAACACCCACCTTAAAGAAAGGAAGGACAAACAAAAAAAAGGGAGGAATCTTTATATAGTGCCAACTTAAAAGTGGACTTGAAATCCACAAATTCAAGCTCAAGTCAGAGGGACTTTAGTATGGCAAAAATATATTGACACCCGTATGTGTATAAGATATTATTTATCCATAATAATAAATAATAATATGGAAATAATAATATGGCCGACATGGCGTGCTGTGTATCAACCATGATTAACTCTCTGTTTTCACTGTAGCTTTCCTTTTGGAATATCTGTATCTCATCTTAAGACCATTTGTATCATTAGACCCAGTGCTCACCAGACATGAGGTAAGATATCACCTACCTTTTTGGTAGCAAACGCCATACCTAATATATTTATGAAGTGAAAATTAAGGAAATCCCCAGTATCCCATTCCCACGTGATACTCCCACAATCCAAAAACACACACTGATAGGTATTTAGCATTTAGATTGTGAGCCCCAAAGGGGTAGGGGAGGGTTGGTAGTGGAAGAGATAATGTTGGCGCTATATAAATAAGTAAACAAAAAAAAAAAATCACAAAATCGCACAGGGACATCCAAAGGTCTCCAGTGTGAAAACATTTTGAATATCCCTTCATATCTTTGCTTCTAGTGATTACTACATGTTCCCTGGTCTATTATATACCATATTTTTGCTCTATAAGACGCACCATAAGGTTTAGAGGAGAATGACTAAAATTTTTCATCAGACCTCAGATCAGACCTTCTATCGTCATCAGACCAAGATCTATAATGCCAGACCCCCCCCTCTTCCCCAGCAAAGCTGCCACTGTATCTCCCCACGGGTGACCTCAGGGAGGTGTGACGGGGAGATGCAGAGGCAGTCGTGCTGGCATGAGAAGCGACGCCGGTGCCGGGGAGCGAGGTAAGTACAATCTCTGTGAGGGGCCCGGACATATGGGGGGCATTATAAATCTTGGATAACCCCTTTAAAGATAGTGCCTGCTGAGCAGGCACCATAGCCAATGAGAGCCTTCTGTTTTACACAGCAGACACTTGGAGGTATTATATAATGATAATAATAATAACGATTCATAATAACATAATGAATCTCCTATAGGCTGCAATGGTAAATCATTGCAGTCTATGGGAGAAGCGATCAGATGATCGCATGTTAAAGACCCCTAGAGGGACTTTAAAAAGTGTAAGAAGAAAAAAAAATTCCCCATATTAAAAATAAAAATTAACAAAAAAAATTAATTGGCATTGCCATGTCCCAAAATGTTTGAATTATTAAAATATAAAAGTATTTACCCCTTACAGTGAATGCTGTCACAGGAAGAAAAATCAAAATGGCCAATTCGCCGCTTTCTTGTTGCTTCATCTCCCCAACAAATTGAATAAAAAGTGATTAAAAACTCATACACACTCCAAAATGGTAGCAAATATAACTACAGATTGCCCTGCACAAAATGAACCCTCACTCAGCTCTGTAAACATAAATATAAAAAAACCTATTAGGTCAGAATATGGCATCAAAACAAAACTTTTAAAACTATGGCAGAATTGCATTTTTTTTCCATTTTGGTCCAGCTCCAGCAGTGTGAAAAGTAGCTAACTGGATGGGGAGGACTGCTTTAGTTGCTGCTATCTCCTGAATGGTAGCAGCTAGAAACATGCAATTGGTCTTGTATGAAAGCTGACAGTGCAGACACATCAAAATTACAGCTAAAGTCCAAGCAACAGAGGAGAAATCACTGTTAGAAATCAAGTTAGGAATAATCGCCGGTAAAACCTGTTTTTACTTTCACTTTTAGCTGCATTCACAGCATCCCGATTTCTATCAGCGATATCTTCCTCTGTTCTGAACATATTGCTGTCATTCTGGTATTGTCTGAAAGCTTGGAATGTCTTTCAAACAAGACCAGTTGCATGTTTTAAAGCTGCTACCATTCAGGAGGTAGCAGCATCTAAAGCAGCCATCCAGGGGTGGGATTCAAATTTTTAAGAACAGGTTCCCTACTAAACGGCGGACACGCAGCGTCACGACACGTGTTTACATATATATGCACCATATACATGGTACACATACATAAATACACCATATATACACATACCACAAAACTTTTAAAAAGCCTAAGGAGCTAAACTACCAGCGCTGCAAGTTTTTGTAAAGCGCTGGCCCACACCTCTAACTCCACCCAATGTCTATCTGTACATGTTCCAACCCTGCCTATTCTCCATTGTGCCCCCCACACAGTAGTTATGCCAGATTTGGGATGGTTGGGAGGTATGCATACATAAGCAGACTATATAGACACTACACTCACATAATCACATATACAATATACACCATACAGTATATAAATTACACCTAGGCTACACTTACAGTAGATTTACTTACTCCATATACATTTTATACACATTTGTACCTAGCACTACAGACATATTGGCATACACATTATATTCAGTGCTATCCAGCATACAGCGCACAAACCTCTTACATCCAGTGACTTCTCCTCTGATGCAGACGTTCTCTTTTCTCATCTTCTCCTTACAGACCAGGTGCCATGATTTTTCACCCTTCTCTCGTCTCTGCAGTTTGACGAAAAGACATCTTAGGTTCCTACTTTTCCATCATCCTGCCACCTTCAATACTTAAAATGAGCACCAGTACAAAGAATGTCCCTTATAATGTGTGCCAGTACAAAAAAATCCCCCTTAGTGCCCCTATAATGTGTGCAAGTATAAAATACCCCTATATAATGCGCCTAGTAAATGCCCTCATAGTGCTCCTCTCCTCTTCCCGACAGTGCCCCCATAATGTGCCAGTACAAGATTCCCCCATAGTGTCCCCCAGAATGTGCCAGTATAAATGTCCCTTCTTAGTGTCCTCATAATGTGCCAATATAATATGCCCCCATAGTGTTCTTCTCCCCTCCAACACCATAGTGTGCCCATAATGTGCCAAATTAAGATGCCCCATAGTGTCCCCTATGACATGCCAGTATAAATGCCCCCAGAAGATGCCACCATAGTGTTCCCCATAATGTGCCAGTAATACCCCCACAATGTGCTAGCAATGCCCCCAGTAGATGCCCCCCATAGTGTCCCTAAGGATGTGCTAGTAGATGCCCCCATAGTGTCCCCCTTGTGCCAGAAATGCCTCCATATGCCAGAAATGCCCCAGTAGCTGCCCCCATGTGCCAGCAATGCCCCCATATGCCAGCAATGCCCCCTATAGTGTCCCCAAGGATGTGCCAGTAGATGCCCCCATATTGTCCTCCATGTGCCAACAATGCCCCCAGTTGATGCCCATATAGTGTCCCCCATGTTCCAGCAGTGCCTCAATCACGCCATAGAAAAGAAAAAAAAACAAACACTTATACTTACCTCCACGCTGTCAGCGATGCGATGTAGGCCTCTTGAGGCCTGTGTCCCGCGCAGCACCAAGCACAGCTCAGGCGGACACGATGACGTCACCGCGCCGCCTGCGCCGGCCTCTGATAGGAACAGTACCAGAGGAACAGGAGAGGGAGACGCCTCTCCCTGCTGCAGTGTTCATCTGTATCACCGTCCTGATGACGGCGATACAGATGAATGTAGGGAGATGAGCGCTTTCACAATGGAAGCACTCATCTCCTGCTGTCGCACCGGATCGGGATTCAGCCGGTAACCCGGTTCTCCAATCCGGCTGTAATTTTAACAACCGGATCTGAAGAACCGGAGGGAACCGGCTGAACCCCATGCCTGCAGCCATCCCTCCTCCAGTTAGCTACTTTTCCCACTGTTGGAGCTGAACTCTGACAAAACAGGGGATTAAAGGGCATCTGTCAGCAGATTTGTACCTATGACACTGGCTGACCTGTTACATGTGCAGTTGGCAGCTGAAGACATCTGTGTTGGTCCCATGTTCATATGTGTCCGATTGCTGAGAAAAATGAAGTTTTAATATATGCAAATGAGCCTCTAGGAGCAACGGGGGCGTTGCCGTTACACTTAGAGACTCCTCTCTCTTAGCAACTGCTGCATCCCTCTGCACTTTGATTGACATGGCCAGGCAACGGAAACATCATAACTCCTAGCCCTGTCAAAGTGCAGAGGGCACAGCACTTGCAGGGAGAGCAGAGCCTCTAGGTGTAATGGTAACACCCAGTGGCGTACCGCCCATAGAGGCAGACCACGCCACTGCTATGGGGCCCGCGGCACAGGGGGGCCCGGAGCGCACGGGAGGCCCCGCCCCCTACTCTGCATCATTAAGATGCGTCCCGTCCCTGCGCTCCGGGCCTCTCCAGGCCCCCTCACCGCCGCAACTTTTAGGCCCCCCTAATATACTGAGAGCGCTCCTGTGCGCTCCCAGCTGGCCCCGCCTCCTCCCTCATGCTGCGCTGCTGGTCCTGGACAGGGAAGGACCTGTGCAGCGCGGCAAGAGGGGAAAGAAGAAGACCAAGGCCCAGCCCCCTCCAGAGTGGCGTCAGGACAAGGGACAAGTAACTGTAAGAATTTATGTGTTTCATGTATGTGTGTGTATGTATGTGTGTGTATGTGTGTGGGTATATGCATGCACTGTACATACTGTATATTGTACAGCGTGGCGCAGGGGTTATATTGTCCGGCATTGTGTAACCGCCATGCATTTGTTGTACAGTATATATTATAATCCCTGTACCATGCTATACAATGTACAGTATAATCCATACACCGTACTGTATAAAATACAGTATAATCCATACACCATACTGTATAATATACAGTATAATCCATACACCATGCTGTATAATATACAGTATAATCTGTACACCATGCTGTATAATATACAGTATAATCCGTACACCATACTGTATAATACACAGTATAATCCATACACCATACTGTATAATACACAGTATAATCCATACACCATACTGTATAGTATACAGTATAATCCGTACACCATGCTGTATAGTATACAGTATAATCCATACACCATGCTGTATAATATACAGTATAATCCGTACTCCATGCTGTATAATATACAGTATAATCCGTACACCATGCCGTATAGTATACAGTATAATCCGTACACCATGCCGTATAATATACAGTATAATCCGTACACCATTCTCTATAATATACAGTATAATCTGTGCACCATGCTGTATAATATACAGTATAATCCGTACACCATGCTGTATAGTATACAGTATAATCCGTACACCATGCTGTATAGTATACAGTATAATCCGTACACCATGCTGTATAATATACAGTATAATCCGTACACCATGCTGTATAATATACAGTATAATCCGTACTCCATGCTGTATAATATACAGTATAATCCGTACTCCATGCTGTATAATAAACAGTATAATCCATACTCCATGCTGTATAATATACGGTATAATCTGTACACCATGCTGTATAATATACAGTATAATCCGTACACCATGCTGTATAGTGTACAGTATAATCCCTACACCATGCTGTATAATATACAGTATAATCCGTACACCGTACTGTATAAAATACAGTATAATCCATACACCATACTGTATAATACACAGTATAATCCATACACCATACTGTATAATACACAGTATAATCCATACACCATGCTGTATAATATACAGTATAATCCGTACTCCATGCTGTATAATATACAGTATAATCCGTACACCATGCTGTATAGTATACAGTATAATCCGTACACCATGCTGTATAGTATACAGTATAATCCGTACACCATGCTGTATAGTATACAGTATAATCCGTACACCATGCTGTATAATATACAGTATAATCAGTACACCATGATGTATAATATACAGTATAATCCGTACACCATGATGTATAATATACAGTATAATCCGTACACCATGCCGTATAATATACAGTATAATCCGTACACCATGCCGTATAATATACAGTATAATCCGTACACCATGCCGTATAATATACAGTATAATCCGTACACCATGACGTATAATATACAGTATAATCCGTACACCATGATGTATAATATACAGTATAATCCGTACACCATGCTGCATAGTATACAGTATAATCCGTACACCATGCTGCATAGTATACAGTATAATCCGTACACCATGCTGCATAGTATACAGTATAATCCGTACACCATGCTGCATAGTATACAGTATAATCCGTACACCATGCTGCATATACATAACGTACACATGCTATAATACAGTAATCCGTACACCATGCTGTATAATATACAGTATAATCCGTACACCATGCTGTATAATATACAGTATAATCCGTACACCATGCTGTATAATATACAGTTATAATCCGTACACCATGCTGTATAATAACAGTATAATCCGTACACCATGCTGTATAATATACAGTAAGTCCGTACACCATGCCTGTATAGTATACAGTATAATCCGTACACCATGCGTATAGTATACAGTATAATCCGTACACCATGCTGTATAATATACAGTATAATCCGTACATCATGCTGTATAATATACAGTATAATCCATACACCATGCCGTATAATATACAGTATAATCCGTACACCATGCTGTATAATATACAGTATAATCCGTACACCATGCTGTATAATATCCAGTATAATCCGTACACCATGCTGTATAATATACAGTATAATCCCTACACCATGCTGTATAGTATACAGTATAATCCATACACCATGCCGTATAGTATACAGTATAATCCGTACACCATGCCGTATAATATACAGTATAATCCGTACACCATGCTGTATAATATACAGTATAATCCGTACACCATGCTGTATAATATACAGTATAATCCGTACACCATGCTGCATAGTATACAGTATAATCCATACACCATGCTGCATAGTATACAGTATAGTCCGTACACCATGCTGTATAATATACAGTATAATCCGTACACCATGCTGTATAGTATACAGTATAATCCGTACACCATGCTGTATAATATACAGTATAATCCGTACACCATGCTGTATAATATACAGTATAGTCCGTACACCATGCTGTATAGTATACAGTATAATCCATACACCATGCTGTATAGTATACAGTATAATCCGTACACCATGCTGTATAATATACAGTATAATCCGTACATCATGCTGTATAATATACAGTATAGTCGTACACCATGCTGTATAGTATACAGTATAATCCGTACACCATGCTGTATAATATACAGTATAATCCGTACATCATGCTGTATAATATACAGTATAGTCGTACACCATGCTGTATAGTATACAGTATAATCCGTACACCATGCTGTATAATATACAGTATAATCCATCCTTGTGGCTGCCCCATTCAGTTAACGTCTCCTTAATTAAAAAAAATAAATAAATAAATCAGTAGCTCATGTATACATTTCTTTATTGACAAATGGGGGCGTGGCATGGGAGGAGCCAGGGTAGCATGTGGGATGGGCCGTGGTAGTGGGCGGGGTTAGGGGCCCCATTCAGATTCTTGCTATGGGGCCCAATGATTTCTATGTATGCCCCTGGTAACACCCCCGTTGCTCCTAGAGGCTCATTTGCATATAATAAAACATCATTTTTCTCAGCAATGCAGGCACATATGAACATGGGACCAAGACAGATGTCTTCAGCTGCCAAGTGCACATGTAACAGGTCAGCCAGTGTCATAGGTACAAATCTCATAGATTGTAAGCTCTTGCGAGCAGGGCCCTGACTCCCAGTGTTTCAATTGTATATTAGCTAGTTACTTTTGTTTTGTACATGAATCCTATGAATTTGTAAAGTGCTGCGGAATATGGTGGCACTATATAAATGAATATTATTATTATTATCTGCTGACAGATGCCCTTTAAGGGTATAAGCACCAATGAAATTTACCAATTTCAAAATAGATTTAATAACTTCCTATCATCTGCCCTCCTCTTTTCCAGGTAATGAAAATTGTGGCGGTGCACACATTCCGGATAGATAAGGCTCAGAAGGAGCTTGGTTACAATCCAAAAAAATTCTCTATGGCTGAATCAGTGGATTTTTATATGAAAACCAGGCCCATTTCATCACAGAAAAATCTGAATTTTGTTAAACTGTTGCTTATTACATTTGCTTTATTTATATGTTTGTATCTACCTTTGCTTCTATGGAACCATTAGATACCCTGCACCTCCAAATAAAAACGCCTAAAGTGTATTGTTACCAATAATGGGGGGGGGGGGTTACCATTTGAGAAGAAAATCAATATGAAAATGTGTTTATCCCAGATTGCTCAATTTTTATTATGGACAGGGCTGGAGAATTACATTTCTGCAGTGATTTAGTATATCGGTAATGAGATTCTAGGACACTCACATACTTTGTATTTTAAGGACATTCTCTAATAAGGTAATTTTAGACTTTTGTATAGAAAACTGCACATAGCAGTGTAATAAAGAATGGCCGTGCATCAATAGGAGGACACCTCACATGCAATGGATTCCACAGAAAGAAAGAAAAACATGTATGGGGATATATAGATTTACAATCACATAGAGGTACAGTAAGGAAGACTTCTAGGGGTGTCGTATTATTTTTATTAGCCAGAGTAGAGAGCAGCTAAAAAAAAAAATCTCTCGCCCTTGGAGAACCTGTCCTCTCCTTCTGCATTACATAGACATTCCATTAATATGAAAGGACATAGTGTGATGCTTGGTTTCCCCTGTGGTGGCGCTGCAGAAAAATTAAACACGTGTGGCTAGATGACCCCCATAAATGATAGCTGGTCTCTGGGGATCCTGGCAGGGAGCTTAAAGGGGTTATCCCATGACTAATGTAAAAAATGAAAATGATACAGTACATGGTAATCTCTTTCTAACAAAGCTAGAACCAGCCCTGTACCTCACGTGGATCCAGAGATCTCCACATTCATTGCTCTGCTACATTTATATCAAGCTGACAGCTCAGAGGGAGTGTCTTTTCTGCTGCAGCTAAGGGGGTGTGTCCATGCTCTCCCTATCACAGCTAAGGGGGCGTGTCCATGCTCTCCCTCTCACAGCTCAGGAGGCGTGTCTCAGCTCTCCCTATCACAGCTCAGGAGGCAGATGAAGGATGAAACTGAGCATGTGCGGCCTTCTCAGTGAGCAGAACAGAGAAAGAAATAAGAACCAAAACAAACAGCAGGTGGCGCTATACAGATTCATATTATTTAGTAACTCACTGGCTATGCTAAATGTTTAATTACATGCAATTACAAAAGTATTCAGATCCAGGTGCTGGTTTAAAAACTGTAGACTACTTTTCATGGAACAACGACTTTAGGGCACCCTTTTAACAAGCTGAGATTGTCCAAATCAGACAGTCCCTTTAAAGGGTTTGCCCAGTTTAAGGAGTAACAACCCCTCCAGGATCCTCCTAAAATAGAGAACGAATAAGTACTTACCTCACAGATCCCAAGCTGAAGCTCCAATTCTTGCTGCAGGGCTCCATTTAGTTGGCTGCAGCAGTGACGTCATGTCCACAACACATGAACGCTGCAGCTAAGCCCTAGCTTTATCGCTGCACCCAAAGAGTCCAGCGATTGGCTGCAGCAGCACTTAGCTGTTCCTTATTTCATGAGGAACAATCCCTCTAAATTAAAATCTGTCCTTGTCCTTCTGGTGCATGGCTTCTTGGAAATGCATGCAATATCCCGCAACCCTTCCCCCACCCTCTAAATTGTCATATTTGCACCTACCATGTGCAGGCCTAATTGTACGTACCCAGCTACTGGCCCTCGCTGATTCCAAGAAAGGAAGGGGGCCACAGTGTTTTTATATGGTTTCTCATTCTGCACATCCATTAATACATATTTTTATTACTGTACCTCCATATCAGTGGTCTACAACCTGTGGTTCTCTGGCTGTCATTATCTATATAGACATTGATTTTTAAACAAAAATTTGTAAAGGAAAAAAAAAAAGTTTTATCAGACATTTTTGTACACATAAAAACTGCTGATCTGTACTGCTTTTTAACAATGCGGATTTGATTGGACAATACTCAAGTATTTTTATAATGATAATTTATGTTTATACAGATTCATTGCATATTGCATTGCATCATTATGACTCAGAGATATTAAATGAGTGAGTGCTTGATAATCAATTATTTCAATAAAATATATTTTTTTAATTCTTACTGTGCAAGTTTTATGTAAATGTAGAAGACCTGGCACCTCTCCTGACGTCTATTTTCCTAAAAACTTGTGTTCCCCATAATACCATGGTCCTGGAGTGTCTTTTCTTAGGACTGTTTTGTGCTGTTCCTCTGTTGTCCCTCTTAGAAATTTTGGAATAAATTGACAACTGGGGGGGGATTAAGTGGGATTAATGATTCGGACAACCAATCTAAGATCTTAAAGGGGTTATTAAGAAATTCATAATGATGTCCTATCCTCCGGAGTCCCGTCACCGCCGCTGATCAGCTGTTTCAGGGAGCCACCACACTTCCCGGAGATCTGGTGAGTGCAGCTGGCTCCCAGCAGCTTTCCAAGCACAGCGCCATACATTGTATTGCATTTTAGCCCTATAGACTTGAATGGGGCTGAGCTGGAACTAGGCCATGATGTGCGGTGACGTCACACACGGAGCGCCCAGCCTCTTCTTACAGTAAGGCTTCATTCACACGTCCGTATGTGTTTTGCGGTCCGCAAATTGCGGATCCGCAAAAAAAACGGATGACGTTCCGTATGGCATCCGTGTTTCCGTTTTTTTTGCGGATCCATTGTAACAATGCCTATCCTTGTCAGCAAAACGGACAAGAATAGGACATGTTCTATCTTTTTTGCGGAACGGAAATACGGACATACGGAAATGGAATGCACACGGAGTACCTTCCGTTTTTTTTGCGGACCCATTGAAATGAATGGTTCCGCATACGGTCCGCAAAAAACGGTTGTGTGAATGAAGCCTAAATCGGCAGGAATCCTGGTTGTTGGACCCCCACCGATCTGATATCCAGAGAACAGATCATCAATATAAATTCACGAATATACCCACTTTGTTATTATTCTATTTACTTACAAAGAACAAGTTTATATAAAAAAACTACCAGAAGATGGCAGTACATACCATCAAATTTCTTCCAAATAATTTTTCAGAAATGAATTACTTTGACAAAAAAAGTCACAAATTTGTTGTTGGGTAGTAACCAGAATTTTTCCAGTCATTCCCTAAAAGTATCTCATAATCTTATATCTTATAATGAGAAGATGTATCTGATAATCAGAATAAGCAAATTAAGGCTTCATTCACATGACCGTATTTTGTTTCCGTGTTCGTTCCCTTTTTTTGCGGACTGTATGCGGAACCATTCATTTCAATGGGTCCGCAAAAAAATGGAAGGTACTCCGTGTCCGTATGTCCGTATTTCCGTTCAGCAAAAAAGATAGAACATGTCCTATTCTTGTTTTGCTGACAAGGATAGGCATTGTTACAATGGATCCGCAAAAGAAAATGAAAAACGGATGCCATACGGAACGGCATCCGGTTTTTTTGCGGATCCGCAATTTGCGTGTGAATGGACCCTTAGGGCTCATGCACACGACTGGTGCCGGCCCGTTCCCGTATTGCGGCCCGCATACGCTGGGTCCGCAATACATGGGCACCGGCCATGTGCAGGCCACATCACGGATCGCGGACCCATTCACTTCAATGGGTCCGCAATCACGGAGATGCAGAGCGGAGGCACGGATCGGAACACCATGGAAGCACTACGGTGTGCTTCCGTGGTGTTTCTGGCCGTGCCTCCGCACTGCAAAAAATTAGCGCATGCACTACTTTTTTACGGTGCGAACCGTCGGATGCGGATCGCGGACCCCATTCAAATGAATGGGTCCGCAATCCGAATCCGGTGGCCCCACTGTCCGTGCCCGTGCATTGTGGATCGCAAATTACGGTCAACAGCACAGGCACTGAACGCACACATTCGTGTGCATGAGCCCTGTAACTGCAGATTCGGGACCCCTGTTCTCATGATCGGTGGTGGTCCCGGGAGAGGGCCCCTAGTCATTACACACATCCTGTGGGTAGATGATAAGTTGTTATGGTTAGACAACCCCTTAAATATAAAACGGTGCTGTATGGAGCACGTGCTCCTATCTCATGGTATATGTAGGAGACAGGGATAAGTCACTCAATCTAGGATAAACAATACGTTAATATTTGCTATTCTTGGCATGTTTGCGGTGTGCATTGTTTTTATCTGTATAAAGTGTAAAATGAATAATGGTATTAAAAAGAAAAAAAAAATCCTGTGGCAGCGGTGGGATTCGAACCCACGCCATCGAAATGACTGGAGCCTAAATCCAGCGCCTTAGACCACTCGGCCACGCTACCATCTCAATGTCATATGACTTCGTGAGCAATATAGCTCTGCTGAAAAATCAACTGCTTCCAATGAAAAACTTTCCCCACATGACAGAATATTTGTAAATGTCCGTAAAACAGAAGCTCAGTCCGTTCTCTTTTTCTGCTTTGAAAAATCACCGCCATAAGCGAGCGGAAGAAATTCCTGTACCTACATGTAGCACCTTTGAATTACCACCTGGTGGCACTGTTGCTCGCTTGATTCATTGACTTGTGCTTGTGGTCTCTTATCATGTACCGATGTAACATAGGAGATTTATCAAGACTGATGCTTTCTGTGCTGTTCTTAAAATCCCCTACGCTGCAGGAGGATGCACCTAATTTATGATGAGGTGCATACCGTGTCATATATTAGGCGGGTTTTCTGGTAATCCATGTGCCTAAAGACAAATCTGTGAAAAAGTGTGGATGGGGATAACTTGTACCTACCGGAATACCCCTTTAAATTTTTGCTGTAATAGATCTCCAAATCCAGATCCCATTACAGCAATTGACTTGAATGGGCGTTTGTTTAGAAATCTCGGCGCACTCACAAAGGTCTTTGAGTCATTGCATTCTGGAAATCAGTGTTGGAACTGATACGAAAGACTCCTCATATACATCTAAGCCATATAACAAGATAAATTTACCTGAATTTTCTTGTTAGTTGCCCAATGATAGGGAGCGTGCACCTCATGAGTATATTAGACCCCTCACTGATCTCTGGTTTAACATGTAAGTTCTCAAACAATACTGTCCATTTACACATAAGTGGCAGACCAGTAAATCAGCGTCTCTGTCACCACTTTATGCTGCCCTCTCTAAGGGGCGGATAAGTTCCCTTTAAAACTTCCTGCCTAATATTATGTAAGCCTCCCTTGTGCCTCTAAGCCAGCTCTGACCTATTCAGGCACAGACTCCGCAAGAACTTGGAAAGTGTCCAGCATTAAAGGGGTTTTCCAGGATTTTTTAACTGATAGCCTAAATCTGTATACAGTAAGCTCCCCCTAGTGGTGACAAAAGGCAGGCAAAATGTATTAAAGGTTATCCGAGTTCTAGATATTGATGACCAATCCTCAGAATAGGTCATCAGTATCTGATTGGTGGGGGTCTGAAACCTGGAACCCAGCCAATCAGCCATTGGAGAAAGCACAGGCACTTGCAGGAGCGCCATGGCCTTCTAATAGTTTTTCCTAGGCCAGCGACAACACATTCATCGGTCACGTGGCCTAGGAGCAGCTCAGTCCAATAGAAGTGAATGAGACTGAGCTGCAATACCAAGCACAACCACTATACAATGTACGGCGCTGTGCTTGGTGAGCTGAGAGAAAACCGCGGCACTACTGCAAGCACCACTGTGGGTGTTAGATCCCCACCGATCAGATATTGATGACCTATCCAGAGATTACAAAATCCCGGAAGCTGATTGCACTTTCAAATAAGCAACTGTTTATGCGGTTTACGCAGTTCTAGCAGCAGAAGCGGCGCCTCTTCACCTACGCCACTACCTGAAGCAGTGGCGCAGGCGAATGATTGTTCACAAGAGGAACTTAGTAGGTATGGGCGATGTTAAAAATTCAGCACTGGACCCCAGGAGCTTCAAGTTTATCCCTCTGATTATCATTAAGGTAATAATTATAACATTCTATACAACCCCTTTAAGAGCTGACCCTCTATGTCATACACAGATAATACAGTATAGCAGGGAGGCTTATACAGCACAGGCGCTTCCTTGGCTGTGTCAATATTTTCTCACTTACAGGACAGAATGTACCGCACACCTACTGTTTAAAGAACGTCTTCATTCATACAGGAGCCCTTGGGAGCAGAAGTACGAGCCATGGGTCGGAGCCACCAACATCTCTCGAAAATACATGAAATATTCATGAGATCAGGCCGGCTCTAGACACAGAAGAAATTTACAACCAGTTACGAGCAGGAAAAAAATAAACCAAGAACATAATGTGAAAAATGCCAAGAAACAATGATAACGTGTTTGTTGTGCATAGTCTAGGTCAGGGATCAGCAACTGTCGGCATATCAGCTGCTATGACACTACAACTCCCAGCATGCACACTCACTTGGCTGTTCTTGTAACTCCCATAGAAATAAAAGGAGGATTCTGGGAGTTGTAGTTTCAGAACAGCTGGAGTGCCGGAGGTTGCTGATCCTTGGTCTTGTTATACAATTGTCATGTGCCACTTCTCACGATGCAGAACAAATCAGTTATATGGGTCATCCTGGTGCCTAGAAGCAGGAGGCACCTGAGCCACTTACTGTACAGAGGGCAGCTCAAGACCTTACTGCATACCAATTTATCATTGAGCTCAGTGGGAGCTGTATAAAACTGCATACAGTAAGCTCCCCCTAGTGGTGAAAACAGGTAGACAAAATGTATTAATTAAAGGTTATCCAAGTTCTAGATATTGATGACCTATCCTCAGAATAGGTCATCAGTATCAGATCAGTGGGGAGGTCTGACACCAAGCATCTCCCCACCGATCAGCTGTTCTTAGCAGCCGCTGGTGTAAAAAACAACATAGCTCCGTCCGTGTGGAGTGGCTGTGCCAGGTTGCTGAAGGTTAGCTTCCATTCATTTAATTGTAATTAAAAAAAATTCTGGCTGATCTTTTTGACAACATATTTCCTGCCACCTCATTCATTTCAATGCAAAGGATCGCTCCCATCCAAGTGTATAGGAAAGAGCCTTCCCTGGTACGGCGCGCCTCCTCTTCAAACAGCTGATCGGCAGGGGTGCCGGGTGTCGGACCCCCGCGGATCTGATATTGATGACCGATCCTGAGGATAGGTCATCAATATATATAACTTGGAGAACCTCTTTAAAGAGCAAAAAGGGACAGAGGTACTTGGGTCAAAAAGAAGGGCTGTCCCTCCAAAAGAGGGACACTTGGGAGGTCTGCAGTCTGTCTAATGTGACTGGTCTAAAACTGTGCAGAAAACTGAAAAAAAAAAGACTGGCATCCTGGCCACAGATATTCCATGCCATTGTCGGTTACACTCTGCAATTGTTTATCACCTCAGAAAAAGCTAAATTTAGGTGGAAGATTTAAGTTAGAGGACCTGTCACCCCTCCTGACATGCCTGTTTTAATTAATAACCACATGCATTACCCATGTAATAACAATTCTGGAGCATCTGCCATTCCTTTTATTACTACTAGAAGTTATGAATGAATTGCTAGCAGTCTGCAGTAAGGCTACAGAGGGGGGGTTAATCAGTCGGGGGAGGGGTGTCCCTGCACAGACTCACTCTATCCAATCAGTGCTGCCATTTTCAGAATGTGCAGGTACACCCCCCCCCCCCCCCAAATGGTTACCTCCCCTCTGTACCCTTACTGCAGACTGCTAGCAATTCACTCATAACCTTTAGTAGGAATAATAAAGGACTGGTACAACAAAGAGTCATAAGAATAGATGTTCCAGAATTGTTATTACATGGAGAATGCATGGAGCTATTAAAACAGACATGTCAGGAGCGGTGAAAGGTCCTCTTTAAGTTTTAATCAACCTACAATTATTTAAAAAAAAAGCACAAAGATGAGAAAAAAAAACAATCTGTACCGTGTGCACATCACGTCATTGTTCAAACAGATGGACAGCAGGGGTGGTAGAAGCATCACCAAAAAAAGATTAAAAAATAGGTTACAATTAAATTACAATTTAACAGCAAGTTAACTATTACACCCAGTCATAGGTGCAGGGCAGAGCGGTCGACAGGAGGAATCTGGGAGGGGGTTCAAATGAGCAAAAACAGACAAGAAAGTACAAGAAAGACAGAGGCAATGAAGAGCAAAGGGCAGGTTCTGCAAAGCTTGGCCTAGAAAAGATGGCAACTACAGTATGAGCGTGGTCTTGGCACACATATACACCAAAAGAGTCTTCTACGAGACCTTTCCTAAATCTTTTAAGCACATGTGAAACTTAAACCTGTGACATTAGGAAGTAGTATATGAGGACACATCCCAGATGGTCACCATCCATCAGTGCCCATGACGCAGTCCTGTGAGCTGTGTACCTCCACAGTGTGTGCTGTATGACTCTCATATGACGTATGATGACATCACAGTCCTGAGGTCAAGTCAAAGGTTGTGGCCGAAGGTCAGGTATTTTTGTTACCAGATACAGAGGTCAGGTGCCTCGTCTTTTTTCGTGATGTTTGCAACCAAGCTTTAAGAAATAAATTACCAGCCTTGAGCAGGTTTGTGCTTCCCTGACACGGCAGGAATTTAGCTGCACTCTATGTTTATCTTCTTTTTTTAGGCTACTTTCACACTAGCGTTAATATTTTCCTGTATTGAGATCCATCATAGGGGCTCAATACCGGAAAAGAACACTTCAGTTTTGTCCCCATTCATTGTCAATGGGGACAAAATTTAACTGAACAGAATTGCGCTCCCATACTGGAGAGCAGCATGCTGCGGTTTTCTTTCCGTCATGGGATGCGGAGCAAAACGGATCCGTCATGACCCACAATGCAAGTCAATGGGGAAGTTTTTTCTGACACAATCTGACACAATAGAAAACGGATCCGTCCCCCATTGACTTTCAATGGAGTTCATGACGGATCAGTCTTGGTTATGTTAAAGATGATACAACCGGATCCGTTCATAACGGATGCAGATGATTTTATTATCAGTAACGGAAGCGTTTTTGCTGAACCCTGCCGGATCCAGAAAAAATGCTAATGTGAAAGTAGCCTTAGGCCCCTTTCACACGAGCGAGTTTTCCGCGCGGGTGCAATGCGTGATGTGAACGCATTGCACCCGCACTGAATCCTGACCCATTCATTTCAATAGGTCTTTTCAGATGAGCGTTTTTTTTTTCACGCATCACTTCTGCGTTGCGTGAAAATCGCAGCATGTTCTATATTCTGCGTTTTTCACGCAGCCCTGGCCCCATAGAAGTGAATGGGGCTGCGTTAAAAACGCATTGCATCCGCAAGCAAGTGCGGATGCAATGCGTTTTTCACTGATGGTTGCGCGTGAAAAACGCATCAAAACGCATTGCACCCGCGCGGAAAAAACGGAACAACTAAACGCAATTGCAGACAAAACTGACTGAACTTGCTTGCAGAATGGTGCGAGTTTTCCT
Source organism: Rhinella marina (assembly GCA_900303285.1). Taxonomy (NCBI): domain Eukaryota; kingdom Metazoa; phylum Chordata; class Amphibia; order Anura; family Bufonidae; genus Rhinella; species Rhinella marina. The sequence goes on along the minus strand of ONZH01001400.1, from coordinate 1,151,163 downwards.
GAACGCATCCGGACCGAATCCGTGATGCTCGTGTGAAAGAGGCCTTAGGCCTCTTTTACACGGGCAAGATTTCCGCGCGGGTGCAATGCGTGATGCGAACGCATTGCACCCGCACTGAATCCTGACCCATTCATTTCAATGGGGCTTTTCGCATGAGCGATGTTTTTCACGCAGGAGTTCGCCGTTGCGTGAAAATCGCAGCATGTTCTATATTCTGCGTTTTTCACGCAGCCCTGGCCCCATTGAAGTGAATGGGGCTGCGTGAATAACGCATTGCATCCGCACACAAGTGCGGATGCAATGCGTGATTCACTGATGGTTGCTAAGAGATGTTGTTTGTAAACATTCAGTTTTTTTTCACGCGTGTGATAAACGCATCAAAACGCTTCGCACCCGTGCGGAAAAAACTGAACGAACGTACGCAATCGCAGTCAAAACTGACTGCGATTGCGTGCGGATTGGTGCGGATGCGTGCGGATTTTCCTGAACGCATCCGGACCAAATCCGGACACGCTCATGTGAAAGGGGCCTTAAGAAATAAATTACCAGCCTTGAGCAGGTTTGTGCTTCCCTGACACGGCAGGAATTTAGCTGCACTCTATGTTTTTTTTTTAGGCTACTTTCACACTAGGGTTAATATTTTCCAGTATTGAGATCCGTCATAGGGTCTCAATACCGGAAAAGAACACTTCAGTTTTGTCCCCATTCATTGTCAATGGGGACAAAATTTAACTGAACAGAATTGCGTTCCCATACTGGAGAGCAGCATGCTGTGGTTTTCTTTCCGTCATGGGATGCGGAGCAAAACGGATCCATCATGACCCACAATGCAAGTCAATGGTGAAGTTTTTTCTAACACAATCTGACACAATAGAAAACGGATCCGTCCCCCATTGACTTTCAATGGAGTTCATGACGGATCAGTCATGGCTATGTTAAAGATAATACAACCGGATCTGTTCATAACGGATGCAGACGGTTGTATTATCAGTAACGGAAGCGTTTTTGCTGAACCCTGCCAGATCCAGAAAAAAATGCTAATGTGAAAGTAGCCTTAGTTCAGAGTGCGTTCCGGAAAATCCGCACGCATCCGCACCAATCCACACACAATCACAGTCAGTTTTGTCTGCGATTGCGTTCAGTTGTTCAGTTATTTCCGCGCGGGTGCGAAGCGTTTTGATGCGTTTTTCACGCGCGTCATAAAAAACTGAATGTTTACAAACAACATCTCTTAGCAACCATCAGTGATTCACGCAGACCCATTCACTTCCATGGGGCCAGGGCTGCGTGAAAAACGCAGAATATAGAACATGCTGCGATTTTCACGCAGCGGCGAACTGATGCGTGAAAAACATCGCTCATGTGAAAAGACCCATTGAAATGAATGGGTCAGGATTCAGTGCGGGTGCAATGCGTTCGCATCACGCATTGCACCCGCGCGGAAATCTCGCCCGTGTGAAAGTAGCTTTATGCAGCTTTTCCCCATCCAGTGTCTGGTTGTTTTTCAGTGAAATGAATATGGGCACGTTCACACACGGCATAAATGCGGCTCTGCGGTGGAATTGGCTTTGAAAATCAGCGGCATTTACAATATACGCAAAGTGGATGAGACTTTAGAAATCGCATCCACACCCGGCAGAGAAAACCTAATGAACCCGCCAATAGCTGGAGCAGCAATACAAAGGTTGAAAACAGCGGAAAACCTGCTCTGATGCTGAAGCAAAAAGAAGCCAATTTTGGCAGTTTTTGTTATTTGCCATTTTTTACAACTTCCATTCATTTTTAATAAAGAGCATGCGCAGCCTCTCCTCTGGTGTCTATTAGCAGTTCAGAAAACATATGTAGAAGCCCCCTTAAAGGGGTTGTCTCATGAAGACACCTCCTCATCATAGAGGTCATAAAGGGGGTTGTCTGTCCGAACATAAATCCACTAAGAGCTGAATGGGTGCCATGTAAGGGGGCCATACAAGCGAGTGAGATAGGTGTTGGGTGACAGCTAAATCTCTCAGCTCTTCTTTCTATTAACATATTTTTCAATGTGGAAACATCTTTGGCAGAGGCTGTTCTCCAGCTGGAACAAAGGATCACTTACGCTTTGTCCTCATTCATTGTCAATGGGGACAAAACGTAACAGAACGGAACGGAGTGCTCCAAAATGCATTCCTTTCCGTTCTCATACCGGAGAGCAGCATGCTGCAGTTTGCTTTCCGTTCTGAGAAGCAGAGCCAGACGGATCCATCATGACCCCCAATGCAAGTTTTCTCTGACACAATCTGCCAAAATGACTTTCAATGGAGTTCACGATGTATCCGTCTTGGCTATGTTACAGATAATACAACTCGATCCGTTCATAACAGATGCAGATGATTGTATTGTCAGTAACGAAAGCTTTTTTGCTGAACCCTGCCGGATCTAGCAAAAACGCTAGTGTGAAAGTAGCCTAAGGCTCCATTCACACATCCGCAGAATGTGCCCGCATCCATTCCGCAAAATTGCGGAACGGGTGCAGACCCATTCATTTTCAATGGGGCCGCAAAAGATGCGGACGGCACACAGTGTGCCGTCCGCATCCGCACTTCCGTTCCGCGGCCCCGCAAAAATATAGAAAATGTTCTATTCTTGTCCGGAGCCACGAACAAGAAAAGGCATCTCTATATAGAGCCGGCCATGTGCGGTCCGCAAATGCGGAAAGCACATGGCCAATGCCCGTGTTTTGCGGATCCGCAATTTGCGGACCGCAAAACACACACGGACGTGTGAATGTACCCTTAAGACTGTCTTTTTATGCCGGTCTTAGTTTTTCCCTCTAGATATGTCTAATTTATGACGAGGCGTGTGCCTCGTCATATATTAGGTGCATCTGTGGCAGTCCGTGCGCCTGAAGTAAAAACTAGTTTTTAGCTAACATTTGCGCCTGTTTCCAGATGCAAATGTAAAGAAATTTGCCAGGGCTGGAGTCCCAGGCACCCCCTTGTCATGCCCATCTGGTGTACAAAGATGCAAAATCGTCCATGCGCCAACCTGCCGGACAGAAAAGGGGACTTGCAACACTTTTTGCGTCTAAAAGTGTTGCAAGTCCATTAGTAAATGTGCCCCAATTTCTTCTGCTAGTCTGTTTTGAGGGGTTTATTGGAGCTGACTTTGAGGCAGGAACAACAAAAACTCTGTGTGAACTGACCCGCATCAGTCTTGAAAACCGCACCTGAAAAATCCTCCGGCATGTGAACTGCAGCGCCGCTTCCCGCTGAAAACAATGGGTGGCGTTTTCAGCATCAAATCCACGCCGAAACCCATGCCAAAAATCCTTGGCGTGAACAATACCCTAATACAACCATGTGCGGCCGGATGAGGTAACTTGAGCCCAAAGTAGTCACACAATTCTTGCCCTTTTAAGTACCACCAGTACGTAAGATGTGATTTATGCCTTATTAAAATACATTTTTATACGTTTTAGGCCGAACTGAGCAATATGTTAGGGCTGCAGAACACACCACACGAGTGTCATGGCCTCCGCCTTCCCTCACTGACTGACACGGGGCTGCCAGTGGGCGGGACCGGGGCGGGGCCAGGAGTCAGCAGGAATTGAGTGGCAGGCGGGGTCCGGGTCTTCCTGTGTTGCTGTGCTGCGGGGGTCTCTGTAGTCTGAGAGCTCAGGACAGGACGTGAGGGTGCACACTGCTGGCCTGCTGCTCATTCATTGTGTGCCAGCCTCCTGTCCCCTCCAGGACATCACTTACCGTCTCCAGCCCCTGCCTTCTGCAGGCTGTGTGCGCCATCTGTGCAAGGTACGTCTTCTCATGTGCACTTACTGGCTATGTGTCTCCTCTGCAGGTTGTTTACCACCAGCTGCAGTGATGGCATGGTCTGTGCATTGTCATCTGGGCTGAGATGTCTCATGTTAACCCTCTCTTGATGATTACTGTGTAAATGCATTGTACAATAAGTAACAATAATGGTGGCATCTATGGACTCAGAATAATCTGCAGCGATCATCAAAATCCTTTCAGAATTGTAAGATTTAGGAGTGAACAGTATATACCCGATATATATGGCAGGAGGCCATAGGCTGTGTGTTGTTGTTTTGCTCCAGGGTCTATACAGAGGTCATTGATGCCTTTTATAGCCAGGATCATTCATTCCTTCCCCGTGCCTAATTTTGTAATACATTTGTACATTTTATTAGATTATATTTAGCATTTGTTTTACATTTGCATTGATTAGCAGCAGAGTGTTCTTTTTATGATACATTTATACTTTTTTTTCTTTTATATTTTGCATTCTTTTACATTTGCATTGATTTGCAGCAGTGTGCTGTTTTTTATATGATACATTTATACATTTTTTTAACTTTGATATTTTGCATTCTTTTACTGGGCATGCAGCAGTTTGTTGATCTTTTTATAATACCATACCTCCCAACCGTCCCGGATCCAGCGGGACAGTCCCGGATTGCAGTGGCAGTCCCGCTGTCCCGGTACGGGGGAGGTATGTCCCGGTCTCTGGCAGCTGTCTCTGCCTCCCCCCTGCAGCTCCCCATACCTTTTATCCATGCATCGGGTCTCGGCGGGGGGCGGGGCCGGCCGTCAGCATAGGCTCCGCCCCCTTCAGGCACGAGCAGAAGATCTTCCTGCTGATGCTGGCCCTGCTGCTAGGGAAAAGGTAAGTGTAATACTTTTATTTTTTTAACTTTCTGTGGACTGTGACATCAATGTTATTCCCTGGACTGTGACACCACTGTGTCTATTATGCCTGTACTGTGACATCACTGTGTTTTTTAAATAAACACAGTGATGTCACAGTACAGGCATAATGGACTGTGACATCACTGTCTTTATTATCCCTGGACTGTGACATCAATGTTTATTATCCCTGGACTGTGACATCACTGTCTTTATTATCCCTGGACTGTGACATCACTGTCTTTATTATCCCTGTACGGTGACATCAATGTTTATTATCCCTGTACTGTGACATCACTGTGTTTATTATCCCTGTACGGTGACATCACTGTTTATTATCCCTGGACTGTGACATCACTGTGTTTATTATCTCTGTACTGTGACATCACTGTGTTTATTATCTCTGTACTGTGACATCACTGTGTTTATTATCCCTGTACTGTGACATCACTGTGTTTAGTATCCCTGTACGGTGACATCACTGTTTATTATCCCTGGACTGTGACATCACTGTGTTTATTATCTCTGTACTGTGACATCACTGTGTTTATTATCCCTGGACTGTGACATCACTGTGTTTATTATCCCTGTACTGTGACATCACTGTTTATTATCCCTGTACGGTGACATCACTGTGTTTATTATCCCTGTACAGTGACATCGCTGTGTTTATTATCCCTGTACTGTGACATCACTGTGTTTATTATCTCTGTACTGTGACATCACTGTGTTTATTATCCCTGTACTGTGACATCACTGTGTTTATTATCCCTGTACAGTGACATCGCTGTGTGTATTATCCCAGTGCAGGAAGAGGTAAGTGCTCTGTGTTTGTGTGTTTGTTTTCTATTTTTCAGGGTCGTGAATGCAGAGGACTACGTCGGATTCGGTGGACTACGTCGGACCAGCTTTTTTTTTTTTTTTAAATAAAATGGTCAAACAGGGGTCTGGGGGAGTGTTTATTTCAATAAAATGTTTTATACTTGTGTGTGTATTTTTTTTTTACAATACTACAGTTTTAGTAATTATGGCTATCTACAGACGGCCCTGATTACTAATACTGGGCTTAGTGCTTGCCGGTATGGCAGGCCAGCACTAACCCCAACATCTATTACCCCGGCACCCACCGCCACCAGGGGTGCCGGGAAGAGCCGGGTACCCGCAGGACCGGACCTTCTAAATTGAGGGTCTGGCTCTGGGGCGGCTGCAGGCTGGTACCATTAGGCTGGGAAGGGCCAATAACCGTGTCCCTTCCCACCCTGGTAGTGCCAGGCTGCCGCTGCTGGTTGTATCTGGCTGGTGAAGGAAAAAAGGGGGGACCCCACGCCATTTTTTTTTAAAATTATTTAATTATTTTTGTAAAAAATGGCGTGGGGTCCCCCCTTTTTTTCCTTCACCAGCCAGATACAACCAGCAGCGGCAGCCTGGCACTACCAGGGTGGGAAGGGACACGGTTATTGGCCCTTCCCTGCCTAATGGTACCAGCCTGCAGCCGCCCCAGAGCCAGACCCTCAATTTAGAAGGTCCGGTCCTGCGGGTACCCGGCTCTTCCCGGCACCCCTGGTGGCGGTGGGTGCCGAGGTAATAGATGTTGGGGTTAGTGCTGGCCTGCCATACCGGCAAGCACTAAGCCCAGTATTAGTAATCAGGGCCGTCTGTAGATAGCCGTAATTACTAAAACTGTAGTATTGTAAAAAAAATACACACACACCAGTATAAAACATTTTATTGAAATAAACACTCCCCCAGACCCCTGTTTGACCATTTTATTAAAAAAAAAAAAAAAAGCTGGTCCGACGTAGTCCACCGAATCCGACGTAGTCCTCTGCATTCACGACCCTGAAAAATAGAAAACAAACACACAAACACAGAGCACTTACCTCTTCCTGCACTGGGATAATAAACACAGTGATGTCACTGTACAGGGATAATAAACAGTGATGTCACAGTACAGAGATAATAAACACAGTGATGTCACAGTACAGGGATAATAAACACAGTGATGTCACAGTACAGAGATAATAAACACAGTGATGTCATCGTACAGGGATAATACACACAGTGATGTCACTGTACAGAGATAATACACACAGTGATGTCACTGTACAGAGATTATAAACACAGCGATGTCACAGTACAGGGATAATAAACACAGTGATGTCACCGTACAGGGATAATAAACACAGTGATGTCACAGTACAGGGATAATAAACAGAGTGATGTCATAGTACAGGGATAATAAACACAGTGATGTCACCGTACAGGGATAATAAACACAGTGATGTCACAGTACAGGGATAATAAACACAATGATGTCACAGTACAGGGATGATAAACACAGTGATGTCACTGTACAGAGATAATAAACACAGTGATGTCACAGTACAGGGATAATAAACACAGTGATGTCACAGTACAGGGATAATCAACACAGCGATGTCACAGTACAGAGATAATAAACACAGTGATGTCACCGTACAGAGATAATAAACACAATGATGTCACCGTAAAGGGATAATAAACACAGTGATGTCACTGTACAGAGATAATAAACACAGTGATGTCACAGTACAGGGATAATAAACACAGTGATGTCACAGTACAGGGATAATAAACACAGTGATGTCACCGTAAAGGGATAATAAACACAGTGATGTCACAGTACAGGGATAATAAACACAATGATGTCACAGTACACCTGTGCAAACAAGGCCTGGGGGGGCGCAGATAAGGCTATCATCATGATTTAGAAAAATCATTCCCCGATGAAATGTTGCAGTTCTCAAAATTCATTCAAACTAATGAAACTCCACCAGCACTGGAATGCCTTAAAATAATCAGAAATAACAAATTGCCTGTACTGTGACATCACTGTGTGTAGTATCCCTGTACGATGACATCACTGTGTTTATTATCCCTGTACAGTGACATCACTGTGTGTAGTATCCCTGTACGATGACATCACTGTGTTTATTATCCCTGTACGATGACATCACTGTGTTTATTATCCCTGTGTAGTAAAGGGACTGAGTGAGATTAGTTTATAGTGGGCGGGGTTAGGGGCGTGGCCTACTGCAGAAAAAATTTGCCGCGGCGCGCTGCGCGCGCCGCACAATATGTCCCTCTTTCTCTCTTTGCAAAGTTGGGAGGTATGTAATACATTTGCACATTATATTTGATTATAGTTTGCATTCTTTTACATTGCATTGATTTGCAGCAGTGTGTTCTTTTTATGATGCATTTAGACATTTTTATTCTTTTATATTTTGCATTCTATTACCATGTTTCGGCTTGCTGCAGTGTGTTGTTATTTGCTGTGTTGTCCTGTTGTGTGGCTGATGGCACCCTGGGTGATGGATGGGCACATGGCACAAGAAAACAAACAGGCATCAGCAGAATTTGGCTTTAGTCTTGGGTTAACTCTTGCTCTACCGGAGGAATAGACAATACAAGCAGATAATAAATGCTTGTCCTATTTCAGGGATCATTACATATTATTTATTTTTATTTATTTTTTTTATTTTGTTTTTAACGTGGCAAAGTAGATAGATATGAGATAGATTTGTGTTTATATACGACTCTGGGCTGGAAATAATTTTCCGTTGCACTGACAGTGTAGATCCACACACCTACAGATCACATGGTAAGTGAATAGCATTCTGGGAAAAATGCCAGGAAATGACTGATTTTCTAAGCCCTTTATTAATGATTCCAGCTCTCCGGTTTCTGTATCCATCTAGTGACATCACTGTATGCTGTAAATCTGCTTTTGTCCAGCGTTGTCTTGTTTCTTGCCGAAACCGAACAATCCCTTTAAAGTACAGCTGTCAGCAGGATCAATCCTATTCTATCAGGCATATGGCTTGGTAGGAATGCTCCTGCTGAATACAATGTTATGTTACCCATTCTGTGAAATTCGGTTCTGGCATTCAGGAGAAAAAAAAAGACTTTTATTCTTTAAACAAATGAGGTCTTCAGTGCACCGAGAGCCGGGCCTTTACCCCCGTTTCTCAGCTTTCCAGTGCTGTCCACACTGAAGTTTCGAAAAACATGTATCCATATCCCCCAACTGTCTTGGATCTGGCAGGACAGTCCTGGATTTCGGCAGCTGTCCCAAAGGTCCTTGAATGGCTGAGCTATGTCCCAATTTCAACTGTATCTGCATCTCTTGAGGACACAGATACAGTTGAGTGCAATGATAAAGCAGAGATCCCCAGCAGCAAGTGCAATGCAGTGATATCTTCATGCCTGCTGAGCTGTGGAGGAGAGTGCACAGGCCAGGGATCATTCCCTGGATGGAGAATCGTTCTGTTCTCCCTCCTTCTGGGCTTAGCAGGTGCGATGACATCACATGACCCCCCCTGAACTAGAGTAAGTGTTGTATAGTGTAAGTGATACTGAATCCGAATATGTAAGTTTTATCTTCATACTCACTTCCATTCTGACGCTGTGCTCCCACAAACCTGCAGTAAAATGCACTCAGTGGACTCTTCTTTGAGTCCTCTCCATTATGTGAGTGAGCACCGGAGTCCACTGAGTGCATTTTACTGCAGGTTTGTGGGAGCACAGCGTCGGAATGGAAGTGAGTATGAAGATAAAAATTACATATTCGGATTCAGCATCACTTACACTATACAACACTTACTCTAGTTCAGGGGGTGTTTCGGAGATGACAGGTTCCCTTTAAGATCTTTGTTTGTTGTCAGTAGATGAAAATATTTTTTCTTTACAGTCACATGGTGAAAACCTTCTGACTGCTGAGAGTTTGCTATAATTGTACCCGGCCCATGTAACCCTGTGTATCATCAGCAGTGCAGCGTAGATAAAATGTCATCAGCCTGGAACCACCGTAGTTTAGGGGACAAGTATCCAAAAGCTGTCGCTGTCTGTACCAGATAAATATAAGGTGGCTTGTAGTGACATCTGACTTTTTCCTTCATGTCCATTGAGCTTCTTAAAGGACCTTTAATATGAAATATCTGTTGTCGTGTGGATTGCTCTGTCAAACAGTAGGTTTTTCATAGTCTTTTAAAGGGGTGAATCCTAACCAATGGGTCAGTGTATATGAGTGTCGTTTTTCACGTTCCATATTTTTCATGCAGCTCTGGCTCCATAGAAGTAAATGGAGCTTGCGTGAAAAAAGGATTGTATCCAGATGCAATACGTTTTTCACTGATTACTGGGAGATGTATATTGTTATTCTTCAGGTTTTCTTCATGCGCGTGAAAAATGCTTACAATCCCGACAGAAAAAAACACAAACACTGAACGCAGTCACAGAAAAAACTGATCCGTCAGTTTTAGGCCTCTTTCACACGGGCGTCACGGATTCAGTCCGGATGCGTTCCGGAAAATCCGCACACATCTGCACCAATCCGCACGCAATCGCAGTCAGTTTTGACTGCAATTGCGTACGTTCGTTCAGTTTTTTCTGTGCGGGTGCGAAGCGTTTTGATGCGTTTTTCACGCGCGTGATAAAAAACTGAATGTTTACAAACAACATCTCTTAGCAACCATCAGTGAATCACGCATTGCATCCGCACTTGTGTGCGGATGCAATGCGTTATTCACGCAGCCCCATTCACTTCAATGGGGCCAGGGCTGCGTGAAAAATGCAGAATATAGAACATGTTGCGATTTTCACGCAACGGCGAACTGATGTGTGAAAAATATCGCTCCATGTGAAAAGCCCCATTGAAATGAATGGGTCAGGATTCAGTGCGGGTGCAATGTGTTAGCATCACGCATTGCACCCGCGCGGAAATCTCGCCCGTGTGAAAGGGGCCTTAGGGCTCATGCACGCAAACTTATTTTTGGTCCACATTCCTGCTAGAAGTATATGAATGAATTACTAGCAGTTTGTAATGAAGGTCCAGCTGGGTATTACCAGTTGGGGGTTTGTCCCGGCACCACCTGACACTACCTAATCAGCGATGCCAGTGTAATGCCCCTTTCACACGAGCAGGAGACTCGCATGTCTCCCGCAACACATCTACAGGGCTGGACTCTGCACGGACAGGGATTGCATAGCATTATATGCGATCCCAGTCAGTGCCGGACGAGACGAGTCTCCCGCTCGTGTGAAAAGGGCATAAGACTGTGCAGGGACACACCCCCCAACTGGTAATACCCAGCTGGACCTTCATTACAAACTGCTAGTAATTCATTCATATACTTCTATGAGGATAGACGCTCCAGAATTTTTTTTTTTTTTGCAAGTAGTTACTAAAACAGACATGTCAGAAGAGGGGACAGGTCCTCTTTAAACAAAAACATGAATTATACGCTGTGCATACCCATGAAATATGTGCAGTCTGTATTTTTCTCAGTCCCATCAATAAAAAGGACTATTAAGATTTAAAATACAGACAAGAATAGGGCCCCAACTGTAATTTGCGGGAAGGCCACACAGATCCACAAATAATATGATGGCGTGCACGATCCTGTAAAAATGATCGGTCAAATATGTGGGTAGCACACATGATCTTACTGACATGAAGGGAAGACGACTTTCATTCTGATAATAGAAAGTAGCTGTCACCACGCCAGGATGTAATTGTCCCTGTTTGTCGGGCACAAGCCTCTAATTAAGAGTCTACAGACTGACATTCTGTTAGTTAAATGGGTAGAAATGGCCCCCTGTAAATAATTCATCAGCACTGCCAGTGAAGTCAGAGAGTATCTGATGAACAGTTTGCTATTACCTTGCCTTACATATGCTGTATTCATCACCCCCACCTACTATCAGCGTGGCACCTTTCCGTCCACAGGCTCCTGTTATGAGTTCCCCATCTCTCCATATGACAAATCTTTAATAGTCCTTTTTCTTGGTGGCACTGAGAAATACGGACTGCACAGTGGTATATGAATGAATTACTAGCAGTTTGTAATGAAGGTCTACCAGGGTATTACCAGTTGGGGGGAGGTCTGACACCTACATAGCTGATTAGGTAGTGTCCGGTGGTGCAGGGACATACCACAAACTGGTAACAGCCCTCCGATCCCTCATTGTAGACTGCTAGCAATTCATTCATAATTTCTAGTAGGAATAATAAAGGAATCACAACTCAACAAAAGAAAAAAATGCACCAAAATTTTTATTAAAAGGGGGATGCAAGTAGTTAGGGTTAGGGTTAGGGTACCCTAGGAGAGGGGACAGGTCCTCTGTAAGTGCGCCTTCCTGCTTTATTATTGTCTCCCATCGCACATAAGGCCTGTTTACACGCCCCATAAGAAATGAACAGCTGACAATATGCCGTTAGCATGCAGTCACAATGTCAAACAATGACTCACTACCACACTGTAATGTATGATTGATCAGTTTTACAGCTAGACATGGCTTGGTTGTTAAGTCATACCCGCCGGGTATATGGCGCAGTAGTTAGTGCTATCCCTGCTAAGCAGTAGTTGGATCGGCACAGTTATCAGTAAGTGTAAATGGGCATAAGATTGTATTGGCAGAGGTTGGTCATCTTGCCAAATAGTTTCAGTAAGGGCTCATGTACACGACCGTATGTATTTTGTGGTCCTCAAAAAATATGCATGACGTCCATGTGCATTCCGTATTTTGCGGAACAGAACAGCTGGCCCCTAATAGAACAGTCCTATCCTTGTCCGTAATGCGGACAATAATAGGACATGTTCTATTCTTTTGCAGAATGGACATACGGACGGAGTAACTTCCGTTTTTTTTTAACCCTTTGAAATGAATGGTTCCGCATACAGTCCGCAAAAAAAAAACCTTGGAACGGACATGGAAAGAAAATACGTTTGTGTGCATGAGTCCTAAAACATAGTTGACATGTTACCCCTAAACCACCCTGTCACATCATTGCTTCTCCCTAGTACTCGGAGGCTGCCCAAAACCCACCTATGTACGAAATATTCTCCACCTAGAAGCAATGCAAATAATGGTGATACAGACTGTGATGGCACATAACATGGTTCTCGTTGATTTCAGAATCTGTTTCATACTGAAGTGATTTAGGGCCCTGTGCACCTCTGTGGGTGCCCTATGATGGCTCCATACAAAATGCAGCCTTAAAGGGGTTGTCTAACTTCAGGAAATGGCATTTATCATGTAGAGGAAGGTAACACAAGGCACTTACTAATGTACTGTGATTGTCCATATTGCCTCCTGTGCTGGCTGGATTCATTTTTCCATCACATTATACACTGTTCGTATCCAGGGGTTGTGGCCACCGCTGCAGTGAAGATACGAGGTGACCGGGACAGGAGTTGCTGCCCATGCGTGTTTATTTGCACTCCCACAGTTCCAGCCACCAGAGAGGCCGGCGCTTTTTCCTATAGTGTGCATCACGACCACCGCTGCTGGATTGCAGGGTGGTCGTAACCTCTGGAAGTGAGCAGTGTATAATGCGATGGAAAAATGAATCCAGCCAGCAAAGGAGGCAATATGGACAATCACAATACATTAGTAAGTGCCTTGTATTAACTTTCTTTACATGATGATAATATGACTAGAAGCAAAAGACTTAACGGCAAGAAATTGGTAGTGGAGTACACATATAGAGCATTAGTGACCATAAAAGTGATTATTCAGCCGTATTCTGATTAATACATTGACTATAAGCCGCTAATCCTGTTTGTTAGGACAATAACCATTCATGGGAGTACGGAGTGTGCTCGGCCGCTCTGCATTCCACATATTCAAGTCATATTCCATTATGGAAAGAGGTTTTACTGGTCAGACTGGGTCAGGGAAGCCCATCTCACGTTCACCCATCCCTTGCCTTATGATGCGACCGCTTTAGGCCCCTTTCACACTAGCGTTTTATAATTCCGGTATTGTGTTCCGTCATAGGGGTTCAATACCAGAATAAAACACTTCAGTTTTGTCCCCCCTTCACCTTCCAGCCAAATAGGAAAGAAGGATCATCTCTAGGGTTGTGGCGATAATGTCCCCTAAAAAGTGCTGGGAATTTTTTTTCACATAAACTATCCCCAGGACGGGGTTCCCACTTTTGTTCCTTTAAATGGCCAAAATTGGATAATGCCACTAAGCGGCAGTACTATTTAACTGAATAAAGGCACCAAACCACTGCACCATATGAACCATTGCTCTACCTTCCCACTTAGTTTATTTACATCCTGACATCCTGACATGTCTTACATTCTCCATGTGTTAACAATTCTGGAGCATCTATTGTTATGACTCTATGATGCGGCATTCCTTTATTATTCCTGCTAGAAGTTGAGTTAATTTCTAGCAGTTTGCAGTGAAGGTCCAGATGGGTGCTACCATTTGGGGGAGGGGGGGTGTCCCTGCACAGCCCGACACTGGCAGCACTGATTGGATAGTGTCAGACTATGAAGGGGCACACAACCCCAATTAGTAACACTCAGTTGGAGCTTTATTGGAGACTGTTGGCAATAAATTCATAAACTTCTAGTAGGAATAATAAAGGAATGGCACAACATAGAGTCTTAAGAATAGATGCTGCAGAAAGGAGAGTGCACGTAGTGACTAAAACAGACATGTCAGGAGAGGGTACAGGTCCTCTTTTAAAGGGGTATTCCAGTTAGAACAAGTTATCCCCTATCCACAGGATCCAGCAGTAGGACCCCCACCCCGTGGGCCCCCCCTTAAATGGACTGAGCAGCACCACTGCTCCATTCATTTTGTATGGGAGTGCCGGAGATAGCCGAGTACATTTTCGACAGAATCTGCAAGAAGGGCCCCAACGGAGCCCCCAACGCAGATGTGAACAAAGCCTAATATGTACATCTAGCCTTTTGCAAGGAACCAAGACATTCCAAGACTTGCCTTGCAGCGTCTACATGTTGGCAGTAGTCTTGATAACTAATGCCTGGGTGGCAGTGGTCCTGTTGAGAAATGCATGTGTGCGTTGCCTGTAAAGTGTTTGTTCAGTATATTTACCAATGTCCGGGGCTGGTGTTACCTTTCTGAACTGCCGTTTTTGCCTATTTCTTTCCAGGCCCTCTCCTGAATGCTAATCTACAGCGGCAGTCTGGCTATTTCAGTCATTCAGCGAGTAAGCCCTGCTTACCAGCAACCATGGCAGACGAAGACCTCATCTTCAGCATGGAGGGTCTAGATAACTCTCACATCTTGAAAGATCGCTGCTCAGATTGCCACAAGGCTGACAGTGATGAGGAAGATAACTACTTCATCTGTCCCATCACTGATGATGTGTCATCACACCACGTGACGAAGACGAAGAAGACCCGATTCTTTGGAAACCTGAAAAAGGACACGGAATATGGGAGCAGCTCTTCTCCCAGGAACTCCTTCAGCTTCAAGGTGTGCAACAACAATTTACTCACTACCTGTGATCGGTTGTCAGTTTAGGCCGGGACACAGTAATCTGTCAGCTGTTGTTGTCAGACAGGGTCACTGACTAATCATTTAGAAAGAAAGTATTCCCCTGTGCCCATGGAAATCAGAGAGCCGACTGTGTAATGTGCAACCCTTCAGGACAGGAACCCTTCACAGTTACTAATAAAAGGGGTTACTATCGGGTAAAGCGACCATTTGGTTGAAATAAAAAAATTCACATTAACCGGGGAACAAACAAAACCTCTTTTTAGCTGCAGATCGACCAATTCCTGGGCTCTTTTACTGCCATCCAAGATGGCCACGCCGCTTCTCACACTACCTGGTGCACACTGTGCGTTTGGTTGCCCAATACACTTCCTGCTGCCCTTGGATTGGCCAGCAGTGCTCACATGAACAGTGCTGGCCAATCCAAGAGCAGGGTTGGACACGCAGCACATTGGGCAGTTTGAGAAGTACTGCAGTCATCTTGGATGGCAAACAGGGGATTGGGAATCACCTGTCAGCATTTATGGTCTTAAAGGGGTTGTCTGGTTTCCCATATTGATGACCTATCCTCAGGATAGGTCATCAATATCAGATTCGCACGAGGGTCCAACTCCTGGTGCCAGGTGTCGGACCCCCCCGCCGATCTAATATTGATGACCTTTCCTGACCTGTCATCAATATAAGAAACATGACAGCCCTTTTAGGCTACTTTCACATCTGCATTTTTTCGCTGTACGGTTTTGAGATCCGTCACAGAATTTCAAAACAGCAGCAAAAACGCTTTAATTTTCTCCCTATTCATTTTCAATGGGGACCGAACTGAACGAACGAATTCTGATGCACTCCGTTTTTTTGCGTTCCCATGATGCACACACAACCGCTGCAAGCAGCGTTTTTGGGTGCGTCATCGCATACTGAGCAAGATCCGGCATGAAACACAATGTAAATCTATGGTGCCGGATCTGCCAAAGAAAAACTGGTCCGGTGCCCATTGACTTACAACCGGTTCCATTCTGAAAGGATGCAGACGATTGTATTATTGACTCCCCTGATGGATTCACCAAAATCGCAGATGTGAAATTAGCCTTAGGGCTCATGCACACAACCGTATGTATTTTGCAGTCCACAAAACACGGACCCGCAAAAAAAACGGATAACATCTGCGTTACATCTGTTTTTTTTTTTTGTTTTTGTTTTTTTTTGCGGATCCATTGTAAGAATGCCTGTCCTTGTCCTATTCTTGTCCGTTTTGCAGACATGTTCTATTTTTTTGCAGAACAGACTTGCAGACTTGCGTTTTTTTGCGGACCCATTGAAATGAATGGTTCCGCATACGGGCTGCAAAAAAAAACAGAATGGACATGGTAGGAAAATACAGTCATGTGCATGAGCCCTTAGTGTTTTGCAGCCATATGGCGCAGTGTAGTCGTAGTTTTAAGGCCTTATATGCAGAACAAAGCACACACAGGACCTATATGATGGCACTAGGAGTCCCTGTGGTTCTGTGTTACACAGCCGAAGGCAGTACATGCAGTATATACCGGCATGATGGCTCTTAGAGGAGAATACCTCTGTAATACGGCATGCAGTAGAACACGCTATATTTTCCGGTATGAAATTGTTGTTACATAGAGGTACAGTATAGGCCCATAGATAATGCATGATACTACCATGTGCACAAAGGGCATACATGGAAACATACACAGACGTTATCTCCGCTGCAGCCCCTGAACGTGTGGTCTGAAAACCAAACAGTGCAGATCCTGTGCCCTTTCCGTTAAAACTAATATCTATGTTTGCAGAGCACATCGATTGAAATGCATTAGCTTTACCCATGGACAAATCCTGTGTGACATTGTGCATGCGTTGTGTTGCTGAGTCGCGTGCCCTACTAATAGCTTGGCATAGGCGATCACCTAACATTACAGTAATTCTGTTAGCAAAGACAGCAAACAATCTGCGGAAAGTGAACTCTGCCTGATTTATTTCAGATGATCAGAAATGAAAAGGAAACCCTTATCTGCTTAACATTCCCATTCCAGTAAAACGGATACAGGCAATCGCTAGACAATCTAGAGACTCTAATTCAATAAATGGATGCTGCAGGCCACAGGCCGTCAGTGACCTTCACTGTGACAGAGACCAGATGTATTCTGATGTATTCTCTACCTTGTCTTCATGCCTCGTCATGAGCTGCTCACCACTTACCTTGCACGTAGACACAGATGAAAAGTTTTTGGTTTGTAAGGGTACGCCTTCACGTGGAGTAGACAGGCCATCAATAGGGATGAAAGAACTTCTGTTTCAAGTTTGTCGTAAAAGGTTCAGGTTCGGGTTATCTAAGAATTCTGTTATGGATTCCGCTACCACGGACCATAACTTATGGTCCGTGGTTGCGTAATCCATAACGGTATGCTGTGCAGCGCTGACTTCTGGTGCCAGAGCTGCTCTGAAACAACTGATCGGCAGGAGGGCAGGGTCAGATGTTGACATCAGATGTTGAAGGCCTTTCCTGAGGGTAGGCCACAGCGGTGCATCTAGTCTTTCTGCTGCCTGAAGCGAAACCTGAAACAGCGCCCCCCTTCAATGCCAATTTCTTAACCTAACCCCTTCCCTTCAGCCCATGGCCCTTCTGCTGCCCCCCTCTTGCCCCTACATGATGCTGCCTGAGGCGATCGCCTCATCTCGCCTCATTGGTGGTGCACCCCTGGTAGGCCATAAGTATTAAAATCTTGGACAACCTCTTTTAAAGGCGTTCTCCACCTTTTGAACATATTTTAGGTCTTCTCCCTCCCTGCCGGACCAGCGGAGGAAAACATATTTATCTGGTCCCCGCTCCTTCAGTTCACAGCATTCTGGTCCCCACTTGTCAACTTCTGGCATGGACAGGGGTGCAGCCAATGATTGGCCACAGCGTTCATGTGCCCCCACCCAAGAAGCTTGTGACCCAGTGACGTACCGCTTGGAGGACAAGTCACCCCTGTGGCCAGTCATTGGCTGCGGCAGCACACGTTACTCCAATCCTTGCCAGAAATTGACAAACAGTCTGGAGAAACGCGAACAGGAGGGGATGGAACTGAGCATCGGGGAGCAGTTAAATGCGCTTCCCTCCACAGGTCCAAAAGGTTGTGGATCTCTTAAGGGTCGCTATCAAACGAGGGGTGTATTGCAGTTGCTCAAGGCTGTTTTATGGCGGTCTGTAGTCCCCTTAAAAAAAAACCACCTCCTCATCACAGTTACATTTGCACAGTCAAGCTGAAAAAGATTGCATTGGGGGATTGCAATTTAAGGAGTTTTCGAACATGTTTCTTCAGGTTTTCAAGCCCATCCTTTAAAACATTTAGGGTTTTCAAGAGCAAATGCACAGAACTCGAAATATATAATCTGTGCAGCCAGTAGTCAGGAAGAACTTCTTAGCACGGGCTAAAGGAACTGTTTTTTCCTAAATATACCGCTGTGTTGCCTGAGGCATGACGTGATGAGTTGAGCTGTTCTAGGGGCACAAGGTTACAGAAGCTCAAAGGGAATCTCCCAGGTTATCTGCCGAGTACAGCGAGTCAGAACCAGTTCCTCTCCCAGCAGCATCCCCCAGCATTCATACCAGTGCCACCAGTGTAGTCCTGAGTTACACGATCCCTACATCTCATCTCCATTATCATCTGCACCTTCAGACTCCACCACGAGCAGTGGATGTTTTAGGCTACTTTCACACTAGCATTTCTCAATAGGATCTCAATATTGGAGAAAAACACTTCCATTTTGTCCCCATTCATTGTCAATGGGGACAAAACGTAACTGAACAGAACGGAGGGCTCCAAAATGCATTCCTTTCCATTTGATTGCGTTCTCATACTTGAGAGCAAACTGCAGCAAGCTGCGGTTTTCTTTCCGTCCTGTGATGCGGAGCAAGACGGATCAGTCATGACCCACAATGCAAGTCAATGGGGACGGATCCGTTTTCTCTGACACAATAGAAAACAGATCCATCCTCCATTGACTTTCAGTGGAGTTCATGACAGATCCGTCTTGGCTATGTTAAAGATAATACAACCGGATCCGTTCATAACGGATGCAGACGGTTGTATTATCAGTAACGGACGCGTTTGTGCTGAACCCTGCCGGATCCAGCAAAAACGCTAGTGTGAAAGTAGCCTTAAACGTGGATTGCATGTGGATTTAGCAGAATTCTTTTATTTTCAGGGGATTTCATCCATTGCATTAACTATCAGCTTGGGATATGCTTTGGATTTAGGGCTTATTCACATCATCATCCATGTGCCCCATCCAGAGAACTCAATACATGTCCTATTCTGGTTCATCTTTGGAAATCAGAATAGTCCATTCATGTCTATGGGAGAGAGAAAATAATGGAATGTATATGGAAGCCATCTTTGTGCTATCAGGTTATCACGGATCCTTTTTTTTTTATTTTTGCAGATGGAATAACAGAGGCGGTTATGTGAATAAGTCCTAATTCACAGCATGTTCCCAAATTTTTTTTAAATCCCTGCGATTTACTGATTGTGCACCAAACATTTGCAGCTAATATGTGAAAGGGGACTTAAGGGGTTGTCTCATTTTCAACAACCCTCTTTTTTTAAGTGAGGACCCCTGGTGAAGCAGCTGATCACTGTGGGTCCAGCAGCTGAAACCCTTTGCAAAAAAGCTTTTGTTGACAGAGGAACCATGTCCCTCAAAGCAGCATCTCTTAAAAGGTTGTCCAAGATTTTAACAGTGATAGCCCCAGGGTAGATCACCATTATCTGATCAGTGGGGAGTCCGACACCAGCTGTTCAGCAACTTGGATGCCAGAACTACACAACGCCATCCATTGTGTAGTACACGGAGCTGCCCTCATTCACTTCAATAGGAACGGTGCTGCAGTAACCTGCTCCGTCCACCACACAGCTACTGCAGAATGGCTGATCGGGGGTTGCAGGGTGTCGGACTTCCTACGACCAGAAAGTGATGGCCTATCTGTGCGGACAAGTCCTTTAAAGGGGTTCTCCAAGTTATATTTATTCATAACCTATCCTCAGGATAGGTCATCAATATCAGATCGGCGGGGGTCCGACACCCGGCACCCCCGCCGATTAGCTGTTTAAAGAGGAGGCGCATGCCGTCCCAGCGCTGCCTCCTCTTCATTGTTTACACGCTAGCCGTAACATTGGTAGCGGTGAGTAGGTGTAATTACACCTAACCGCCCCATTCATTTCAATGGGAAGGATCGCTCTTATGCCCTAATAAGACACATAGAGGAGTTGTCCTATTCACATGAGGCCTCAGCGTGTGGAATTATCCATCTCTCAGCGGAGTGAAAGGCAGCAGATTTACAGTGTGTGATGATGCACAATCCACTCCTGTGATGTCTGGGGATTAGCTCCTTGACCTTCCTGTAATTAACCACCATATTGACACCCTCTCTAATATTAGAAAGTGCATATAGAGGCCGCACACTCCGGGTAATAAGTATAATTTGCACAGTACCGCAGCTTTACAATGGCACGTAATTGCAATAAATGGTTTATTTTAGGGCACGTTGCTATGGAAGAATAATTCTCCCCAGAGTCATGTGCTGGTGTCACTGAGGTAGAAATATGAGTGGAAGCCAAATCTGCTTTTTAAAAAAATAAAGTTGTAATGCTGAGCCAAATCTATGATACCTATAATACCTATACAGACAATCTATAAATTCAGTTGTGCACTGCTTGTATGGTTTGTCGGTTTTTGGCATTTTGTAGGCTTTTTTCTTTCGATGGTGCTTTTTTTTTTTTTTTTTACAGGATTTCTGTTGCCTAAAATGCAGCAAAAAAATAAGAAATAATAATAATAAAAATATATAGAGAAAAAATGCAAAAAGCCTAAAAAAAAAAACATCACAAAGACAGCTCTAGATGTTGCTTGGAAGTGATTGGAAATTATTAAATGCAGCTCACAAATGCATTTTTGCGAAATAAAAAAGCCATGAAAAAAAATCTGATAGGTCCCTAGGACCCTCTCCTATCTCCAGAACGCCCCCCCCCCCCAAAGTGAAGAGTGAGCAGCCAACTTTCCATTCACCACTATGAGATTTCCGAAAATTCCTGCTCGCTACCAGGCACAATGTGCTTCTCCTTCACTTCAGGGGGGCCCCATTCTGGAGATAAGAGTGGGTCCCACACCTCTCTGACATTGATGGTATACCCTACAGCAGGGGTCAGCAACTTCCAAGTGTTGTGAAACTACATCTCCCATCATGTACACTTGCTTGGCTATTCTCTAAACTCCCACTCAAGTGGTAGGAGCATGCTGGGAGTTGTAGTTTCACAACCGCTGGAGTGTCAAAGGTTGCTGACCCCTGCCCTAGAGAGATGCCATCAATTTCTGAGATGGGAATATCTGTTTAAATGAGCAAGTATAAAAAAAACAGCTTTGCACGTAGGTGTTTGAAGACCAGCATGTCTGATTTGGATAGCTCGTTGCAATGAAATCTGCATCTCTGGACACTAAAGCCCTGATGCTTTCTTCGCTTGGCTAGCAATATAAATGAGCACCCCCCACCCGTACAGAGGAAGGGGCTGCCAAGACAAAGAGGGAGATTACTTCTGAGTCCAAAAAATGGAATTAGCTGGTAACAATGGAGAGGAATTTGCAATAATAAGGATTAAGAACGTTTGAGTCGTATTTCCTTTCAACGCCAGTTAAGCTTCATTCACACGTTGGTGTTCCACATATGTGTGCTGTACGTGTTCTCCATGGACAGCACGCGTACCCATTCATTTTAATGTGTGTATTCACATATCAGTGTTTTTAGCACAGATGCAATGCTCTATTAGATTATAGTCTATAGGTCCGTGAAAACCACAGATGCCACACGGATGCCATCCGTGTTTCACGGATCATTAGGAAGATATGCTTTGAAAATAATTTTTCAGCTGTGCGGTGTCAGTGAAACACGGATGACACACGGATACTTCACGGGCAGCCTCACGGATGCATCACTACACCACCTTTTCACAGAATTGAGCACGGACACAGAGATGTAAATGAGGCTTTAGACTGATGTGTGCATTCTGTATATGTCTTGTCTCAAATGTGGAATATTTCATTGGGTTATATTTCATGTACAATGTTTGTTTGCTATGTGTGTGCTAGACGTAATGCTTTGGGTGATGGTCCATTAATACTTTTCGTGCATTTCCTAGAATGACAAACACCGCTATATTAAGCATGGCTGCTTGAATGATCGAGGTCGGGTATGTGTCATTTGAAATTGGACATCATAATCACTCCTGAGACTGTACTTTGGTGCTTAAAGGGGTATTCCCATCTCACAAATGTAGTTTGTATAGAAACATAGAAGATTGACGGAAAAAAAAGCCCACCTGGTCCATCTAGTCTGCCCTTTTATTATCCTTTTTTTGTTATCGTAGGATAGATACATGTTTATCCCAGGCATGTTTAAATTCAGTTACTGTGGATTTATCAACCACCACTGCTGGAAGTTTGTTCCAAGCTTCTACTACTCTTTCAGTGAAATAATATTTTTTAATGTTGTTTTTGATTTTTTCCCCCAACTAACCTCAGATTGTGCCCCTTGTTCTTGTGTTCAGTTTCTTATTAATAACCCTTCCCTCCTGAACTTTATTCAGTCCTTTAACATATTTAAAGGTTTCAATCATGTCCCCCCTTTCTCTTCTTTCCTCCAGACTATACATATTAAGAACTCGGAGTCTTTCTTGATAAGTTCTATGCTTTAGACCTTCCACCATTTTTGTAGCTCTTCTGTGGACCCGTTCTATTTTAGAAATATCCTTTCGCAGGTCATGTCTCCAGAATTGAACACAGTATTCCAGATGTGGTCTCACTAGAGCTCTATACAGAGGGACACAAACTCCCTCTTTCTGCTTGTTATACCTCTAGCTATGTATAGTCAGATATAGCCATACCAATATTATTACTAGAGATGAGCGAGTAGTGTTCGATCGAGCCGGTATTCGATCGAATACTACGATATTCGGCATACTCGATTTCAATCGAGTATAACGGCGATGGCGCACTTAGAATTCGTTTCCCCTCCCACCTTCCCTGGCGCTCTTTTTCCACCAATCAACATGCAGGGGGGGTATGACAGGCACGCTGAGCACGCTGGCAGCGCGAAAACAGCGTCTACATGGATTGGCTGGAAAAACCATGTGACCTCGAATATTAAAAACTCAGCTCTTCCTGCTCGTACGCATATGCTGCGTGAACTTAGTCAGGGACAGAGGCTGGAGAAGGGAGAGACAGGTTTTAGCTGTTGGACAGGCAGGAACTTGATTAAAAGCCCTTATCAGGGCTACTACAGTGGACTTCAGTGATAGCTTTACTACAATATAGACTTTACAGAGAACGGCTGCTGTATTCAGGGATAGCTGCTGGAGTAGGGACAGAGAGAGGCATTAGTGGTGTATTAGGTGCTCTGCTACATACCAAACTATATTTGGCACTACTGTTCAGCGTTCTTTTAGGCTGAAAAACCCTGTTATATAACTAGTGTGTATATGCACCATCTGATCTGGCAGTATACGGCTGTGAATTTTATTTTATTTTTTTAAATACAGTTTATTTGGCTCTAGTGTTCTGGGTTCTGTGTGCCTGCAATACCCTTTTTGTATACCAGGTGTAAATACCCACCGTCTGTTCAGTTAGTACACGGCTGTGTACCTTGAAATATACAATATCTAGGCCATTTAATTGGCCACTGTACTGTGCGTTTTCTTGTTAAATTATCTCACATACCTGGTGTAAATACCCACCGTCTGTTCAGTTACTACACGGCTGTGTACTTTGAAATATACAATATCTAGGCCATTTAATAGGCCACTGTACTGTGCGTTTTCTTGTTAAATTATCTCACATACCTGGTGTAAATACCCACCGTCTGTTCAGTTACTACACGGCTGTGTACTTTGAAATATACAATATCTAGGCCATTTAATAGGCCACTGTACTGTGCGTTTTCTTGTTAAATTATCTCACATACCTGGTGTAAATACCCACCGTCTGTTCAGTTACTACACGGCTGTGTACTTTGAAATATACAATATCTAGGCCATTTAATAGGCCACTGTACTGTGCGTTTTCTTGTTAAATTATCTCACATACCTGGTGTAAATACCCACCGTCTGTTCAGTTACTACACGGCTGTGTACTTTGAAATATACAATATCTAGGCCATTTAATAGGCCACTGTACTGTGCGTTTTCTTGTTAAATTATCTCACATACCTGGTGTAAATACCCACCGTCTGTTCAGTTACTACACGGCTGTGTACTTTGAAATATACAATATCTAGGCCATTTAATAGGCCACTGTACTGTGCGTTCTCTTGTTAAATTATCTCACATACCTGGTGTAAATACCCACCGTCTGTTCAGTTACTACACGGCTGTGTACTTTGAAATATACAATATCTAGGCCATTTAATAGGCCACTGTACTGTGCGTTCTCTTGTTAAATTATCTCACATACCTGGTGTAAATACCCACCGTCTGTTCTGTTACTACACGGCTGTGTACTTTGAAATATACAATATCTAGGCCATTTAATAGGCCACTGTACTGTGCGTTCTCTTGTTAAATTATCTCACATACCTGGTGTAAATACCCACCGTCTGTTCAGTTACTACACGGCTGTGTACTTTGAAATATACAATATCTAGGCCATTTAATAGGCCACTGTACTGTGCGTTTTCTTGTTAAATTATCTCACATACCTGGTGTAAATACCCACCGTCTGTTCAGTTACTACACGGCTGTGTACTTTGAAATATACAATATCTAGGCCATTTAATAGGCCACTGTACTGTGCGTTTTCTTGTTAAATTATCTCACATACCTGGTGTAAATACCCACCGTCTGTTCAGTTACTACACGGCTGTGTACTTTGAAATATACAATATCTAGGCCATTTAATAGGCCACTGTACTGTGCGTTTTCTTGTTAAATTATCTCACATACCTGGTGTAAATACCCACCGTCTGTTCAGTTACTACACGGCTGTGTACTTTGAAATATACAATATCTAGGCCATTTAATAGGCCACTGTACTGTGCGTTTTCTTGTTAAATTATCTTACATACCTGGTGTAAATACCCACCGTCTGTTCAGTTACTACACGGCTGTGTACTTTGAAATATACAATATCTAGGCCATTTAATAGGCCACTGTACTGTGCGTTTTCTTGTTAAATTATCTCACATACCTGGTGTAAATACCCACCGTCTGTTCAGTTACTACACGGCTGTGTACTTTGAAATATACAATATCTAGGCCATTTAATAGGCCACTGTACTGTGCGTTTTCTTGTTAAATTATCTCACATACCTGGTGTAAATACCCACCGTCTGTTCAGTTACTACACGGCTGTGTACTTTGAAATATACAATATCTAGGCCATTTAATAGGCCACTGTACTGTGCGTTTTCTTGTTAAATTATCTCACATACCTGGTGTAAATACCCACCGTCTGTTCAGTTACTACACGGCTGTGTACTTTGAAATATACAATATCTAGGCCATTTAATAGGCCACTGTACTGTGCGTTTTCTTGTTAAATTATCTCACATACCTGGTGTAAATACCCACCGTCTGTTCAGTTACTACACGGCTGTGTACTTTGAAATATACAATATCTAGGCCATTTAATAGGCCACTGTACTGTGCGTTTTCTTGTTAAATTATCTCACATACCTGGTGTAAATACCCACCGTCTGTTCAGTTACTACACGGCTGTGTACTTTGAAATATACAATATCTAGGCCATTTAATAGGCCACTGTACTGTGCGTTTTCTTGTTAAATTATCTCACATACCTGGTGTAAATACCCACCGTCTGTTCAGTTACTACACGGCTGTGTACTTTGAAATATACAATATCTAGGCCATTTAATAGGCCACTGTACTGTGCGTTTTCTTGTTAAATTATCTCACATACCTGGTGTAAATACCCACCGTCTGTTCAGTTACTACACGGCTGTGTACTTTGAAATATACAATATCTAGGCCATTTAATAGGCCACTGTACTGTGCGTTTTCTTGTTAAATTATCTCACATACCTGGTGTAAATACCCACCGTCTGTTCAGTTACTACACGGCTGTGTACTTTGAAATATACAATATCTAGGCCATTTAATAGGCCACTGTACTGTGCGTTTTCTTGTTAAATTATCTCACATACCTGGTGTAAATACCCACCGTCTGTTCAGTTACTACACGGCTGTGTACTTTGAAATATACAATATCTAGGCCATTTAATAGGCCACTGTACTGTGCGTTTTCTTGTTAAATTATCTCACATACCTGGTGTAAATACCCACCGTCTGTTCAGTTACTACACGGCTGTGTACTTTGAAATATACAATATCTAGGCCATTTAATAGGCCACTGTACTGTGCGTTTTCTTGTTAAATTATCTCACATACCTGGTGTAAATACCCACCGTCTGTTCAGTTACTACACGGCTGTGTACTTTGAAATATACAATATCTAGGCCATTTAATAGGCCACTGTACTGTGCGTTTTCTTGTTAAATTATCTCACATACCTGGTGTAAATACCCACCGTCTGTTCAGTTACTACACGGCTGTGTACTTTGAAATATACAATATCTAGGCCATTTAATAGGCCACTGTACTGTGCGTTTTCTTGTTAAATTATCTCACATACCTGGTGTAAATACCCACCGTCTGTTCAGTTACTACACGGCTGTGTACTTTGAAATATACAATATCTAGGCCATTTAATAGGCCACTGTACTGTGCGTTTTCTTGTTAAATTATCTCACATACCTGGTGTAAATACCCACCGTCTGTTCAGTTACTACACGGCTGTGTACTTTGAAATATACAATATCTAGGCCATTTAATAGGCCACTGTACTGTGCGTTCTCTTGCTAAATTATTTCACATACCTAATTATATACCCAAATATTGTATTTGCAACAAAAAAAAAATAAAATGCGGAGGGGGGCTAGCGGAATAGGACGTGGACGTGGACGGGGGCGCGGAAATGCTGTTGGGGGCCTTGTTGAAGCCAGTGGGGATACAATGTGTGCTGGTGAGGATCAGCCAGGATCCCGCTCATCCAGAATCCCTGCCTTTATGGGACAGTTAAGCAGGGGGCGGGTTACACCGCTGTTGAGGCCTGAGCAGGTTGAACAGGTGGTGCAATGGATAGCCGATAGCGCTTCCACACAGTTGTCCACCAGCCAGTCATCCACACAGTCTCACTCTGACCCTCCTTCCTCCACACCTGGCCAACAGAGTCATCCCACCCTTGACCCCTCCCAGGAGCTCTTTTCGGGTCCTTTTTCAGATGTGCCGGAAGAATCCCAGGAGCTAGCAGAGGAATTTGTTTGTAGTGATGCCCAAACACTGGAGTTTTCGCCATCTCCTGCTGATGTGGACCCTGAGCCAGCATCTGTTATCATGAGCGATGATGATGATGAGACGCAGTTGCCATCAAGGGAGGCTGTTGGAATGTCCAGTGGGCAGGAGGAGGAGCAGAGTGAGGAAGTGGAAGAGGAGCTGGTGGATGACGAAATGACCGACCCCACTTGGCCAGGGGTGATGTCCAGCGAGGAAAGCAGTGGAGAGGTGGTGGTCTGCGCAGCACCGAAAAAGGCAGCAAGAGGCAGAGGGATGTCCACAGGCAGAGGGATGTCCACAGGCAGAGGGATGTCCACAGGCAGAGGGATGGCCACAGGCAGAGGGATGGCCACAGGCAGAGGACAGTTCAGACAGAGAAGTGAGGCCACAGCCAGCAGGGCCGAAGCTGTTCCCGCCAGCGGCCAGTCGCGCGAAGCTCCCCCATCGAGGCCTCGTACTTCTGTGGTGTGGAGATATTTTAATGTTTGTGCGGATGACAAACTGAGCGCGGTTTGCACACTCTGCCACTCAAAACTGAGTAGGGGCTCTGAGAAGAGCAATCTGACCACCTCAGGCATGCGGCGTCACTTGGAATTCAAGCACTGGGCTGAGTGGGAGAGAGCAAACGCAATACAAACTGCGCCCGGTCTTGCTGCCACTGCCTCTTCCCCTTTGTTGTGTGCTGCCACTGCGGTCCAGACCTCCAGCCAGGACACCTCCACATCTGCCTCTGCCTCTGCCTCTGCTACTTTGGGGCCTTCTCCTTCCCCCGCCCCTTCCCCCGCCTCTTCGCCTGCACCTTCACACTCCTCGTCCCAACAACTGTCCATCTCGCAGGCGTTCGACCGCAGGCGGAAGTACGCCTCGAGTCACCCCCAAGCCCAAGCCTTAAACTGCCACATCTCCAAACTGCTGGCCCTGGAGATGTTGCCGTTTAGGCTTGTGGAGACGCAGGCCTTCCGCGACCTGATGGCGGCTGCCGCACCTCGCTATTCCGTCCCTAGCCGCCACTACTTTTCCCGGAGTGCCGTCCCCGCCCTGCACCAGCACGTGTCGCGTAACATCAGGCGGGCCCTGAGGTACGCAGTCAGCGCAAAGGTCCACTTGACCACCGACTCATGGACAAGCGCTTGCGGCCAGGGACGATACATTTCTCTGACGGCACACTGGGTGAATGTAGTGGAGGCGGGGACGGGGTCGCAAACAGAGACGGCCTACCTACCACCCCCGCCCAAGATTGCCAGCATGGGTTCTGATAAACCCCCTCCTCCTCCTCCTCCTCCTCCTCCTCCTGTGCCTTAACATCTCCCTCAGCCGCTAGCTGGAAGCGTTGCAGCACTGGCGCGGGAGACGTCAGCAGGCGGTGCTAAAGCTCATCAGCTTGGGCGACAGGAAGCACAGCGCCCCAGAGGTGAGGGACGCCATATTGCAGCAGACGGAGATGTGGCTGTCGCTGCTGCAGCTAGGACCAGGCATGGTCGTGTGCGATAACGGCCGTAACCTGGTGGCGGCTCTGGAGCTTGCCGAACTCAATCACGTACCATGCCTGGCCCACGTTTTTAATCTGGTAGTCCAAAAATTTCTGAAGACTTACCCCAACCTGGCAGAGCTACTGGTGAAAGTGCGGCGCTTGTGCGCTCACTTTCGGAAGTCAACTGTAGCTGCTGCTAGCTTAAAAAAACTCCAGCAACGCCTCCATTTGCCTGAACATCGGCTGTTGTGCGACCTGCCGACTCGCTGGAATTCCACCTATTCCATGTTGGCCAGGGTGTGTGAGCAGCAGAGAGCATTGATGGAGTACCAGATAATGAATCCACGCGTGCCTCCAACTCAGCTCCCTCAGTTTGCCAACCACGAGTGGCCATGGATGGCAGACATATGCGATGTACTGCGTATCTTTGAGGAGTCCACCAAGAAGGTCAGCAGCGAGGACGCTATAGTGAGCGTAACCATTCCGCTCCTAGGCGTCCTTAAAGAATCGCTCATCGCAATAAGGGAGAACGCATTGCACGCAGAGGAGACGGGGGTAGGAGGAGACGCAACGGAGCTACACAGTCAGACCACACTTTTGTCTGCTTCACGGTGGCAGTTGCAGGAGGAGGAGGATGAGGAGGAGGACGACGTGGAGGTGGCTGTGGAAGAGGAGGAGGATGCTGGCGGCGAGGGTAGCAGTCAGGCTGTGTGCGTCCCATTGGTTCAGCGCGGATGGGGCGGAGAGGAGGCGGAAGAGGAAGAGGAGGAAATGGCAAGTGATCCTTCTGGTGGGGGCAGTGAGGTCATGCCTATTCAGAGTCTGGCACACATGGCTGACTTCATGCTGGGCTGCTTTTCCCGGGACACACGTGTTGTCCGGATAGTGGAGAACAAACTGTACTGGGTCTTCGCACTCCTGGACCCCCGGTATAAAGATAACGTCTCCTCTTTTATTCCGGTAGAGGAGAGGACGAATCGATTGCTGGAATACCAGAGGGAACTCGTGCAGAACATGATGGAGATTTTCCCACCCACCATCGCTGGCGGCAGAGAGGAGAGGGTCTCCCAGAGTCCCACAACATCCATCAGGCCCACAGCCACCAGGGGAACACTCTCCAAGGTGTGGGACACGTTCATGGCACCCCCTCGTGCAACTTCCATCACTGCGGGGCCCGCTATCAGCAGGAGGGACAAGTATCGGCGGATGTTGCGGGAGTACCTGGCAGACCGTACCCCTGTCCTCCCCGATCCCTCGGCGTCCTACACTTACTGGGTCTCCAAGTTGGACACGTGGCTGGAACTGTCCCTGTACGCCTTGGAGGTGCTTGCCTGCCCTGCCGCCAGCGTGCTATCAGAAAGGGTGTTCAGCGCAGCCGGGGGCATTATAACCGATAAGCGCAGCCGCCTGTCAACCGACAGTGCCGACAGGCTGACGCTAATCAAAATGAACAGCAAGTGGATTGACCCGGACTTTGCTTCTCCAACCGTGGAAAGCAGCCAAAAGTGAAGTGCCATGTGTATGAAGTGCCATTTCCTCCTCCACCTCCTCCTCCTCCTCCTTAACCGCCGTAGAATTGGTCCGTAAAAAAAAATATATATATATTTATGGCTCTCCTCTTGGGCCTCCACATAATTTTTAAGAGGTCTCACCTCTTGGGCCTCCACATAATTTTTAAGAGGTCTCACCTCTTGGGCCTCCACATAATTTTTAAGAGGTCTCACCTCTTGGGCCTCCACATAATTTTTAAGAGGTCTCACCTCTTGGGCCTCCACATAATTTTTAACAGGTCTCACCTCTTGGGCCTCCACATAATTTTTAAGAGGTCTCACCTCTTGGGCCTGCACAAAATGTTTAAGAGGTCTCACCTCTTGGGCCTCCACATAATTTTTAAGAGGTCTCACCTCTTGGGCCTCCACATAATTTTTAAGAGGTCTCACCTCTTGGGCCTCCACATAATTTTTAAGAGGTCTCACCTCTTGGGCCTGCACAAAATGTTTAAGAGGTCTCACCTCTTGGGCCTCCACATAATTTTTAACAGGTCTCACCTCTTGGGCCTCCACATAATCTTTAAGAGGTGTCACCTCTTGGGCCTCCACAAAATCTTTAAGAGGTGTCACCTCTTGGGCCTCCACAAAATGTTTAAGAGGTCTCACCTCTTGGGCCTCCTCATAATTTTTAACAGGTCTCACCTCTTGGGCCTCCACATAATTTTTAACAGGTCTCACCTTTTGGGCCTCCACAAAAGGTTTAAGAGGTTAACAGTGGAAAGCAGCCAAAAGTGAAGTGCCATCTGTATGAAGTGCCATTTCCTCCTCCACCTCCTCCTCCTCCTCCTTAACCGCCGTAGAATTGCTCCGTAAATAAGAAAAATGTATATATTTATTGCTCACCTCTTGGGCCTCCACATAACTTTTTAACAGGTCTCACCTCTTGGGCCTCCACAAAAGGTTTAACAGGTCTCACCTCTTGGGCCTCCACATAATTTTTAACAGGTCTCACCTCTTGGGCCTCCACATAATTTTTAACACGTCTCTCCTCTTGGGCCTCCACATAATTTTTAATACGTCTCACCTCTTGGGCCTCCACATAATTTTTAAGAGGTCTCACCTCTTGGGCCTGCACAAAATCTTTAAGAGGTCTCACCTCTTGGGCCTCCACAAAATCTTTAAGAGGTCTCACCTCTTGGGCCTCCACAAAATCTTTAAGAGGTCTCACCTCTTGGGCCTCCACAAAATCTTTAAGAGGTCTCACCTCTTGGGCCTCCACAAAATCTTTAAGAGGTCTCACCTCTTGGGCCTCCACAAAATCTTTAAGAGGTCTCACCTCTTGGGCCTCCACAAAATCTTTAAGAGGTCTCACCTCTTGGGCCTCCACAAAATCTTTAAGAGGTCTCACCTCTTGGGCCTCCACATAATTATACTATAAAATATTAGGCCTTATAATTGGCAACTGTACTGTGCGTTCTCTTGCAAAATTCTTTAAATACCTGGTGTTAATACCCACCGTCTGAAAAGTTAGTACACGGCTGTGTACCTTGAACTCTAAAATATTAGGCCTTATAATTGGCAACTGTACTGTGCGTTCTCTTGCAAAATTATTTCACGGCTGTGAAGGCAAAATATTGTAACCAAAAAAAATAAAATGCGGAGGGGGGCTAGCGGAATAGGACGTGGACGAGGACGGGGGCGCGGAAATGCTGTTGGGGGCCATAGTTGCTGGTTGAATTATCTGAGGTAAATGATTCTCCTTTAGACGACGCTTTCCCTTTGCATCGTTCTGCGATTAAACCATAAATAACTCTCTGCATATTTATACCAAATGCACCCAGTACGAAAAAAGTCATAGAAAGTTTCCAAACAGAGACTGGAAAACATCAGTAAGTTGAAAAAAACTGTTCGCTAAAAAAAAAAAAAAGTTAAAAATAAAATTGGCAGTTGATAGTATCGAGCTATTGTCACAGAGAGACGCGATTACAACACCTTCATTTACATTCAGTACATGTCTCAAGGCATTGGGAGAATGAAAACAGGCCACGGCTGGAGTATGAAATGTACCACCGCTTTGTACTGTCCGATACTGACCCGGTCCAGGGTGATGTCCAGCGAGGAAAGCAGTGGAGAGGTGGTGGTCTGCGCAGCACCGAAAAAGGCAGCAAGAGGCAGAGGGATGTCCACAGGCAGAGGAATGTCCACAGGCAGAGGGATGTCCACAGGCAGAGGGATGTCCACAGGCAGAGGCATGTCCACAGGCAGAGGGATGTCCACAGGCAGAGGGATGTCCACAGGCAGAGGGATGTCCACAGGCAGAGGACAGTTCAGACAGAGAAGTGAGGCCACAGCCAGCAGGGCCGAGCGTAACCATCCCGCTCCTATGCGTCCTTAAAGAATCCCTCATCGCAATAAGGGAGAACGCATTGCACACAGAGGAGACGGGGGCAGGAGGAGACGCAACGGAGCTACACAGTCAGACCACACTTTTGTCTGCTTCACGGTGGCAGTTGCAGGAGGAGGAGGATGAGGAGGAGGAGGAGGACGACGTGGAGGTGGCTGTGGAAGAGGAGGAGGATGCTGGCGGCGAGGGTAGCAGTCAGGCTGTGTGCGTCCCATTGGTTCAGCGCGGATGGGGCGGAGAGGAGGCGGAAGAGGAAGAGGAGGAAATGGCAAGTGATCCTTCTGGTGGGGGCAGTGACGTCATGCCTATTCAGAGTCTGGCACACATGGCTGACTTCATGCTGGGCTGCTTTTCCCGGGACACACGTGTTGTCCGGATAGTGGAGAACAAACTGTACTGGGTCTTCGCAATCCAAGTTGGACACGTGGCTGGAACTGTCCCTGTACGCCTTGGAGGTGCTTGCCTGCCCTGCCGCCAGCGTGCTATCAGAAAGGGTGTTCAGCGCTGCCGGGGGCATTATCACCGATAAGCGCAGCCGCCTGTCAACCGACAGTGCCGACAGGCTGACGCTAATCAAAATGAACAGCAAGTGGATTGACCCGGACTTTGCTTCTCCAACCGTGGAAAGCAGCCAAAAGTGAAGTGCCATGTGTATGAAGTGCCATTTCCTCCTCCACCTCCTCCTCCTCCTCCTCCTTAACCGCCGTAGAATTGGTCCGTAAATCAGAAAAATTTTTATATTTATGGCTCACCTCTTGGGCCTCCACAAAATGTTTAAGAGGTCTCACCTCTTGGGCCTCCACATAATTTTTAAGAGGTCTCACCTCTTGGGCCTGCGCAAAATGTTTACGAGGTCTCACCTCTTGGGCCTCCACAAAATGTTTAACAGGTCTCACCTCTTGGGCCTCCACATAATTTTTAATACGTCTCACCTCTTGGGCCTCCACAAAATGTTTAAGAGGTCTCACCTCTTGGGCCTCCACATAATTTTTAACGGGTCTCCCCTCTTGGGCCTCCACAAAATGTTTAAGAGGTCTCACCTCTTGGGCCTCCACATAATTTTTAACGGGTCTCCCCTCTTGGGCCTCCACATAATTTTTAATACGTCTCACCTCTTGGGCCTCCACAAAATCTTTAACAGGTCTCCCCTCTTGGGCCTCCACATAATTTTTAATACGTCTCACCTCTTGGGCCTCCACAAAATCTTTAACAGGTCTCCCCTCTTGGGCCTCCACATAATTTTTAATACGTCTCACCTCTTGGGCCTCCACAAAATCTTTAACAGGTCTCCCCTCTTGGGCCTCCACATAATTTTTAAGAGGTCTCACCTCTTGGGCCTCCACAAAATGTTTAAGAGGTCTCACCTCTTGGGCCTCCACAAAATGTTTAAGAGGTCTCACCTCTTGGGCCTCCACATAATTTTTAAGAGGTCTCACCTCTTGGGCCTCCACATAATTTTTAAGAGGTCTCCCCTCTTGGGCCTCCACATAATTTTTAACGGGTCTCCCCTCTTGGGCCTGCACAAAATCTTTAATACGTCTCACCTCTTGGGCCTCCACAAAATCTTTAACAGGTCTCACCTCTTGGGCCTCCACATAATTTTTAAGAGGTCTCACCTCTTGGGCCTCCACAAAATGTTTAAGAGGTCTCACCTCTTGGGCCTCCACATAATTTTTAAGAGGTCTCACCTCTTGGGCCTCCACATAATTTTTAAGAGGTCTCACCTCTTGGGCCTCCACATAATTTTTAAGAGGTGTCAACTCTTGGGCCTCCACATAATTTTTAAGAGGTCTCACCTCTTGGGCCTCCACATAATTTTTAAGAGGTGTCACCTCTTGGGCCGCCACAAAATCTTCCATGAGCCTCTGGCCAGCCCACGGCCTCTTCCTGCCTTTTGCGGTCCTACGCATCCCTCAACATCCCCACTGCTTTACCTGCTAGACATGACACTGGGCCAGGTCGGGTCACTGACATCTCAAGCGCCAACAATTTGGGCATTTTAAGGCTTCTGCATGTGTTTTTGAGTTGTTTTTACATTTTAAAGAAGACATGTCTGACCACATCTCACACACGCACACAATGACAATTAGGGGTGGGGTCTATTTGCTTTCCCCCTTGCCTATGCCATCTGTGGTTGTCATAGGCAACGTGATTTTAAGGGGTGCAGAATTTCATCTTCTTTTTTGTCTAGTTTGGCTTGGGGTCCATGGCAATGTAGAGGAAAGAAGGTTTCCTTGTATGGTCTCACTTTACAGAGAGGTTAGATTGTGTTTGGAGTGTATTGTTGAGAGGCTGTGATAGTGGCGTAATAGTGCGACTTGGGCGCGTTATATGCACCCAGACATGCTTCCCCTGCTGTCCCAGTTGCATTCCAGCAGTGTTGGCATCCTTTTCTGAGGTTCCAGGGTGGACTTGGTGACCTCCAAGTGGTCGAATTGAGATTTCCAAGTGGCGAGCATTTTTTTCCCATAGACTTTAATGGGATTCGATATCCGGTCGAATAGTCGAATTTCGCAGTCTATTCGAATCGAATTTCGAACTTTCGAATATTTCACTACTCGCTCATCTCTAATTATTACTAATAGAATGTATTTATATAAAATGTACAGTTTAGAAGATTTGCCTATTTGTATATCCATTGTCCCACACACATCAGTCAGGCCGTTGCCCCTAGTTACGACCACTGCGGCCATGTAGTGGTGGCCGGCTTGCTCTTATTCAAACCCGCTCTGAGGTAACTGCTGTATTGTGAACGTACATGGCATGAGCATGCGGAGACACATCTTAGGGCTGTAGCATTTTTGTCTACTCTTCCAAAACGCAGAGAAACGGATCCTGTTCCAAGATCAATTCATCTCTATGGAGCACGGTCCGTTTATAAAGTCTGCGATTTGGACGGATCCTGACCATTGCGTTTTGGACTGGTAGCGTCCAAAATGCAGATGTGAAAATACCCTAAGATGTGTCTCTGCATGCTCATGCAATGTGCGTTCACAATACAGCAGTTACCTGAGAGCGGGTCCGAACAGGAGTAAGCTGGCCACGACTACTACAAGGCCGCTGTGGCCGTAACTAGGGGCAACGGCCTGACTGATGTGTGTGAGACAATGGATATACAAATAAGCAAATCTTCTAAACGGTACATTTTATATAAATACATTCTATTAGTAATAATATTGGTATGGCTATATCTAACTATACAAACTACATTTGTCAGATGGGAATACCCCTTTAATTCTCTGTGCTACATTCCTTTCCATGTCTGTGCTGTGTATATGCTATCTATAAGAACTGCAAGTGGTTGGATATTGTGTTATCCTCGTGCCACGTGTAAATTTCATGTAATACTCACTTTAAAGGGGTTGTGCCCCCTCCATTCTGCCGGACCTACAAAGGGAAGTTGACTTGCCTGTTTTCCGGCGCCAACTTCCCGCTCCTTCTCCTGCGATGCTCCACTGGGCTCCATCAGTGTCAACATCTGGTTTGACATAACCTCAGCCTATCACAGGCCATGGCGGTCTTCATCTCCCCTTGCGTCTTGACAAATGATCACGTGACACAAAGAGAGACGGACACCGCTGCGGCCTGTGATTGGCTGCGGCAATGTCAAATTGGATGTTGACATCGATGGAGCCCAGTCCTGCAGCTGAAGGAGCGAGGAGCCAACACCGGGAAGCAGGTAAGTCATCTTTCCCTTTGCAGATCCCGCAGAATGGGGGGTTTGCCAAAAAAAATCATTCTTCCACAACCCCTTTAAGCATATAAAATTGCAAGTTTAAAGGGGTTCTCCTACCTAGGAGCTGACAAAGCCAGTGGTGGGGATCCCAGTGGTTGGACCCCCCACCGAGCAGTTTATTTCCTATCCAGTGTATAGGGGATAAGTATTAGCTGCTGGAATACTTTTTAAGGGAGAAGTTTGCAATTCTTAATTTCTCCTGTGGTGGCGCTGCAGAGAAAGTGAACACTTTGCTGCTGTTACAGCAAATTACAGCAAATTGCTGAGGATCTAAGCAGGGCACTCTACAATCATCCTCAGGTGATCCCTTATACATTAAAAAAAAAAAAAAAAAAAAAGGGACAACCCCTTTTAATGTTACTCTTCGCTACCATATGGCGTCCATTACTACCATTCACACATTTAATAATATGGTCTTTTCCTTATCTCTTTTCTGTACTTATGGATGATTATGCTCTGCCTTTCACAGGAGGCCTGGAAACATGCCATCCAAAAAGCCAAGCAGATGCCTGATCCTTGGGCAGAGTTTCACCTGGAAGACATAGACACGGAACATGCAATCCGACACAGGTCTGTGACATCTCAAGTGTAGCTGGGAAATACTGTACAAGATCCCTTAAAAGGGTTGTCTCAAGAAGAAGAATATTTTTCAAAGCAGCCCCTGGATCTGAATACTTTTGTAATTGGTTATAATTAAAAAATGTAGTATTGCCACTGAGTTATTCAATAAAATGTATTTTTATAGCGCCACCTGCTGTTTGCTCTTTAACATATTTCTCTGTCCACCTTGCTGAGGTAGACGCACATGCTCAGTTCCATCCTTCAATTGCCCCCAGCCCTATCTTCTGTCAGAGGCTGTGACAAGGAGGGGGAGAGAGCTGCAACAGAAAGGACACACCCCTGAGAAAGGATAAGCCCCATGTCCTGCCAGCTTGAAGTAAATCTAGCAGAGCAATAAGTAGGGAGATCTCAGGATCAAAGTAAGGTACAGAGCTGGTTCTAGCTTTGCTAGAAAGAACGTGTCATGTACTATATTACTTACATTTTTTTCAGTAATTATGGGATAACCCCTTTTAAAGATGGGTCACGCTTAAAGGGGTTGTCTCACTTCAGCAAATAGCATTTATAATGAAGAGAGAATTAATACAAGGCACTTACTAATGTATTGTGATTGTCCATATTGCCTCCTTTGCTGGCTGGATTCATTTTTCCATCACACTATACACTGCTTGTTTCCATGGTTACAGACAACCCTGTAATTCATCACTGGTGGCCGTGCTTGCACAATATAGGAAAAAACATCAGCCACTCTGGTGGCTGGGACCGTGGGAGCGCACATAGGCTGGTGCTTTTTCCTATATTGTGCAAGCACGGCCACCACTGCTGGATTGCAGGTTGGTCGTAACCATGGAAACGAGCAGTGTATAATGTGATGGAAAAATGAATCCAGCCAGCAAAGGAAGCAATATGGGCAATAACAATACATTAGTAAGTGCCTGTAACAACTTTTTCTACATGATAAATGCCACTTGCTGAAGTGAGACAACCCCTTTAAGGTTAACAGCCTATCTGCAGAGCCCCATTAATGTACATACAATAAAGTCTCTCTGAGATCCCCCAACTGCAGCCACAAAGGGTCTTCTAAAGGAGTGTTCCACTAAGAAGGTGACTAGTATGCACAGAATTAGTATGTTACAGGAGATCTGGTCTAGATCAAAAAGTGGTCTTCTCCAAGAAGAGGTCTTTTGGAGAGGTTTTACCCATTAACTATGAGTAGGAATAATATACATCATGTAGTTTTACTGTACTTTTAGCTGGAGTCTTGTGCAGTGTGCTGTTTTCGTAGCAGTCTGCAATTGCAATTCAAGTCCATAGCTGTGTTCAGATGCCAGTATTTTATGCCTGTCTCATTCTCTTAGAAACTTGGTTGGGTTCCAGGAATGTTCTCAGTAAATTTGGAACGGTTCTCCGTGACACGTAGTCTCACAGTCACCAAAGTAACATACGTGCGGAGTCAACTCGGAAAAGGATACTAGCTCTTGAAACGCAACACTTGTCACTTTTCTTATGTAATTTTAGGTACTCTGCTGCACAGACGTAGAGCTGAGTTTACCAAATGTTGCAGAAGTGAGATTTTTCACAACTGCTGGTGTTATCACTTTGTAATTTCTGCTGTTTTGCACAGGCCGGAGGGTAAAACTGCTGTGAGCGTTCTCATGATGAGCTGGTGTCACAGTTAAAGGGGTATTCCTATCTCAGACATTAATGGCATATTGCTAGGATATGCCATTAATGTCAGATAGGTGTGGGTCCCACCTCTGGGACTTGCTTTTCTGTCCAGAAGGTGGCCCACGAAGTGGAGTTGAGCACACTGCGCATGCACGGTTTGCTCACCATTCACTGCTATGGGCACGCTTAGCTATTTTCAGAATGGACGACGCATTGACTCCTCTCCATTCATTGCTGTGAGACTGCCAGAAATAGCCGAGCCTTTCCGAGTTTCGGAACTTCCATAGTGGTAAATGGTGGGTGGCCGCGCTTGTGCTGTGTGATCTGCTTCACTTTGGGGGACCCTTTCTGGAGATAAAAGCAGGTCCTAGAGGTGTGACCCACCTATATCTAAAAATTGAAGTCATGCCTTAGAAATATGCCATAAATGTCGGAGATGGGAATATCCCTTTAAAGGGGTTTTCCAGGACTTGATTGTCCCGTCCTGATGTGTGTCCGATTCCCGGCAGCCCCGTCGATCGGCTGTTCTGCAGTCGTTCTGGCGGTAGTCGATTACTGTAGTGCTTATCCTGTTCCCTTGAATGGGAACAGCCCTGTAATGCCAAGCTTCGTCCACTACACGGTGGGCGGTGCTGCGTTGTTCTTTTTTATATCGATGACCTATCCTTTGGATAAGTCATCAGTATCGGATCGGCCGGGGTTTGACTCCTGACACCCCCGCTAATCAACTGTTTGAAGAGAAAGCAGCGCTCGTATGAGTGCTGCCTTCTCTTCTCTGTTTACCTGCTCGCCGTTGCGACTTCTCCATATCAACAACTACAACTTTAGCGTCCCTATTCACTTCTCTGGGATGGCTCTGTAGTATCCACTTGAACAGAAGTGAATGGGGACGCCATAGTTGTAATTACGCTGCTCGCTGCTGCAGTCGCAATGGAGAGCAGATAAACAGTGAAGAGAAGGCAGCTCTCATACGAGTGCTGCGTTCTCTTCAAATATCTGACCGGCTCCGGTGACGGGAGTCAGACTCCCGCCGATCTGATATTGGTGACCTATCCTGAGGATAGGTCGTCAATAGAAAAAAATGGGACAACTTCTTTCTAAGTGACACACGTAGCTCTACTATATCTGTAGTGTGCAGCCGTTTTATAGCTTGTGAGCATTTGCTACTGGAAGATAATGATTGCGTCAGGTTGTCAGTAAATAATAAGTGTGATAAAAGATGAATGGCTAGCAGTTAGTGTTGTCATACTACCAGGCGCTGGTCCAGTTATCAGGAGATAATGACTTGCATCATGTAATTAGTGTCGTGCTCAGCTTGTGGATAATAAGTACACACATACTGTAATCTAATTGTCATTAGCAGCCTATTAAGTGTAACGGTATCAGTAGTAATATAAGCAAAGTAATTAATATTCTCAATTCTAAAATGCACTTATCGAGGCTTGATTGAGTTTTATGGCATATCCAGATCAGCGGGGCTTAATGAACTGTTCCCTCATCATCCATTGACTTAAATGGACAGTGACTGGGCACTCAACAGGAGCAAGAGTTTCTCAGGATCCCAGCAGTTCCTACAATTTTAGGGCTCATTCACACGACCGTATGAATAGGTCCGCATCCATTCCGCAATTTTGCTGAACAGGTGGGGACCCATTCTGTCTGCATCTGTAGTTCCGTGCAATAATTATAGAGCATGTCTTATTCTTGTCCATAATCATCGACAAGACTTGGCATTTTCCCTATAGCGCCGGCCCTGTGTGTTCCGCAAAAAGTGCTTTCATGGGCTTTTGGGTCCGTCCCTCCTCACTGCAAGAGATAGAATATGTCCCATCCTTTGCCCTATATTGCGGATTGCAGACCCATTCAAGTCAATGGGTCCGTGCCGCAATACAGGACTCCCACAGCTGGTGACCATACATTGCGG
The DNA here is from genome assembly GCA_900303285.1 of Rhinella marina. NCBI lineage: Eukaryota > Metazoa > Chordata > Amphibia > Anura > Bufonidae > Rhinella > Rhinella marina. The sequence goes on along the minus strand of ONZH01001400.1, from coordinate 1,110,536 downwards.
ACCGCAAATTGCAGCAAGGGCACGGACGGCCTACAGCTGCATTGTTTCTGGGCAGCAGATCGCTCTTTAGACAGGACAATCTGCTGCCCAGAAACGAACAACTGTTTCACAAAACGCTCGTTCATTGGACTATCATTGGCACCTTTAGATAGGCAGATTGCCAAGTACGATAATTCGTAAGACCGTTAATCTCCGATACTGTGCCAACAATCAGGCCGTGTAAACCCGCCATAAAGCTGTCCAAGGCCATCAAGTTTTCTTGGATCCCTCCAATTTAGAGATGATTTCTTGACGGTCTAATTGATGTGCTGGTGGACTTCACAGTGTCATCACCAGTTGATCATTTGTTAAGTGTTTCTTATCTGCATCTCCGCTGGACACTATCAGGCCACCTACTGGTCCAGAAAAGATGCTGCTCCACAACTGCCAGTATAATAATGTATGATGCAGCCTGTATACAGAGAAGGGACAGATGGGCCATAGACCCTACAGGGAAATTTCCTGGTGGGGTGATACCCACCTGGCCAGATACATACTACTGGGGGAACTATAGAGGTCATTATTAGAAGATGTCCAGGCAGCATGCTAAATGAAGGCCTGCTTGGTATTGAGGCCTACATCTCACCTCCTAAGCATTCTGCTCCATATCCATATTAGAGACAACTGGAGGAGCAGGACAGAACATGGCAGCTATTGATGGCCACCACAGAGGGACAGCTTCTGGGAAGGTATTTTGTGCTGCACTGGGGAGGTATTTGGTTCTATGGGATGGTATTCTGTGCTGCACTATGGTATGGCTGACCCTGACAACTTGTATTGGCAGCATCTACTTGTGTTGCCCCACCTTTTGTCAATTTAGACCCCCCCTACAACATCTGGGCCACTTTTAGTTTATTTCTCCAGGGCCACTTTAAGTTCCCAGTCCACCCCTTATACAGGGAGAGGTTTGCATTAATATTTGTGTCTTTTATTAGTGTCACGTGGGGGGGGACCATGCTCTTAGACTGTGCTAAACATAGCTCTGTGTTTAGATAGGACTCAGCTGCTCTAGGAACATCATGCAGAGCCCTTAAATGGCCAGGAATAGAACAGAGGGGGCATGGCCTCTGCTATAAAATCTGTCAATGAAGAGTTATTGTATGCAAACCCCCTACTTCCAAATAACATCCATATGCTGCATATATAAATGTATATACATCTGCAACATTCACTGGTATACCAAACCTCTCATTAACTATGCTCAAAATATGATCGGCCACCGCCGTGCACTATGCATTTTGGCAGTAAAAGCCATCACATGTCTTAAAGTGTTATTATCTACAGCGAAGTTCCTTTAATTCGGCATCTGATAATCTAGAAAATCTTAGCACAGAACTGTAATATGATCTACAGGTCATCATACTCATGAGAGCAAAAGCAGCTGAACCCGCTGGGACCGCCTGAATATTTTATGTGTATGGGGGTGTGCCAACTCTCTCCTGGCAGATAATGGGGGAAGAATGTTCGGCATATTCAATTTCAGTATTCCCGATCCTTTGTTCTGTATCCTAAATTAAGTTTTATACAAACCGCTTAGGTCGTCTGATACTATTAAAGGGGTTATGAGGTGATAGAAGTAAAAAATTAAAATCAGACATCAAATTCGAACCAATTCTGTATCCCACATGGATCCAGAGATCTCCCCAACCATTGCTCAACTAGGCAGAGGGAAGGGGTCATGTCCTTTTGCTGCAGCTCTCTTCCTGTGACTTCCATCCTACCACTGCAGCCAGTCCTAACAGTAGATAGGACTGGCTGCAGTGGTAGGATGGAACTGAGCATGTGCGACCAGCTCATTAAATGGACAAGGAAAGGACTATACACATTAAACAGCAAAGGGTACCTTTAGGGTCCATTCACACATCCTGTTTTTCTTTCCTGATCCGATCCGCAAATCATGCTGATAGGATGCGGATCCATTCATTTCAATGGGTCCTGAAAAAATGCGGACAGCACTCTGTATACTGTCCGCATCTGTTGTTCCGTTCCGTTATGCGGATCTGCAAATAAGATAGAGCTTGTCCTACTTTTGTCCGCGTATACGGTCCGTGGGCCCATTATAGTCAATGGGTCCTCAAAAAATGCGTATGATATGTGGAATGCATCAATATGTCATCCGCATATCATCCGCAATTGCGGATCCGTTTCCAGGAAATAGAGAGAAATACTCTCCCAACATATATTCCTCCTTCTTTTTTTTTGCGGAAAAACGGAACGGATGCGGATGTACAATTAGTAAAAACGGAAGGTTTTTGCAGAAACACGGATCCGCAAAAAACGGACTGAAAATCTGGGAAAGAAAAATACGGACATTTAAATGAAGCCTTATAAGGACGTAAAGATAATATCCCACAAGCAGAGTGTTTTTGTAACAGAAAGTGAATTACAAAAATAACTCGATTTTCACTTAGTTATATGAAAAAAAAAATAACATTTAATGGTGGCACGACCAATTTAGATTAAACTAAATTTACTGCACTGACTTGCAAGGGGTATAGTAGTATCACTCTCTTGCTTTTTTACTTGTGCCGCCATTTTTCCATCTACAAAAGAGAGGGATTAGCTAATTAGAAAGCGATTTTCTAGCTAAGAATTGTAATTTTGTATGTACATGTTATTGTGAGCTATTACTATCAATGACCTGTTGGATAATCTTCATGTTTCTGTCTCTAGGTACAATGCCGTCTCCGGCCAGTGGGTACAGGATATCGTGTTAATTAAAATGGCCTCTCAGGTAAGTATTTCTTACCTTCTGGGTGCAAGATACAGGGCGAGGGTTCACTTATTATAAGTAACCATGTCACATAGGGACACTTGGAAATAAAATATTTCCTATTTTTTTTCTTATAGCCATTTGGTCGTGGTGCAATGAGAGAATGCTATAGAACGTAAGTATCTATCTATCTATCTATCTTGTCTCTTTTTATTATATTTACTATATTGCATGCACATAGTATGAATATATAATAGGAAGTGTGCTAATGTTAAAAGATTTTGGGGACCCAGAAACTCACCTTAAAGGGGTTGTCACCTTAAAGGGGTTGTCTCACTTCACTTCTACAGCCCAGGACAGAAGAGGGGTCGTGGATGGAGCCAGAACTGCTCATCTCCCTGGTGCATGCGCAAACCTCTAAACCCACGGCATCTGCGCATGCACCTGCAAGATGCATAGTTGAGGTCCCATCTCCATCTATGGTCCAGACCAGAAACCTGGTAAAGGGTCTGAAGTGGGATGATGTAGGCGGTCCCAAAGAGGAGCTGCATACGCCCAGGTTCCAGAACGGCTGAGCCACGCAACTTTGAGACACTGTGATAATTAAAGTTGGTTGCCGGAGAACCTCTTTAATCATTATAGGGTGTGTGCGCTGAGCGTCTGCAGCTCTTGTAAAATGTACTGAGAAACATTTGGGAATGTAATGAGCGTGGGAATGTGTAAGGTCCTATCAGCAGTGCACAAAGTGTTCGCTCATGTAAAGTCATGCCCTGGAGCTCTAGGACAGGAGAATGATTAATCTCATCGATCTTTGCTGCCCAGGAACTTCCTAATGGGAACACGTCAGAGCTGCTTGTCCAACATGTGGATTGTGATGAAAGTATTTTAAATCAAGCTTAATATAAGACATAGGAAGTTACAAATGCAAGGGTGTAACTAAAATTCAAAGGGTCTCCTTTAACCAGCTCCTGCTCTGGTGGATTTTATCTATCCATTCGTTATATGAATGGTCTTCCTTCTCAACAGCAGCCAAGTAACACTACTTTTAGCATGTAATGACCCCTACAGGGTAGCCTTCCCCAAGTGAAAAGCTGAGGGGTCACAAAGGTCTTTAAATAATGGATTATTATCTGTATATTAGTTTTATTAGATTTTGTACTTTTGTAAGTTTTAAAGTGTAACTGTCATTCTTTTTTATTTTTGTAATGTTTAGGGGCAGTGATACTGAACATTTTTGTAATATACTTTAATTACTGAAGTTGTACATTTCTATTCTAAAATATATAAAAAATATCTCTAAAGTGGCCTTTTTGAGCCTTAGCAACGCTCCTCTGTCTTCTGTTTACATAACACAGTCGGTGTTAGCAAGTCTCGACAATTTTGTAAACAGAAGATAGAGGAGCGTTACTAAGGCTAAAAATGGGCCATTTTAGAGCTATTTTTCTAATAGAAATGTACTATTTCAGTAATTAAAGTATATTACAAAAATGGTCAATATCATTGCGACTACACATTACAAAAATAAAAAAAAAAGAATGAGAGTTACACTTTAAAGTCACGTCTAATTGGTGGAATTCTTGGTTCCTCCTGAGATAAGCAGCACAATGGTTTATGAAGTACTCTTACACTGCTACTGAAATAAAGCTGGCCATACACATTGGACAATGGCCAAACCTGCCGATTTTGGTGGGACTGGCTGACCATCTAAAATCTCCAGGGACCTGGGTCTCCCCAATATCTGGCTGGCCACAGCTTTCCCCTAACAGAAAGCTGAAGCAGTCACAGTGGTCCTGAGATAATAGATTATTATCTATGTATTAAGTTGATTACATTTTGAACATGCAATGACCCCTGCAGGGCAGATGTCTAGCTGACCATAGCCTTCCCCAAGCTAAAAGCTGAGGGGTTATGTAGGTCTTTAAATAATGGATTATTATCTGTATATTAGGTTTATTAGACTTTGTACTTTTTTAAATGTTAAAGTCCTGTCCAATCTGTGGAATTCTTTGGTTCCTCCTGAGATAAGCGGCACAATGGTTTATGACCAATGCTTACATTTCTATTGCAATAAAGCTGGCCATACTCATTAGACTTTGGCCGAACCTGCCGATTTCAGCGGGACTGGCCGATCATCTAAAGTCTCTGGGGTCCTGACTCCCAAATGGTAGATGTTGAGGGAGATCATAATCAGGCAGTTGCATTCCAACATGCATGATCCCTTTGTTATCAGGGGAGATAAGCTGCCACCAGGGGAGTCTGGCAGCACTTTACTGCTCTTTCCCTATCGAGATCACGTGCACGCTCTGCCTAGCATGCATGTGTATGGAGGGAGGATCTGGAGCAATAGGTGTCAGCTGAACCTGTGTATGCCCAGTGTAAAGGCTGTATTAGATTGTCTGCCAGATGATCGCTAACAAGCTTTCGTAGAAAAGCTCATTAGAGTTGATCTGGCAGTGTTTAAAGATCATCGTCTGCAGGTGGCAGATTGTGCTGTGTAATCACGATCTGCTGGTGGCAAACAATGATTCAGTATAGGGAAGAGTGATGGCATTAGTGATTGTTCCTTCCCGTACTGTGGAGGAGATCCCTGCATGTAATAGCAGCAGTCTCCTCCACTGACGAGGAGGTGATTGCTCGGAAGGAACATTTCTCTCCCGAGAATCGCCTGCCTGATCTGGCTGTCTACTACAGGCTTTAGAGTCCTTTTACTTGAGCAGATAAATTGCCTGTAATGAGTGCCGATTGGCAATATGGTAAGAAGATCGGCACTCCTTTACTGTAATTTATATAATATAATAGATTATATAATACAATAATTGAGAAGTTTTTTTCGTAACTATGATTGTCCATATGATCGTTCGTTCCCCATCCGTACAGTTTACATTACAAGTGACATGCCTCTTTACATGAGGGGATGTAGGATGTTTATGTCATCAACAAGCTCAGTGACAAAAATGCAAATTGTCTTCCATCGTTTGAGCACTGGACATGGTTACGCTGGGCACTGATTGTGGATGATCGTTTAGGGGATTATCACCCTGTGTGAAGGGCCCTTATGAGAAGCATGTCTATAAAGATCTCAGGGCCACATACTTAGACGTCTTCAGCCGGCTGCTTTTAGCTTTCCTTCTTCTTTTCTGTTATCTTCGCCTCTCATCATCTGTCTCCGCGTGACATAAAATAAAGGAGGAACAAAGCCAATGAGGGTTAAACATTGCAGAACTAGAATTATCAAAGGTTCACACATTGATCCCTGATAAGTCTATGGACTAGATTTACTGCAGCATCTGATAAGGTGAGAGACAACAGTGATAGGAACCAGACTTTTAAAGGGAATGAATGTGTTATCAGAAAATGACCTATTGTTTAATGTTTTTATGTCAAACATTGAACATTTAAAATAATTTTTGGTGATTGCTTATTTTTAATTTCCCATGTCAAAATCTGTATTTAAACAAAAACCATTAAATCCTGCAGTTTTGGCACTGGCCACTAAGCCTAATAAATAGGTGGCCTTTTTGTACAGATAACTTTACCGCAGTTAACTGCTTATCATTACGAGCAGGATTAGAATGACCTATATCATCTATAATCACAGGTTCCCTTTGTTCACAATAGGTGATTGTCAAGATTTATCTACTCCCCCCTGATCTGTGCAACGGTCACAGAGCATACCTACAATACTCCCATAGAAGTCAGTGGGATCCTGGGGTCCCCTCCAGACCATTGCTTTCATGATCTGGATGTGTTTTCAAATACTTTGTAGAGCAGATTGATCCAGTTATTGTGTAAGATTTTATAAGACACTCAGAGAGCTTTATCAAAACTAGTGTAAAGGAAAACTGGTTTAGTTGCCCATAGCAACCAATCAGATCATGTCTTTTATTTTTTAGGGCTCTTTTGGGAAATGAAAGGTGGAATCTGATTGGTTGCTATGGGCAACTAAGCCAGTTCTACTTTACATCAGTTCACTGCAGTGTTATGCCCATAGCAGCCAATCACAGCGCAGCTTTCAGTTACTACTCGACTCTTGAAAAATAAAAGTTTGGATGCGATTGGTTGCTATGGAGAACACAGATTTTTCTTTCAGACCATTTTAATACATTTCCACTGTGTTTTTTTTTTTTTTTGTATCCTCTGTTATCTGTGCCAGCATCCACTTGACCAGTAGTGTTTTTGTTGCCCTGTCAATGGTTGCATAAATTAGGGATAGATTCTGTCACAGGGAACACTCCCAAAAAGAGTGGGTTGCCTATTTGTGGGTGGGTATTATAAGCCCCACCCATTTTCAGCCCACAACAACGTGGATTTGCAGGGACAGTCATTTATGGTACAGCCAACAGGGGTCCCCCACCCATTCCAACTTGCCGGCCACCACATGTAAGTTGGGAATTCTTTCCATCCACCTCTCCATTCATTTGATACGGCGGCCATCATTTTGGAGATAAATGTGAGTTTGAGAGGTGGGACCTGATCTATCAGACATTTATTGGGTGTTGTGTGGATAGCCATAAATGTCTAAATCTGGCCATACGTGGCTGAATAAGCGTCCATCTGACCGCTCTCTCACGATACTTCATGCATGCTTAGCTTGGCTTATTTCTCCTTCGTAGAAATCTAACATGTCTGACCCTTCTCTTCCTCAACATTTGCCATCAGGAGAAAGTGGTGAGACCCCTATACACATTATACAGACAGCCGACCCTGCTGAAATCAGCAGGTTCATGGGAAGGAGAACCTTCCTTGTGCTTATGTATGATCATATGTACTTACATATCCATCACTGCCATCCGATGTAAATGCCTCTTGTCTTTTTTGTGTTGTCAGGAAGAAGCTGTCTAATTTCTCACACAGTCAGCAGTGGAAAAGCGCCTACAACTATGTGGCCAAACGGTATTTAGAGACCGTTGACAGGGATGTCTATTTCGAAGACGTCCGACTACAAATGGAGGCCAAGTTGTGGGGCGAAGAATACAACCGACACAAACCACCAAAGCAGGTAGGGATGGTTTATGACTTATGGTTAAGTCACACTATTTACTCTGAATGAGCAACCAACACGAGCACTTATGGAGACTGGGTTTGGTTGTATTCTTAGAAGTGGTTTTGCAACACCCTAAACTTTAGCATTGTCCCATACAGGGTCAGACTGGCCCATCAGAGTACCAGAGGATCCTCCAGTGGGCCCAAGCTCTGACGATTATGGACCTCTAAAAAAGCAGGGCTTTTAAGGTCCTGCAATACACAACAAAAAGTTGGCCTTCAGAATAATTTCCTCTGGTGGGCGAAGGGACTTCAGTCTGACACTGGTCCTGGACCGATTCCAGGATTTCATGCAATAGTCACATATAAATCTACAAAGCTCCATTCAGACTGATATGCTGTTGAGGGTCTGTGGATACTTAGGTGGTCGTCCCTATGTGCTCTTTAATGGCTGGCTTTGGTTGCCACTCGTTACCTGTGTAGGAGACCAAGATAAATCTGAAACTACTGAACAGGTAGACTTTACACAGGAGGACAACTCATAGGCTGATCTTTTCATGGAATTTTATTCTGTGTTTTTAAAGGAAATGTTTGTAGGCCTGAGTCATGCCAAGAAGGTTGAGTGCAATTCCATAACTTTTCATGACATTTCACGACATCTTGTAAAAGTCCAGTTCGTTCTGGCGTCCATTGTTCAGGGAACCACAACACAGATCCATTCATGTGAATGGGACTATGTTTTAGTTCTCCCTACAGGTTTACTTCTGCAGCGGATTTTTCTTTAGGCGCCTCCATCACAGATTCTGGCAAAGCAAGGTCAGAATACTTCTGCGTGCAGTGGTATTCTGTCTGGCAAATTGGCGGCGTTCATGGAGGACAACCGACAGACCCCATTACAGTGTATAGGATCTGTCGGGATTCTGCTGCTCCAGTATTCTGTTACTATGCTGGTACAGAAATGTGGCACAAATGTGCACGTGGTCTTAGCTACTGTTGCGGCCTTTCCATTCTGAAGGCTGAGGTCACACTTTGCAGCTGCGTTGGTAAACCACGGCAAAAAATGAGATGTGACCGCAATGTGTGAACCCAGCCTAAAGCTGGCCATATAGATCAGATGTATGTTGGCCGAAACCGTCCATCTAGTATGTATGGGTCATCCCGACTCTCCCCCTTCAGGTGATGTCAGTTCGGGCTTTTGGATGGACCATCCTTCGTTTGGGGCAGCCATTGGCCAGGATGTAATAGCTTCTTGTAGACTCCCTTCTGTGAGAGAAGGTTCTCTGGATGCTTGGCACACAGCAATTACATTAGACATTTGCTCTCCGTGACCTCCTGGATGCCAGCATTTCCTGGTGGCCTACCCCTGCCTCAAAAATAGGAAAGAGGAGATGAGGCAACATGTAACGTGACTCTGCATGTAGCCCTAAACTGGCCATAGACGTCACGTCATCTCAGCAGATCTTGACAATGGTGATGAGATTCAACAACAGTCTAAAGCCTTCGGACCCTGCAGGCCTCTGCTGAGGGTTGTCTTCAAAGAGGTAGCACAGGAGTAGAAAAACATGGCTGCTTTCTTCCAGAAACAGTGCCGTTTGGTATGGCTGCTCAGGCCCATTTACCTCATTGCATCAGAGCTGCAATACCAGACATAACCTAAGTACAGGGGTGGCGCCATTTTTGTCAGAAAGCATTTTTTCTTTCTTCAAATCCTATGCAACTAAAAATGGAGCAAACAAAGTGTATAATGACTTTGATCCTTCTGTGTCTGTGGAGATAAGCAGCCGGAGAAGTTCTGGCAGCTGCTTATCCCTTGCCAATAATATGTCAACCAAACGCTGAATGTGTGGTATACTTTTCAAGTTTACACTTTATAGCCCTAACTTTCTTACATACACATAGTTCCACTGTGATGTTTGTACAGAAATGTCATATGAGGGATTGGTTTGCACAAGTTTTTGGCACCCAGGTGAGAGAGACGGGAACTGAACTCATGACCTTGTGTTCTAGGTCCATACAGACACACCTACCTGTCTCTAGAGGCTCTTACAAAAACAGCCTCAGGCTTTATCCAAAATTAATGATGAAGAGTGGATGGGATTGTTTTTGTGACAAAATTTCACATGATGTCATGTAGAACTTGTTGCACCGTGTGTCAGCCATGCAAGGTGTAAGTGGTAACTCCAATGGCATCCAGCGCCAGGAAAATATGCCCTGGTAGTCCCCTAGATAACCCCCTGCACAAAATATATGTTAATATACACAGTTTTTGCAGTGTTATTTAGGAGTGCAGTATGGGTGAACCTTTCTGCTGCACCATTATGTAACAGAGGAGCACTGCATGGCCTATAAGACTCCTCACACCTACTGGGTGCTCTCCACAAGGAGAAATAGTACCCCCCAGGATCCTGACAAAGGCCTGTTTAATTCTTTGGTGGGCCAGTCCAACCTTGCCCAGATGGTACTATAAGAAACCTTACAACCAATTTCTCCCACGTCCACCAGAAAAATTGTATTTGCACTAGGATGGTAATAATACGGTATGATCTGCCAATCGGTTAAAGTACTGAAACGGCATGTAACTACATTATGTTTTGTGTTGATTTATGAAAGGAGAAGAACGATGGATAGATATATGAGAGATAGAGAGATAAATATATATGAGAGTTGATAGGTAATGTAATTAGATTAGATGTAATTACGCATCATCTCCTTGTGAATTTATCAATTTCTAAAAAAAAATTTGTATGGTTATTTATTATTTTTTTAAAAACCCATAATCAGCATTGAAAACACCATGTGAACATACCCTAACATATTTTGCTCCCCCTTTGCACAGCTAGCAGAAACCCGTCAGCGCCCTCCTGTCGTATCCATCCTGTGCATCTATGGTATCTCTGTGTATGTTATGCTATAACCCAAACCTTTCCACGTGTCTCTAGTTATAACCTGTAACCTAAACCGCTGAGAACAGACAGCTGCAGGAGCGCAGTGAACACACTGTACCGCAGCGCATAAACATGCCGATGGGACGTGCTATACGTGAGGCTGTGCATTGTGCCTGGACCTGTTTACATTCTGTATAATCAGCTCCTCCTGAAACGTGAGCCCGAGAGGCTGGAGAATGGCCGTGTCACCACGTGACCACATCCCACAGTCTCGCCCATAACAGCATTCATGTGCCTGTGAGACAGACATGACAAGCCTGCAGCTGCTATCTAATCTGCCTCCTGTCAGACATGAAAGAGGCCGCAGGAACACCGGCCACCTCCCGCTTTTTTAGGCCCATATACCGTGTAATCAGACATGTGCAGATATTTTACTGAAGGTCTAGTGATAAACCTGCGTTATATAGGACGTGCCCCATGTACATCTATCCTCTCGTACAGAATGCACTTTCCTTTGATTGATTGAGTGACTGATTTACATCACACCTTATTGTATTTTTGTGATTTTGTTCCCACGCGACATTCCTGCAAAGATCTGACTTTGCTCCCGTTCATTATATAGAGAGGGTTCACGAGCAACCATTATTTTATAGCATGCAATCAAGTCAATGTGAATTGAGACACAAGAAAAGGCACCTGCTAATAATAACATTTCCGGAGGAACAAAGGATCGGGCATGTTGAAATTCTTCCCCCTACATTTGCTGTTAAGAGACCATTGGGCCACCCCCATTAGATCGTTGCCTGATGCCAACCAAATCAGTGGGTTTGGGTGTCGTCGATATAATATGTGTGACCAGATTTAGTGATTAGTGTTTTCAGCCCATTAAAAAAACAGTTACAATCAAAAGAAAAAAAACTAAAAACACACATATATTTCAATGGCAGAATTATGAAACTTCTGTGTAAAACCCAATAAAAACTATTGAACAAGAAATGCAGCCAGGAGCAGATGGAGACAGCAGCGGGCCCTTGTGGAAGAAGAGTATATGGGGGCCCCTTTACTATTTGGTAGAGAATAGATTATCTGTCTAAAGGTATCGATACACCTCCTGGCTTACCAATACACATGCACACTTAGATAGCCGAGCATGCGGGTGGGGAAAAGGAATAAGCTGTTGGAATAAAGGTTTGGGCATGTTGATATCTAACATGCTCATCCATCTATCGATTCTTACTATCCTCCAGCATGTGATGTCAGGGGATGGGCACACCCCCAAACACATAATAATAATCTTTATTTATATATATAAGATAGTTGTCTAGACCTGGTGAAATTAGCCGGACCAGCAAACGTAGATCTCATGCCTAATAATTAAAGACTGCAAACGCCTCTCCATATCAGAGATATGGAGATCAGATCAGTTGGGAAGGGGAAGTCTGACTCCTGGCAAAGCTTATTAGGCTTTATGAAGAGACTGCAGTGCTCCAGCCTCTTCCTAGGCCAGTGATGTTACTTTCATTGGTCATGTGGCCTAGACGTCACAAAACTCAGTCCTATTTAAGTGAATAAGACCGAGCTGCAATACCAAGCACAGCCACTATACATTGTATGGCAGTGTGCTTGGTAAACTGCGAGGAGGCCGGGGTGCCAGGTCCAGACCCCCACCAATTTGATCTCTACCTATCCTGAGGATAGGTCAGTAATCTTAAACACAAGGAAAGCTCCTTTAATGCTGAGTACATACAGTACTGACAGTTTCTGACATAAGGCTGAAACAAACACTGTTACAATTATTTTTTTGCACTTTTATCTACCATACAATCATCTTCTGGCTTGCTGACAAGAACAGGAAGTCCCAGCAGTAACATTTCTGGTTTTAACTTGCTTTGTAGCCTATATAAAACATATGTGAACATCCCAAAGAAAACAATCTGCAGGGAACCTCGACAAGAGAGAAAAACCAAAAACAGTTTTGTTATTGGAAATGTTCCATTGAGGGAGAACTTGAGACCATTTCCCAGGTTTGTGCTGAAGATGCACTGTAAGCAGTGAGTCACCATATTGTCCCATCTTGGACTTAACAACCGCAGTGTGGTAAAGAAAACCAGATGTGCATTTCTATTATGGTGCCAAGATATCAAGGAGCAAGAAACACAAAGTTATAAAAGGCTCATAGAAGTGCAGATAATACAGTGTTGGACTGAGGTTCCCTGGGCCCACCAGAGGAAATTATTCTTGAGGCCCGACCCCTATAGCGTCAATAATGTCTAATAGGTTTTAAATCGACCCTATCTGCTCCAAAGGCAGCCAAATGTGACTTTTTCTCCTGTACTTTTTTTGGGGCCTACTATGGTTTTAGACCCTTGGCCCACCAGAGGGTCCTCTGGTACTTTGGTGGGCCCGTCCGACCAGTGAGCCTATGGAAGAAGCAGCCAATGCCATGCACAAATAAGTATGAAGATTTTCAGGACTGGAAATAATTATGCTGGAGTATAGCAAGGATGGTTTATTGCATGGATCTCCACCTCAGTGGGTTCACTGTGAACGTCCTCCTTGGTGACTCTTCACAAACTTAAAGGGAACCTGTCATTTCCGAAACACCCCCTGAACTAGAGTAAGCGTTGTATAGTGTAAGTGATGCTGAATCCGAATATGTAAGTTTTATCTTCATACTCACTTCCATTCCGACGCTGTGCTCCCACAAACCAGCACTAAAATACATTGAGAGGACTCTTCTTTGAGTCCTCTCCATTATGTGAGTGAGCACTGGAGTCCAGTGAGTGCATTTTACTGCAGGTTTGTGGGAGCACAGCGTCGGAATGGAAGCGAGTATGAAGATAAAAATTACATATTTGGATTCAGCATTACTTACACTATACAACGCTTACTGTAGTTCAGGAGGTGTTTTGGAGATGACAGGTGCCCTTTAAATAGGACCTGTCACCTCTCCTAACATGTTCGTTTTAGTAACTACTTGCACCCCACATCTATTCTTGACTTTATGTTGTACCGTTCTGTTATTATTCATGCTAGAAGTTATGAATGAATTATTAGCAGTTTGCAAAGAAGGCCCAGATTGGTGTTACCAGTTGGGGGTGTGTGAATCTGCACAGTCTGACATCGGCAGCATTGTTTGGATAGTGTCAGACTGTGCAGGGACACCCCTCCAGTTGGTAACGTTCAGCTGGACCTTCAATAAAAACAGCTAGTATTTAACTCAAAAGTTCTAGCAGGAATATTAAAGGAATTGCAGGATATAGAGACATAAGAATAGATGCTCCAGAATTAAGAAAAATGCATCAAAAACTGCATGAAAATTGTTTAATTTTTTCAAAATCCATCGTGCGAACATACCCTAAAGTAGGGATTCCAAACCTGTGGCTCTCCAGCAGAAATACAACTCCCAGCATGCCTGGACATCCTGCAGCTATTAGGGCATGCTGGGAGTTGTAGTTTTGCAGCAGGTGGAGGGTCCACAGTTTGGCCCCATTCAAGGGGGATAAGCCGCAAGCGGGTCTAAAGCATTCAAATTGGTGTTTACTTCTGTGGAATACACAGCAGATATTGCCTTTGCAACATCCGCCATGTGAACTAGCCCATTGTATTCACCCAATGGTCATTGTTTTTGACCTCTCTTGGTTGAGGCTGTATTCACACATGAGGCAGTTTTTTACGTTGGTAAAACCGTAACAGAAAATGGCATGTGGTCGTCCAGCCTTACTCACCCTAGATGGCACAATATCTGAAACGTTCTTAGATGTTTTTACCTCCCTGTTTGTCGTGGCGTTGTATATGACGTGCGATTCCTCCATACAGGTGGACATCATGCAGATGTGCATCATCGAAATGAAAGACAGACCCGGCAAACCTCTCTTTCACTTAGAACATTACATTGAAGGCAAATACATTAAGTATAACTCCAACTCCGGATTCGTCCGAGATGACAACATCCGCCTCACCCCGCAGGTAGGTGTGGTTCAGGTGGCATTGATGCCGATTCATTCTATTCTATGACGTGACACTCATGTTGCATCTCTCATCTATAACTACCCATTGTCCGTAAAGATGCCAGAACTGTGTCCCCTGATAAATGTCTTCTGTTATCTTCTAGGCTTTCAGCCACTTTACATTCGAGCGGTCGGGGCATCAGCTGATTGTTGTAGACATTCAAGGAGTGGGAGACTTGTACACAGACCCTCAAATCCACACAGAGGTTGGAACCGACTTTGGAGACGGCAACTTGGGTACTGTATTCTGTATTTATACCACATTGACCTTTATTGGGGTTAATATTTTTCATTTATGGGGCAGAATGAGTTAAAATAAGCATTCCTTACTTCACTGCTCTCCCGCTGATGCAGTTTCGATGCTTATGAGGTCCCCTCAGATCTTCTCTTCCTGGTCCTCAGTCAACATACAGGAAATACGTGGAAATTGCCTACGGCTTGTGATTACCTTAGCAGGCATCTCTTTGCATTTCCTGTGTGTTGAGCCAGGACCAGGAGGGACCTGCCCAGTGTTGGAATGGCAGCAGTGGGGGAACGGTGAGGTGAAAGGCTTATTTTTCTATTTTTAAAAGGAGACTGTCAGCAGTTTTGACCATGCACTACGTAGGGGTGGGGGACAGCTATGTACAAATATACCTTTTGTGACAGTGACAGTTCACCCAGGTGGGTCCAAAGAAATGGGTGCGTGGTACCAAGGGGACAAAAAGGAGCGTTGTCAGTGGACAAGCAGAGTTCAGGCAGTAGCTCAGTATTGGGATCTGTACTATGCTGCAGGAGAACCACCAGGCCGATACCTCTTGAAGTAGTTTCCGTCCAGTGACAGCTTACCCAGGCGGGTCAAGAGAGATGGGGGCGTGGTACCAAGGGGACAAAAAGGAGCGTTGTCAGTGGACAAGCAGAGTTCAGGCAGTAGCTCAGTACCGGGATCTGTACTATGCTGCAGGAGAACCACCAGGCCGATACCTCTTGAAGTAGTTTCCGTCCAGTGACAGCTTACCCAGGCGGGTCAAGAGAGATGGGGGCGTGGTACCAAGGGGACAAAAAGGAGCGTTGTCAGTGGACAAGCAAAGGTCAGGCAGTAGCTCAGGGCATTCGGCACAGGGTCAGTACGATAAGCAGTTAGAGGTCAGGACTGGTGGAACAGGATGGACATGAAGACACAAACATCTTTTTGCTCAGGTACATTCCCACAGAGGGAAGATGCTTTAAATAACCCAGAGACCGCACGTGCTGTTTCTTTAAGAGATGCAGAGAGCAAGTGCATGCCCTAAGGGAGCAGAATAGCAGGCAGGAGGAGGACACACCCTCTGGCAACATGGCTGGCAGGAGGGAACAGATGCCGGTGAACACCCACCGCCGACAGCACAGCAGAGGTAGTCAATATTCCAGTAGCCGTGTCCACCGAGCAAGTAACGATGCCAGCGGGCACAAACTGCCAGCATTACAATAGATATATAGATACACTCTGTAATCGAAGTCTCCTGAAGCTAAGGGACCAGTATATACCAGTATACAGTCAAGGAGGCTGTCATCATCTTCAGTACATCTTGGTGACAGGAGCTGTCTAATCCTTATCAGTGGCTGAGTCCATGCAGGTTATTATGGTGACACATTTATCCCTATAGACTCATGTAAACAAAGGGTGTCACCGAAGTGTCATCCTCTCTGTTGCTATGCAACGTCCCCAGTGTGATATTTACAGATCGAAGTGGTAAGAGAAAAAAAATGGTGAGACTGACACATGAATTTACTTAAAGGGGCTGTGTCACTGATAACACTTAGCTCCTGTTTGCAGGATGCGGGATAAGTGGTCACTGGGGAGAGGGGGGGGCTGACTGCTGGGACCACCAGTGATCACGTAAACAGGGATCTGCATGAGCCCCCTGAAGTGCCCCATTGAAATGTAGTGGCATGACCACTGCTGTATTTGCGAGGACTGTGAGTGGAGCAGTGGTCACTCATGCACACAACGCTACATTCACATGGGGCAGTTCTGCAGCACTTGTGGACCCTCCTTCATGTGATCACTGAGGTTTTGATAAGGTTAGATTCACACATGCAGCACAGCAATCCGGCATGCTGTTCCAGCAGAGGAGTTTTCCGGATCCGGCATAGCCAGATATTGCCGCTTGCCCACCGGACCCTGACGAACCAGAAAGGATCTGGCCCAGCATAAATGCCGGGATTCGGCTGGTCAAATATTGCTGGACATGTTTTTGTCCTGACCAAATCCCGGCATAATTGCCGCGGAGCAGCCGGATCCCTGCTGGTTCCCATAATAGTCAATGGGGTCCGGAAGGCAAACTCCACTATCCGACCATGCCAGATCCAGAGGTTCTCTACTAGAACAGCCTGCAGGACTGCTGTCTCCACAAACCCTTTTGGGAACATTACCTTTTGCTCTGGGTTTATAAAAAAAAAAAAAAAAAAATTGTTAGTTGGGGGCACCTGACAGCACATTATGGCCCTATGCTGACAGGCCAACCCCCCCACCTCCAGCCGGAACATGGGTTCGGTTATGAAAATCACAGCTCCTGATTTAATTCGTAATATTCACTACAGAACATTTACAGAGACCTTTTGTTCATCGAATTTACCCATAACTTCATGACGTGATTTTTTTATTTTTTTCTCCAGGGGTACGTGGTATGGCCTTGTTCTTCCATTCTCATGCCTGCAACAAAATCTGTAAAAGCATGGGACTGACACCTTTTGACCATTCCCCTCGGGAAAAAGCCGTGTTGGACAACTGCACCAAGATGCTGGTATGTGTCTATTATACTGAACCAGGACCTTTGGTTCAAAATGTCTAACATTTTGTAATGTCAGTAATGTCTAAAAATTTTTTTCCACACTGGTGAGAACTTTAGGTGTCATAATAATTGCTGTAGCAAAGTTTATTGGGTCCCCTCCCCTGAATACAGCATGTGCTCCTTCTTGAAAGTCAATATGAATGTTCTCGTTGGGGGTCAAAGGGCACTGAATGATGGCTGCATCAGAGCTCTGAGCAGCTGTCGCTTCCCACAGGTTATAGCCCATTGTATGTTTGTACAGAAGTTACATCCATTTCATGTGTCATTTAAAGGGGTTGTCCAGGTTTTTTTAATCTAATCCCCTCCCCCCAGCAGTACATGTGAAGAGGTCTATATGCATCTGCTCCTCGCTGCTTTGTTCCAGCTCCTTGGCTGTCTTCACTGGACTTCTGTTCCCTGTACAGGGTCACCTGCACCATTGCAGCCAATGACTGGCTCCAGCAGTGACATGCCACTTGGGGACACGTCACCTTTGAAGCCAGTCATTGGCTGCAGAAGTGCATGTGACCCCTTCTGTATGGAAGTTGACCGGGGAGCAGATATGTAAAGATCTCTTCACAGGTACCACTGATTGGGTGGAGATTTAAAAAAATCCTGGACAACCCCTTTAAGAAAAAAATCCCAACTACATACAACTCTATGTACCCAAAGTGAAAAATACCAGAATATTTCTTAATTTACTGTTACATTAAAGGGGTTGTCCCACAAGAAACCATCACCTGGATCGGAATACTTTTGTAATTGCATGAAATGCAAAATTTTGTATAGCTAGAGAGATATTTAATAAAATCTATCTAGCGCCACCTGCTGTTTGTTCTCTTTCTTATTTCTGTGTCCTGCTCACTGAGATGGCCACACATCCTCAGTATTATCCTTCAGCTTCCTCCTGAGTTGTGATAGGGAGAGCTGAGACACGCCCCCTTAGTTGCAGCAGAAAGGACACTCCCCTTGAGCTGTCAGCTTGATATAAATCTAGCAGAGCAATGAATTTGGAGATCTCTGGATCCATGTGAGGTACAGAGCTGGTTCTAGCTTTGTTACAATGAGATTGTCTTGTATTATATGATGCTTGATTGGGAGGGGGGGCTTCTTCTCCCATTGTTTTACATGGAAGGCCATACTGCCATTTGCGCAGTCCAGTAAAAGGACTTCCAGTGCACACCGTCCCATGTTCTGATGGAAGCCGCAGCGGGTGACCATTTGCAGCCTAGCTCCATTGAGTGGAGATAAACCATGACCGGGGCCACGCAGTTTCTGACGCGGAATAAGCAGCCGATTTTACTGCTGCAAAATCCGCCATGTGACTATCACCTCACTTCTGCGATTATAGCTCATTCATTTAGATGATATTTTTCTCTCTGACCCAGAGGTCATTTACTCCCAGCAGAGTAATGTTATGGTGGCAAATATTATCCATGACCTGCAATCTAAAAATGTCCTGTTCCTGCAATGTTTTAGCAATCTGCGCAGACAGTCGTACGTGGCATAGAAGAGAAGTGCGGCAGCTCTCGGGTGAGAACCATGTCTGGAAGCCGTCCGCCTCTGCTCTTTCGCCTGTCTGAGAATTCTGGAGATGAGAACATGAGCGACATGACATTCGACTCGCTGCCGAGCTCGCCCTCCCCAGCTACCCCTCAGGGTCACGGTACGTCGTGCCATGGTGCGAATATCATTGTTATATTTGGACGCCATATAGTACCAAACACCTGAATGAGAATGCCAATAGGACTTGGTGGCATAGCGCTACGATATACCATCAGTGTCCAATGCCGTGGTGGTAGGATGTCAATAGGGGGCCTCAGGTTGTCAGTGGACTACAGATTACAGGCTGCTGCAAGACAGTCCTGTTCATAGCAAACAGCTAATAAGATCTTTTGTAGTTCGGTACGGCCCTGTGCCCACCTGACCCCCAGAATATAAAAAAACCTGGATATATACACTACATAAATGTTGGCCGTACCTGATGATTTCTATGGAATCGCCTGATCATCTGATGTGTATGGGGGTGTCTTGACATTCCCTGATAGCAGATGTCAGGGAAAAGAAGGGTTGGACATGTTGGATTTCAGCATACACAATCCTTTTTTTTTCTCACAGCGTGAACCACTGCCAGTGAAGTCTGACTTCAGCTAATTCTCCTTTGCCTTTTAAATACACATGCAGACTTGGCAGAGCCAAGCATGCATGTGTAATGAGGGAGGGGTTGGTAGGAATAGATGCCTGCCGAAGAAGCATTCTGTTAGCCATCTAAAGCGTATGGCCACCTTACCTTTAGGGCACATTCACACGACCGTAATGTTTTGCGGTCCGCAAATTACGGATCCGCAAAACACAGATACTGGCCCGTGGACATTACACAATTTGTGGACCGCACATGGCTCGCACTGTGATAGAAATGCCTAATATGCTTCATCATTTTTACAGGGTCGCAGAATGGAGCTATGGTGCGGCCAGCACACGGCGTGCTGTCCGCATCTTTTACAGCCAAATTGAAATGAATGGCTCCGCACCGTTCCGCAAAATTGTGGGACCATTCATGCGGTCGTGTAAATGAGCCCTTGTACTGACACACAGATGGAAATATACGAATACTGGCATTACAAACACCATTCTTAGTATAAATCCTGTCCGCACAGAATGTGCCAAATTTATTAAGAGGCACAGGCTTCTTAATGAATTTGGCCCATTTCTAGACTGCCCGTGTGCCAGAGTTTCAAATCTCTGACATCTATGAGCTGGAGTAGATTTTACTCCAGTTTCTGGTGTGAATGATAGTAAATCCCGCTGGCGGTGGGAGGCCACGCCCCCACCTCAAAGCCACCCATCCCTGTTTCTCAACACTTGAAAAGTTGCAAATTATTGCGCAGTTATAACATGCACCATAATTTGCGACATTTTACGCTTTAATATGTGTGCCCCACTGTGATTGAATACAAGCTAATAGTATGTATGTTTGTTTTTTAGTATTACGTATGTTTTGTATTGCACAGGATGGCCGATTTTCAATGAGGTTGATAACTTGAATAATGAACACAATAACAACCTAGATAACCACAGAGTAAGTTTTTCACTGCCCCCTACCCAGTAATATTATCACCTTGTGCACGTACAGCATAAGCCTTATCCTCTTGACTTTTATAGGACTCTGAAAATGGTGGCGACAGTGGTTGTCCCAGTGAAAAGAGAAGTGAATCTGATGAAATGGAGCACAGGGTAAGTCCAATATCTCCACCAGAATTCCAGCCCACCTACTGACCCATATGCTCTAACTCAAACTGCAATGATTCTTACCAAGACCGCCATATCAGTCCACATGGTATCTCTAAGGTAGCCACCTTTCTAAAGCAGGCATAGACATCAGATGTGACACATTGTCACATGCTGTCCCCCCTCCTGACATGTCTGTTTTAGTAACTACTAGCATCTATTCTTATGACTCCATGTTGTGGTAGACCTTTGTTATTCCTGCTAGAAGTTATGAATGAATTGCTAGCAGTTTGCAATGAAGATCCAGATGGGTGTTAACAATTGGAGGGGGATGTCCCTGCATAGTCTGGCACTAACAGCACTGATTGGAAAGACTGTGCAGGGACACACCCCAAACTGGTAACACCCATCTGGACCTTCATTGCAAACTGCTAGTAATTCATTCATAACTTCCAGGAGGAATAAATAATATTTGTTCTAGCAAAAATAAAAGAATTTCAGATCACAAAAAAAGATGCCCCCCCCCCCCCAGAACGGTTATTACAAGGAGGATGCAAGTACTCGAAGACAGGCCAGAAGAGGTTACAGGTCCTCTTTAAGATAACTATCCTTGCTGATGATGATGTACTTAACAGGCATCTGTCCGCAGCAGGGGCGGACACAGACAGCAGTGGGCCCCTGTGCAAAGAATGTGCCTGCCCCCCCCCCCCCCCCCCATATCAGATGCTCATTCAGGACCCCCATATGTCACTTGCACAGGACCCCCCCCCCCCATATCAGTTGCTTATTCAGGCCCTCCCCCATGCGTCCCCCTCCCAATATCAGTTGTCAATCATTTATTTATTCATGGCCCCCCCAATATGTCACTTGCTCAAGAACCCCCCCATCCTTTAATATCAGTTATTAAGTATTCATTTACCGGCCCTCGCGTACTAGCGAGCGCTTCCAGAAGCGCTCGCTAGTATGAATGGGCGGCATGGGCCATGTCCGCCCCTGGTCAGCAGATTTGCACCTATGACACTGGCTGATCTGTTACATGTGCCCTTAGCTGCTGAAGACATCTGTGTAGGTTCCATGTTCATATGTGTCCGCATTGCTGAGAAAAATTATGTTTTGTTATATGCACATGACCCTTTAGGAGCAACGGGGGCGTTGCCGTTACACCTAGAGGCTCTGCTCTCTCTGCAACTGCAGCGCCCTCTGCACTTTGATTGACAGGGTCAGGCAATGTAAATGTCATCACACCTGGTCCTATCAATCGAAGTGGAGAGGACGCAGCAGTTGCAGAGAGAGCAGAGCCCCTAGGTTTAATGACAACGCTCCCGTTGCTCCTAGAGGCTCGTTTGCATATATATATACATCATTTCTCTCAGCAATGCGGGCACATATGAACATGGGACCAACACAGATGTCTTCAGAAGCATAGATGTAACAGGTCAGCCAGTGTCATAGGTGCAAACCTGCTGACAAATGCCCTTTTATATTGGTAGATATTGTACCCCCTGGCACTTAGTGCTATATCTTTGCCCCAATTTATTGAGGTTTTGTCATCCTAGGTCTTTATGGCATAGCTAATGGAAAAGTCTAAAATCTAGGGAAATAGCTGAACGAGCATGCTCTGTATCCATTCCCCACATTTTTCTGACTTTTGCTATGCATGCACCTTTTCCTTTTGCAGGCCCATGGCAATTATAACCGGAGGCGGTTTGAGTCGGAGTCTGAGGACAGCTTTGGGAAGGTATGTGCTGACAACAGTAACGATATTTGCTTTTCTCATCCTCCTTTCATTTGCCATCTAACGCTCATTTCACTGAGAAAACAGCAGTACTGCTTTATGAAGTCAGAGTACAACTCTGTGTGCAGATCATCTTCCTCTGCCTCCATTGTCTATATACTTAGGGGGTTATTTGTCAAACACCAGCATTTTACGCTGGTCTTTAATAGCACCTGTGCTGCCAGCGGATGCCCTTAATTTTGAGTAGGCACGCGCATCCGGCAGTCCATGCACCCGGTTTGAAAACAACTCCAGTCCCTGAGCCCCTGAGTAGTTTTCAGCCATCATTTACGTCTATTTCCAGTGAATTTGCCGGGCTCACTTAGTCTTTACTATGGTGCACACCATGATCTTAAAGGGGTTGTCTCGTGATGGACAATGAAGGCATATCGCTAGGATACGCCCCCATTGTTTTATAGTTGCGGGACCCGCACCTATATCCAGAACGAAGCCCTTAAAGTGAAGGAGGGAGCACTGCGCATGCGCAGCCAACCACCATTCATTTTCAGTTGGGTCGGCGAAAATAGCCAAACGCTGGCTCGTCTATTTCTGTCGGCTCCATAGAAATGAATGGCAGCAGGGGCCGTGCATGCGCGGTACGCTCCCATTCATTTCTATGGGGAGCCAGCTTGGTGGTGGCCGGACCGGAGTCCTCCAGACACCACCTTGCCGGACTCCGTTCTGGATATAGGTGTGGGTCCAAGCGGTGAGAAGAGTAAGAGTAGACAATACAGTAGCGATATGCCCCCATTGTCCATTGTGAGACAACCCCTTTAATGGTAACAACTCCCAGCTGCAGATTTTGGGGACAGCTACACATTTTACAATACCCACTGCAAACCTATGAGCCTCAATGGAACTTACCTTTAACTGTCGTGAAAAATAATATTCATCAGATATGTCCATTTAGCAGGGAATATTTCATCGCTGACAACAATGGGTTTTAACAAGGCTACATGCATACGACCGCGTCGTGTTTTTCGGTCCGCAAATTGCAGAACGGAACGGACAGCCCATAATA
This sequence comes from Rhinella marina, assembly GCA_900303285.1. NCBI lineage: Eukaryota > Metazoa > Chordata > Amphibia > Anura > Bufonidae > Rhinella > Rhinella marina. The sequence continues at coordinate 1,087,091 of ONZH01001400.1, read as the reverse complement.
GAAATGCCTATTGTTGTCCGCAAAAGAATAGGACATGTTCTATTTTTTTTTTTTTTTTTTTTTTTTTGCGGGGTCACGGAACGGAGCAATGGATGCGGACATCGCACAGAGTGCTGTCTGCATCTTTTTTTCGGCCCCATTAAAGTGAATGGATCCGCATCAGTATTAGCTGCCAGAGAGGGAGCTGTTCTTACAAGGTAGCTTAAAGGGGTTGTGCAGTGCAAAGATACTGACGACCTGTCCTCAGAACTAGTCACCAATATCAGATCGGCAGGGGGCCGACTCCCAGCAGCCCCGCTGATCAGCTGTTTGAAGCGGTAGCGGTGCTTGTGCGATTGCTGCTTCCGCTTCAAAATTACCTGTGCGTTGTCTTGCTTGCAGGGGCTCCACAATGTAGTTATAACTGCTCATCCCATTCAAGTGAATGTATTGTAATTACACTGCACAGTCACTGGAAATGAGACGGCACACAGGTAAGTTTGAAGCGGAAGCAGCGCTCACACGAACGCCATTACCCCATTGAACAGCTGTTCGATGGAGGTACCGGGAGTTGAACCACCACCGTCGTCAGTATCTTTGCACTGTACAACTCCTTTAAGCTACCGTACTCTGTAAGAACAGCTCCCCCTCTGGCAGACCCAGTGTATTACGTGGGTAGCTAGCCGGCTATATTTGCTGCTATATTGCGCAGAGTTGTGTGCCGGGGACATTTCCCCTGCTTGTCTTTTACAACCACCCGGCTTCCAGAATCTTGTTATTATTCATTATATACCTAGTACTGCTGCATTCCTATGTGATTGTCGATTTTTGTTCCTTAACCCATCACATCATCTATTCCTTTCTAATCTTTTTTTCCAACTAGAGCAAATGTCATATAAGTAAAGCCAATGCAAGCCTTAAAAACAGCCCCCGGAGTAAACTGGTGATTCTGCATGATGTGCTGCCACTGATTCCTATGAATGCTTATATTACAGCGTATTTCTGATATAACACATTGCACATGTCTAGATGGTACTTCAACATGACAATGGGCAGCATTATATATAACCTGCATTCAGAATATAAAGTTGACTCTGTAGAAATGATAGAATATATTCTGTTTTGCATTTTTGCTCTTCAAAATCTTTTAGCACATATGGTACATTTTACAGCTACTGTATATGTGATCTATATATAAAAAAGCAGTCTGGCCTTCCAAATACAGGCCTGAATTTACTAATGTGTCTGCACCCAAAATCTGTCTAGAAAGTGTTTTTTCCATCAAGCTTGACAGTACTCGCTCTTTCGGCGCTCCGCCGGTTCCACATCCCGCCTGGGCTCACGTGACTGCCCAGCTCACTGCCACATCCTGACTGGGCTTGCTCCTTTTTCTTCCTGTTCAGCTGCATCTATATTATGCAGCTGAACAGGAAGAAAGAGGAGCACATGCATTCGGGATGTTAAATTCCTGGATTATGGAATCGACGTAGCTACAAAAGTGTAAGTACTGCCCAAGCTGTTCTTTCGCCAGGCTCTTTAGGGGCCTCCGATGCAGATTCCATTACAAAAATGCCAGACACCATGATGGAAACCAGATAAGACCCCAATGTAGTGAGTAGAAAGTAGTAAGACCCCAATGTAGTCCGTGAGGTCTGCCATTGGAGTCTGACATTTAATGGATCTGGCACTATTGTAACGGAGCAGAACAGTGGAAATGAGTAACACTGAGCAGTGTAGATGTGAACAAGCACTTGGTTGTTGGACATACCGGGCTCTCCATAGAGACTGCTAGGCAGAGGCTTCCACACAGCAGTGAGCCCAGTGATGTCGCTGGCTCTAATGGGTGGTCTTTGCCCATCAGAGTTGGTGACCTCTCCGAATACACTGCTAGGCGGAAGCCTCCTAGCAGTGTAGAAAGTATAAACTAAGAAGAAGCCCTTGCCCTGCGCAATACAGCGCAGGCAAGGGAGAGCATCGGAACATGAAATGCTCTGATGATGATATCACAGGGCCTGCCTGGGTGAAAATGGGGGTATGTCCAGTTTTAGCTCTGAACCCGGACAACCCATTTAATTGTATGGCCATCTTTGTGATTCATGCAGCTCCATCATGTTGAAGATAATCATCTAAATACTGTGCTTCTTGTGTTTGTTTTATTAATATCAGGTATAGATTTCATGATATCAGGTCCAGTTACCCTGTCTGTGTGAGATGTGGCATGCATAATGGCGCGTTATGTAGGACGTGATCCCACAGTATCGCACAGAGCTGTTATTTAAACATTAAAGGGGATGCCGAGTTAAATAAAAAGTCCAGCAGCTGTAAAGGACCTGCAATCCACCCCTTCAGTGCTGACGTCATCTTTCTGGCTGTAGCGGTGACATCACAGGTTCCCGCACAGCCAATTACTGGCCTCATCAGTGTACGGGATGTCACCACTGCAGCCAGGAAGACAGACACTGGCGGGGAGAACTGTAACTCGGCGCTGGAGCATGTAAGCAGCAAGGGACAAAAGAGGTAAGTATCCCTTTATTTTATCCCATGCTGCTGACTTTTTTATTTAACTTGAAAAACCAACCCCTTTGAAGGGGTTTTCCAGATGACAGACCCTCAATATTTGATTGTTGGGCGCCTAACACCTGCCGATTAGCTGTTTGATGAGGCCGCTGTACTGCGGTGAGTGCTGCAGCCTCTTCCTAGGCTATGTAATGTCACATTCTTCAGTCGCATGGCCTAGGCGCAGCTTAGTCCCATTCAAGTGAATGAGGCTGTGCTGCAATACCAAACACAACCACTATACAGTGTATGGCAGTGTGGAGGCCACAGAGCTCCTCCACTGTCTTTAAACAGCTGATCGGTGGGGATGCCAGGAGTCGGACCCCCACTAATTATATATATCCACCTGGAAAACCCCTTTAAAGTGTACATGGTAAGTATTGGAGTTACTGAAAATATTGTCTAATGTCTATCTTGATGACTGTGCTTTGTACGGCTGTGCATGAGTAATATGAGCTTTCATCTTTGTAAAGGCAAGCAAAGCTTTACAAAGCACTGACGGTTACTTTTGTGTCTTTGAAACGTTTTCTTATGAAATGACACGTCCTTAATTACTGATCGCTAAACGTGATGTTAGTATAAGGAATATAGGAAGGCTTTTTTTTCTTTTGCTGGGTAGCAGTGATTAAAGGAACAGATTCAAAGCTTGCAGCTCTTGTACTGCCCTGTCCCTATGACAACACTTCCTGCTCAGAATTATGACATTGAGCGTACATAAGGATACGGCTACATGGAAATTACTGTTCGTACAACATGTCGCGGCCAGGATAGCAGAGTACCGTTTTTCCATCTCGTGACATGCTGCTTGTTTTCAGGGATTACGGCCACCGCTGCAGCCCAGATATAAGGTGTCCAGGACGGAACTGCTGCGTATGTGTGCCTGTGCGTGCTTCCCCGGTCCCTGCCACCACTTTTTCCTATAGTGTGCAAGCACGACCACCGCTGCTGGATTACAGGGTGGTTGTAACCTCTGGAAATGAGCAGCGTATAATGTGATGGAAAAATGAATCCAGCCAGTAAAGGAGGCTATATGGAAAATCACAATAAATTAGTAAGGGCTTTGTATGAACTTTTTCTACATGTTAAATGCCATGTGCTGAAGTGAGACAACCCCGTTAACTCTGATTTACAGATCTGGCAGGGAATGGAGTGAGATGGTATTGGCAATTCCCAGTGTATTCCAAACTGATTTGTGAGTTTGGTGGATCATTTTACTCAAAAAAAAATAAAAAAATGAACTGAATGCTGCACTGACACCTGCAGGCTGTTAGGAGGTATTACAGTCTACTAGAACATACATTATTCAAAGGGGTATTCTAGTTTCATAAGGATAGTTAATCAATTTCAGATTGGAGGAGGTCCGACTCTCTGCACCCCCGCCGATCAGCTGTTTGAGGGGGCTGCAGTGCTCGTGCTAGAGCTTCGTTGGTAAATGTTTACCTGCACGTCGTCTACATTGTAGTGACAGTGCCATGTAATTACAGCTGTTAGGCCTCTTTCACACGAGTGCTACGGATTTTCTCAGGGTCTGTTCAAGAAAAAAACTGATGGTTTTGAACGGAAGTTCAGATAGTTTTGTCTGCAATTGCGTTCAGTGTTTGTTTTTACTGTGTGGGTGCAGTCAGTTTTTGATGCGTTTTTCACGCGCGTGATAAAAAACTGAAGGATAACAATCTACACTCACCGGCCACTTTATTAGGTACACCATGCTAGTAACGGGTTGGACCCCCTTTTGCCTTCAGAACTGCCTCAATTCTTCGTGGCATAGATTCAACAAGGTGCTGGAAGCATTCCTCAGAGATTTTGGTCCATATTGACATGATGGCATCACACAGTTGCCGCAGATTTGTCGGCTGCACATCCATGATGCGAATCTCCCGTTCCACCACATCCCAAAGATGCTCTATTGGATTGAGATCTGGTGACTGTGGAGGCCATTTGAGTAGAGTGAACTCATTGTCATGTTCAAGAAACCAGTCTGAGATGATTCCAGCTTTATGACATGGCGCATTATCCTGCTGAAAGTAGCCATCAGATGTTGGGTACATTGTGGTCATAAAGGGATGGACATGGTCAGCAACAATACTCAGGTAGGCTGTGGCGTTGCAACGATGCTCAATTGGTACCAAGGGGCCCAAAGAGTGCCAAGAAAATATTCCCCACACCATGACACCACCACCACCAGCTTGAACCGTTGATACAAGGCAGGATGGATCCATGCTTTCATGTTGTTGACGCCAAATTCTGACCCTACCATCCGAATGTCGCAGCAGAAATCGAGACTCATCAGACCAGGCAACGTTTTTCCAATCTTCTACTGTCCAATTTCGATGAGCTTGTGCAAATTGTAGCCTCAGTTTCCTGTTCTTAGCTGAAAGGAGTGGCACCCGGTGTGGTCTTCTGCTGCTGTAGCCCATCTGCCTCAAAGTTCGACGTACTGTGCGTTCAGAGATGCTCTTCTGCCTACCTTGGTTGTAACGGGTGGCAATTTGAGTCACTGTTGCCTTTCTATCAGCTCGAACCAGTCTGCCCATTCTCCTCTGACCTCTGGCATCAACAAGGCATTTCCGCCCACAGAACTGCCGCTCACTGGATGTTTTTTCTTTTTCGGACCATTCTCTGTAAACCCTAGAGATGGTTGTGCGTGAAAATCCCAGTAGATCAGCAGTTTCTGAAATACTCAGACCAGCCCTTCTGGCACCAACAACCATGCCACGTTCAAAGGCACTCAAATCACCTTTCTTCCCCATACTGATGCTCGGTTTGAACTGCAGGAGATTGTCTTGACCATGTCTACATGCCTAAATGCACTGAGTTGCCGCCATGTGATTGGCTGATTAGAAATTAAGTGTTAACGAGCAGTTGGACAGGTGTACCTAATAAAGTGGCCGGTGAGTGTATATTTCCAACAAGCAACTATCAGTGAAAAATGCATTGTATCCGGATGCAATCCGTTTTTCAACCAAGTCTGATTCACTTCTATGGAAACAGAGCTGTGAGAAAAACGCAGAATATAGAACATGCTGCGATTTTTCCTGAAAGATGCGTGACAAACAGACCTAGTGAAATAAAAGGTCAGGATTCAGTCCAGATGTATGCGTTCACTTCACGCATCACTCCTGGACGGAAATCTCGCTCTTGTGAAAGAGGCCTTAGAGGGGTTATCCCATCTTGGACAATGGGGGCATATCGATAGGATATGCCCCCATTTTCTTTTAGGTGCGGGTCACCGCACCTATATCGAGAATGGGTCCCCAAAAGAGAAGGAGGGCGCACTGCGCATGCGCAGCTGCCCTCCATTAATTTTTATAGGGGCCGCAAAAAATAGCCGAGCACTGGCAACCCGGGGTCCTCCAGGCTCAGAGCTCCCCCGCTTCGTTCTCAATATAGGTGTTGGGTCCCAGTGGTGGGACCCGCACCTATAAGACAATAAGGGCATATCCTAGCGATATGCCCCCATTGTCCAAGATGGGATAACCCCTTTAAGTCCGTTCAAGTGAATGGGAGGGGAAGCTGTAAGTACCGTGCAGTTGATTAACAGGATTACCGAGAGTCGGACCTGAATCTGAAATTGATGACCAATCCTTAGGATAGGTCATCAATATAAAAAAACTGGAGGGGGCGTGGCCTGCACGCTGATGGCGCCGGTCGCAAGTTAGATCAGCTCCGTGCATATACTCCCTAAAGCGGCACACAGCAAGGTCCTCAGTGGCTAGCAAACCTGTACACAGGTCCCTTCCATTCCTGTAAACATGGGAAAGTTGAGAAAGAGGCAACCGCCGGCGAAACTTACTGAATTTTTCGGCAAAGCGAGTGCGGCGGATCAGGATCTAAGAAACTCTACTCCGCCTGCGCGATCTCCTGCCTCTGTTCCCGCCACGCCAGCTTCTAACCCTCTGGCACTAAACGCGGACCGGGCGGAACCTTCTATATCTCCAGACACACCGTTGACCGCTGGCGGCATGCGGACTTTACTGGACTCCCTGCGTTCCTCCATGAAAGAAGACATGGTGAGTCTCTTGGGAGATCTCAAGAGAGATATACAATGCATTGGGGAGCGCACCGCGCACATTGAGAACAAGATGGCGGAATTCGCTACCTCACACAACTCCCTCATCGACGCCCATGAGGCGCTTGAGGAGGACTTCTTGAAATTATCTGCTAAAGTGAGCGACATAGAGGATCGGCATCGCCGTAATAACGTGCGGATACGTGGGGTACCAGAATCGGTGGAGCCCGGTGAGCTTGACCAACTGCTCAAAGATCTACTAAAAGCGGCACTCCCTGACCTATCTGACCGGGATCTGATTATCGATCGGATTCACCGCCTACCGAAACCCCGAGGGTTGGATGCCGCCCTTCCCCGGGATGTCATAGCCAGAATCCACTTCTACACTGTAAAAGAAGCATTTCTGCGAGCCCTGCGCCTAAACCCTACACCATCCGCCATCTTTGATAAGATTTCGGTGTACCCTGACCTATCGGCGGCAACGATGGCAAAGAGAAGAGAGCTCTCGGGTATCACCAAAATTCTGAGAGATAACCAAATAAAGTATCGATGGGGATTCCCTGTGAAACTTCTGGTGTCACATAATGGAGTTCTTAACATCTTACAATCGCCGCAAGAAGCTTCCCGCAAGTTACTGGAGTGGGGTCTCATCCACAAGCCGGACCTAGCAACGGAGGGAGCAGCACCAAGACCTGGCAGGATCCCGGCAGAGTGGAGCACCACTTGAAACACTAGAAGCGTCGCTGGCCTGGAGGACGTGACATATTTCTTCGGAGTGTATGTTCGGGCGAGGACTTTCCTTTCTTTGCCCTCCACCATCCAATCTTAGACCGCTACGGTCGTAAGCCCTATATTGGGCATTATGCTTCCTGGCAAATATCCTTTTGCTGTAGTTTTGTTTGTTGGTTTGAATTGTCTGTCTTTTTGGTTTTTGTTTTTGTTCTGCACATTTTTGGGCAATATCTTGATTATGCTGATGATGTTTCTGCATTTATGCGTGCATGCTGGAAGAATAGAGTGTTATATGTGCAATTGCAATGATGTACGGGAGATAAGGTGGGCACAGCATACCCCTTGGTTGACCCCATGGGGCTGAAAGTTCTATCACTAAATGTCAGGGGATTAAATTCCCCCTTTAGAAGGTCCCAACTTTGGAGGGAATTGCACAAATCTAAATGCGACATAGCGTTTATTCAGGAATCGCATCTACTAGAGGCTGATGTCGGCAGGTGCACGAATAAGAGGTTTCCTGTTATATATCATTCCCCTGCTATCAAAAAGAGAAAAGGAGGGGTGTTTATTTGTATAAAGGGTAATGCAGACGTCTCATTCTCCAAGTGCATTACGGACAAAGCGGGTCGGTATGTCATATTAGTATGTTGTGTGAATGGTCAGCCTTACACGTTGGTTGCGCTGTATGCTCCCAATGTCCGGCAGGTGGCGTTCTGTAGGCGCCTTTTCGCTAAGGTTCAGAAAGAGGCTGCAGGAGAGGTCATTATTGGAGGTGATTTTAACATACCGGTAGATTCAGAACTCGATTATAAATCAGTGCACCGGGAGCATAGACCAGACTTAAGGCAAGTGTTGTATGAATCACCGTATCATGATATTTGGAGATATCAACATGGAGTAGAAAGGGACTTCTCATTTATCTCAACGGTGCACATGTCTCAGTCTAGAATTGACTATATATTAGTGTCACGTAATTTGCTGCACAGGGTGACTCAGTCGGACATTGGGAGCGCAGTGTGGTCAGATCACGCACCGGTATGCATTGTATTGGATGATGGTATCCCCACCCTACCTCCGCCGCTTTGGAGAATGAACTCGCATCTCTTAAAATGTGCGCAGCGAGTTGGGGGTTATACAGCTACACTGTCTGAGTTTTTCGCTATTAACGACACCCCGGATATTTCTCTTCACACGCTATGGCTTACGCATAAAGCGTATATGAGGGGTATACTCTTACAGTCAGCTGCTCGCCTTAAAAGGGCCAGAGTTAAGGAGATGGATAAGGCGTTGGAGAACCTTAAGTCAGCTGAAGCTCTTCACAAACATGCACCAACCTCAACCTCTTTAGAGGAGCTCCGACGGTGTAGACAGGATCTCAGCTCTCTATTATTGTACTCACATGAACGTAACTCTAGACGATTCAACTCCCACTTTTATCATATGGGAGATAAAGCTGGAGCCATGCTAGCGCGCAGGGTTAATAAGAGGAGGGCGGAGGCTAGAATTGTGAAATTGACTTATGGTGGAACCACACACACACATCCACAAGAAATAGCAGATACCTTTGCTACATATTACTCCAAGTTATATAACTTGAAGCTGGATGAAAATACTCCTCAGCCCTGCGATCTCAGCATATCCTCCTTTTTAGATACGCTATCGTTGCCTAATTTAGAGGCAGAGGTCCTACAGTCACTGAACACTGCGATCACCCCTGACGAAATAATGCGTGCCTTGAAAGGGTCCCCTGCGAATAAAGCCCCTGGACCTGACGGTTTCCCTGTAGAATATTATGCAACCTTCCAGTCCTCCCTTATTCCATACATGGTTCGGTTATTTAACTCATTCATGTCCTCTGGAGCCATCCCGCCTGATATGTTATCGGCTACTATTGTCACCTTGCCCAAACCGGGGAAATCACCCACCGCCCCAGAGAACTTTCGGCCCATCTCTCTGCTAAACGCAGACCTTAAGCTATATGCAAAAATATTAGCCTCCCGTATAAATGCATATCTCCCGTTGCTAGTTAACCCGGACCAGGTGGGGTTTGTGCCCAAAAAGCAATGCAGGGATGGCACGAGGCGGATGATAAACCTGATCCAGATTGTAGAAAGATCCAGAACCCCCAGTCTTTTCATCTCCCTAGATGCTGAAAAAGCCTTTGACAGGGTGCATTGGGGGTTTCTGGATCAGATACTTAGGAAATTTGGATTTACTGGTAATATTCTCTCTGCAATAATGGCCCTTTACTCGAATCCCTCAGCTAGGGTTCTCGCCTCAGGGTTCCTGTCACAGCCCTTTAAGATTTCCAATGGGACAAGGCAGGGGTGCCCTTTGTCGCCCCTAATCTTTGCACTGGTCATGGAGCCACTAGCGGAAAAACTCAGGTCATGCCCAGACGTTATGGGGATTAAAGTTGGTGTAGCTTCCCATATAATTGGACTGTATGCGGATGATGTCATCCTTACAGTCACACATCCCAGTACCTCATTGGAAGCTATCATGCTCATTTTGCAGCTGTACTCGGCGGCATCATATTATAAACTTAATGTTTCTAAAACTAATGTCCTCGCCATTAATGTCCCACCTGCTGTCAGCCAAGACCTAGGTCAGCGCTACCGCTTCACCATGGCGGAGACCTCAGTATCATATCTAGGGATTGAGCTCACTAACTCGATCTATAGCATGGTGCCCCACAACTGTAAGCTTCTCCGGTCCCAACTTCAGCAGGAGTACGCTAGATTATCTCAGTGTCACCTTTCCTGGATAGCCAGAATAAACACGGTTAAAATGCTAGTTCTGCCGAAAATTTTGTATATGTTCAGGTGTATACCCTTGCGTTTCCCTAGAACCTTGATAGATCAACTACAAGGGGATATGATGAAGTTCATATGGCAGGGTTCCAAGCCCAGGGTGTCTAAAGCGGCCTTGTTTCCTCCACTAAGAATGGGTGGGCTGGGAGTCCCAGATTTGCATAGCTATTATATGGCCAACATCTTAGACCAGCTGACAGAATGGTGGTCCCCCTCATCGCCTCAAAGATGGTTGCAGATAGAGGAGCATCATACTAGGAGGGGCTCTCTGAAAGCGTTGGTGGCGGCATGCAAGTGGGGTAATTACACCCCCACCTTGCCTCTGGACACTATGCAATTAGCAGTGTCCACCTGGAATAGGTTTCTGAGCTTGCGAGTTCCAGTAGCTATGGAACATGATTGCATCCCGCTCTCAGTAATTGAGCTGCTTATACCCACACTTTCACTTTCCAAGTGGATCGATTGTGGCATTACCACTCTGGGCTGCTTGTATGAAAATGGGGTACTGGTGGACTTTGAATCCTTACACACCAAGTTCCACCTCCCTAACGCGCTGTTTTATCAGTATCTACAAATACGACATCTACTGGTGGGAAAATTGGACGGTTCTCCCTCGGTTGTAGCTTCCCCCCTAGCAGGTTTATTCAAGAGTGTGAGAACAGTAAAATCCACCATCTCATGTTGGTACCTAGCGCTAGTGGATAAAGGAATCGGAGACAAATTTCCGTATATGAGGAAATGGGAGGAGGAGCTGGGAAAGGAATTTTCTAAAGAACAGTGGAGAAAAGCCTTTTATTGGTCTCTAAAGTGTTCAAAGAGCCTAAACCATGCTGAACAGAGTAGGAAGCTGCAACTGAGGTGGTATCTAACACCCAATAGGATAGCACATATGGTGCCCTCTTACTCACCTGAATGCTGGAGAGGCTGTGGGGCACTGGGTACTCCTTCTCACATGTGGTGGTTTTGCAGTACTGTGTCTCCGCTTTGGGCAGCGGTAAACAATATCATTACTGAAGTTGCTAATACGCAGGTAGTTTTTACCCCTGAATTATGCATCTTGGGAGTAGGACTGGCAGACATCCCTAGCACCTCTCGTTGGGTGGTGGCGCACATTCTCACCGCCGCACGTAAGGTGATAGCTAGGAGATGGAAGTTAGCTGTTCCCCCTCCTAGAAAGGAAGTACTCCAGCTTGTTAATACTTACTTACTATATGAGTTGGTCTTTGCCCATGATTTGAAAGCAAGGGTTAAAGTACTAAATAACTGGATGGTGTGGATCTCCAGTAAATACGCCACTCCGATTCCCGAGGGCATATTGTGATGAGTCTGGGTAAAAGATATTGCAGTGTCTATGTTATCTCACCCTGAAGCTCATTCATTCGACACATCCGCCAAGGGGAGCCAGTTGAAGTCCTGATGTATGCTGCCTATGAGGCCTAGGCCTGGTTTGTGATCCTTTCTTCTGTGCATGTATGTAGCATCAATGTATGGGAATTTATTGCTCAGGATGTCATGTTACTGTTTTGTTGTATCAATGCACTATTTGAAACTTAATAAAAACTTAATGACAAAAAAAAAAAAAAATAAAAAAACTGGAGCATTCCTTTAATTGGACACATATAAAGTTTAAAAATGAATAACTACTTGCTGATCCTGAAGTTGATAACACATTTCGGTCATAATCCTTATATTTTTCAGTCATGGTCATTGTCGTTTTTTAAAAATCTATCTTTTATGTAAAAATTCCACAATCCCTGAGAACATAGACCAGTTCATAAGTCTGTTTTGATACCGCCATTGAGTTCACGTGTGCGCGACATTCTATTCCTTTTGCTTCTAAAACTAAACTCTTTCTGTTTGGTGGTTTAGGTGTCTGTGGAGAAGTGGAACCAGTTCCATGCATCCCGTGTGCATATTCACCGCTCTTCTTGTGTTGCATCAGAAGTGCAAAGACTTAACGACCTGGAACTAGAAAAGAAAATTGGGAAATCCATCCTCGGAAAGGTGACGGCTGACACGTAAAAATTGTTGTGCCGTGTATATAACCATGTGGAGCTTTACAAAAAGTCAATTGACACTGTTATAGGGGTTGCTTGAGAATGACAGCTGCTGCCCATTATCTATAATAGGGCATATGGGCATTATAGATGAGGGTTCCCTTCTCATGACCCTCTTCTATGTGCCACAATTTAAAGGGGTTGTCCAGTGCAAAGACACTGATGACCTGTCCTCAGGACAGGCCTCCTCGACCGATCAGCGCTGTTTGAAAGGGTAGTGACACCCAAAATTACCTGCGTGTCCTCTCTTTGGCAGCGGCAGCACAGTGTAATTACGACTGCTTGTTCCATTCACGTGAATGGCATGTGCAGCTGTAATTACACTGCAATGCCTGTACAAGGGAGACAATGCACAGGTGGTTTTGGAGCCCCTTCGATCAGCTGATCAGTGGAGATGCCGGGTGTTGGATCCACTCCGATCTGATATTGATGACCTGTCCTGAGGATCAATACTATTGCACTGGACAACCCCTTTAAGCAACTCTGTAAAAACAGCTCCCTCTCTGGTGGACTTGGTGCATTACATAGGCACCCGTTTGCCTGGTCATACATGTGCAGCAGCCATTGCAGGCCTCTAATGAAGACCTGTCTCCTCTCCTCACGTATCTGTTTTTCGTAACAACATGCATTCCCTATTTTTATTAAAAATTCTGGAGCATCTATTCCTATGGCTCTATGATGTGCCATTCCTTTATTATTCCTGCTAGAAGTTATGAATAAATAGCCAGAAGTTTGCAATGAAGATCCAGATGGGTGCTACCATTAATTCATTCATAACTTCTATCAGTAATAATAAAGCAATGGCACATCATAGAGTCATAAGAATAGATGCTCCAGAATTTCTTCTAAATGAAGGATGCAAATAGTTACGAAAAACAGACCTGTCAGGAGAGGTGACAGGTCCTCATTAACATGATGTGAACAGAGTCTTAAAAGAAATTTGTTCTGGCTAATGCTGTGTTGTCCCCTGTGTTTACAATGCTGAGCATCTCAGTAGGCATAGGACTGTAGTGTGGTTCTCAGCTTTAGGGCCCATTCACACGACCATGTGAATGGGGCCGCATCTATTCCGCAATTTTGCGGAATAGATGCGGCCCCATTCATTTCAGTGGGCGGCATTAGATCACCTTGAGCCGCGGCTCTGTGGAAAAATATAGAACATGTCCTATTCTTTTCCGCAATTGCAGACAAGAATAGGCAATTTGTATGGGGTGCCTGCCATGTGTGTTCCGCAAATTTCAGAACACACACTGGTCGGCATCCGTGGTTTTGCGGATCCTCCTGAACGGCCCCTTAGTCTCAAGTCGTGTTGTGTCTTGCACACAGCCATCAGCAATGTAAAATTTTAGGCTTTATGCACACGACTGTATATATTTTGTGGTCTACAAACCATCTGCAAAATACGGTTCGGTTACCGGCCGTGTGCATCCCGTAATTTCCACAGGCCCCATTGTCAAAACACGGACAAGAATAGTAAAAGTTCAATTTTTTTTGCGGGACGGACATGTGGACATTGAGATGTGGACAGCACATTGTTTGCAACCCCTTTGAACTGAGTAGGTCTGCATCCAACCTCCAAAAAATGAAAGAAAATACAGTCATGTACATTGGGACCTTTCATGGGTCCAGGCATTATGAAATAAGTAGGGGGTTGTGTAGGGCATAGTGCAGGGATGTAAGGTCACTAGGTTATCTGTCCGGCGCTCCGTTCCCCCCTTGTGCCCCCCCTTTACTTTTCCCGCCTGGTGTGCTAATGAATAGCATCATTACAGGGAGGAGAAGGTGAGCTTTTTTTTTTTTTTTCTCCCTTTTTTCCTGGCTGTGACGCTCTCCACAATGATTGGACTGCGCTACAGCCAGGGAGAAGGAGACGCCCATTGAGAAACAGGGCAGTCTCCTCTTCCCCGTACCTATGCTATTCATTAGCATACCAGGCGGGAAAAGTAAAAGGAGGGCACAGCGGGCAAACGGAGCGCCGGACAGATAATCTAGTAAGTGATTTTACATACCTGCCCTATGCCCTTCACAACCCCCTACTTATTTCATAATGTCTGGACCCATGAAAGGTCCTCTTTAAAGACATTTGGAGTGTAAACCGATGTCTACAGAGTGATACAAAACACGCAATATATTTGGTAACTAGTGAAGCCAGGAGGCCATTTTGAAGCCCCATCTGAGCAGTTTTGCAATACTACATAACATGGTGGTAACATTATTTTTGCTTTTTTTTATATGACAGGTGCACTTGGCCATGGTACGCTATCATGAGGGAGGACGTTTTTGTGAAAAAGATCAGGACTGGGACCAAGAATCTGCCATATACCACCTGGAACATGCTGCTCACTGTGGAGAACTGGAGGCCATTATTGGCCTTGGGCTTATGTATTCTCAGCTGCCCCATCATATCCTGACTGAAATATCTGTGGAGGTAAAGCTGGAATACGAATTATTAGGATCTGCTTATTCACACGACTGCTGAAAGACTACTGACAGGATGAGAACACTTCCACTGTACAAGCCGTGTACATGATGGGACTTTACAGCAGATTCATGCTGTGAATTCCTATTACTATCGCAGGGACCTGGCATTTACATGACTTGCTATTTCCAGATTAAAGAAGCACTCCCACAAAAAATGTTATTCTCTGACCTGTTAGAAAGATACATGATGTAAACTGTAGTGAAGGTAATCTTCTCACCACTGACTGATGTTATGAGTTATAACCTCCCTTCTGCTCCTCTGTTGTGTCATGTGACCAACACTCTGACTTTCCAAATAATATAGCACTTTGTGTGGACAGGAAGTCAGTTTCTCTATGTATTCCTATGACAGCATCAATAGAGAAGTAACTGACATCCTGTACTATCAGTTGGATAGGTAGAGTGTTGGTCACATGACACAGCTGAGGATCAGAAGGAAGGTTATAACCTGGGAACCTTGCCAATCAGCTGTTCGAGAAGGCAGCAGCGCTCCTTCTCAAACAGCTGGTCGACTGGGTTCCCAGAGCCCTCTCTGTGGGCACCCACGTCCTGGAAAAAGTCTATGGTGTACCACTATGTCTTACACTTTTCCTGCCATTCATCAGCGCACTATGTACAGCACAGGCAGCGCATTAAATGTAGGCAGCTATTATAGCTAAATGATAAAGTACATGGATGATATACTATACTGGATTGTAGTATTCAGGTTACGTTGCCATGTTGGCACTTTGCGATAAATAAGTGGGTTTTGGGTTACAGTTTGGGCACTTGATCTCTAAAAGGTCACCATCACTGATATAGATGGTCACATTAATGATCTTAATGATCACATTAACGATAACAATCACATTAACAGTATCGACCATCACATTTATTGATAGAGATGATCTTATTAACGGTATCAGTGATCACGGTAGCGATATAGACGATCACATTAACGATATCGATAACATTAGTTATATCACTCATCACGTTAATGATATTGATGATCACACTAACAATATTGATTAATCACATTAACGATCCCGACGATCACATTAACAATGTTGACCATATCATGAGCGATATTGATGATCCCGTTAATGATATTGGAGATCTCATTGATCACACTAACAATATTGACAATCTCCTTAACGATATCACATTAAAGGTACCGACAATTGGCTCACGTAAAAGGCAGGGAATTTATAGGAGCCATGTGATGGCACTAGGTTAGGTTGTTAAGTTTTTTATTATTTCTTTATTTTACCGGTAAATAAATGTATGACATATCTTCTGATGACTCTGTACTTAAAATTGTAAAGTTGTAATCCTCCTTTTTATTGTTTGTATATGCTATAACCAAAACCTCATGATTGCTTCTCTCATTTGTCAACAGGACACAGAGAAAAACCGAATTAAAGGATTTAACTATTTATTGATGGCTGCAGAAGCCGGCGACCGCCCCGCCATGATTCATATTGCTCGGGCTTACGACACTGGCATAAACCTTGGATCAGACAGGTAAATAATAAAGATAATAGACATGTAGAAGCTAACTGGCAATTATCTTAAATTCTAACACACAACAAAGATTTTTTATTACAATGTCCCAGGTTTTATAGTAAAATTCATAGGCCCTGATTTCTCATACCATCACTCCAGAATTCTGGCATCAAAAAGTCGCAAAATAGGGCTTTTGCGACTTTTTTGCACTCCCGTGCGCAAAATTTTGCGACTTTTTCTTTGCGCAAAATTTTGTGACTTTTTGCATGTGTACACCACTCACTCCAGTTTTGTAATATGGGTGGGAAAGTGGGTGTGGTTAGCTATGTTAATGAGTTTCACTCCAGATTTATCATTGAGACTTTTTTTAAAAAGTCGCAAAATAGTCGCAATCTCACTCCAGGAGGAGGGTGGAGTAGGAAAAATGGAGGAGCTTCTCTAGACAGAAGTGTTAGGTTTAAGGACAAGCCACATTTATCAAACAACCTGTGACATTTGATAAATGTGGCACAAAGTACTCCAACACAGACTGAAGCAAAACGGACTTCAAATATTCTCCTAATGATAAATTCCACCCATAGTCTTTATTTTATATTGTGTTGCAGGTTACAAGACTGGCAGGAGGCTCTGTTCTGGTACAATTCAGCACTAAACATGACTGATTATGACGAAGGAGGAGAATATGATGGTACCCAAGATGAACCCAAATACCTGCTGCTAGCTAGGGAGGCTGAGATGCTGCTTACTGGGGGATTTAAACTGGAGAAGGACCCACAGCGATCTGGTAAAACTTTAATTGAAAAAAAATATATATTATTTTACTGAATTTTACTCAGGATGTTGATGATTTGAAGACTTCAAGTCTCCACTGAAGATATAGACTTATTTTAAGTGTAAAAAGGAATTGTCCAATGAGATTTTTTTATGTGTGTGGCAGAATGGGTTAAAAAAAAAACATTACGTACTTCGCTGTTGCGCCCCCTGCACTTTAATTGACTTTAGGACAAGTCGTGACAGGCATGATGAGGTTTTCACTGCCTGGCCCTGTCAATCAAAGTGCAGATGGGGCGGCAGTTGCCGAGAGAGTGGAGCCTCTAGGTGTAATGGCAACGCCCCCGTTGCTCCTAGAGGCTCATTTGCATATAGTAAAACATCATTTTTCTCAGCAATGGGGGCACATATGACCATGGGACCAACACAGATGTCTTCAGCTGCCAAGTGCACATGTAACAGGTCAGCCAGTGTCATAGGTACAAATCTGCTGACAGATGCCCTTTTTAACTCTAAGGCTATTTTCACACTAGCGTTTCTATTTTCTGGTATTGAGATCCGTCATAGGGTCTCAATACCGGAAAAAAAACATTTCTGTTTTGTCCCCATTCATTGTCAGTGGGGACAAAACTGAGCAGAATGGAGTGCTCCAAAATGCATTCCATTTTGTTTGGTTTTGTTCTCATACCGGAGAGCAAACCACAGCATGCTGCGGTTTTCTCTCCATCATGGGATGCGAAGCAAGACATTTCTCTTACACAATAGAAAACAGATCTGTCCCCATTGAGTTTCAATGGAGTTCATGACGGATCCGTCTCGGCTGTGCTAAAGATAATACAACTGGATCCGTTCATAACGGATGCAGGCGGTTGTATTATCAGATCCTGTCGGATCCAGCAAAAACGCTAGTGTGAAAGTAGCCTAAGCTGGCTGGGTATTCAGCAAAGTTGTCGACTGAACCCCCCTCAAATAAAACATGTCCATTTTGCAATTTTGATGGAGCCACCTCTGACACAGCTTAAGGGCTCATACACACAAACGTATTTTCTTTCCGTGTCCGTTCCATTTTTTATTTTTATTTTTGCTTTTGCTGACCATATGCGGAACCATTCATTTCAATGGGTCTGCAAAAAAAAAACGTAAGTTACTCCATGTACATTCTGTTTCCGTATGTCCATATTTCCGTTCCACAAAAAAATAGAACATGTCCTATTATTGTCTGCATTACGGACAAGGATAGTACTGTTCTATTAGGGGCCAGCTGTTCCGTTCCGCAAAATACGGAATGCACACGGACGTCATCCGTATTTTTTGCAGATCCGTTTTTCAGTGGACTGCAAAATACATACGGTCATGTACATGAGCCCTAACTCTGGAGAAACAATGGATCAGTTAGGTAAAGTTCAAACCTGACTTTTCCTTGTTTCCCCGGACCGGAAGCTTTGGGGAACACTCAGACATCTTTCATAGATGTTGAATTGTTGCTGGATGTGAACAAAATTGCCTGGCTTTACAGAGAAAAATCTCATCTTTATGGTCAGACCTACAGTATTCTTATCTTTCAAACTTTTGGCCAACACCTCTTCTATTCCAGCTGTGGTAACTTGTGGTTACATTGTTCTCTCTTTCCTGTAGGTGAACTTTACACAGAAGCTGCAGAGGCTGCGATGGAAGCCATGAAAGGCAGGCTTGCAAATCAGTACTATCAGAAGGCAGAGGAAGCCTGGGCCCTTATGGAGGAATAAATCTCACCCGAAAAGCATTGAACATGGCAGCTGAAAATACTCCTCGAATAAGGATTATATTTTATATTGGTTCTAAAATTATTTTATTGTCGCCGGACTCTCCTAATACATGTTTACACTGCTAAAAAAAAAAAAAAAAACTTTTAAAAATGCTAAAAAATATTTTGTTAGATGTATGATGGGTAAGAATGTCCACAGATCTAGCAGTAATTCTGTATGATCCTGTGTATACTTTATGTAAAGTTGGGAGGGGGTTACCCGGGTTTTTTGCTGCATTTACTAAAATAAGCAGACCTCATAACTGCTAACCCTGGCCCTATGCACACATTATCTGATCCATCTCTCAGGAATCAGCAGCTGTATTGCTTTCTATTTGCTACATTTGGATTTAAGGTATTCATGTCTGGAGAAGATCACCTATAACAAGGTAATTTTGTCATATCCTATATTGTGAGGTCTTCATCAGATTCACTGAGCTCTATAGTGTGGGGTCTTCATCAGGATCATGGAGCTCTATATTGTGAGGTCTTTATCAGGATCATGGAGCACTATAATGGCGGTCTTCATTAGGATCATCGAGCTCTATGCTGTTGGGTCTTCATAAGGATCGTGGAGCTGTGGTCTTCATCAGGATCATCGAGCTCTATATTGTTTATATATTGTCTTTTTCAGGATCATGGAGCTCTGTATTGTGAGGTCTTCTTTAGGATCATGGAACTCTATATTTTGGGGGTCTTCATCAGGATGAGGGACCTCTACATTGCGAGGTCTTCGTCTGGATCATGAACATCTAGATTGTAAGGTCTTCAGCAGGATCACGGAGCTCTATATTGTGAGGTCTGCATCTGGATAATAGGGTTTTATATTGTGAGGTCTTCATCATGATCTTGGAGCTGGGAAGCAAAAACATTGATCAAATGAATATTTTTTTTCATTTTTTAGGTAACATGACTGAAAATGTACATTTAGACATCATCCTTTTGACCCTATCAAATTGTAGGGTTATAGGCACAGCAAATGGTTCATCAGATGAAACTGAAGACTCCTGTACTGCTCTCTAACTTACTCCCAAAGGGGTTGGGTTGTCCCCTTTTGACAGTCCTTTTTGTTAGAAGGGTCCCTCAAAAATAAGTTGTTCGTACTGGCAGCAGTCAGCTGTAATCTGCAGGATACCTGGCTGCAAGTGTTTAGTTCCCCTAATAGATGCAGATCCTGGATGAAGGACCATATGCATTCCGTATTTTGCGGAACGGAATAGCTGGCCCCTAATACAGCAGTCCTATCCTTGTCCGTGATGCAGACAATAATAGGACATGTTCTATTTTTTTGCGGAACGGAAATACGGACATACGGAAACAGAATGCACACAGAGTAACTTTGTTTTGACCCATTGAAATGATTGGTTCCACATACGGTCCGCAAAAAAAAAAAAAGAAACAAACGGACATGGAAATAAAATACAGTTGTGTCCATGAGCCCTAACTCAGAATTCCCTAATGGGAAATTGTGAATTCTAAAATCTATCCATATCAGAAATCTATTGATATGCGCCATTATTTCACTACGCAGTGCCGCCTATTACATGTTGTTTGAATAATGTTAGCGGTACCTTATTTTTGAATGCCCAAGTTGATTTTATTTCTTGAATACTATTGCATGATATGGAAACCCTGGGGAGTATGCTGCGGCTGAAATACCCATGGCTCGGGCATAAAATCTAAAATTTTCCAAATCTTTTTACAAGCAGATAGCAACTTTAGAAACTGACTTTACACACTTTATACTTTTTGCATATACTCATTTTTTTGCAAATTTTTAAAATATATTTAGTATGTTTGCCTTTTTATAGGCATTCAAAGTCTGGGAAGAAATTTAGAGTTTTGTTTTTTTGCAGTATATTATACAATATTTCAGGTCTGTATTGCTTTGTAAATCGGGATAGTTGCTTATACTTTTTCATTCTAGGGTAAGATCTGCATGGTTCTTGCTTTACTGACGCTGCAGTGTTTTTTGCCTGAATGTGCTGTTTGGGTAGGAAGCTAAACGAGAGATCCGTGTTTGCATTTTAAAGACAAGTTTTCCAAAAATGGAATGTTTTGTTTGATCATCTCCAAATTCCACGTGCTGTTTTTAGAATTTTTTTTTTTTTTTTTTTGAAAAACAAAAGAAACGTTGAAAACTGTTGTTTTGTCTTTCTCATTCTACCCAAACTAATTGGCAGGGGTGCATCTAGCCTTTCTGCTGCCTGAGGTGAAAACTGAAATGTTCCCCCCCCATGCTAATTTCTTAACCTAACCCCTTTGCCACAATGAAAGCGCTCATTGCCCATGGCCCTTAGGCTGCCTCACCTGGCCTCATTCGTGGTGCACCCCTGCTAATTGGGAACCCTCGGAAACAGCTCTAAACAATTTATGCATTTCTCATGTCATATCCAAAAAGATGATGCTTTGGCGGCTGCAACATATTCTATAGAGAACATACCGGAACCTCTAGTGAATGGTCTGTGATTTCTTACCATTAATTACAAATGGGTGTGCATACCAGGGGTTAATACCTTACTAAACACCTCGCTTAGAAATCCATATGCTGAATGGAGCATTTCTGACGGCTAATGACTAACTTGTATCCCAAGAGAATGCAGCTTTAAAAAAAAATTTTTTTTTAAAAAGACTGTACTTATAAAAACTTTAAAATGTGTTGTAATGTTTACAAAAAAAAATATGCAATGTATTGTTTAAAATCCCATAGGGGTTGTGTTAGTGATGCCTGTGTACAGTATACACTCACTGTAACCCCTCCTGACATGTCTGTTTTAGCAACTAATGGCGCTCCCCCTTTAATAGCAATTCTGGAGCATCTTTTCCTATGTCTCTATATTGTGCCATTCCTTTATTATTCCTGCTAGAGGTTATAATTGAATTACTAGCAGTTTGCAGTGAAGGTCCAGCTGGGTGTTACCAGTTGGGGGTGTGTCCCTACACAGTCTGACACTATTGAATCGTTGCTGCTAGTGTCAGACTGAGAAGGGACGCGCCCAGAACTGGTAACAGCTTCATTGCAAACTGCTAGCAATTAATTCAGAATTTATAATAGGAATAATAAAGGAATGGCATAACATACAGTCATAAGAATAGATGCTCCAGAATTGTTATTACATGGGGGATGCAAGTAGTTACTAAAATGGACATGTCAGGAGAGGGGACAGGTCCTCTTTAAAGCAGAAGCAAAAAAAAAGGCTACACTGTTATAAATGGTTGAAGAGAAGCTTGATTGAGTGAATGTGCAAATGCCTTTTATGTGCAAAATGCATGTGGTATGAATTTTTAATTAATTGTTAAATGTTTTATCAAATAAACAGTAACCCTGTTTCATACATCGGAGGCGTGCTCATTTTTTAAATTTATTTATTTCACCAGTACCCCCATTTTTATTTACAAAAGTCTGGCACATGACTGCTGCAGCCAATCCGTGGCCTAAACACTCGCATGCCATACAACTGGGACCACCACTAACCAATGGGAGCTGAGGTCACTGATTGTTGGCTGCTTGTAAACGAAACTGGGGGGAACTTCCGCTGGATTGGCGGGGGACTGGAGATGTGGGTGTTGATTTTTTTTTTTTTTTATATTTTATAGAAATGTTCTGCTTTTTTAAGGAGTAGGATTACCCCTTTTAAAAGATGTAAAACAAAAAATATAAAAATGGCTGTGTTCTACATATTTTTAAGACAATTTGTTTTTTTTTGGTATGTCTTTTAAATGTCAATCAACTAAAATAATGCCTGACACCTCCTTGCTTTGTTATGCAATTTCTAAAGAAGAGAGTACAGTCAGGGATGAATTTTGCATTTCTGGGGTCCCAAGAAAAGCTATGCCTGGGGGCCCATTATTAAGCTTCGCCACTGTCAGCCCTCTAAACCCCACTCGAAGCTTGGCAGTGCAGGCTGGGCACTTCTGCTTCTCTTCAACACTGGGCCCCTGTGTAGCAGAACCAGCTGCGCAGGTGCTAGCTTGGTTTTATTTTTTGGGGGTTTTTTTCAGTCAACCGGTCTGGGTTAGGAGGTGTAAAGGAGAAGTCGGGGACATCATTATGTGAACAGTGAGGTTCTAAACCCCGAAAGCTTTGCCGATCAGCAGCAAGAAGGAGCTCTCTAAATCATGGTAGTCTCTTCAGGCGTCAGGCCTCTGCAGGCTGCAGCACTGTAGTCTATTCAGGCACCAGGCCTCTGAAGCACTATAGTCTCCTCAGGCACCAGGCCTCTGTACAACTATAGTCTCCTCAGGCACCAGGCCTCTGTACAACTATAGTCTCTTCAGGTGCCAGGCCTCTGAAGAACTGTAGTCTCTTCAGGCACCAGGCCTCTGTACCACTGTAGTCTCTTCAGGTGCCAGGCCTGGGTTAGGAGGTGTAAAGGAGAAGACAGGGACATCATTATGTGAACAGTGGGGTTCTAAACCCCCAAACCCTTACCGATCAGCACCAAGAAGGGGCTCTCTGAAGCACCATAACCCCTTCAGATTTTTCAGGTAGATACGTGTTACCTCTCCTGGTATATTTGTTTTTTTAAAAGCAATGTTAAAGCTAATGTTAAGCATGTCCGAGTTTTGTGCTTGTTTCCAAATACGCACATTACAGTCTATGGGAGAGCATCAAACGCATGTAAGGGCCCTTTCACACGACCGTGGAGCACGGTCCGGGATGGTTCGTGAAAACCCGGACCGTGCTCCTTCTGAGGGCAGGAGCGCACGGTGTCACTGGTTACTATGACGCCGTGCGCTTCCTGAGGCCGCCGCTGTACAGTGACACACTCTTATACAGCGTATCACTGCCCTCAGAAGGAGCACGGTCCGGGTTTTCACAGACTGTCCCAGACCGTTCTTCACGGTTGTGTGAAAGGGCCATAAATCCTGATGAAATCCTGAAGCAATACTGGTGGTATATTATCAGTAATCCGTGCGTAATCTGGAGCCACTGACAGATTTCAATACACATCATTTCTGCATTCAGGAAAAATCGTTGCATGTTCTATATTCTGTGTTTTTCATGCTGCTCTGGCTCCATAGAAATGAATGGGGCTTCAGTGAAAAACGGATAGCATCCAGAAGCAATGTGTTTTTCACTGATGGTTGCTAGGAGATGTAGATTGTTATTCTTAAAGGGGTTGGCCACCTTATGCATAAAAAAATAAAAAGGCCCCAGATAATACCTAAAGCCAAGAGGTATTTGTATCATGACAGATATACTGTGTATGTATAAATTTTCTAATGTTTTGAGCATAGTATGCTCCCATTGATGAGAGGCTATGTGGGCGGAGCAGCTACAAAGTGAAAGTAACAATCCCAGCATGCATCACAGCAAGCATCTTCAGAGGAGTGGTCACATGACCTCCCTGGCCAACTGTGATACCATAGTAACAGCAGCACCTCAGATGTCATCTCATCACAGACAAGTTAGCATAATGGTAAGAATCTCCCAATACCAGCATTGAAAAAAGATTATTATATTTTACACCAAATAATGTGATATGTACAGTACATACATGTCTGTCTATCTATCTATCTATCTATAAACTATCTATCTATCGTTCATCTGTATGTCTGCCTATATATTTATCTTATATCATCTATCTCTCTCATATCTATCTATAATTCTAACTATCTCATATCTTTATCTATCCATCTAATATCTCTGTATCTCTCACATCTATCTATCTATCTCTCATATCTATCTATATCTATTGTTCATCTGTCTGCCTATTTATCTGTCTATTACCTATCTAAAATCTCTCTATCTCCTAAAATATATATATAGCTATCAATCTCCATCTATCTATCTATCTCATATCTATTTGTCTATCATTCTATCTATATTTCTATCATCTATCTACTATCTATATCTCTCTCACATCTATCTCATATCTATCTATCTATCTATCTATCTATCTATCTATCTCATATCTATCTATCTCTCTATCTATCTATCTATCTCTCTATCTATCTGTCTGTCTCATGTCTGTCTGTCTATCCATATATAGTTTTCGTTCTCTCGTTTGTTTCTTTATCTCTATTTTTCTCTCTTTCTCTCCCTCCGTATTCTCGCTGTCAAACTCTCTATTAAAATAGTAATGGAATGGGTACATAGCGACATCAATTTCTTGACAGTAGTAGTGCTACATATGCTATTCTTCTCATCTAATTTGACTGAGCTGATGACAAAAGGCCAAAAAACAAGTCTACAGTATAGGGTGTAGGTACATGAGAGCCCTTTATAAGTAAATAAGCACATTCGAGTCAATTATAATTTTCATTATAATGGATAAACATGACAAGTGTTCCTCTCTATATTATACATTTAAAGGAAAGGGGACGACTGGAGTGCATCAAGGATAAGATTCAAGTCCCATGGAGAAGCGGCAAGCCGATAAGGGGGGACGGTATGAGCAACACCCTGCAAGAAGGTTTTTACCTGAGATAAGGAAGCCAGAGGGCGCTGGAAGAAAACAGAGAAAGCAGAGACCTGGCCTTTAAGAGAACGTAAGGGGAGACCAGAGTCCAAGCCTGCTTGAAGAAAGACAAGAAGACGTGAGACCGAAAAGGACAAAGGGGGGGGGCAGAGGAAGCCTTGCAAAATCTTAAATAAGATTTCCAGGCGCGATAGTAAATACGCGAGAAAGAAGCCTTCCGGGCCCGAATCATGTTCCGCACCACCGCGTCGGAGAGGCCTTGAGACTTTAAGATATAGGTCTCAACAGCCAGGCCGCTAAACATAGCGACTGAAAATGCGAGTGGCAAACGGGGCCCTGAGAGAGGAGATCCTGGCAATCCGGTAAGCGCCAGGGGGCGTCCGTCGTCACCACCTGCCACCGAAGAGGGAGAAAAGAGCGGCCGCTGAGGAGAGAAGACGACCGAAGCCACCATTGGAGCTCCCCCCGCAGGCGAGCCAGAATGCAAACGAGGTGGTCGAGCGACGGAAGGGACCTGTCCCATCGCGACAGCAGGAAGAGCTGAAGCGGACGAGTCCTGAACTGGGCAAAGGGCACTGCTTCCATCGAGGCCACCATTTTCCCCAGAACCGGAGTGAGAGGAACAGAGGGTCCGAAACCCCGTGCGAAGGGATAACAGCTTGTCCTCCGGAAGGAAAACGCGAGCTCTCTCAGAGTCGAAGGACAGCCCCAGGAACCGAATGGTCTGTGAGGGAGATAGATTTTATCAATTCTCTTTTTATTGAAAACAATGGATACATGAAAAACAAGTACATGTGAAAATACCGAATTACAGTCAGTTCCATAAAGCATGTACCTTAGAAAGTGAGGCATCAACGTACATACATAGAAACATTAACAGTCAAAGCATTGGATCTCAGGCAAGGTATCTTGACGGTCAGGAATATTATCTATTATTCTAGCAGAAGGTAAGTAATAGATACATGAGACGTAAGGAAAAAGGGGGGATAAGGGGGGGGGAGGGCAAGGAGGTATAAAGGAAGGAGGATATGGGGGAGGGGGGGGGGACGACATGAGATTCTGTGAGGAACCTAGAGGTTGATCATGCATAGTAGGTTCATAAGCTTAAGTTTTGCGCGTATATTATAGAGCTATAACTAACATGGTAGTAGCATTGTCTGTAACTAGAAGTGTCTGTACAGTTTCCAAGGACTCCAAATTTTTAGGAATT
This sequence comes from Rhinella marina, assembly GCA_900303285.1. Taxonomy (NCBI): domain Eukaryota; kingdom Metazoa; phylum Chordata; class Amphibia; order Anura; family Bufonidae; genus Rhinella; species Rhinella marina. The sequence goes on along the minus strand of ONZH01001400.1, from coordinate 1,060,790 downwards.
TAGGTCTGGAATGAGTTTCCCAATGGGCCAACTCTTCAAAACGAAAGATCTGATCTGTTTTTTCGGTCCAAGCTGCTATAGTGGGAGCGGACTCACTTTTCCACATGTACGGGATAAGAAGTCTGGCAGCAGTTAGGAGCATAGTGGGTAGGTTATGTTTGTTAGGTGTCAGACTGTCATTAGGACACCACAAGAGGATCAGTTTGGGGTCTATCGTAAGATCTATACCACATATATGATCTATTAGAGATTTTATTGAAGTCCAGAACGTTTGTATACGAGGGCAGTACCACCAAATATGTGAGAGAGAGCCCATGTCCAGTCCGCATCTCCAACATCTATCTGATATGTCAGAATTTATCTTATGTAGGAATTCTGGCGTCTTATACCACCTAGTCAGTAATTTGTAGGAATTTTCTTGAATCTTAATGCACCTGTTAAACCCGTGAGAGTGAGATAAGATAAATGCTTTCTCTACATCTGTCAGGGTAGTCATGAGCTCTCTCTCCCAGGCATCAATGAAATATAGCTTGGGTGGCGTCAGTGACATTAGTTGTTTGTACATCAAAGATAGTTCTTTTTTAGGCGGGTGGGTTAGAGTAATTGCTTTTTCTGAGGGAGATAGATTTGACTTGGGGCGGTTGAGGAGCCAACCGAACCGAGAGAGGGTGTCCAGGGTGATGTGGAGACTCTCTAGGTTGAGAGACCGGGATGGAGCCTTGAAGAGAATGTCGTCGAGGTAGGGGTTCCCCAAGACCCCCCGGGCCCGAAGAATCGCTATGACGCCCACAATGACCTTCGTGAACACTCGGGGGACTGAGGCCAACCCGAAAGGCAGGGTCACAAATTGAAAATGATCCTGGTCGACTGCGAAGCGTAGAAAACGCTGATGGCGGGGAAAAATGGGTATGTGCAGATAGGCGTCCTGAACGTCCACCGACGAGATGTACTCCCCCGGTTCCATTGCCGCTATCACGGAGCGGAGGGATTCCATTCGGAAATGGGACAAAAATATGTCACCGAGGAGGGCTGCACCACAGGACGGCGAGTAGCTCTATAGCCTGAATCAGACATAGAGAAAAAAATAGTCTAGCAGAAAGTACAAAAAAAGCAGCCCCCTAGCGGACAAGGGTCCCAGAAGAGCACGTACTCAGAAGCTGGAAGAAAGTAGATGGAACCTATTAGAGCGGGGCAAAGGAAACACAGCACAGAATATGGAGTAACAGAGGAGGACTCACCAGGAAGGACTGAGGAGAAGATGCTGCGCTGGAGCTCAGAGGAGAGGAACAGCCATACAGTAGTGCAGAGAAGATAGATGCAGGAAGCCCAGGGGGAGCTGCTGTCTGGAGAAGAGGCGATGTCCAGGTGGAGGCGATCAATCCACGGGAGCGTGCAAGACACGAGGTGACCAGGGAGGACTCGCGCCGCAGACAGAGAAAACACGGGAACCGGAGAGGCTGGCCCGGCCGGATGATGTCATAGCGCGCGAGAAGAGGGGGCGGCGTCTGCGCGAGTCACCGGCCGGCATCCAGCGAGAGAAAATGGCGCCTGCATCGCAGGGAATCTTCAGCCGGAGCTCAGTAAGGAGCGGAGAACGCGATCTCGGGGGGGGGGGGGGGAGGAGAGAGAGGGAGGCTCACTTACCTTCCAAAGTCTTCTGCCGGCACACAGGACCTCTGAACTGCAGCAGCTCTGGAAGTCTGAGCAGCAGAGGAACGGGGCAGATGGGTGGTCCGCGGAGGGGATCAGGAGGGGCTCCGGTCCCCTGGGCGCTGGGTCCGGCCATTGGTGACCCAGGGTTGACAGTCCTTCCATAATAAGGACTGTGCCCTGGTCACATAGGGAGGGAAGCTGGGTCTAGGACATATTTATATTTATAATAAATAATAACAATAAAAACAAAAAACAGACAAGGAACTGGGGAACCCCAGAACTGTGTCTGCCTCCTACTAAACTGGTTAGTTTTCTGCCAGTAGGCGGGTTATATCCTGCTGGGAGGAGCCGATTTTTTTAGTTGTTTCTTTAGTGTCAGCCTCCTAGTAGTGGCAGCAAGATATAACCCATGGTCCTGTGTCCCCCAATGTGACGACCGAGAAATATATATATATATATATATACACAAAAAAATTCAGTGGGTGCAATCCCTCCAGGCTAAGGATGATACGCCAGTAGTCTACAAAATCGCAAAAAGTGAGGCAGCACTCCAGCTTCAGTGAAAAAGTGTAGGACTCTTTATTCCCAAATGCAACGTTTCGGTCCTCTCAATGGAACCTTTCTCAAGCAAGGGTTCCATTGAGAGGACCAAAACGTTGCATTTGGGAATAAAGATTCCTACACTTTTTCACTGAAGCTGGAGTGCTGCCTCACTTTTTGCGATTATAAATATATATATATATACACACACACACAAATACATATCAGGCTGACATTTTCATATTACTAAACTCTCACCCATATGGAGGCAACTGAGTGACAGGCTGAGCTAAACACAAACTGAAGCGCTCTTCCTTCACTTCCAGCAGCGCTGAATCCTGTCAAATAAGGCAATATATATATATATATATATATATATATATATATATATATACACATACACACATACATACATACATACATAACAGGCTATTTTCATATTACAAACCTAGGGGCAACTATGAATGACAGGCTGTGCTAAAAACTAGCAGAAGCGCTCTGCCTTCACCTCGAGCAGCGCAGAATCCTGTCAAAGAAGGCAGTACACACACACACAAATATACATAACATGCTGATTGTTCAGTATTACTAAACTCTCACCAAAATTAGGGCAACTGTGAGCGACTGGCTGAGCTAAATACTAGCAGAAGTGCTCTTCCTTCACCTCCAGCAGCCCTGAATCCTGTCAAAGAAGACAATATACACACATCTAAAAAAAAATTATATCTATTAGGGTTGTCACGGGTATAGATATTTCTATACTGAATCGATACTTTTATACCAGTATCGATTCGGTACCGCGATTAGCTATTTTGCGATACTTTTACTGGCAGATGCTATAAAAAACTCTTACCTCTGCAGCTCCACGGCTTCGCTCCTGGTCCGGCGTTCCTCTGTATGCGCTGCACTGTCCTAACCGCATACAGCGTCAGGACGTAGTGCGCGCACTCTGACCTGATGCTGCAAGCAGTCAGGTGACAGTGCAGCGCCGGGAGGAGAAGACAGAGGAGCGCCGGACTCGGAGCGGAGACGAGGCGCAGGACCGGTAAGACAGTTTATTTTTTTTTATTCAGATGGGGGCACAGTGGATTGATCTG